>CM059584.1:127425000-128625000 GCA_030407085.1 Trichopria drosophilae
TCAATAACAAATTCCCCTAGACTATGTGACATCTTCATAAACAACCAAATTATAAATGTAAATCAACACAAATACTCCAGCACTGCCCAAATTACGCAAGAAACCTGAAAGGGAAAATCCAAACACTACAATTCGAATCGATGAAAATGTATATTAAACAGAGCGACCTAAGCAAGGCTAACTTACATAAGAAAGCAGACAAGAAGCGCTCGGCATAAACTCAACGAAATAGAAAGTTCATTGTACTCGATGAAGAAATAATAACACATCATCATGGACTCCATAGTCTGGAAAGATTACGCGTCCCAATAAAACGTAAACAATTAAAATCTAGTTCAACAATCCCATTTGTCCAGGGGACGTCGGAAATAAAAACGGTCGAGTGACCAATTTGACCACCTGACCGCCTGACAATAGTTTTTGTGAGTTAATTACCAGTTAGGCCGTCAAAGGGAACGTACGCGGCCCTCGTGGCTTATATGACACGATGGGATGAGACATCCCGTCGTGGGACCTTGACGATTCTTTTAAGAGAATACGAAACTTGTCGTTCTGGACTTCGGTGCAAGAAACTCGACGTCGGTTCAGTGTGCGTGCCCCGCCTATGCATTCTTTGCGAATACCACCGTCAATGACAACACCCGTGCTTCTTGCGGTCACATACAACCTCTGGTGTGGTTAGGATAAGGCAATTTTGAGAAAACACCAATCAAATCCGCCTTTACCGAATGTGCCATATGTGCAATGATTCTGTCGTTTTTGACAAATCTTTTACCATTTTTTTCACGCAAGGGACGTATGGTAAAAACAAAGAACAACCGATTCATTACGTACTGGAGTTCAAAATGGACCAATGAAAAAATATCGCGTATAAAAACCTCTAAAATACAAAAATTCAAATTAAAAATATCCAATAAAATACCTGGTATATAACAGAAAAACTATTTTTAAAAAATCTCAAATGAAAACAGTTCTACTTGCATTCTTGTATAATATATTTATATGGAGTACAAAGCCCAATAAAAATTTGAGAATTTCATGTTGTCCCATAAATAAAAGTCGATGCTATAGGATTTTTGCTTCAGAATCCAAATATGACCGCCAAAATATCCAATTAGATCAAGTTTTTGAGGTATCGAAGGTCTAAGAGGTAAAAAATGTGATTTCAGGTACATGTGGAGCATGTATTGACATCTCCAAAAAATGCTGTTTGTAAATAATATTAAAATATGTAAAATATTGATGTAACCTTAGTTTTTGACTAAATTGAAGGTCAAAAGGGTAAAAATCGCGTTTTTTGACGTTTTTTACAGATATACTATAGAATGCGATGCAAAAAAATCAACAAATGCAAAATGACAGATCAGATATGTCTGACGAACTTTTTGAAATTCGAATCACTTCAAACTCGTTATCGTCTTGGCTATTTTTCGAGAAAAATATGATTTTTGACCCCTTTGACCTATCATAAGTTTACAAAATTGTCTACGGTTCTGCAAACAATTTATAGAAAATATTTCACTTTTCAATAACTTACATCCGAACTTTTATTTCGTAAAGCTAAGTAGATTATTCTTAAACTATATGGGAAATATAACACCTATTCCGTGCCTAGAATTAAATCAATTATCTTTTCCGACCACTAACACTCTCTCGCATTCATTGCACATAATTTGCATGTTGTTAACGTTGAAAAATCCACCCGATTATTCAGTCACTTAAATACAATACACTCTTATTAACCATGACGTTTAAAGCCAGTGTACCTATTCAAACTTCCTGGTTTTAAACGCACAAATTACGAATACTTTTACTTTTTAACCTGCGATTAATAACGCCATTACTTTCGTGTTTAATTCCACTTTCATATTTCACCGAACATTTCTGTCGGGAGCTGAAAATCCCCAGACAGTCTCGAGAGACGTGTCGCGTGCTTATGTCGGCTATACGTATATTTCTATGACAGTGTATAGTATATATATACATACAAATATTTACTATATATATATATACATCAGTCTTCATGGAAATGGGTGTATCCCAGACTATTTCAAGGCCACCACCCTCGCAAACTCACGAAACATCCCGTCCCTGTATACCAGGGAATAATTTACCCTGGCGTTCGTCCAGGAATTCGTTCAGAACTCGATCCTATTATGGTCGAATTTTTTTGTCATGGATTCGAAAATATCGCGAAAGGCTTCGCATGCCACGAAAATTATGACATACTTCCATGAAGGATAATCGATAGCGTTTCTCATTTCGGACACTTTTTGTATTCCATGTTATTTTGAGTTATTTCTAAAGTTACACATTATATTTTCAGTATTTTTGTTAATTTTTAGTAAAAATCTTAGTAATATTAACCTAATAGGAGTAGAGAAATCTGTTTTTTAAATAGATGTTATTTTTCTTAACCTCGAGTTTAGGTTCATCAATTTATTGTAGGTTGATGAAGGAAGGGTTTCAGCTCAGGTAGAAATTTACCGTGTAGTCTATCTGGTCTGCGGAATTCGAAAAACAAAATTTTCTAAACTTAATCACATATTGAGTCCATAGGTTATTGTAAGATATCCGAAAATTATGGTTTTAATAAATCGAAAATTTCAAAAAATAATTCTTATGCAATATGTAACCACTATAACATAAATTTTTAAGTTCCCAAAAAAGGAAAATTAAATAGCTAAAATATAAGTACAACTTGATAAAGTGTATTATTACTAACTTAACAAATCGATATTTATTACCCAATTATAGTTTGTTCTAAGATATTTTTGACAAAAATTACACAGAAAAAAGAGAAATGGATATTGTACAAAATAAAAACGAAAATTTACTAAACGTTTGGTCATTTTCAGAGCTTGCCGATTTTTAAAGGCATATTACAGTAAATCAGCATAACTTATATTTCTGCTTGGTAATATTTACCATCAGAAAGTAAAGTGTTTGGAAATTTTACCCAGCCGAAAAAGTAAATAAATCCTAACAAATTGGAAATACTGTATAAAATTACTGTATAATTTTATCTTAATAGGAAGCAACTTTTACATTCGTCAAAATTTAGTAACGCCGACGTTTAGTAAAAAGTCCGCATTATAAGTAAATATTCCATTTTTCTGCTCTCCGTGTATATTTACTTTTTACTGCAGAATCGCGAATGATCAAAACTATCTTTTACGTTTTAGCAGTCTGTAAATGTCGGATCTGCGACGCACAACCAAAATTAATTTTGGAAACTTTCATCACATTCCAATTACACGGAGTAATTTAATTGTCTGGAATTAAGAGTTATTAGATTCTGCCTAAATACGGTAACCCGAGCTAAATGAATTAGCCCTGTTAGCATTCGTTCCTTAACTTTCGTGGGGCATTTCGTCATTATCAAACATTTCGTCAATGGTCAAATGTTAAAATTATCGACAATTTTTTCTTCTATTAGTTAATTTGGACCTAAAGTCGTTTTCTATGCATATTAACTAAGGATCGACACGTAATATTTTTGTTATGCTTTTTCAAAACTTTGATTTTAACTTTATTGTCAAATAATATGCGAAGGAATATAATTATCACAGTAAGTGCTTTACATTTTTGAATACATAACTTTATTAATTGGTAGTTTTTTAAGATATTATTTTACGGTAGTCACTTTGTATTACTAATTACGCACATCAAACTTGAGGTTTTTAACACTTTCAATAAATATATAGATCAAATTTTAAGTTCACTTTTTACTATACTAGTACAAATATAATATTGAACAGGTGTTTTATGAACCAATAACATGGATTTTACAAAATTCAGATTGGGAAAAGCAAATAGTTAATAAGCAAACTTGAACAAACTTAAATTATTGATTAAAATTCAAAACAGACAATTTTTATGAAAATGTACACTTTTATTATACCTTGGAGAATATTTACATTTTCTAGGCAATTTAGTGACCACTACTTTATTATAATGGATTGCAAATGCTGTTAAACCATAAAAGTCAGTACTTTTTACATTTTTATGCTTCGAAAGCATTCAAAATTTTCGCAAAATAAACAAAATTGCACTGAACCTCTTTCGTACATGCAGAAAAATAATCTCCGGATTCTGCAAAAGAAATCTGCTGATTTTAGAAAATGTGAGATAAGAACGAATATCTATAACATTTACAGAAATTATCCGCATATTTAACAACTTTATCTGTAGATTTAGCAGAATTGTCTGTAGACTAAAAAAAATAATTCTGCTGATTTTATATAAACATATCAGCGATTTCCATTCTGTTAAATCCGGAGATAACTTTTCTGCGTAACAAAATTTAGACGATGAATTCTAAGCTTTGAGACCACCCTGTAAACACAAAAGTAACAGTTATGTAACAACTATGTAACATTTATGTAACAATGTAACCTTTACGTAAATATTACATAACTGTTACGTTCCATGTTTGCAGTGTACAAAAGGGTGTAGTAGAGGTTTCTTCCTTAATTTGAACATATATCAGAATTTATTTAAGGTTGCTTCGAAAATTATGCACCTTCAACTTTTATTATTAATTTTATTTCTTGAAATAACATTCAAGACATCAAAGTGAAAGTTCTTGGGAACCTTTAGGATTTCAAAAAATAATCATAATATGTTGGGAAACAAACAATTTTTGTTTTAAACTTTTTTTTTATGTAATCAATAAAATTAGTTTTCACTTAGGTGGGGGGGGGGGCAAAGGGGGCTCAGTCGGTCAATACCATTCGTGGAATCTTTTTTTATAGATGAGATCGATGAGATAAAACTCGAGGCAAAATTTCAGCAAAATCGGTTCTGTTTCATGTTCGAAAATACAGCAGAAATGATTTTTTTTTCATTATAATAACTAAATCATTAAAATTTTTTAAAACATAAAAATTAAATCGAATGATTTTCACTCTAGAAATAATGTGGAAACATTCCCCGAAACCCATTTATCTCGGGACTGGCTCCGGAGGTCCTCGCACTGGCAATATTCACTAGGTACGTAAAATTTAACGTTATTGCCTAGGGCCGAAAAGTACTTATTTATGTTTTATTTATGCTAAACAGTATGTATTGGTCATCATTAGGACTAATTCTTACGTATTTATTACAGTCAAATTGTGGATAGTTGAATGTAACATCTTTCTGACAGCTTCATAAAGTAATTGACTAATAAATTTACCAAACAAAATGGCAGAAAATTGAAAATTTCTGGGAGGGCACATGGAAACTTCTTATATAGAAAAGTAGAAGAGATAGGACTTGAGGGATGTTGGAAGTATTGTCCTGATAAAAATGATAAGAATAGTACATATTCTTATTTTTGACCAGATTTTGCGACACAATTATTGTTGTATAATTTGCTAAAGTTTCTCAGCGTAGCATATCACAATGGTCTATTATAAAAATCATAATTAATTAACATATCGAACTTGTTAACTTTTTTATCTATAGCAAACCATATACGCAGCAGAATTGCATTATGATACTTCGCATATGACGGAAAGATAAATTTTTTGCAAGATTTATTGAGACAAATTTTAATTAGCAGGTTTCCATATTCGAATATTGTCGTTCACTTAAGAGACGACTGCTTTGCACCGTAACGACCGATGTTAGTCAAACAGTGATTACGAACAATAGACATATATACACGATACTGTTTAACTTGTTAATCGTGTTGCAATCTAATGACTAGGCTAGGAAACTGACAGTTTTCGAGGATGGTTGGGTATGAACGTAAAGTGAAATGCAGAAACAGTTAGTTAGTTATGCCAGGAATCATTTTTAAAAGATCTGTTTATAAATCGAAAATATGGTGTCGTTACGTTATATACTATTATATAATAAACAAGGATCATCATTTATTAGAGGCTCATTCCGTACAGGTTTACGCAGTCAACTTTAATAACGGGTGATGAACGTTTCACTGGCAATTTGTTTTTCTGGTATGTCATTGTTAGGATAGATTTTATAAGTTAAAGGAAATCTCTAAATTTCTTCACTTTTCCAAATCAAGATATGAGAGGATATTGGGTACGATATAATTACCGTTAGGCAATTTAATTACGATGGAAAATAAATTTTTGCATCATTTTTTGCATGTATTTTATACAGTTTATGCACAAAATTGCGTGGAATTTCTGGAATTCAGACAATTTTTTGTTCAGCGTTTAACAAATCTGTTTCCCATTATTGTTGAATTAACCTATTTCTGGGTATTTATGTTAGTTAATATAGGAATTTGAAATAGAATATAACAATTCAGAATGCATATTAATTATTGACTATTGAGCTTGAATGTTTAAATAGTGCAATGTTCTAATTCGATTAGCGACTCTTCATTTTTAAATTGCTTGACAGATTAAAAACACGTGAAGAGCAAGAGAGACATCAATATAATAATTCATGAATAATTATTGTTATAAATTCAATTAAATTGCAAAAGTGCAAACAAAATCTGCACCATATTCCGTTGAAAAAAATGTCGGTGTTTTTAGATATGAAAATGTTCGATTGTCATGAAACGTATAATATATACAAAATTATTAAATATTGAATTTTTAATCTTACCGTATTTACTTCAATTAATATCTGAATGAATATGCAGTAAACAAAATAAAAATTAAAATAATTATTCGTATTTTAACCAAACTGTATAAAACTTTATCTAGAAAGAATTTTCTCAGACGTAACCTCAACTTTCAAACTTAACATTACAAAATTTCCAAAATCCATAAAGTAAAGCGTTATATCGCCTCTAAATTTCTGAGTTTGAAAATGCTAATTCAATCAAAATTGTTGGTGATATGTTTTGTTAAAAGTTTTTTATTTTATATTTAACCTTTTGTATAAATTAATAAAAATTTTTCGTTGGTTTAAACAAATTGTTATTATAATAACAGCATAATAAGTTCCAATCAATATTCCTAGTTAATGATTATTTCTGATGACTTTCGAAAAATATTTACCTCACGAATTTTGTTGGTTGCATAAAACATAATTATATATATTAACTTGTCTACTTCATATCAAGAAACTAGAACCCTATTTGTGGAAATAAATTTCTCGTTAATTAAGCGGAGTACAAGCCGCAACTGTAGTTCATCAAGAAATAGTAATTGCTAAACGTTATTAGCAGTATAAATGTTATCAATGAATAAGCATTAAATATATTATCGAACAGTATCAGTATTCATAAAAATTAATTCAAACGATGTAACATCCATGAGAACCAAGTCATTTAAAAAATAGCAAGTCACATTAATAAACTAGGTTAATATGACCATGACGAAAAACTTTTGAATACTAAGAGGGTAACGTCACTTGCAGATTCTAACCACAAAGTGCAAAAACGTTATTTTGAGCGTTTCACGTGGGCTTTATTTATCTTCAGCATTATAACATCAAAAGACACACCTATTTCTACAAATTAAGCACAAAATTTTCACACGCCTCGTTTTGACTCAACCATAAAATGTGAGCAATGGGAATTTATATGTAACCGAATGCAAATTCCTCTGCATAGCTTTGGTATATGGCTGCACGGTATAGAGAAGAACATAAAATATCAGCGATGGATATTTTGCCGATGTATAAAAAAAAAGCGAAGCTCGTGAGGTGTCATTTGAAATACCTAAGAGCCAAATGGCAACTTTCGTTCCAGCTTGGTGGAAGACAAGTTTGAGACTCGGCATTTGTTCTATCTCTGTTGGGTAGTGTGCACTCTCATCGGATTCATTGCCTTTCACCGAGTATAATCAACGACTGTAGATTTCTCGGGCCAGCAGCCACGAATCGCTTTTCTAATCGTGACTCAATACGGATTTTATTTATGGAGGACCGCGAATTTTTATGGTTGAACGTAAATGAATTTTGATGCACCCGAAATGAGAAAGGGGAATCTGATTCATTTCATCTGGACATTGTAACTTTTTTAGAAGTAAATCGTTTTTAAAACAATTAAAAATGAAACAACTACTTCAGTTAAATCTATCCGAAGATCCCACTTTCCTTTAGAATCTGATTTTGAAATCACTTATTAGCAATATCGATCTTGAAAAGAGTAATATGTGGATTGAAAATGACAGAATACTCTCTCAATCTGAAACAGAGAAAAGTTCAGTATTTGAATCAATGAATGAATACTGCCTGATGAATCAGTAGTTTACAACTGCATAAACAGTGAAATTAACAAATTAATATTTATTTTTCACTGAGGACACAGTGAAACTTGTTACATTTCAGTTTACTGTTTTACCAGTGACTCAAATGTAGTCGATTACTACAGAGCAAAACGTTCGAGAATGTATACCGTAATATCATTTTCCGTTTCCGTAAGGTAAGTATTTGAGTAATGAAAGTTATTATTTTACTAAAATCGAAGGAAAATTAAAGTTATTAAAATTTGTATGTTGTATTGAGGTAGCATAGAGAAGATGTTGAGGCTTAGAAGATGGAATTTAGACTTCCGGTATTATGAGTTATACATATAGTAGACTTAATAACTGAAATTCGACATTCAAACCAGATTTCTTTGTTCTGATTTCAGTAAACAACGGCAGAAATTTGATTTGTGAAGGAGAACGGTGCCCTCAACTTAACCTAAAACTCGTCTTTGCAGACAACAAACATTCTGTACAATCCTTCAATCAAAGAATGTTTTATTGCGAAAACAATAAAATTATTTAATATTTTTGATGGACCATTTTTCAAACAAGTTACTCATTGAATACATCAGTGATTGGTCCACAGATAAACTGTGTAAATTAGTTAATGGACTTTAATGTTTGTCTAGATACTTTGAATAACTTAAGTGGTATATGATAATCTGATTCGGTCTTCAATTCCAAGGTTTCAAGTAATTCAATTTCACAGTCAATAATTTCACGGAATCAATATATTTCACTGTTTGTCATCAGGGGTTCCTTTTTCACTGTGGCCTCAGATCAAATTTTGGGACCGGACTATTTTGTTTGAAATATCAAGGAGAATCACCTCCGTATATGGGCACTCTGTATATATGTCATAATTTTGAGATAATTAAGATTATGAGATTATATAACTGAAAAACTATTATTTTGTCCCTCTTTTACGTTATGCATTACACTGATAAAAGAATTTATTTACTGTAAAGAAGGCTTCTTTAAATATAGCGAACTAAAGCATTTCATGACTGTAAACAACATTTATTAATGGTTAAAATATATATTTATTACTAAATAAAATGGTTTCATTTAAATAAAGGAAGTGCATTTTAACTGTTAACTAATGTTGTTTAAGGTTAAGTAATGATTCAGTTAGCCATATTTAAAGAAGCCTTCTTCACGTTAAATAAATTCTTTTATCAGTGTAGGTATATGATTTGAAAGGAGCGAATATTAGGTTTTGAAAATATCTAGAAGAAACCGTCAGATACTGACAAAATCAATGCATAAATTAGGGTACATACAATATAAATTTACACAACATATATGATAATATAATCATCTTTTTCCTTTTTTGAAACTCTATAAAAACAGTCAGAATGTTTAAGGAAGACTATTGTAAGTTCAGGGGTTCCATGTCTTTTCTTCCCCGACCCTTTTTCCCCAACTCTTTTTCCTTGTAATATTTTACTCGTAACATTTTTTCCTTTAACACTTTTTCCTCGTCACTTTTTCTCCGTCCCTTTTTCCCTAACAATTTTCCCAGTGGACTCTTCAATTATTGATGTTTATAATGAGAGGGGATAAGTGTACCAAGGCTCTTTTCTCTTATATAAAGGATGACCGGACAGGACTCCGCCTATCAAGAAGGCCTAAAAGCATATGCACATCCTGAAATTGACCTAACCTAACCAGTCAGAAGTCTGCCTACCCCTATCAAAGACTAAAAGTGTCATATGCGTGCCCTGAAACTAACCTAACCTAACCAGTCAGAACTCCACCATCCTCTAATAATGCCTAAAAGTGTGGAATACTTTTGTTCACATTTATTGACACATCAACAATGGATAAAGTGCAGGGGAAAAGTATCGGGAAAAAGTGCTAGGGAAAAAGTAACGACGACAAAGTGACCAAGGAAAAAATGTTATGAGGAAAATATTACAAGGAAAAAGTGTCCGGGAACAAGTGTCGGCGAAAGGATGACGGGCTACCAAGTTCAGGCTTGAAAAGAACTAAATGGACGAAATACTATAAACCAAAGAAATTAATGATAATTCAATATTAAAAATTAATCTGCGATTTCAAACTTGTTTTATCGTTTCATCGAGTAATATATAGATTGCAAGTGTAAATAATTCGAGGTAATACATTCTTAATTCGTACCTTCAACATCGACTATATCACTTATAGAAACAACCCGCAGTCGCGTCATTCGATCAAATTATCCGGTGTCTTGTCAGATCCAGTCACCCCATCATCCATTATGATTATGTCCCCTACGAAGAGCCTGAAACTTACCCATTTCCGGTCAGTGGACTTTTATCCATTTGTTGATTCACGACGGTCTGTCGTACACCCTATTTTGGAGTGTGACCAACCCCCGGTGATCTTTATGTCTTCTTAATGATTTGTATATATTGGTAGAAAACCCTACAATCTACATGATTTGAAAAATATAATACATTGATCCAATCGGGAGCCCATGTGGAACTGAGAAAAATATCTGGTTCTGACAATGCGGAAAAGTAGTTCAATATACTAGTTTTTATCTTTAAACCATTAAGTTATATATTTTTTTGTTTTAAATTTTGGAACTTTATTCTCAACAAAAAAAAAATGATAGTAGGATAGTAGGGACGAAGTGCCCTAGTCTGACTCTGATATTCTCGAGTTTCCTTTTTCGATTGGACAAATTTAGTTTGTAAATCCAAAATTGCGGGTCTCAAATAACAAAACCACGAATCTTTTTTTTTTCATATGGAAAAATGTACAAATGCATAAAATAATCTAAGATTATAAGAGAACGTTTGTCCCAAAATAACAGTAAGTTCTAAAAGATGTCATTATGGTTACGTGCAAACTATACATTTATAAAATCGAATAAACCAGTGTATACTTTTCTGTTAATCGAATTTTTGCAAAAAATTTAAAAAAGAAATAACAATACTACTATAAATAATGTTAAAAACGACTTCATCCTGCACCTTGATATGGGTGTTTGGAAACCGAGTACGAAAATCCTGATCAATATAAGGCAATATATAAATTTTCAGCAAAACCCGAGTTTTTTTTAATTTTTGTCATATCAGATCCGCCACTTTTTAAATTTTAAAAATGTAGAAATCTTTAGAATCAATTTGTCACGACGCCTTGCTTGAAAACAAAAGTATTACGTCTTGCTAGAAACACTAATTACAAAAGTGAAAACATGACTCCAACTTTCTATTCAATTTGCTTAAATGACAATCAAGGAATACAAATTTTAAAATAAAACTAATCAAATCACATTATCAAAAATGTGTAGAGAACGAGATTTAATTTTTTGTTCAAAAAATAAAAATAAAATAGTAATTTAAATTGATAGCTGTTTTAAATTACAGGACCTAAAGTTAATCAATTACGTAATTTCTTAAATTCGTTTTATTAATTTATATGTAAGGTATACATAAACACTAAATAAAATCTTAGGAAATGTGACCACATTTTCTAATTTATTTTCTAATTCAACAGGTAAGATTCGAATATACATATTTTGGTAAATTTAACTACTAATCATTATGTAGATTAAAAATAGAAGTAAAACTAAATGAATAGGATTTAATTAACTAAGCAGGCAGTTCTTTTTACCAGTACGCATGTATTAAAAGTATATTTACACTTATCTCAATATACGAGAACATAAGAAGCTATGAATTTATGTAAATAATACTAATTAATAAATAACATAAATACTATATAATTATTAGTTAATGTTATCATTACAGGTTACTAAAATTACATCAAATTAGAAGTTGAAGAAACGAACTGCATTATTAAGGGGAGCGGATCCAGAATTTTCGGCTATGTTAAGTAATAACTAAAAAAATTGTAAATATTTTTTTCTGCCAGTATGTTGAGTGAGAAATAATCTGAAATGAAAAAAAAAGTTCTTGGTTTTTTCCTGCATTTTTGACATGCTTATTTTTCTCAGAGTTGAAATGAAGCAAAATCCATACCATTAATTTTTACAGAGGGTTTAAGAAACAAAATAAAAAAAAATCATCTAAAAATATTGAAATTTATGCGAAAAAATCATTTTTTGCACTTTAAAAAAATCTTGAATAATATTTCTGGAGCCCCCATAGCGTCAGTTATTTTGAAACTACGTTTTTCGACGTAATTTGGCGTGCTGAATACGAACTTCGTAATGAAAATTATCGCCAAGGTCATTTTCAAGGACAAAACTAATAAAAACGTGATATTTCTGCGAATTTTTTAATTTATTTTTTAAAATACAAATCTGACGAAAAAGTGTTTCGGACAAAAGATGTAGATCATGATATTCGCTACAAAAAAGATTGGATACATTTTTTTCATTTCAATTTTTTTAGTTATTACTTCACATAGCTGAAACTTAGGGATCCGTCCCCTTAATAGTTGTAGGACCTTAAACTAGTCGATAGATATATTGTACTTATAGTATGATTAGTATAAATATTTTGCACGAATTGAAGGCAGTATACCTTAAATAATACGCGCCTTAAGTATTATATTATTATTATTGTACATAACATGATACAATGAGAAATTAATTGGTCCCAAAGTAGAAGATAGTACAATACCTAATTTTTCTTTGTTCAAATTAATGACCTCTAATTAATAAGATAGTTAAGTAACCAATATCATTAATCGACGTAACCAAAAAATTCTGCGTTCTACTGTAGATCCTAAGATTTATGGCAGAGGTTTATTAAATTTATTTGAGATTCGCTCTTTTCATAATTTTATCTATTTCGAAAAATCTTTTTATTTTCTACTGAATTAAACGAGATTTGTGAAATAGAAACCACACATTTTTGTCACTTCATAATATAATTGTATAAAGTGTAGGATTTGACCATTTTATTCTTGTGAAGCGTACAAATTACATTTAAACATAATTATTATGAAATTCTCGCAAAAATTATGTACAATTGACCAAAATAGTTAAGTAAATAGCTATTAGAATATACTTAATTCTCACAGTAATATTGGTTTCAAAATTTGAACATATCTTATTAAAATGTTCGATCTCGACAATTTCATGCAGTTTTTGTGTACACAATAACCACAAATTTATTTAGAAAGACATTATACAATTCATCATTTAGTTTTTTGTAGGAGTTTTTATACTACTTGATTGTCAAAACGTTACTAATTGATTCAAGTACAATCTCGCATATTGTCATCAATTTGGTTTAACATGTAGACTGAGTAAAGTTTACTTAACCCACAGATTTTACTATAATTTTGTCGTAAGTGTAATATTATTTCGTATTGAAATTTCCTACAAAATCTGAGTAATGAGAAGTTTAAAAATGGTCTTTTATTGTTTTTTGACAACTGATAAATCAATCACCAATTATTTAAAAAAATATAATTAAGTTAAATTTTCGTAAGATGTAATTTGTGACCGACAGCTATCCTGGGAAAATCACGATTGAACACAAATTCTGAAGGATCAGATTCATATATATTTATGTAACTTAGCTGTTTTCAATAGTGAAACATAATTATGCGAACGAACAAAACACTGTTTTCACTTTCTCCAGTCGAAAATAATTAGTCTCGTAAATATAGGTACGTAAAATACACATCGTTAATGAATACTATACTTTGGGTTCTCAGATTTGTAAGTAATTCAATACTCTAATTTTCCGTATTTATTTCAATTTTTTTAAATGAATTTGATATTACCTTCGGTGCGAGAAAATTGTTGAAATCCAGCCTACAAAGCATGTCATGAAATAATAATATGCATATTTCTCTTATAGAAGGATCAAAGGATAAGACTGTAACTCAGGAATATTTGAAAATGATTTCTACCATCGATAATTAATTAATTACATTATTAAAACACTTTATTAGTAAATTAATTGCTATTTACTGCCAAAAATAAATACAAACCTAGACACTTTCACGTTTTCATTTATCAATAATTCCTTATATTTTTAATATAAATTATAATATTATTACAAATATTCTTTTGGCTTTATTTATCAAAGCTGTTCATCATGAGTTCTCTTTATTTTAAAGTTACTTGAGTGCAAAATTTCTCTCCAAATTGCACTAGAAATAGAGAAATTTCACCTTAAGGGGGTTCTAAAGTTCAAAAACCGTAAATAAAAAATTACTGGATCGTTTTTTTAAACTCGGACTCTCTAATGGCAATTCTAATTACTACGTGGAGTTTTGCTAGAAAATACCAAAGACGTTAATTGAGAACTGACCGAGAATTTTTGGAAATAAATAAAAATCACTTACTTCCGAAAATTCTCAGTTAGTTCACATTTAATTTCTTTGGCATTTTCTATGATACCGTCTATGATAATTAGAATTACCCTTACAGAGCCAGAATTTTGAAAATGTTATTCAATCATCTTTAATTTACGTTTTTTACTGAGACTTCCTACCTTACCGTCAGACGCGGGTGAATACAACAATTTTGAAAGAGTGTCACATTTCACTTTCTAGAAAGCTTGATTTTTAATTGCCTTCGATTTATAAATTAAGTTTCAAAGAAATTTATATGCAAAGATAAATTGCATTCAATAAACATTTATATTAATGGGCAGTTATTTTGGTATTTTGATATTTTTCAAACAAAATTACTGAACTTTTCTCAAAACATCTCCGAACAGATCTTAAATGTTTGATTCCATGAACAGTTCGGAAGTTTTTCAGTAAAAAATGTTAGTATTTTCTGATATTCTTGTATTCAAAAATTTTCTTCCGCTGTTCATAGATTAAAATTTGAACTATTATTAATATCTGTGTTTTTGAAGATATGAAATGTCATGTAACCGAATTTAAAATTACTTATGTTTAAATAATTAAATACAACGACAATTACTACTGCTATTCTATTTTAACAATTTGGTTTAGTTTGCAGCAGAAGTATGTAATAGAAATGTTTCATAACTCCCTAATAACGCTTATTTATTTGCTCATCTCATGCTCTGAAATGTATGCTTTGTTCCCGTCGTTGGTTATATAATATAATACAAGAAAACTGAATATGTATAGGGGCTTAGTACATAAATAATTAAGAAGGTTCTGGAAAGCGAAATATGATCATCAGTATCATATTTCAAGCAACTAGGGTGTTATTCGAGTGTTTATATCTAATCCCGACTCCTTTTATTCACAACGAATCCATTAAGTACTTTACAAATAATAAAAGAGTATTGTTTAACGGAAAAAAATATAATATAAGACTTAACAAATAAATATGTTCCTAGTAGAAACTGAAATGAATTTTTGGAGAGCTTGTTTCCCATTGATTACAAGACACTTGTATTAGGAAGGTGATGGTAATTAAGCATTATCGTATATGTTTTCATAACAAATATGACAATGTAACACAAAAACAACAGAGACTGTGGGTGATAACTACTTGTTTTACAAACATCACGGAAAGCTTTGCATGCAAGGTGTGTTTTCTTATGAATCATAAACGATTAGAATCAATAGAACGGTAACTGGCACAATAGGAGGACTAAACATGATAAAATGAAACTAGCTATACCCTAAAGGTGTTTTTGTGGTTTTGTGAGAAAAAGAATAACTTTGCAGTAGATTAACTATGACATTAAAATTTTACAAATAAATACGCAATATATTCAACTTACATTTATTATACATTTCTTGGAATGAAAATTCACTATTTATGGTGAAAAGATTCAACCACTCTAATGAAACATTGAATTTTCACTCCACTAAGAATTAATTTACACTCCACGAAATTTTGAGAATATGGACAAAACATGTAAGTTATAACATCAGAATCAAACAAATTCGAGATGTTAAAAACTGTTCATTTTGATTAGTTTCTTCATTGAATTCTAGGTGGCGTTCTAATCCAATAACAAAGTTGCTTACGATTCAGAATTAACATTAAGAATATTTTTTAACAATTCTCACATATGTAAACAATTTAACGAGATTATCCATAAAATCGCTTTTGTATCGATAATGTTTTCAATTTTTTTCATGTAGAAATAAACAAAAAGAATACATATTTGAAGGACAATATAATAAAGCCAATAGAATGTTCTGTATAATTTTCGTTTACACCAAATTGAATTGTTCAAATATTTTGAAGTCAAAGATATTCAAATCTTCTAGGGATTTTGTTAAATATAAAACTATCGCTATACTTTTATTGAAATATTAATGAAATAAACAACATCGATCGAATTAAAAAGTTTTCGCATTTTTTGACAGTGCATTGTACAATCTTCAATTTATTTGATAACCTTCACCTAAATGTTTTTATACTTTAGGAATTGATTATTATACCTGGTGAATTTTTGGAGATGAGACATAGGAGAACCCATATTATAGCCAGTAACCAATGAGAAGCGAGCTTTAGTCGCGTACTTACACGAACAGACCAATGGTGTGAAAGTTAAGGAGTGATCGATTTGTTTTCTTTTTAATACATAAAAATATCACTCCACAACTTTCACGCCATTGGTCGATTCATGAAAGTGCTCAGCTAAAGCTCGCTTCTCATTGGCTACTGGCTATAACATGGGTTCTCCTATGTCACTATATTGATGTAATAGCTTCATAGTAAAACTAACAGAATTTAGGTTTTCATCTGAAAGTAATTAAGGTACTTTATCCGTAATCTGAGATTCTTTTAAATTTGTTATGTTAATAGTTAATAAAAGAATTTTAAATAATAATGTTAGGTTAGGATTAATACTGGACATGTAGATTATTTACACGCTTTGAAACCACCGAGATAAACAAACATAAACACGCGAAGTCATTCGATTTTCGACGAATTTTTCGACGTATTGTTTAGAATTTAATATAGGATGCTCATTGAACTTTAAAATGTACGAGTTAATATACAATAACATTACAGGAAAGTCCAGTTATTTTCATCTCACTGTTACCTGTCGTTTTCGACTTTACAGTTACTATTATAACTTTACAGTTAAAGTAAGAGCCTTGAAATTACCTTACATTAACTATTAGTAAATAATTTCTATAAGTGAACTGCTCTATAGTTGATACATAACCTTAAAGTGTTTGATATTTATGTGAAAATGGACCAACATTCGTGTTTCTTTTTGCAATTTTCGGGCTAATTTGAATTTTGAGCATTTTCATTTACGCAACAGTACATAATTTTTTCTCACCCATATCGGATTTACAAACACAATAATGAACCGATGGGCTCACATCAACCGAACAACCGCACACCAACAGAATAGGTTATGTACATTTTATCCAGACTTCGCTTCGAGTCGGCAGTTGCCGAATATTCACAAAGGTACTCGAATTGGCAATGTGTCTTCGATTTGCAAGTGTCTGGACACATAAATGTCTTAAATTAGCTAAAACGACTTAAATGTCGACACATTTACCGTCTTCATTATACGTCTCAGATTATAAGACACAAAAATGTCTTATTTTCGATCGATAGACGCAAATAATGTCTCAAATTTTGAGACGCTTTGCAACGAAGACATATATATTAAGACGTTTATTCTGAAAAGACATTTTTTAAGTGTCTAATGTCTTTAAATAAGACGTTGCAACGTACATACGACAAATAGGAAGCAATAAGAAAATATTATATTAACATTAATTGCATTAATTAAAGTGAACAGAAATAGAATTTGGAATTCTACAGAACGTAATTTTCGATTAAATTTTTTATTCTTTGCCGAGAGTACAATCTATTGAAAAAGACTTCTTTCACGCGACCTTACATTTAAGAATGTTTTACAGCTCTTAAAATTGCCTCGTAAGTCTTTTTGAAGAATTCCTGAAGAGTTCCTGAGCAATATTTAAGACATATTGAAATGTTTTACACACGTTAAAGAGCACTTAGACCCTACAGTATTACAGAAAAAATCACTGGCCTTACCCAATACCCAATTATAATAGATAGAAGACTAATTCAATCGAAAAAGGTTCTGAAATTCACAACTAGCTAATCAAGAAACTGAGTATACAAGAATATTTTTTGTATCTGCAGTAAAAATTTAATAATATTCACTAAAGAAATGATTGCCGGTTATCACCACAAAATATTTAGTCAATTCAACTACATATTAGTCCTTCTAACGGAATCCTGATTCCAATTCAACAACACCCCGAGTAGAAATTTATTAGAGCCCTGATCAGGGCCTGACCTTTAGCGTTACACCCTGATCAGGGCCTGAACAAATTTCTGCTCGAGACTTAGTCAATTCGACTAAATTTACTCAATATTACTACATTTTTTTCTTCGTCTATCGGCATTAAATAAAAAAAAATAATGTTCATATCACGCGGGCAACATTTTGCTTCTGTGTATATACAAAAATGTATTTTTGATCTAAGAAAACAAAGCCCAAAATGATATTTTGTACCTATGTTAAATATTGTTTGGATATTAAACATAATTTTATCACTAGGCTCAAATATTAAGTAAAATAAAAATTTTAAATTAGTCTTGGACTAGTCTGGAAATATGCAACTGCGATTCTATATTTCCACTGAATTAAAATATGAGAATTCCAGAAACGGAATAATATGCAGAAGATAAACTCTAGTTAGCTACTAAAATGTCGTTCAGTGTGTCATCACTGATATAAATAACAAACTGGTACATCTAAAAATACAAGATTCTGACGCTTTTTGTGTGTTGACACTAGAAGGTCACATACGTGTTTCATTTTACTCTTATTGCAAGTCGAGAATTCAAGAAAGCAAGGAGCTCATACTTGATTAAGAATTCTATAATCGTTCATCGGTATTAAGAACAAAAACTTTTGTCCTGCCTAAATTCGACTATTTAGTGATTAATAAGAAAAGTTGTTACACCGAGTTTTTCAGTGTTGCTGATTATGAATTTGGAAATTGAATGTAGCAAGCACAAAAAGGTTAACAAACGAAAAGTTTAAGTTATATGAAATTTGTTATTTGGAGATTTTGGGATCCGAAATGCATACTTTTTAGGTCTAGTTATAAATAAATAACATAAGATTCATTAAAAAATATATTATAGACTCATAGTTCACAACGTTGAATCTGCCACTTGGCTCTTGGAATTTCAAAAAAGTATATATCGGATTCATAAATATGTACAGAATTTCTAGTGAATCTAATAAATTTGGTAAATATTAAATAATATTCATAAATAACAAACAGAACTCTCCCAACTTAAGTACAATATTTCCTCAAGGATCTCCGGCTGGACCTATTTTCGTTATTTGCTGATAATCTGCAGATCTTTTCATAAGGACCTTCGGGACAAACTAATCTTACCTGATACTAAACTTCAGCCTTCACTTATTTCATAAATCATAAATGATCCAACAAGATATATAAAATTATTTCCATCTTTGACAACAAATTTTTCAAAAAAAAAAAATTGCATGAAACTCGCAACTACGCAGACGAGTCTCTGACTTCCGGGAAAATTTGTTGGAAAATAAAGTTTAAAATTGCAATTCCATCTTCGTTCAGCATAAGGTATTAATATTAATTAATATTCCCTGAAATATTATTTGGTCAAGGCACAAGTAAACAATCAAACAACGTAACTGATACATCCATCGCATCCTATCCAATTTACAAAAATGCACCTTGTCATTACATTCCTGGACTTCATTTAGATAAGATCGTGCCTTGACAATAATCCAACTTTAAGAAGATAGACGGTTGTCGAACCGAGAATTCCAATAAAAAAACTAGCGACCGAACCTACCTTAACAGTGACGCTGTTGGCTGATCCCTTGATGAGATCGATGATCTCCTCGCGGGACTTGTCGTCGACGTTGATCCTATTGACCTCGATGAGTCTGTCGCCGGGTAGAAGCCCCGTGTCGTTGATGTTCTGCACGAAGGCACCCGGCTCGGCGAAGGTGACCGGTCTCATCTGCGTCGTGCCATTGGCAGCCCTTTCAACAATGACGGCCCGACGAAGGGAGAATCCAAAGTCATTCCTTGGTGGTGGCTGCCTCTGGATCGTCAATTCCCTCGGTTCTGGAAGCTCGAGTGGCACAATGGGCGGAAGTGGCAATTCGGCCACCCCTTGCTCCTCGAACGAACCAGAAGATCTCCATCGAGAGAAGCCCTGAGACTCTCCCACAGGTGAGAGGCTGAAGGGTGGAGTCGCAAAACTCGAGTTTGTCGTGTCTGTCAACGAGTCTGCCGAAGGGCTAGCACTTGTGACAACCTGAAAACATAACCATAGACATACCATTAAGCGTACTTTATATAGTCACTGGAGACCATTGTAATAATTCATGTTAACAAAGTAAATAAATACACTATCAACAGAACAAGTATGCATCTAATTATTGCAAAAGGATTCCGCAAATAATATAACCAACTGCTTCCTACAAATATTGAATTCCGTCAAGGTCAGGAGCAATAAAAGAACAAATAAAATTCCTGGAAATAACTGAGAAAACATTGCTAAGCAACGTCTGCAAGTGTGGCGCAGATAAAAAGCAAAAATTGTCAGGCTCGTTATTTGTTGATCGACCCCTACTGTCTTGAGGGTGCACGAATAGGAGATTCGATCGAAGTTTGAATCGATTCTGCTGATAAAATAAAAAATACCGACTTAATCAGTATAGATATATGCCCAATATAGGCCCAATATAGGATGTAGCAATAAGATCTGTTTTTAGAGACGTAATAGTATTTTTCGTCCCTAGGACGCAAAATGACCTTTCGCGCGTAGCCGGCCTCGAGGGCTCCTCCGGGCGCCCGTGGGTCAGAAGTGCTGCGCCCTAGGGGCGAACAACATTTTTTGTCGCAGCAGGTCACAAAATGCAATGAGCGCCCATTGACCTCGACTATACATCTCTATGGTTACAATGCGGGCGCAAAATCGCATTTTGCGGCCCACTGCGACCAAAATAAATTATTCTATCAAGGTCCGAACCAGTATTGCTGATCAAATTAAAAATACATAACTCTAAAGTATGCTAAAATACCGACATAACAAGCTTAGATATATGATACGAACCATTTCTTTCCGTGTAGTATCGTTTGGAAGCCCCCCACTCCTCGCACAGCTTCCCCCTCCAATTCTCGTTCTTCCCGCTTCAAATGCGAATAGTAAAGAGACCTCTTGGGTAACCAGAAGTTACATGCGCAATCATGCGGATTAGTTCATCCCTACTTTTTTAGCCCCCACTTAGTTACCCGAAATCTCATATAGTAGGGTCTCCCCTATTGCATACTGCAGATTTTTCAAAATGGCGGCGGTCTCCCTTATTCACTGTTTCCCCTTTACCCCCACTCTTAGTGGTCGACGGTCGTCAACGGTTTGAGATTCGCTCAACCGCGAAGGTTAGGTTAGGACGCAATACAGGAGGAAAGCCGACCGAAGGGGAATATATGCAATAACAGATCCTAAATCCAGAGAATATGAGATGTCTAGAGAATAAGAGAGGATTCAATAAGGGTGACCCTGTACATGGGTAGGACCAGCCCCATGTATAATTTACTATTCAAGTTGGACCTCTAACTATCTACTCTATTGGGGATTACGAGACGCCTTCAAGTAAGGGAAATAGTCACCGTTTATTTTATCTTGAAAATTTAAATTAAGAGATAATATACCTTAAATGACTACAAGTACAAGTACCTGAAGTAACTTCGAGTCTTGATGGTGATTCCCGTGATGGACATGATGTTGCGATTGTTGATGTGGACTTCTTCTGACATGATACATAGTCTCCTCCTCGCTACAGAACTCGTCCTTAAGGGAATGCTGATGTTGGACAGGTAAATTCTGATATGCAATCACCTCGTTCTGAAGGGTATTCCGTACCAGCAATGTAGAGCTCGCTTCATGATGATTGGAATCTTGGTTCCCCCCATTTTGAAAGACCTCAGTGGTACTGTTGATTGTGGTAACACTGAGTCGTGGCCCTTTCAAGATGCCCCGTTTGGGGGGCTTTGGGGGAAGCGGTGGTAGACCCTTTACCCCACCGGCATTTGTCAACGAGGTCAAGGACGCTTCGGAGGAGTCACTCTGGGTCAAACCATCCGGCGTCCTTGTGAGACTGGTACTGGCTGAATTCTGGGCCCGATCCAGTAGATCGCGTTCCAACTGGGCGAAAAACGAAGCACTGTAATCCGCCGTTATTCCACTTGGCAGCTTTTCTTTCTCCTTTCGTCGGCTTCGGATCTTTAACGACCTTCGGATCTGCGGGATCATAAAGAAATGGTATTTTTTACTAGCAAGAACGATTGAATTTACCGTAGATGTATATGAGTATGTGTAATGTATGAACGATGCATCTGGAGTCATAAAAGGGCATAATGTCTTTTTTACGAGGGCTCATCTGTAAAAGAGGTAAATTTATGAGGGTTAAATCTTTAAGGTATTTCACATATGCGAGAGAGGTATACGTCATCACATATGTGCTTTATTAATTCCCTAAGTTATTAATATAAATTATTGTCTTTGTATTTCTTGAGATACAAATCGTCACCAGCAATTATTAGAAATATTGGTACATAACCTTAAATTTACAAAGGACATACTATTAATTTTAATACACGTGACTGAATTTTCAATACATTGTTTTGTCAGATATTAAACAACGTAGGCAATTCAATCATTTTTTATAGTAATTTATGGAATTTAACAAAAAAATTTTTTGTATTTAATAGGACTCCAAGACAAACACCTTTTTCAACGAATTTTTTTGGCCCACGAAAAATGCTCGAGATGCCACGGATACTACTGTTTTAATTAAGGAGGTTCACCAGGTCAAAGAATTAACATTGAGAATTTAACGAAAAAATTATAGTAGGTTAAACAATGAAAGAAATTAATGCCTGCAAAGTTTCAAGCCCCTAGGTACCTTCAGAGCAGAGAAATTAATAAAAATGTTCACGATTCTTTAACATTGAGTTTTATGGGAAAATGTATATATTCATGAAATTCGTATTGAATTAACATTGAGTTTTTCGTAAAATTTATACTACTGATAAAAAAATTTGTGAGATTTTATTTGCAGAAAGAAAAACGTCTCTTCCTACCTTTAGAGGCGAGAAATAAAATAAACAAATAGCTAAAAGGGTCATTTTTGGTTATGTTGACGGACGGCAACGTCTTAGGAAGCATACCACCGAAGTCATATTGGCGTCCGTTCCATATTTGACTCGATAGGTACCTGGTGAACCTCCTTAAAATGACGTCACACTACCCGAATTTTGGAACAAATTGTCAGATTAAGAGTTCTGATTCATATCTCATTCTTAGCAAATTATACGCAGTTTAAAAACACATGTAGCAAATTCACATTGGTGAACGAAAGTACATAAGAAGAGCGAGAGTTTATCTCGATTACATTTTACGGCGCACTGCAATTTCGACCGTAACAATGTGAACACGCGGATCGCGTGCAACAATTTGCGGAATCGTTTTTTACCACGTGTCAACGAACGGCCCCATTGACCCCATTATCCCATTTAAGTTTCACTGCAGTAGACCTAACCTCAAAAGTTCCCCAAATTTCATATATAAGGGAAGAAATCATGTTTTTATATCTTTTTTAGAGGTTGTGGATTATTTTGAAAGATTTAGGGTTATTCTTTCTAAGAAAAATTTTTTTTTCATGTTTTATTTTTATTGACTACATAGAATGTAAGAAATATCTGTTTTACACGTCCTAGAAATGCTGTAAACTAACAAAAATATTGCAGAATGACATATTGCTTTTCAATTTGATATTATGTTTTTCTAAGTTTTTATTACTTTGATAATTGCTCGAAGTTTTCAATGCATATTAAAGTATTCTTAAAGTGTACTTATTAACACAGGATCACTCTAAATTTTCTTAAAGCCAGAATAATTTCAATGCACTGAATTTCACTATCAAAGAATGAGAATTGAGTTAAATTTGGGCCGTAAGAATTAAATGTGGATATTTATATATCCCTAAAGTTATTTGTAGATAAAAACACTTCACATCAGACGTAATATAATAGTATATTTGTGTTCAATGAAAATGGAAGATAAACAGTAGCCTGGCTGCAATTTCATATGATAAAAACTGACATTACTAATTACAATGTTAGTTTTTTATTACGTATTTTAAAGTTAGAGTTTGTACGGATGAAATGCGTATATCAAAACATAAATGCCATCTACAATATGCATATTGCAAAAATTCGATCAGCGTTTATAGGTTAAGTATCCATACACCACATCCTCATGACGACGTCTTCAGGAGCTACGTAAGATGACGAAATGTCCGTTTTTATCATCCTCTTAACGTAATCTCAAGGCGTCATTTTTCCTGAGGAAATCCAGATTAACAGACCATAAAAACATTTCGACGTCTTAAAAAGGATCCGGGGACGTCCTCAGCAAGACATGCTATATAAGTGGCTAAATATGTGTTTAATAAATGTTTTTCGGTTTTTTAAGGTGAAAATTATTTTTACTACATAAAAAAGTTTTCCAATGATAATAATGGATTCCCTTAATGTAAATTCGAATATGACTACATTTTTGACGATGTATTTATAAATATCTGCGGTATTTTAACGTGAAAAATAATTAAAAAATAGCGATAAATGAAAAAAATCTAGAAAATTCCTGATTTTGTAATTTGTATACTTTTAAATTTGCTGCATTTTTCAGTACTCCATTCGAAAGACAAGGGTCTGTGCAATATAAAAAACGTCAATTCCAAAATTTTGTTCATGGCGTTTTACTACTAAAAAATACGGTCTAACTTCACGTTAAATTCATGTACATTTGGTCCTTAACCCTTTCAGTCACAGCCGGACACCATTGTCGTTAGATGGTATCGATGATTTTTTAAGGTTTATGAACAGATAGTTACCGATTTCGTTGCGGTTTTTCGTTCCTCGCTTTCCTAAAACTCCAATAAGTTAATAACAAATTAGTACCAAAAAGGCATAATTTTCAAAAGAAATGCATACCAGGAAGAAGTTATGGCTATTATTATTTGAAATTTGATATGCCGGAGTTTTTGATATCGCTGATTATGAATCCGGTGTCAGATTTTCAAAATTCAAAATAGCAGATCCAATATGGCCGACAAAAATTTTGAAAAATTATGATTTTGTCCTGGTATATAGGGTTTTTTGAAGTCGCTGATTACGAATCCAAATATTAAAATATCGAAAAAACTACAATAATCCCTATATATCAGATATTAGCCAAATTCATTATATTTCAAATTTTTGGTCGGCCATATTCGATCGGCCACTTTGAATTTCGTAAATCTGAAACGGGATTCGTAATCAATGACCTAAAAAACCCCTTTACACCAAATATTAGTCAAATTCATTATCTTTCAAATTTTTGGTCGGCCATCTTTGATCCGCGATTTTGAATGTTGAAAATCTAACACCGTATTCATAATCAATTCTTAACAAACTCGAGTATACGAAATTTCAAAAAAATTCCATGGCTAGAAAAATTTATGACTGAACGGGCTAAGAGTTGAAATAAACGGTGAAAAATGCATTGAAATGATTGTGTGCATCATACAGTACTATAAAAAAAATGTGTTGTTTTCGGATGAATTGTACTACAAACTTTGCTATTGTGACTAAAGGCTTGCTTACTAGAATAATTCTATTTATTAAAAGTTAGGCCGTGATGTTCTAGTTTGAACAGTCAAATTTATTTTTACAATTTATTCCAGTATCGAAAAATAAACAAAATGTAAAATATAAAATTCTCGGCTCGGAAAAATATTTAGTAAATTTAACTAAATGACGAGTTTCCCGGAGGGTACTAATTAGTTTGTAGCTGCATATATATCCGGTAACAAAAGTTAACTAATTTTTAGTAAAATTAACGAAATATAGGTTAGAATCTACTAAATATTCTGTTCCCAGAAGATAATACCATTTAGTTATATTTACTAAACCTTTTTCAAAGTCTCGACAAAATGTTATTTGTATCTTTGTCTTAGTTTTTTGTCTGAAGCATTTTTTCTCAGAATAGCATTTTTCAAAACGATTAAAAGTCACTAAAAACCCGTTGTTGGGCTCTTATTCCAACATTTTGGTCAAGATATAGCCGAACGTCGATTTCTTTTGTTATGTTCCTAATCAGCAGCCAAAAATATTTCAAAAACATATCGTGTAATTTATATTTAGAGTGAGGCACCCCTTTTGCAACTTTACCTAAAATATTTTGAAAATCTTAGTTCCCAATTAATTTTATTATACAACAGACGTCGCCCCTAATTGTAACGAATAACGAAATTTCTTATACACACTTTAATTATTTTACTAAGTTATCACTAATTCGAATTAAGGTAAATGAAGGAAATAGTAGATGCCAAATAATAACTGCGAAAAATATAACGCGAGCTCAATAATTTGTACTGAACAAACACAATATTAATCTACTCTCTTCTAAGTGTAATTATAACGAGATTTTTGTCTAAATTCGCTAGAAATAAAGCTTCTAAAAAACCTGCAAAAAAAATGTCTGAAATCTTTAAGGTTAATCTAACAAAAAACCCAGTTATGTTTTCAACTGGTTTATTTAAAATAGATTGGTTTAGTTTGGGAAAAATATGTAAACTCAGGCTAAATAATCCAGATCTAATCCAAATGTTTACGAACGAAAATAGCACTATTTATAACCAAAAATAAATCGCAAAACAATCTGACAACAAATTTATTTTCTTTTTTATGGTTTAAATCCAGTAAGAAATTCAAATTAGTATAATTTTTCTTAAAAACCGACTCAATTACAATTTTTGTAAGAGTGTATAAGTAGATTAAGCTGTGACACTATAATTTAATTTTTAGTAAATCTAACCTGTATGAATGAATTAAACGAACGCCATATGTTTCGTCAGTGCCAAATTTGAGTATATTCACGTGAATAAAATTCATTAAAGTCTATTCTTTTAAATAGATTTAGACGTACGGTACTTAACATATCGTCCAATAACTCCAGAAATAAACTCGACATCGAAAATACTCTTGGTGGATGGTACACAAGGAAATGCGGAAAGAAACGTCAGTAACATCGTATCTGTACTTGCCTTCAAAACGTTGACACGTGATTTGGTTAACAAAATATTTTAGTTTGAAATCTGTAAAATCAATTCTGTTTCAGTAATAAATAATAATGTAAAACTTATTTATTTGGCATTATTCCATAATTAAATTATGTCAAATATAAAAGTGGGGGGAAATTTAGAAATTTCTTTCAGAATGAGATGTGTTTTTCTTTACTTTTGATGAAGCAATATTACGAATTTATAAAAATTAAAAAAACATCAGTGGAAACATTTTCACACATATATAAGAAAATAATTTTTGATGATATAATTATACAAATCAGTTAGGAAGTAGGGTTTTAAAGTGAACAGTAAAATAAACAACAACAAAAAATAAATAATGTAATATATAAAAATAAATAAGCAAGATAAATGGCAGAATTTACGGGAATATCGCATGCAATGAGTTCTTACTACTTTTAGACTTTAAAAAAACACATTTTCAAATATTTAATACATCTTTACAGTATTCTAATTGGCACACGCAGTCAATGACCCTAAACGCGCTATCCAAGGAATGTCTACACTTACTCAATAGATGCGCTGCGGTAGAATATTCTCGCAAGTTATAAACATTTCATTCAATTCAATTATTTTAATTACAAACAAATCGAAAAAATTGAGCCTATTAAATTGGCCTTACCTTTTTTCTGAACTTTTTTTTTAATTGTAGAGATTAATATGATGAATAATATTCTCCAATATCAAAATTGCAAAACTATGATTAAATTTTCGAAAGAGCATATCTGATGTTATTATTATTAATAATTATAAAGTATTCCAATAATTTTGAAAAATCGTAATTCAACCAGCATACATAAACGAACGGAAACAAGCTCGTATATCATTGTTTTGACAAGTTTTTTATTTTGTTATTGTGATACAATAAAGCCGTTATTCGCGTCCGAAGTGCATAATAATCACCCAGATTTTTTTCTGATCTGAAGTGGGTTTAAATTCCTACAAGCAGATTAAATTTCATATAAAACGTTGATATAGAGCATAAATAATGAACCGTTATAGTACTTAAAGACTGCGCAATTTGTGTTTACGCTATCAATGTAGTTTGGCATTATAGTCAGGATAATTTATGCCTAATTATTCAAACTTAGCGACTTGTAAATACTACATTCTCATGTTATATTTTCAGAGTGGTTTTAATTAGCCTTTGTTTAAAATAGCATTAAAATTTATGTTTGAAGTCAATGGAGTCATGTACTTGCTTCATATGCAGTATTTTTTAGTTAGAAAACTACACATGTTTGTAAGATCTTTATGACTATAATTAATTGAAATCATTGCTGTTACATTTTAAAACTTTCGTTTTTCATATAATATAATCCAAGTTTTCATTAGGGCATAATAGATGCTACACTAGATTTCGCTTAGGCTGTCAAACAGATCATTAAATTTGAATGTATTAATTTTCAAATAATTATCAAATTTGAGTAATTTCATTTAGAAATATATTATTCAAAAAAAAATTATTAAGATTGTATTAGCGGCCGTGCGTAAATTACTTACTACGGTAATATTAAGTGATTTTGACCCCCCCCCCCCTCGCCCCTGTATTATTAAATGCAGTAACAGTGTGCAGTAACGATGGGTCCAGCTCCCCCCCCCCCTCCATGATTTATGAATCACCCTTAATTGCTTAGTTCTGGTCTAAATTATTGGGATATGAAGTAGTTTTAAACTCGTTCAGACGAGTAAACAGAATTCCTGAACACCATTCCTAATTCAATTATTAATCAACTTTCCACTCCGTCACGAATAGATTTTGAGTCATTCGGATTTAAAAAGTAATGTAAAGAAATATTAACATGAATGGCTAAAAATTGTATACAAATATATTCCTAATTGACTCTCAGTATATATGTTTTTCTTGACCGACTAAACAAAAGAAAATATACTATGATCTTATATTTTGATGGAGTCATACCTATTAACTAGAATAATTCTAGTGAAAAAGAAAAGAAGAATTATTCTTCTTAGCTTTTATCAAATTGACAATACAATTTCTAACATAAAATGCTCTTCTGAAAGTAGTTAATAATAATCGATACTGGTATTAAATATCAATGGAAAACATAGTTTACTGTTTTTAATAAAAATAAAGACAGCATCAACCACACAATTGATTGTAAATTTTGATATAAAAATATCTATATCCTGTTTTTTTTCCAATTTTTTTGTAAACTCTCTTAATTCCTTGGAGTGAAAATTGAGTCACTCTTTCATAAAGAGTGAAATTTTCACTCTATTAATAGTGATATTTTACTCTTTTAGGGCCGGTGAGTTTCCTTTCAATCTTGATGGAGTGAAATATCACTCTTCATACAGTGAAATTTTCATTCTTAATAGAAGAATGGCTCAATTTTCACTCCGAGATCTTCATACCCAGAAACAGGACTATACTTTTCCAACGATTTTTGATGCGCTGAATCCAAAGCTGCCCCCAGAATTGTTCTATCACGTCATGATTTTGAGATATCCTAAACGTACAAAACACAACATTTTTGTCTAGTTTTAGTAAGTTTTTATAGCGGGATAAAATTTTCATTTACAATTTAGTAGGACGCAGATTAAAGTATTATTTATCAACTTTAAAATCATCTTGTAGTGGAAACGAACTTTTTACATCTTGATATCGAAGTTATTGTCAAAGTGCGGTCATGATCTTTGCTGTTTTGCACTTCTATACACATTTTGCACATATCTCAAAATCTTGACGTGATGGTGTAATTTTGAGACCAGGTTTGGATACAGCACATCGAAATGATTCGGAAAAGTATACTAAGGTGTATACGCAAGTCTGACGAATGCATTTGCATTTTACCGAATTGCGAAGAAAAATGTTGTTCCGCTAGAAAAAGCTACGGAAAATGGTAAAAAACGGTGTTTTTGCACTTTAAGGTTAGGATATCTCAAAATCTTGATGTTATAGAACAATTTTGCGACCAGATTTGGATTCAGTGCACCGAAAACCGTAAGAAAAATATAGTCCTGTTTCTAGTTCTAAATTTTGATGGCCTGTGTTTGAATCAATAGTTTATTATTCATGACGAAAGCATCCATGTTTTAGCTTATTAGTACACTGAGAGAAAAAATAGTTGAAATAACCAGAAAAGATGATTAAATAGGTCCTTATTATTTTTTCTGGTTAAAACAACCGGAATTCTGGTTGGTTTAACCAGAAATATTACTGGTTTAACTAGGAATTTTTTTAAAATAATTATTTATCTAATTAAACTTCCCAGAATTCTGGTGATTATAACGAGAAAAAATAGTACGATCCTATTTAACCAGAACATTTTTTTGAGAGTACACAAAATCTTTGTTGCTAAAGTTTTCTTTATATTTGCAGAAATTAACTAGAAATACTTAATATTCAGAACTACTTCATTTTTTAAAGAATTTATTTAAACATTTGAATATCGTTGACTTGAGAAAATTTTTGGTAACTTTTAATAAAACGTACAAAAGGATGATTCGATTTTAAATATATAATTTTTGGATTTTAAAGAGTAAACATGCAACTATAAATGCTGAGTTTAAGTATCATTTTGGGTTGCGATATAAATTTGTTAACAACATCTGATGATCAGGTTTAATTATAACCATCAATATTCTATTTTGATCGCAGTAATTCCCTTTTCGTCGCAGTAGATCGCAAAATGCGATTTTGCGCCCCGGTTTGAGTGCGCAAAATGAGATTTTGGGCCTCCGATCGCCCTGGGGCGCGAAATGTCATTTTGCGCCCTAGGGACGAAAAATACTATTAAGTTCAGAATAACGAATGGAAATTTATAGAGAGACTGTCGATGTTTTTACACACAGGAATTGTAAAAGATTTTCAAATATATTACAATTTTTATTTTATATTGACACTATGTTGGAAATTCTGTAGAATCGATGAATCAAATAAACTAGACTAACATACTATGTAGGAAATTATTTTTAAAAAATATTTAAAACAAATAACGTATTAATGAAATTAATCAAAGTTCATAAACGTTAAAATTCTAAAATTTGGACTTATTAGACTGCCTTTCATTGTTGACTGATATGTTGACATAATATATTAAATGACAACGATATCACTGCATGAAAACTTGTAAAAACATTTTTACAGTGTAAATTAAAAAATAAATAGTCGTGCTAAAACGTACTTGAAGTTCGCATCATTAGAGTTAAATAAAAATTGGAAAACTATTTTATATTTTTATATTTACAATAATAAACAATTATGTTATATCACCTCAAAAACTGTTCCTAAATGTATAAAATGATATAAATTATTTTTAACAAAATTGAAATGTATAAATAGACTTGGAGAAATATAAATAAACTGAAAAGTCAAGACCATTATTTTAGAATGTATGTGTAATAATTAATCTCTTCAATACTTGGATATAAGAAATATCAAATTACATATTTATAATATTTTCATTACGTGACATATTTTTAACCATTGAACGACTGTCCGTTGGGGTAAAATTACTTGCCGAATTTACGAAACTTGATCCAGAAATCTGAATTCCCGTTCTACGCAGACTTCATATAATGTTTGGTATCGCCGCCAACAATTTCACTTATAACGAAAAGAATAAATAGAATGCGTGTACATTTTTGTGTGCTATAATATGCATTAAATTTGCAATTGCTAGTAAAAACCAGGTAACCACACTTTGCAAAAAAAAATTGTTAAAGCACCGAACGTTTTTGTCTGAGGAGATTATTAATTTTATTTTCAAAATCTAATAAACACAAATCAAGGTTCGGAAAGCTGGCCGAGCACTTATGACCAAACCGAACCAAACTAGTGCCAACATTTGTTACTCAATCGTTGCTCAAAAGTTGCACGCTAATCCCGTATTTAAACAAAAAAGCATCAAAATCAAAAAAGGTGTTCGTACTAAAAAGTAGCAACTATTATCCAGCAATTGTTGCTCAATTCTTGATCACATTTTTGTATTATTACATTCTGTATAATATTTTTCGTTGTGTTAATACACTACTAAGTTTAAAATCACTATCTAGTAAATGTGTTTTCCTAATGTAAGAGTAAAACCCAATAATCCAACCTATTTTCACAATTTATCATCATTTTCGTATCCGAAGTTAAAAAATAAGAACGCCTATTTTAAAACATCACTCTAGGATCAAATGGTCTTGAAAATCATGTTGAAGATCAAAAGCAGGCTGTTACCGTTAGGTATCATATTTTTAATCGTAATTGTGATTTCCTATTTCTATTGGTGCGCCGATTTGAATATCGTACCGAAAATTGGCCACAAGGTCATCACAAGGAAAACCCTATTTTTGTTCTTTTCGTATTTAGTATCAAAATACAAATCTGACGAACATAGTTTCCAACAAACAAAAATAGATTACACAGGACCACAAAAAAAATTTTCGGTTTGACATTGAAACGCGACTAGGCGATTCTTATAGATTTTGGGCTCCTGAATTCGAATCCGTGGACAGAATTTGTCCTATACGTCAGGGTTTTTTTTATATTCTAGGTTTTAAGTGTAAAAAAATGCTTTTTTATGCAGATTGGCTAAATAACTGTATAAAACAACGATTCGAACACAGAAGGAAGCCGGACTAGACGATTCTTATAGAATTTGGGCTCCTGAATTCGTATCAGTGGATAGAATTTGTCCTATACCTCAGGGTTTTTTTATATTCTAGGTTTTAAGTGTAAAAAAATGCTTTTTTATGCAGATTGGCTAAATAACTGTATAAAACAACGATTCGAACACAGAAGGAAGCCGGACTAGACGATTCTTATAGAATTTGGGGTCATAAATTCAATTCAGCGGACAGAATTTGTCCTATACGTCAGGGTTTTTTTATATTCTAGGTTTATTAATGTTTAGGTAAATTTATGTTATACCATTACAGTTTTTATATTGCCATCTATTAATTTTACGGAATCATGAACAAATTTTAAATAAAAATCACGCTCGTGAGGAGAGGTTGGAGCCCAAATAACGCAATTTTTACAATTATAAACTCTACAATAATTCTTATGGATGAAGGAATTCCGTGCGGGGATTTGAAATCAGTGCACCAAAAATTAAACAAGAATCACCTAGTCAGCTTCATTATGTGATCGGATCGTTGTTTTTTTTACTGTTTTAGTAAATACGCATAACAAAGCAATTTTTTACAATTATAACCTAAAAAATAAAATAATTCTGATGTGATGAATGAACTCTGTCCCAGGATTTGAATTCAGCGTCAAAAAATAAACAAGAATCACCAAGTCTGGCTTCATTCTGTGGTCAAATCATTGTTTTATACAGTTATTTAGCAAATAAGCTTAAAAAACATTTGTTTACACTTAAAACCTAACATATAAACAAACCCTGACGTATAGGACAAATTCTGTCCACTGATTCGAATTCAGAAGCCCAAAATCTATAAGAATCGTCTAGTCCGGCTTCCTTCTGTGGTCGAATCGTTGTTTTATACAGTTATTTAGCAAATATGCATAAAAAAGAATTTTTGTACACTTAAAACCTAGAATATAAAAAATCCCTGACGTATAGGACAAATTCTGTCCAAGGATTCGCATTCAGGAGCCCAAAATCTATAAGAATTGCCTAGTCGCGTTTTAATGTCAAACCGAAAAAATTGTTTTGTGGTCCTGTGTTATCAAATACTCCAGGCATAAAATCTCTTATTTTTATACTGGATTATCATCCAGCCTTGCCGGTGTGGGATAAAATAGAACCCACTTGATGTTGGGGTTCATGTGATTACTGCAATTTACATTAATGTCCCTAAACTTCGAACCACGCTACAGTCTGATATGGGACATGTTAAGCCATTTATTTTCAGTTTATCTTTCATTTATGACATAACCGTTGATACTATCGAGAAAACACATGAAATATTTTCATAGAGAATTTCATCCTCAATATATTTTTTTGGAAATATTTTTTCATCCAATTTGTATTTTTGAAAATAAATGCAAAAACCCCCCAAAAATGTCATTTTCCAGTTTCGACCTTGAAAGTGACCTTGCCGCCAATTTTCATTATGAAGTAAGATAATAATAATAAAAATAAGAAAATAATGAAAATTTTCGACAAGGTCATTTTCAAGGTCAAAACTTAAAAAACAGGTTTCTGTAATTACAAAATAAATTGGAGAGCGGATACCTGTAAGAAAGTACATCAGTTCGTCCTACATCTAACCTATTTTTTGGCCCCCCCCCCCCCCACCGATATACATCATTTTAGCGCATTTGCGACTGCAGATGAACCTAAACGAAATTTCAAAAAACTATCTGGTCGAGATAAATTTGATAGAATCTCACCTCATCGAGCCTGAGCAATTCTTCCGCAGACATGCTACTTCTGTCTCTCTTTTTAACATCTTTCCGTTCCTTCTTCTCTCTTTTTCTCTTCTCCTTTTCATCCTTTTCGGAAGTTTTCTTCATAAAATTGAACATCTTCCACTCTTTCTGTTTCACTCTTTAGTCCACGACACTATCACTGTATCTCACTCCTCACCCGCGCACGCACACGGAACTCAAACTTTTCCCACGCGCGACGATCGATGACGTGTTTCCCCTCGAATTTGCTCGGCACCGGTCCGCAGAAAATCCATGCTCAAAATTCTCAATCCTCGATAGTTCTACCGTTGTTTGCTGCAGGGCGTGGACTCCGAAAACAGGGCCGAAAGGTCTTTTTTCCGGCCCGAGATGACGATTGTTTCGATTTGACCGATGGCATTTAATACTTTTGGAGCTGCTTGGCCGCAAAAAGTGCGAAATCAACGCGAAACATCGTTATCAGCCTCTGATGTATCCCCTGAAAACAGATAGTTTGAGGTTATGATTTCAGTGATATGAGACTGACTAATATCTATGGTCAATAATATAGCATTTAGAAAAATCGATGAAATGTGAATATTTTGAAAATGAAATATGTAAGAGGTAGACTATTAAATTTGAAACTAGGTTAAGCAAATGTCTCTTCCATAAACACATTAATGAAAATTGAATTTCCCGGCTACTGTGACGAAAAATACAATTTTGCTCCCTGTAAAATATGAACTGGCACTTGTACTAACTTTACAAACTTTAAATTTGATTAACTACGAAAAGTCCACCAAATTCTGAAATCAGAGATTATTTATCTAATGCGTTGAATATAAGTCATTATCAATCATTATTTTCATAACCACAATATTATTTATTTGAAAAATCTTGTCCCTTCCTTAATATTTACATATTAACAATTATACATTTCTCAAAATATCATTTACTTTACGTTGAAATAAAAGAAGAAAAATAGAACTGTAAAGAACAATAAAAATAAAACTTTTTTTCAAAACAAAATACTACATGTATGTTAAGCTTTGAAATACGCATTTTTAACTTTACTATATGTATTGTAATATTTACAATGTGTATTATTATATTTACAATGGTTATTAATTTACAATAATTACTATTGGCACATTGTATCGTGCATCTTTCGAAAGATAATCTTCGGGATAATTAGGAGTAAATTTTATTATTTTTTCATCCAAGGAGATCATATTAACTACCAAATTCATTACTTTCGGATACTGAACAAAATTTATTTGAAAAATTAATTATAATTGCTTACTTGCAATAATTTTACTACTATACTAAATACTTTAGGAAAAATGGAACAATATTTTGTTTAAATTGGTGATGATAAGTAAATTTAGAATCTGTATCACAAATAGATAATAAGTTTAGCACCAAAAGCGATTTCTTCAAAGGTAAAAACATTAAAAAATATTCCTTTTTTTTAAACCTTTTATAAAATCTTTATTTTGGTGCGGGAAATCCATGATATGATACTTAAAATAATGCATTATATAAAATAATTATACTAATTCTATTTTACTATTCGAAAAGAATGTTTACGAATGTCTCAATAAATTTCGCGTAATCGTGACTTAATATTACATTAAATGTGTAATTTGTCGCTTAAAATATACATTAAATATATACGAAGTTTTTGCGATCAAATCTTTCCACTTTTATGTTGAAAAATTTATCTACAATAATAAAATAATCCAACCTTTCCATCTTTACCATCATAAAAAAATTATCAATATATAGAGCAAACACAAAAAATTTGCTAGAAAAATTAAAACATCGTAATTTGTTTGTCAAATATATTTAGTTATTATTTCATTACGAGCATAAAAATATATTTATTTGATTTACATTATTAATTTTCAGTACATAATTAAAATAAAAAATGACATATTTTTTAATTGTTTTCAAGCGCATTGCAATAAAAAACGTCGGAAGGTTAAGAATAATAATTAATTTATTCATAAATGTCTCAAAGTTAAAACCACAAATTTTCATCCATTCTAGTATATTAAAATTATAAATGTAATTAAGGAAAATGAGACGCCAGAATTTCTACAATTATCCATAAGATAATGAGTAAGAATGAAAATGTGGCGTTTTCTTGTGCGTGACATATTTTTCTAATGTATTTATCGTGTCTCTTATTATATTTCTCTTTAATAACAACTGAAGTGTACCCTAGTCCGGAAGTATGTCCGCTAGTAGAAAGCAAATATAATCCTGCATTAATAAATCACCAAAAAGTTAAAAAAATGTTATTTCGTTATAATTTCTTCTTTTAGACCACAAACCAACGAAAATTTAAAACCTTTCTAAATAAAAATCTTATTATCTTATTTTTTTGCGCAAGTCTCATGAAATAAAAAATCAAATAAATCCCATAATTTTTCAAAGTGATATGTCCAGACATCCACTTTAATTTCTAAAATAATGAACTAATGACATTGTCCTACACTTAAAATTGTAAGGTATTTTCGGTAGTCTCGTTCTGCATCTCAGGTAGAAATGGAAAGCAGTGTAGATTTCAGTTAAGATGACTAGACTATTGTTGGCGCTATAGGTCGACTACCTGTACATCGCCACGAAACAAAACAATCTTACCGCATAACCTTACATTTTAGTAACTGATCTCGGGCTACCCTGTGATATTAGCATAACAATTTAACCATATTAAAATAGTGTACATAGTAAAAATCAGGTTAATTTTTAAATATTAATTGCTCTCTAAATTTCTCGGAGTGAGATTCACTCTTTATAGACTGAAAATTGAACCATTGTAGTGAAAGATTGGATTTTCACTGTTAAATTGTGAAAAACGCCTCTTTTTTGCAGTGAAATGTCACTTTGCATTCAATGAAAATTCACTCCTAATGTGTGATTCACTCTTTCACTGCACTGGTTAAATTTTCACTCTGTGACCAGTTTTCACTAAAAGAAATTTCGATACTAGAGTCTCAGTTATTTGTGAGGAGAAAACTTTGTTTCGCTCAAAATCTATACCAACGTATAAGGCAGACATTATTTCACACATAAAATAACTGACAGTAAAATTTTAAATTATTAAAAAATGGAATGTATTTACTGATTTTTATACGTTTTGTTCTTTTAATATTTTATATTTTGTAACTATCTAGATTTCTTATAGTATGTTAGCATTTTTATATAGGGAACAAAATTTCGCGCTCAGTGAAAATAGTATATTGTGCAACTAGGGAACAAAATAGATGTTTGCCGACGAATGCCAGTTTGACACCTGAACGAAGCGAGGTCGGCAATTTGAATAATTATGCTAACACCTTTTCTCCTTTCTTACGCATATTATTTTCTCATTCGAAAGCATGATATTTTGTTCCCACGATATAAGGAGCAACATAACATTTTGCGTTCAGAGTGTGAGAATTTTTTTTTGCTGCACGATATACTAATTTTCCCCCCTAGGCAGAGAAAGTGCTATTTTGGTCCCTATATGTAGAAAAAGCCTTAAAATTGTTACATTTGAAATGGTCTCAAAATAAGGCAATGTATAAAGCATAAGTGTTCCTTTGTAATTGATCGTCTTGTATTTCTTAAATCTTAAATTAACCCTAAAACTTTATGTACAGTGTACGCTTTGCGTTCAGAGTATGAAAAATTTCACACTTATTTCAAGTTAAATAGATTTTATTAAATCTATATTGACTATTTTTTATATAATAAATTTGTATTACTATCCTTCGAAATTATCTTCCCCTTTTCCATTTTCGGTGCTCGATTTTTTGTTTTTCTTCATCTAAGACGATTTTAGATAAATCGTTTAAATAGCGAAAGGAAAAATACATTGTATAATAATATTAACTGGAACGGAATTAGTCATCATACAAATTTTGTAAGCGACCGAAAAAAAGATTTTTTAAATTATTTCGGATGATAAATTTCTGCTTTTAATGTAAACTTATACTTTTTCTCAATATGAATTTTGCAACAAAACTCTACGGAATACATGATGTACGTATGTCTAATAATTTTACTTTTATTGTCAAAAACAATTGAGTTTAATGAAAAATACACCAAGCATCGGATTTAGTCTGGAAAGGAACACCTGCTGTTATTTTAGCTAATATAGACAAGTGATGTTTCAATTAACCTTTTGTAAATTATTTGAAAAATCTGTTCTTAATAATAACGTTATGCTTAATTAGTATTAAAAAAGAAAGGGTTAAAAGTTAAGGGAATAAATTAAGTTAATGTCGTAATCAAATTTTATTAATCAGTAGACAAAAAGAATAACAAACTAGTTATAACAAATTAAATAGTATTTGTAGGTAGAAAATTAGAGAAGGTCGGGAAAAGATTCGTTTAAAAAGTTAGCAACATCTTTTCTAGTTTTCCGTCTTTCACGAATAGTTGCAAAATTATTTATTTAACATTTTTTCATTGTGCCCTTGGATTATAATAGTTGGAAAGGTTCACTTAAAAAACGAGCAACTTCGTATCTAAAAATTTGTAATTAAAACCCGTTGTTTATTCTAATCTCATTCTGTAGCCTTTTAAATTTCAGTTTTAATATTTAACTTTTTTAACTCAAGTGGTCATTTATAGAGAATTTTAATGTATTTCAATGTAAAAACTGCCAACAAATATAACCATCGTTTTTCGAATTTCTGCAGTATTAATGATACAAATATTTTAAAAATGGGTAGTTCAGTTAGTAAGTGAGAATTGTCAGATATTATTCATTTTCGTGTTGTGAAAGTCAGTTTCGGAATTATCATCGACAATTTTGTTATTTGTCTCATTTTTATCGTTATCTGATAATTAATAAAATAGTACAATTAAATTAACAATAATAAAAATTTACATATTTATTTATGTATATAATAGAAATAGACGGATCATATATCATTATATAATAATATTTTCATTTTCTTCTGCAGTTTATTTTTGCTGCATAACATAAATAAAAAAGCACCTTATATCGATGTTACAATGTGTGAAAAAGAATATTACATGTCATAAAAGTAAAAAAACACAATGGGAACTTTCATCTTAACTTTTATTATGTGAAATGTATGGTTTCATTTGATTTATTGAATTGTTGAAATATTGACCAAAATAAAACTGACTAACACTTAGAAGTTATAAATCCTCAAAGATGTCAGGATTGAAAAAAGGTATCTTCCTACCACCACTACATCATAAAAGCAATGTCTTCGGTTTCCTGCTGTAATTCCTACGTATTTTTTTCTTGTTGGGTTTTACAACTATAAGAACGTTTCTTTGGTTTATAACTTCTACTTCTTAATTGATTCATCCTGCTATAGGAAATACGTACGTAAATAGTAATTTTTGTTGAACGTGTATCGGTGAAAGTGAAATTGTAATTTTAAGGATTTTGGGGGCCAAAAAGTAAAATTGACATATTTTAAAAATTGTGTTTCAATTTCGACTTTCAAGTCAATAAAAAATAATTTTAAAAAATTAAAGGAACTCAATAATATCTTTGTGAAGTTAAAAAATTTGGTTTTCGAATATTTTTGAATATTTTTATTGTTAAGTGAAAATAATTTGTATATACACATAAAAAACAAAACTTAAAAATCCATAGTGGGCAAAAATATTCTTCTATACAAATTATCAAACTTTTCTTTAAAGTCAGATAAAATAAACGAATTAATTATTAAATTTTCAAATCAATTTTGAACTTTTCATGATAAATTAATTTTTTCTGGATTTCTTTCAAAATTAAAAAGCCATACATTTCAAAAACATACATTAAAAAACCAGACATTTCAAAAATCGTCATTTCAAAATGCAGAGATATTTTGAATCTCTATGTTTATAAATGTCTGATTTTTTTATGTTGGGTTTTTGTGATTTGTCGGGTTTTTGAGGTACACCCCTGGCTTTGAATGTCTATATTTTGAAATGTCTGGTTTTTGAATGCATCTTTTTGATATGTCTTGTTTTTGAATGTCTGTTTTTTTAAATATTTGGTTTTTGTTTGTCTACTTTTTTTTAAATGTCTTGTTTTTTATGTGTTTGGTTTGTGAATGTTTTTCTTTTAAATGTCTGGTTTCTTAATGCATGTTTTTGAAATGTCTGGTTTTTTAGTATCTGTTTTTTGAAATGTCATGTTTTTGAATGTCTGTTTTTGTTAAATGTCATATTTTCGAATGTCTGGATTTTGAAATGTTTGGACTTCGTTTGTCTGTTTTTGTTAAATGTCTTGATTTTGTTAAATGTTTTGTTTTTGAATGTCTGTTTTTTGAAACGTCTGGTTTTTGAATGTCGGGTTTTTGAAGTGGCTGTTTTGTGATTTGTCAGGTTTGTGAGGTGCACCCAGTTTCCCTACACCTGTAACATGGGAAAATGTAAACTGGATAGAAACTAGCCAAAAACTGGATTCATTTTCTATTAGGGTATTGAACAGTGAATATTTCACTCTTCCAGAATCTAGACAATTGATTTAAGTATAAAACTACTTTACACTAAATGAGTCTGCATCTAAACCGAGATCTAAACGTACATCTACTTTTAAAATTACTATGGATGCATCTCAAAAATCTGACAAATCGCAAATCACACTCTTCAAAAACTCGACATTCAAAAACCAGATATTTAAAAATGAAGACATTTAAAAAAACAGACACCGTCTATTAGTGCGTTCAATACATTAAAAAATTATCTGGGGTCGGCGCCCTCGAGGTATCACTGGAAGGTCATTTCAAGGTCAAAAATGTTTGATCAAGAGGCAATTTTGTATTTACGCATTTAGAAGTCAAACATTAATTACATTGTCAGGCTGCACCTCAAAAACCCAACAAATCACAAAACAGACTCATGAAAAACCAGACATTTAAAAAAACCGACATTCAAAAACCAGACGTTGGAAAATGTACATATTCTGAAAATGTAATTAATGATACACTTCTTAATGTGCTTAATAAATAATGCCGGGGTCAAACTGATTTGACCTTGAAGTGACCTACAAAATTAACCCCGTATTCAAACATTTTTGACCTGGAAATGACCCTTCAGTGAGACTTCAAGGGCGATGACCTGAGATAATTTGTTTATGCATCGAACGCGCCAATGGGAGATTTATTTTTTTAAATATCTGGTTTTTTATGTCTGTATTTTGAAATGTAGGTTTTTTGAGATATACCCCTATTTAGGCGTTCTTATATTTTGACAAATTAAAGTTTTAAGCTTAAGAGACCTAAAACATCACACGGGCGATAACATAAAAATCGTGTGTTAACGAAACCTAACTTAATACTGAATTTTAGAACAGCTTAGAATCCAAGAAACGAGGAAAAAAATCGACAATTTCCAGAATGTTTGAAAGTTTGTTGCTTATTTTCCAATATATTCCATCTACCTTAATGCCGACATCGGAAAAAATAGAAACCATATCGCAAATGACAATGTCAGTAAGAATAATATAAAGTTTTGCTAAATTAGGTGAATTTTGAATGAGAAAATAATTGTGGCCAATGAATCTAACCAGCTTCGTTCTGTCAATTAAAGATGTCGGATGAAATAACAATACACAAAACATAAATTTCTTATCTCATCTTTATTTAAAATATCATATAAAAACCATTCCATTGTCTTATTTCCATGCACACATACATCTTAATTACGTAAATAAAAGCTGTCTACCGCGATATTCAAAAAATGCCAAACTACTATTCGTATTTCAACTAAAAAAAAGTAATGAAATAAATGAAAAATATACAATATCTTTCTTGTCAGAAAGATGATTTCGAATACCACGAAAATTAAAATAATATTACGTTCATCCGAAATTTTCAAAATTGAGCGTCAAAACGCATCTAATATCAGCATTTTATTATATTTGTAATAAAAATACGAAAATGAAACTAATAATGAAATAAAAAATGAATATAATATTTTGCATTTTCCAAAATTGGTATATTATATCCCCCAATTGGAATTTCGAATTACCGAAAGTTATATTAAAATATATAAAAATTACCCTCTTATTTAAAAAATAATACAATAACAATTGTTAAATTGGGCACTTCTGGCGCTGAAATCAATATGCGCGTTAAATTTCGAACACGGAGTTTTATATAGATCATTAAAACGACCTCAAAATGGAGTCATTCAAAAATTTCTTTGAAAAGTTTTTGGATGAATTTTATACAAATGTAAGTTTTCTTAGATTCTTTGAATGATATTTTCAGAAACTTTGTATTTAAATTTTGAAATAAAAATATCAAAATTGGTGAAAATTTTTGAAAAAAGGTTGGTATTTTCTTTGATGATCTAAGCAGTTTTGTTCCTTACCATTTTTATTCTAAAGGATAACAATTTTTGATGAAATGAATGCCAAATATTGTTGTTCAGGCGAGATTTTTCAGCTAGAACTATACACTTTTCGAATAAATTGCAAATAACGAAAATTGCTTATGATTCATCAAATTATATACGAACAATTTTCCAAAATTTTTCGTCAATTTCATTAAATGAAAATAAAAACAATCTAAAAATATCCCGCCCTGAAAATTCGTCTATAATTTTTCAGAACTTTTTGTTCTTAGCATTTTTTTAAAAAAGCCATTTTCAGGCTGTTCTGCTGTAGTAGGGTATAAAAGTAACATTTTTTTCTAAAAATTAAAGTGTCTATCTTTATGCATAGTTTCAATAAAATCCTAATATTCTGATAGTTCCTTGGACATTTTTTTTTACTTTAGTGGAATTTTCATCAATCAATGAATAAAATACTGTCATTATTATTATTATTAATATTATTATTATCACAGCTCAACGTTAATGAAAAACATTTAAAAAAAGTTTTTCATTTTTTACATTTATAATATTTTTAAATAAAAATGTTGATGAAAAATCTTTGTAAATTAAGTATACTAACGGAAAAATCAGATAATACCCTAAATAATAATTCTTTTATATGCAGTAAAAAGTACCTAAATGAAAAAAAATGGTTCTTGATGTCATTTAAAGGTTTTTATAGGAGAAAAAATATACGTTAGTGTTAAATATAACAAAGTTAATCGATAGTATCTTAGATGTTACGAATGAAGTTCTTGTGGCTATTACTCCATATCATCCACTGATATTAAAAAATGTTGATAAATAAAAAGAATTGGAATAGAGTTAGAAATTGACTACTTTTGTTATAGTGTCACTGCTCCAAAAAAAAAAAACGTATAAAGATCTTAAATAGTGACAATAAACATAAATATATTAAACAATAATAATAACATTATTATGAATGATTTTAACATCGAGTTTTATTTACGTTCTGTTTATTATAAAAATATCGTTTGCACTAAGATCTTAGGCAGTAAAATAAACATCTCAAATAATGACAATCGTTTTTATATAAAATAATAAAAATATCAAAATTTCTAATATCCATTATTAACATCTAGTCTTCTCACTGTACATGTACAGTGGAACTGAGTGACAGTATTTTAGTAAACATTTCTTATTTCGGAGTACAGCTACAATTTTTTCGGAGTAAACTCACTTTTGTTTAATTTCTTTGTCAATCCTTTCTAAAATTATGACATAATCGTTTCAAAATTTTAGCTAATTTGATAATTTAAAGAAGTAATAAAAATTATTTCATTTGGATATTACTCCATATTATCTAAAAAATTATTGATAAATAAAGAATTGGCATTACAGTTTGACATCGAATATTTTCGTTATCGTTTTATTAAAAAAATGCCACTGCTCCAAAAAAATGTCGTACAGTAAACTAAAGATCTTAAATAATGACGATAAATATATTAAACAATAACATTACAATTATTAACGATATTTTAACATCTAGTTTTATTTACGTTCTGTTTATTATAAAAATATCGTTTGCACTAAGATCTTACACCGTAAAATAAACATTTCAAATAAAAATGACAATCATTATTATATAAAATGATCATATTATCCGAATATCTAATATCCACTGTTAACATCTAGTTTTTTCGATCTACATAAATATTGAATCTCAGTGACAGATTCTAGTAAGAGTTTCGTATTTCGGAGTATTTCTCCAATAACAAACATTATTATATAAAATGCTAATATTATCTGAGGATCTAATATCCATTGTTAACATCCAGTTTTCGCGATGTAGATAAATATTGAAGCTGAGTGACAGATTTTGATAAAAATTTCGTATTTCGGAGTATTTCTCCAATAACAATCATTATTATATAAAATGATAATATTATCTGAGGATCTAATATCCATTGTTAACATCCAGTTTTCGCGATGTACATAAACATTGAAGCTGAGTGACAGATTTTGATAAAAATTTCGTATTTCGGAGTATTTCTCCAATAACAATCATTATTATATAAAATGATATTATCTGAGGATCTAATATCCACTGTTAACATCTAGTTTTTTCGATCTACATAAATATTGAAGCTGAGAGACATTTTAGTAAAAATTTCGTATTTCGGAGTATTTCTCCAATAACAATCATTATTATATAAAATGATAATATTATCTGAATATCTAATATCCACTGTTAACCTCTAATTTTCTCAATGTTCATAAATATTGAAGCTGAATAACAGTAATGTAAAAATTTCTTATTTCGGAATATTGCTCCAATAACAATCATTATCAAATAAAATGATAATCTTATCTGAGGATCTAATATCCACTGTTAACATCTAGTTTTTTCGATGTGCATAAATATTGAAGCTGAGTGACAGATTTTAATAAAAATTTCGTATTTCGGAGTATTTCTCCAATAACAATCATTATTATATAAAATGATAATATTATCTGAATATCTAATATCCACTGTTAAACTCTAATTTTCTCAATGGTCATAAATATTGAAGCTCAGTGTCAGATTCTAGTAAAAATTTCATATTTCGGAGTATTTCTCCAATAACAATCATTATTATATAAAATGATAATATTATCTGAGGATCTAATATCCATTGTTAACATCCAGTTTTCGCGATGTAGATAAATATTGAAGCTGAGTGACAGATTTTGATAAAAATTTCGTATTTCGGAGTATTTCTCCAATAACAATCATTATTATATAAAATGATAATATTATCTGAATATCTAATATCCACTGTTAACCTCTAATTTTCTCAATGTTCATAAATATTGAAGCTGAGTTACACTGTCGTAGTAAAAATATCTTATTTCGGTGTATTGCTCCAATTTTTTTTCGGAGTAAACTGCATTTTTTAAAATTTATTTATCAACCCTGTAAAATAATGACATAATAGCTTGAAAATTCTAGTTAATTTTAGCATTTAAAGAAGTAATAAAAATTACTTCTTTCTCACGATAACAATAAAAAGTTCCGCTTCAAAACGTTTGAAATAAAACAGGTTGTCACTCATTTACAATTCAAATTTGGCTAAACAGCTGACTGCTCCGACCCGCTGCTGTTTTTCACAACAATCAAGATGGAAAGGGAAAATCATGCACTGGTTGCTATATTTTTGAAACTCGGAGCACTACACGTGTGCAATACGGAGAGCGTACGTCCGAGACAGCATCCGTAAAATCTCGTCGACTCGTAAACATTCTTTTCGCGTAACCTTGAGATCGCCTTAAAAAAAGCAACCATACTCACTGAGCAAACCCAACAATCCGAGGGAAAAAAAGGACTGCCACGCCTGTTCGAAATATTCCCGTTACAGTGACATAACCTCAAACAACACTTGGGGAGTCCACCCGAGCACGCGGAAGGCGAACAAATTGGTCACGTCACTCGAAAAAACACTTTACCTGCCACCGACCACAAAAAATTCACGTCGCAAGACGACGTTTCACAAAACGTAACTCCGAAACGGGGATTTCGCTAACGAACCACAAACAACCCGTCACACCTGAGGAACACTTCGCGACACCTTCGAGACTACAGGACGATAGAACGAGCGGGGAATTCCACCTGAAACGTGGAATTTTGAGGTTAGGCCAAATCGAAAACTTGGAAAATCCCGAAGATCCGGCCGGTTCGCTGATCAAAGTGACAGCTACAAAGACGAACACGAGACTGCCGAGATGTCACAACATTGCAACCGCGCACTGCCATTCGCGCGACTACACTGCCGCGTTCTTTCTCTCTCGCACTCGTGATGAGGACGTCGCACTTTTCCTTCCTCTATCTATAGTACACCTTCGGGCACGGACACTCGACCCCGCGAATCGCGTCGTGTCCGCCGGCTCCGATTCGCGACTTTTGAATTTCCCGCGATTTTCCGGCTTTTCCGTAAGCCGGTAGCGGACTGAGTCGAGCCTTGGGATTGATAAGTCTTTTTAAAAAAAATTATTTCATAGACACGTCGATTTCATCTACCGACGTGCTGCGCACCGACGATGACTATCATGGCAGCCAGCCGCGTTTCTCGCCCTTCCTACACCCCCACCACCAAGAAACGTACGAAGCGCCGCGTGTTCTCCACAAATCCTGTTCAGCCTTCACCCCGTCGTCCATGGCGCCATCTTACAGTTCCGTTTATTAACTCGTATGGTAACTCCTATGATAACCAATTCATTATTATTTTAAAAATATGTATGTTTACTAAACTTGTTTAATTCTTTCCTGTCTTTACTTCTTTCATCTTTGCTTTGAACTACAAATATATTACCAAATTATATTCTACTATATGGGCAAATCCACAGAACTTCTGACTTTCATGTTATTTTAAGATTCACGTAAATAAGCTGTACCGAAATATTTATAAAACATTACTATTTACTAAAAAGGATATGCTTTTCAAGGTACAGTTATTTGTTTTGCATGATAGTGGATTAAAAAACCAAAGGAAACACGAAAGCTCATAAAATTTGAATAAACTATTGCGTGCAAATCGTATTTTTTTAAATATTTTGTTCTGTAACTTTTAGAACGTGTATTCTTTTCATTTAAAAATCAAGTCGTCGATTAATGGCACTTTATAAAAGCTAAAGATACTTGAAAAATAAGTGTGCCTATCGCTTAATAAGAATGACATGCGTCCAAAGTCGCGTGCAGAAGATTTATGGAAAATGGAATTTTCGTTAATTTCTAACAATAACTTTTGGAACAAACAATATTATGGCTCCAAAATTTGGGAATTTTTAATTGATGATATAATAAGTGAGGTATTCCAAGGAATAAGGTGTGCCTTATCTCATCTCAATTCTGTGCCTATTACAACCTATAGCCTTCGTGCGTAACTGTTGTTGAAAAATGACACTTTTGTCAGGCACACGAACTATACACAATTAAATGTCTCGATTATTGGCGTAATTTATTGTTTTAGGTGTCATAATAATACTCCGAACTTGTTCCAGAAATACAATACGATGTTCAGGGGTAAAACAAGACATGAAATTATCTCTTTGACACAAACTCCTTTCTTTACACGGAAAAATGCTGAAATTTGTTACGCGTGGGTTTTATTGGTAACTGATCATGAATACGTTGACAAATATTAAAAATTGAAGATGGTAGATACAATCTGGCGGACCAAATTCCTAAAAAGTTGCTTGAAACTGTGTATTCGGGGTCGCTCATCGGTCGATATTCGCTATAGCTTTGCTCCAGAAATAATGAAAATGTAACTTTGGGTAACTTTGTTTTTCATCTCCCTTGCTTCATCTTTTCTGATTAAAAATGAATAAATACGGTACTAATGACAACTTACGTTACACCTATTTAAATTTTTTTTTCAGGATTGCCGGGATTGTAATGCCTTAAATCGACTTAAATAAATGTTTGCTTCTAAAATTTGTATATTATGAACCTGAAGGCAAAAAGAAAGAAAACCCCCGAATATCCAATTTGAGCTTGTGTGAGTAACTTCTTACAAATTCGGTCTTCCATATTGAATTCGCCATCTTCATTTCTGAATATCTGTTGACCGATTCGTGACCAGTAACTTAAAAAACCCCGAGTAACAAATTTCATCTGTTTTCCGCGTACAAAAATATGTTTGGTTCGAAGATATAATTTAAGGTCTCGTTTTACCTGACTGTGCTGAAACAATCCTTTAAAAGTCGTAACGTATCGTTTTATCTACTTTTTATATGCTTAGGAGTGGCCTTAGGTTGATTTTAAATATGTGCCACCGAAAAAAAAATGTTTTTTTGTAATTGCGGGCGTAAAGTTCGTGCGTAAAGTACTTTTGATGCCTATCTTTCGCGCATAAAGTAAACTTTTATGCACTCCCGACGACGAAATTCGTAAAATGACCGGTCGTGCGTAAAGTTATACTTTACGCACTCAAGCAGGCATCAAAACTTTACGCACTCACTTTACGCGCGCAAATACAAAAAATAGGATACCTAACACGTGTGTAAAGTATAACTGTTACGCACGGGTCGGGAACTTTACACATCACTCGGCGCCTTCGGCGCCTCGTATGTATGGTTCCCGTCCCATGCGTAAAAGTATACTTTACACCCTTGTTAGGTAATGTACTATTTCTTAAAGCGTAAAATTAAAAGTTCTGTGGATTTACCCATATATTTTCCATATTCCAACGCTAAAGTCGCCATCTGGAGTTTAGTGAACAATGAGTAAAAATTCGACATTGGTCAGCCGGTAAGATAGTATTCTATTCCTACAAAATGAAATTTGAAATTATAAATCAATTTTTCGAAAGTTGGATTACATAAGATCTACTCTAGTCAGGGTACGAGTACTTCCACAATAGGAAGTTTTAAGGAATTGATAAATACCAATCCGCTAGATTAATGAAATTCGTGTCTACCCACACCATTAATTCACTAAAAAAACATATGTTTCAGGGAAAATTCACAATGAATTTCTTATCCACACTGTAAAAAATACGAATGAATTTTACAAACTCATTGTAATTTTCATTTTATATAAATTTGGTAATATTCCTACGTGTGAAATAGTGTTTTTACTATTTGAGGTTAGGATTTTTACAACATTTTTGTAAATTTACCAGACGACACTGTGGATTTACTACATCAAGCATAGGGAAAGTACAACACGTTGTAATTTGACAATGCTACGCATTGGTAATATTTGAGCCCACGTCAAACGTGGTAATTTTACCGTTCAATGGGGAAAAGCGACAAAATTTGTAAAAATGCAATGCCCAACAAGAAAATTTACAACATTAAAAGTGAAATTTACCATACTGAACATTGGTAATTTACCATGTTGAACGTGGGTAATATTTGAGCCCACGTTCAACGTGGTAAAATTCATTTCTATTTTTTACAGTGCATTAGGGTACTTTTATTGCGACAAACTGCAGTATTTATATAAATAGCAAAATAATTCCAGGTGAATAAGTATTATAAAAATTGTATAAAATTTTTATGAATTATTTATAAAGTTAGTATATTTTTATAAGCATTTTATAAAATGTTATGAAATTAGAATCTGCACTGCTTTTGGCAAATACCGTCTTCTGAAAATATTTCTATAAAAAGAAATTATGAATTAATTAGGAAATAAATCAGCAATATCAATACATATTTGTACAATTTGGAGGAAATATAATTTTTACCAAAATTGAATACAATTTGTGTATCAACATGCAAATTATGTATTGTTGTTTCTGAATTCAAGTTGAAAAGATCTCCTAATGAATTGAAAATAGGACATCATATAGTCAACGGGTGTGGAAGTACACGGAGAAAAATAATCAGCAAAATCAGCTGAAAAATCCGCAGATTCTACCAATTTTATCCTATAGGGACAGCTGTTGGAATTCCGTAGGGATAGCCGATAATTTCAGCTAAATTTACTGAAAAAGTCCGCAAATTTAACGGAACAAATCTGCTAATGTAGCGGAAATTTAGAGCTAAGCGCGAATTGAGTAAGGTTAAGGCTACATTAGCGGAATCAAAACAGCTAAAATTGCATATATTTTCGGCAATTCCAGCCGAAAATTTTAGCTGATATGAATCAGCTAATCCAGCGGAGTCATTTTTCTCCGTGTATCCTGGAGGTGGTTTTGCATTTGGCGATGTACTCTGCAGGAGTCTGTAACCTCTGAGACCCAGCGCTGTCGATGAATTACGAAGTCAGCTGAAATAATCGATTAAAATGCAACAATGCCAAATATTGATGGATACTGATATCAAACAATTCGTTGATCATTCCTAAAGTTCCATTTCTGTGAAATTCTTGACCCTGAAAAACAGAGAACACAAAGAAGAAACAAATATTTATTATAATTTTTAGGTTACATGCTATGCGATGTACCTTCTCTACTCTACAGTTTAGAAGTTCAAAAGAAACAGTAAAAAAAAAACAGAATGTACATAACGTGGTTACCATGGTGGTTACTACGATATGTTGAATTTTAAAAAGAATGATTTTTTATAGTTTTGTTCTGAACCTCTCTGCATTTTGCTTCGCACTGCATGTAACATATAAAGCATAATAAATACTTTCTTTCACTCGCTGTTTTTCAGGGGGTCAAGAATTTTCTTAATTTCTCTCAAAGAATTGTTCGTGTTTTCGCAGAAATGGAACTTTATGAGCATCATTGTTTGATGATATCCACCAATATTTGGTACTGTTGCATTTTAATAGATTATTTCAGCTGGACTTTTAATTTATCGACAGCGCCGGGTCTCAGAGGTTGCAGAGCATATCATGATTTTCAATTCATTCGGCGATCGTTTCGATTTGAATTCAGAAACTTCAGATTTGAATTATAAATTTGTAAAATTTGTATGTTGATATACAAAATTGTATTTAATTTTGGTAAAAAATGTATTTCCTCCAAATTGTACAAATATGTATTGTTGTTGCTGATTTATTTCATAATTCATTTATCATTTCTTTTCATAGAAATATCTTCAGAAGTCGGTATTTGTCAAAACCAGTGCAGATTCTAGTTTCGTAACATTTTATAAAATGCTTATAAAAATATACTCACTTTATAAATACTTTATAAATATTTTATAGAACCATTTCTTTATATAAGTTTTGTACAGTTTTTATATAACAACTTTATAAAAATTTTATACAATTTTTATAAAATTGTTTCACCTGGGATAAATCAATAATTAATAAATTAGGTAACAAAGAGTAGGATACGACTGCTATAAAACGTAATTCTTGTTAATTGCCATTCATTTGCGGACTTATTTCGGAGATCTGTGACGCATGTTAAAAAAACGTTTAAATCTACATCGAATTAGACAAAACTCTGCGCTTTTGAGGGTTTTCGAGGTCGCCGATTACGATCCGAATCCCGAATTTTGACATTCGAAATGCTGGATCCAATACACCGGATACAAATTTAAAATTTACATTGAACTAGAGGAAATTCTGTATTTGGAGGGGGGTCGAGGTCGCTGATTACACAGCCCCACAAAAAGAACGAAAGACCCGATCTGGAGGTCGGACTACGTCTACTATGTTTTATGACACACGCACGATAATGGATCATACCCATTAATGTCTATGGGGACAGAAGTTGCTTACTATGGCATAGTGATCTAGGCGGGAAAATAAAGTACTAGTTCAAATAAAACGTGATGTCAGAAGAAAATAATGAGCATTTGTACAGTCAAGCCTCGGCAAGTATTAAAAAACAGATATATGTACACTAAATACGCTCTAGTCGCTCTACTAGTGCAGTCAGTGAAGAACGCCATACACTGTACCTGTCTAAAGATATCTTTTCTCAAAATGTATAGCTTCTTAATGGGGTTATAAAGTATTCCGCTGGTAAGGTAGGAAGTTTCATTAATAAACGTAAATTACATATGACTGTTCAGTATAAAATTTTATATTAATTTTCGAAATTTCGGCTCTGTAAAAGCAAATGTAATTACTATAGACGGTTTCCACGAAAATACCAAAGACATTAATTGAGAACTGACCGAGAATTTTCAGAAATAAGTGTGATTTTTATTTATTTCCGAGCATTCCCGGTCAGCTCTAAATCAATTTCTTTGGCATTTTCTAGTCCTTGCAGCGCGCTCTGCACGTGTATAATAGGTCTCGACACATTGTGCTATGTAGTTACTCCCTGAATTGTCTGAAGTAAACGGAACTATCCACTGAGCAGAACTGGACTTGACTGTACTGGATAGCACTGGAGAATATTGAACTCTACTGGAATATACTGTACTGAACAATACTGTCAGTACACTCTGAACAGTACTGTCTATATCACGTACCTAGCAGCCCGTACTGCTAGGTTATGTGGAGATGGCGAACTAAAAACACATCCTTTTTTTTGAGGCCCCTAATCCACACTCGGCATAGCCTTTACAGACTTTGGCCTTCTAATGTGTCGTCCTTAAACTGCCGGCGAAGCTACTTACTCCCATCTCTAACGGCATCTACTGACTCCGGCGACCATCGACATCTTTGGTCTACATAACATCATGTATGAAGACCTCGATGAGCCGCCAGTCCTTCTTAGAACGTGTCATTTGCAGGATTATAAGTTTATTTTAAAATTTAATCAATCTTCCTTTATTTCATAACAGTGCCTAGTATAGTTCGGTATTGTTCAGTATATTCCTGAATTTCCAATTACAGTCCAATATTGTGGAGAACTATCCAATTAACAGTAGTGTCCAGGACTGTCCAATAAACATGGTATGCCTTGTGCCAGAATTTTCATATTTTAGGGTAGATTTTTGGATTTCTTTTTGAGTTTATATCAAGAACTTAACACAGTGGGGCTAAATCGACTTCGAATATGGTTTTACCAATCTCAAAAACATAACGGAAACGTGGCATAGACTTCTAAGTGCAAATTATTCTTTATTTTAACATTTTAAGGTCTAATTATAGAATTCTTAAGGTTTTTTTAGGTTATGTCAAAAACCTGACGTGATGGAGTTAAATGTACTTCAGGTTCGGATTCAGCGACCTAAAAAACATATTATAGACATAGTCTGACCTCCACATCCGGACTTTAGTTTTTATTTGTGGAGCTGAGAGAGGAATTCAAGGTCAGAATATTGAAATTCAAATGGAGGAACTAATATGCCCGATTAAAATTTTAAAATTTTCATCGAATTAGAAAAAACCCAGTATTTGAGGAATTTCGGGGTTGATGATCACGAATCCGAAAGAAAATTCTGACATTCAAAATCACCCATCCAATATGACGGGTCAAACTGAAATTAGGTGATACGTTATATCCGAGGGTTTTCGAATTGGTTAATAATATAATGGTGTTTTTAATTTTTAATTTTGAAATTATGAAATCGAATACCTAATCAACGATCTTGAAAACCATAAAATATAGATTTTTGTCTAATTCAATGTAATTTCTTAAATTTTATTTTCAAATTTTATCCGCCATATTGAATCCATCTAGAATTTTCAAATTCCAACTTCGGATCCATAATCAGCGACCTCGAAAACCGTCCAGATACAGAGTTTTGTCTAATTCGACGTAAATTTAAAATACATTTTTTAATTACTAGTATCGACTAGTTTCACTATAAATACTATGGGTTGAAGTTTTGGTTACTTTCTGGTCTTAAAAAGAGATATAACTTACAAAAATTTTTTGACTGAATTTCAAAATTCTGGTTTCGGATTCGTAATCAGCGATACCAAAAACGAATAAATGATAACTTTTACATACACGTCTATAGGAGGAATTACCTCGTAAACGATCGGTTTTGGAAAAACACGTTTTTTTTTGTGTATTATTGTTTTTAATTAATTAATGTCATTAAAAAATGTTTCAATTTGTTTTTTATACATTAGCGAAACACTATCGGCTCATAGAAATTAAAGAATCAAGTACGCAGCATGATAAATTGATTTTTATGATTAAAAAAAGGAAAGGGAAGGGTTAAATACTGAAATAATTTATGCCCAATTTTGTTTAGAAGTCCATTTAGCATTTATTGCTTTCAATTATTTTATAGCAGTCGAACAGTTGAATAAATGTGTTTTCGTCATAGTAGAGTAGAGCGGGGTGAAAAAGCCACTTTTGAGCTTTTTGCGCTATAAAATTTGTAATTTAAAACTTTTTTCAAATTTTAAAGTGGCTCTGAAAGGTCGATACCTAAGCTACAAAATCCCTGTTGAACATTGTTCGTAGATTACACGAGGACAGTGCCATAGATGTTCTACAAAAGTTGTGCAAGTGGCTTTCTTACACCACTTGGTGGGGTAAAAAAGCCATAGGGCAACTTAGGTTGAAGAAATTAGAAATTTTTAATTTTTAAGATAAAATTAAGTTTTCCGCCATTTAATATTTCTTCCAGAGCTTGCTGAATTTTATTTTCGTCTTGTTTAATTAATTTCCGCACATAATTTCGAGGCATGCTGTCAAACGAGTAGGTTACTTTATACAAAACATATGAAAATCGCATATCAGTGCATGGCTCTTTTACCCTACCTCGCGCACGTGGCTATTTCACCCCACCATGAATATATTTACAAAACGATAAAATAATATTTAAATCAGTGCAAATTTAAAAAATAAGTAACACATACGTGTCAAGTATAGTTTTTCCTTAATGAACAAACGCTCTCTTTTATTTTCCGTTCAGTAGAAGGACTCGTAATATATTTAAAATGCTCACATAAATATTTTGCGCATGACAGCTCAAAAATAAATTTTACAATAAAACCCATGGTACTACAGATACAACAGCAAAATTTGGAACAAAAGTTGCGTATTACTTAATAGACTTAATATTTTAAATGGCTGATCAAATGACTCTATAATTTCAATATAAAATCCAAATGGCTTTTTCACCCCGTGGCTTTTTCACCCCGCTCTACTCTACGCATAAAGTCTTTACGTCGGTTTTGAAAATGTTTTAAGTCAGTTTTGAAAATGTCAAGTCCGCAATAAATTTAACCCCTTTTAGCCGCATTAAACCCCTTTTATTTGTTTAAATGAAACGAAATGTTCAATTATTGGATTAGCGTCAAGTTTTGGAATACCTCGAAAACCTTAGGATATGGCGAAAGTGCCGGAAGATTTCGTTACTAAAGTAATCGTTTAAATAAAAGTAAAACGTATTGTTTATTTTTTAATATTTTAGGTTAGAAACTGACTTTATCGACGGGGGGTAAGTTTAATGACCCCAATAAAGAAGACGCTCTTTTTAACCCTGTAGGCGATGGTGGTACGTATATGCCCCACTTTTTTATGTAAATTTTATTTATATTTCCGATATATTATTTAATTGTATACAAGTATATCTGGAACGGTGTACACCCAAAACATTGGAAAAAATACATTCGAAAAATAACTAGATCAATCAAATTCGTTTGATATTTACGCCGAACGTTACTGTGATTATTTTTCGCGACTGGATTTCAGCCAATCAGAGCACGATATTCAAAGGGTTCTATGGTCATTTGTTTAAAATTATACTGGAAATTCCACGGCAGCTCCTGGAAATTGCATTCGAAAATTCCATGCTCGCTACTAATTTGTTTCGAATAACCAGTTCGACATTTCAATAGGTTATAAGTGTAAAAATGATCAATTGAGATTGGTAAAAAATGAGTCGGTTTGCTCAGCTGTAACCTCAAATACCGCACTCTGTTTGACTGAAATCCAGTCACAAAAAATAATCCGCCGAATACCCCTCGACCTTCAAAATTAATCGCAATATTTCCGATAATTTTGAAGATCTCGGGATATTACAACTGATAATTTTAACGTTTTAAATCATTTAAAAGGTTGAAAAAAATATATATATATACTTATATACATAAATAGTCCTTCCCCTTATTTTAACTTTTCATTTTAAGGAATGATTTAGTTAATTATAATATGCCCTCACCGCACGGCCTCATGGACTTGACATTAGAATTCAAAATGGTGGATCGAATATGGTGGACCGAAATATAAAAAGTTTTTTAATTGAGATATAATACGCGACTGAGTATTGGGAGATTTCAAAGTCACAAATAGGGAATTTGATAGCGCATTGAGGACCAGTAATCGTCAAGACTTTTTAAATTGAATGAGTATATTTTTTTAAAATAAATACCTATTACATAAAGTGCTTTTTCAGTATAACACCGTACTTAACATCGAACTTATAATCATACTACGCTAAAAACTGGTTGTCATATTGGAACCGCCATTTTGAATTTTGAAAATCGCAAATCAGATTCCTATTGAAACATAATTTCTTACATACGAAATATTATGAAAAACTGTCAATGTTTTAAAAGTTCATCTACTGTTGGATCCTGCATTATTTATACGATTTGGATAAATACATTTTCTATGTATTTATGCAAACTATGTTTAGTATATCATGGCGAAAGAGATTAAGACTGTCTGCTTTGATAATTATATTTTGATCGATATTTAAAAAATTTGTGCCACACATTACTTACGTAGGTGTGAAAATGGCTATTTTTTCAAATGATGACTTGGCAAAATCCCTATCTAATACATAGGTCGTGAAATGGTTATTTTACGCCCGGAACAGGAAGCAAAATTGAACATTTTACGCCTGCTGAATCAAAAAGTACTATTTCGTATTGACCCAGATGAAATGTCAATATAGGCTTATAGGATCTCCGATTGTAAGTTTTACCTCCATTTTGAGAATTCAAAATGGCGGATCCAATAGGGAGAAGTTCTCAATAATTCTTGTGAGACTTATCTCACTGTAGGTATGTTCAGTAGCTGTTATCATACTAAAATTGTTGGAGTTAATTGTGCAGTCGGAGCAAGCGTAGGGGAGCCGGGGGTGTACCACTCACCTAAGGAATGTACTGCTTTTAATAAATGCATAAATAATTTCAGATTTGTTTAACGATTGAAATCGATTCTATAAAGCACCAACAGTAATATACAAAAAGATCTGAATTTTTACTAACGCTAAACATATTGAATTATAGAATTTAATAAATATCAACGATCTAACAGGATCTTCTGTCAATGCGGATAATACCGCTCACTAAATTTAAGTTGTTAAACTTATTCTTATTTACTTAGAAACAATGTAATGAAGATGTAATGAAGAAATGTGGGTATAGTCAATGAAAATTGTAAAGAAGAATGTATTCAAATTAATGATTCATAAATAATGAGTGTACCTAACCTATGAAATTCGATGATATTATAAATCAATCTATTGTTAACTCACTTGTGTACATTCAATGTATATGATTAATTACAAGAAGTTCCATTTCAGATATCCATTATTTTAGTACTTTCTGTACATTTATTGCATCAACAATATGTAAAATATGTCATAAACTTTTGAGCGGTGTTACCCACTAACACGCCGTCTTAAAAAGTAATGAATCATTATAAATCAATGTTGTTTTTAGTAGTTTACCAAATACCATTTGATAATTAACAGTACTACGAGTCTAGTTTTTCATATTTTTTCCCATTGGGTACTAGTAAAAAGATGGAAAACCGTATACTGTAAAGACCAATTATTATCGTATTTATGTCAACTACGTTACAAAACTTTCAAATTTTTTTTTAATCAATTTTTAGCAATAAACAATGTAAATTTTTTTTGGAAATTAGATTTTGACATAAAGTTCTTTAATAAAAAAATATAAAAAATCATTTTAACTTAACGGAAGGTTGAGAAATATGACTGAGCGGTACAACCCCCGCCTCCCCTAATCATTAAATTTCACTCTCTTGAAGTAAATGTTGTTGTTTACGCGCAAGTTTTGAATCTCTCTAACAGTTTTTAAATTTAAGTTACTTCGAGAGACACTAGATTGCGTTTCAATCAAAAAATGTATGCGCGCGACATTTCTTTCATATGTCGAATGACGGACAACGCCTCTATTGAAACATTGACTTTACATTTTATAATAAATAATAATGGAAAAGGAAATTCATTTTAAAAATATTAATTAATAACAAACAAAAGTATAATTTTAAGGAATTTATAAAAATATATGTTTATTTTATAGTGAAGATTGTGAAAATTCTTAAATAAGAGCTCTGTCGTGAAATTTAATATCTCACATTTGTGATTTCTTTTTGATTATATCTGATAATTCTCAGTCTACTCTAAATTGTTTTTATAGTTTTCATGAACTACTATAGTTACAAATAATCAATATGTTACAATGTCCTTAAAATCTCTGTTTGCTCATTGATTAACTCGTTGAAATTAAAAAAAAATCGTTTCTTGATATAATTTGATAAATAGATATGACCATGAATATCTAATTTATCGACAGAGTTATAATTTCAAATCTCGCTCCGAACCACAACTGATAAAGTTGAGACTTCTCGCTGAAGATGTCTCGCGAGTCGAATCGATGTTAGAAGCTACTGTAGCAGGGCAAATGGCTAAGAGTTGTGAGTGAAAAATAATGTTTCCGTTGAATATATTGAGATCACAATCAAGAAGATTTGTGACGACATGTACAAAACGGTCGATCGGTGTTGGGGATTGGTGTCGAAAGCTCCATGCTACTCAAAAAACATCCATGTCGAGCGGCAACGGGAAAAGTACAATTGGCGACGTCGAGAGGCGCTGGCGTCGGCGTTTCGAAGAAGAGGGAATTCCAGAGCCTGTTGAATCCATAGAACACATTATAGCCCACGTTATAGGAATTAAGAAGGTACATAAACAAATTATATATTCATATTACACGTATTAAAAACAAGGATTTTTTACTGCTTAACCCATTAAGGCCTAAACGGACACATTTTGAGCATCAGTTTTAAAGTCGATAATTTGCATATAAAAGCATTTGGAAAAATTTTACTCCCACTATTTCTGACGTAAAATTATATGCTCTTTCAGAATCTTTCAATAAAATTTCGATAAAATGAAAAGCAAAAAAGTTATACACGTTTGTTTGTAAAAAAAACATGGTTTTTAAACATTTATTTTTCATTCTAACATCACTTTCACCTCGAAATTGGTTTAGAAAACACGTCTAAGGTGAAAATATCGCGGCCATGGACCCTTAGGATTAAAACGTACCAGTGTTCTAATTTGAATTTCAAGATGGCAACTTCCAAAATGGCGCCTAGAAGCTCAAAAATCTTTGTAAAACTTAACAAATTTTTTTCTTGAAAAATATTGACTTTAGAGAAAATCTGCTAAGAATAAAAATATCTTAGAATTGGTTAAAGAAGCTTATCAAATTTTTTATATGAATTTTTTTTAAAATTTCGATTCGTTTAATTTTCAAAACACCAAAAAGTGCATCACTACATTATGATAAAATATGAGAAGGTTCTTTAACCAATTCTAAGATATTTTTGTTATTAGGAAATTTTCTCTAAAGTCTACAGTTAAGAAAAAAATTTGTTAAGTTTTAAAAAGATTTTTGAGCTTCTAGGCACCATTTTGGGAGTCGACATCTTGAAATTCAATTTAGATCATGGTACGTTTTAATCCTAAATGGATCCTAAGTGCCTAGAAGCTCAAAAATCTTTTTAAAACTTAACAAATTTTTTTCTTAACTGTAGACTTTAGAGAAAATTTCCTAATAACAAAAATATCTTAGAATTGGTTAAAGAACCTTCTCATATTTTATCATAATGTAGTGATGCACTTTTTGGTGTTTTGAAAATTAAACGAATCGAAATTTTAAAAAAAATTCATATAAAAAATTTGATAAACTTCTTTAACCAATTCTAAGATATTTTTATTCTTAGCAGATTTTCTCTAAAGTCAATATTTTTCAAGAAAAAAATTTGTTAAGTTTTACAAAGATTTTTGAGCTTCTAGGCGCCATTTTGGAAGTTGCCATCTTGAAATTCAAATTAGAACACTGGTACGTTTTAATCCTAAGGGTCCATGGACGCGATATTTTCACCTTAGACGTGTTTCCCAAACCAATTTCGAGGTGAAAGTGATGTTAGAATGAAAAATAAATGTTTAAAAACCATGTTTTTTAACAAAAAAACGTGTATAAATTTTTTGCTTTTTATTTTATCGAAATTTTATTGAAAGATTCTGAAAGAGCATACAATTTTACGTCAGAAATAGTGGAAGTAAAATTTTTCCAAATGCTTTTATATGCAAATTATCGACGTTTAAACTGGTGCTCAAAATGTGTCCGTTTAGGCCTTAATAGGTTAGAAGCGTCAAATATAATGTCAATTTTTGTTTTAATTTGTATATTGTATATTCTTGAATAACATTGTTCCATTTAATGATACATTTTCTTTGAAAGTTATCTAAAATTTATTTATTTCTTTTTAAAATTCTTCTATTACACCGAAAAATAATGAAATTAATTAAGAAATTACCGATAATTATCTGCAATAAGTAAAAATCATCTATTTCGAATGATTCTCGGTCATTTCTTGATTAATTTTTGGTAATTGGTAAATGGGTTTTTTAGAAAACTGGCCCTTACTGAACCTGAATTTAAAAGAATTGATTTTTTTATGTCTTCAAACATTTTTAATTCACAGTTTTCGGATAATTCCAACGACGAACTACTTAAGAGCCCCCTTAAATACAGTAGAATGACAAAAAATAAACGCGAAGGATTGAAAAATAATATTTTCAGTGCTACTTTTTTATTTGATAGTTCATGAGTGTTATAAGCCATTCGTTCCCCAAAAAATATTTTTTTAAATTTTCAATGTTATCTATAATAATATACTGATCACGAATTTGTTATTTCATTGTTCTCACAAGTATCTAATATTATGTAAACTATCGTGACATTCGTAATCTGGATAATGGTCATCATACTCGAGTTTCTTACCTGTGATTTTATCTTTATACATCTTATTATATCGTGCTCATTCAGTTATTTGCTACGTGACCCTGAAAAAAAGATAACAAACAGCTTTAAAAATTGCTTTGACACTTGCAAAAGTTCATTGAATAATATTTTCGGACTCACGTATACAAAACATACCTCAAGCCAAAATAAATAAATAAAAATATATATTGAAATTCGTAACGTAATAATTATGAGGAATGTAGCCAAATTTATTATTGTTTCCATCAACAGCGAATAATTCATTCTGACGTAATATTTGATTCTCAATTTGCATGGAGTATCAAGAAAACTGGTAATGTTTACGGAATTAAAATCAATTTTTTCATCTGACTAGCTCGTCAGATCAATTCTGTAATACTGTCTGAAACTTCCGAACACATTACATAATTTTTAATATTCAAAAATACATAACAGACTCATTCATTATTTATGTATTACGTCATAATCCCAGGTTGGCTTCTACGCGAAAACATCAGGAACTGTGAATGAACAATATTGTCCGCGAATTCATTGAATATCCCCTGTTGAAAGTGAAGATGAGAAATGATATTTATATAAATAAAAAACCTTGCAACATTACAATTCAAACAAAGTTAATTATGAACACTCTTATAGTTTCCCTTGTAACTAACTATTTCAGATCTCCAACTAGAAAACTAAACTACTATAAAAGTAAAAATGATGGTAAAAGTGTAGAAGAACTGCCTCACCCCAAAAATGAAATGTGCCAGATGTATTCGATGTATTTTGGGCTGATGATAACGAATATCGCAATAAAATTTGGCGCTCGGACGTATTACAGCCGCTATCTCAATGTAGAGCACGCAATTCTCTACAAAAAATGTTTGTTACATTTTCTTCCTAATACGAAAAGTAAGCTCGTAAATGAGCGACGAATGTGAACATAATGGATTTTTTCAAAGTACGTGCGTAATTTTCTCAATGTAATTTTTATCATTCGCTTAAAACTAATATGGGCAAATCCACAGAACTTTTAAACTTAGGTGTAAGTGAAGACATGCTAGTTTATATTTGTATTGAAACATATGTACGGGGTAAAACAAGTATAATAGTAGTAAATATAGATACCGATGAAGTATTAGTCTCATAGCAGCGAATTTGAAATGATTTCAGGAAGGCTAATGATGAAAAATTGACAAGTTTGGCTTGTAAGTTGCCGAAACTTTTCTAATCTTAACAGTTTTTCTTTGACGCCGTAATAGTTATCGAACTAAATCCAATTGAATTAGCTTCCTGTATCAATTATACAATCTCACCTGCCAGAAAATCGATGTGCTACTTCCCAGACGGAAGTTATGATACTGTTAAAATGTGTAAGAACATAATTGAGTTTTTTGAATTTTGGCAAAGTTAACTGTTTTAACAACACGCCGTCTTTCTAAATTCAAAGCTATGAACATACCTTTATAGTTAACGTGAAAACGAAAATTTTGAGACGTGGTAGAAGTGTGTGCTGCAAATATTCTTCAAATGACAGCACTCCAAATATAGGTGGTCGCTAGTTGAGATTGTAATTGGTTTCTTTACTCTATTTATATATAAAAACGCAGTGGCGCTAGTGAGACATTTAAATATTAGGCTGCAGAGGCTTAACTAATTTTATGAACGACTTTGTCTTATGTATAAAGTACACTTTATGCTCTCTTCATTACTTTTCTACGGCAAGTAAAGCAATGGGTGCCCATCAAATATCATGTACAACTCATGCACATATATCAAAGGTCATACGCTTGTATATTTACTGCGTAATGTAATATAATATGAACTAATTAGTTCAACAAGTGTACAATATACGTCAAGGGATAGAAATGGCCATTTTTCACAATAATTTTGATGATGCCGGCTTAGTGGTCTATATCGCGGGTAACTCTTTGTGTTTAATACCACTAAAAAAGCATTTTAGACGACGTGTATCATACTTATGAAAAAGGTATTCTGAGAATTATTATTGTAAATACTCCAAAGAAATACATAGCGTTCATTTTGGTGCATCAAAAAAGCAAGTGTCGTTGCATACAGGAGCTTTTTTTTATAAAAATACAGAGTCAGAAAAAATCGAATGCCGATCGTTTTGCACAGTCTCTGAATGTCTTCGTCACGATGCTTCATCCGTATGGGCTCATCTACAACCAATACTGAAACTTATAAAAAATGTCGTACCTGATGTCAAAATTATCCATTTTCAGAGTGATGGACCTAGCACTCAGTATAAGAACAAGACAAATTTTTTCTTGTTTTCACGCTATTGCTCATCATTGAAGATATCACGTGCTTCTTGGAATTACACTACAACAAGCCATGGAAAAAGCGTTGCTGATGGCATAGGAGGTACTGTAAAGGGCTTGTGCGATCGAGCGTTTAGTTGCCGTACAGATATCATTTCTGCACGGAAGATGATTGACATTGTCACCTCAACAACAAATTCTAAAGTGCACATGGAACTAGTAACAGAAAGTGATATTGTAAAAGTTGATAGGTTAGTAAATAGCAACATAAAACCTGCACCAAACTCGAGTAAAGTTCACCAGGTCATTTGGTGTAATAAAAAAGAAAATGATTTGTTTCTGAATTATCTGTCATGCACTTCATGTATTTATGATCGCCCATGTATCCATTATCCATTAAAACCAAATAAATATTGCACAATTCCTCACCCCATAACAAAAGAAAAACGGAAGATAATCAAATAAATTGCAATTGGTATTGTCTGTGAAAATCTAAAAGTAAACAAATGCAATTCAAATTCAATGTTTAGATATTATTATTATTATTATTAATGACATAATTATTATTGTTATAACGTTTACATCATTTATTAAAATTTAATAGTATGATTCATTTAAAAAATTTACAATTTTTATTTCTTAACCCTCTGTGCACGACGCCGTCCTTTAAAAATGAGTAACAGGGACGGATTCCTAGTCTCAGTTGACCAATTAAACATGTGTATCATAAGAAAAACGTGTGCTTTGAAGTTGAAAAAACAAAATTTTTTTTCACCAAAATGAAAAGTTCTGTGGATTTGCCCATATCTCTGGGAGGCAAAATCGAGATGGTAGGCATTTTGTGATGGACGTGGGTTAGGTTTTTTTATCGAGGAGGTCTGGGGCCGCCGCCCCCCCCCCCCCCCCCCAGTAGGCAGTATTCTGCAGTCATATATATGTTTCGCGAAGTCCGGCGAAACACCGATTCATAGTTTTTGGTCATATCCAAGTGACATCCTTTGAAATCAGTTATAGCAATATGTTATCGACAGAAGCTGTATTACACTGTAAAAAATGCCGCCGAATTTTACAACGGCGATTGTAAAAAAATATATTGAAAATGTAATATTACAACTCTGAAAGTTGTAAGATCGCTACTCAAAGCTGGAGATATGTTTGAAGCTATATAATTTTACCACGTTGAATATAGAGAAATTACAACGCGCTTGTAACTTTACCGCGTTGGACATTGGGAAATTACAGTGCGCTGTATTATCCCCACGCTAAGAGTGGGGTAAAATCGAACCAACTCTTAACGTGTTAAATTTACCATTGAAAGAAGAAATATCCACCAATTTGTAAAGATATCATTTCCACTGTAGATGTCCAATTATGTGGATATAATCTTTCGTCGCAATTGTAATAATGCAAATATACATTGTAAAATTCCCTGCGTATACAGGAAAATTGCACGTCATAAATTGTAACATCGCATCTTTAAATAGTTGATAACATAACTTTTGTAAATAAGAACTGTTTTGGCCAAAACACTTTTCTGTTTTTTAATGTCTGTATTACCATAGCATTTTAGCATTTTGAAACCGTGCCGAATTAAGGCATTTTTTTCATTACATTCGACATATGCCAAACTTTCTCGAATACGAAAATTAAACAAAATTGTAAGATTTCAAAGGATAAATATATTTCTGCAACTATGAAATGTCATCCCCTATCCCTATTTTTATCCTTATTCTTTTATTTTATTTGAGATTCGCGTTTTTATCGATTTTACATAACCTCAAAATAGTAGATTGTGCAACTAGGGAGCAAAATAGGTGTTTGCCGATGAGTGTGAGTTTGACGCCCGAGCGAAGCGAGGACGGCATTTCGCACGAGTCTATAAATACCTATTCTCCCTTGTTGCACATACTATTTTCTCATACGAGGGCGTGCTATTTTGCTCCCGCGATATAGGGAGCAAAATAGTATTTTGCCCACAGAATGCGAAAAACCTATTTTGCTCCCGGGTATATTTATTTTGCTCCCTAGGGAGAGAATGTGCTATTTTGCTCCCGCAATTTAGGGAGCAAAATAGCATTTTGCGCACAGAGTGTGAGAAAATATTTTATTACATACATATATATGTATTTCGATGTCTTCAGATAAATCGGCCACCCTGTATATTCACATTTCATCGGGATTTTCACTGCCGGAACGAAAGTTTTAACCCGTATACGCGATAATTGTGCCATATTTTGTAATTTGCAGTAGCATTTCGAAATTTACAAGCGTGAAGTGGAAAAAACACTGAAGCCGGTAAATTTGTAATTCCAGATGGGGAAATTACCGAGCACTGACGGAAAATGCCGACGTTAAGAGTAGGTTATATTCGTGCCAACGCTGAACGTGGTAAAGTTACATACGGATTTTTTACAGTGTAAATACACCACTGATTAAGACCCAAACAGCGATCTACTTCGCTTTATAGATCAAACAGCGGCCTAGTTCGCTAACGAGAACGGCAGCACCTGGTGGTGAAATCATGAAACAGTACAGCAAGACCGTCATAGTAAGGGGATTGTCTAATCGAACCTAGGCCGGTTCTACTGTTCGAGGCCGGTGGTTCTTATGTTTATCCACTTTCATCGCGCTGTTTTACGTGCCTCCTTTTGCGACTACGAAAAAAATGCAAAGACCTTTTTTTGTAGAGAATTGCATGCTAAACATTTAGCTTGAACAATTTTTAACTATAGGTATAATATATATTGTCAACGGTTGTATTGTGTGTAAAATGTGTTCCAAAAAATGTCTAAGCAGTCATATTTTACGTAAAATTAAGAGAACTTTTGTTAGATTTTTCCACAAATACAACCATGAAAACCTAAGCTCCATTATTTCCAAAAAAACCTGCATTTTTCAAATTGTTTTTTCACATTGAAATAATTTGAGAACTCTTGTATGAAGTAAAGAAACCGTGTCCACGAGACACTGGAACTTTAACCCCTTCCCTGCGGCGAGAATTTCACAAAAAGTGCCCAAAATGCGGGAAAAAAAATTTGGTTAGATTTTACTGTAACTTGGTGTATAGGGGTTTCTTGGGACGCCGATTGCGAATTTGAAGTCAGATTTCGAAAATTTAAAATGGCGGATTCAAAATTGTGGGCAAATTTTCTAAATACCAATCATTTCGCCTGACACTTGTTACTCAGAGGTTTTCGGGGTCGCTGATTACGAATCTGAAGTTACATTTTTGGAAAATTCAAAATGGCGGGTTCAATATGGCGGACGTCTTAATCAAAATTCGAACTGATTACGAATCTTATATCAGTTTTTGCATGTACAATATTACGGTAATTTGTTATTCATATGTCAATAATGATGCTCGTAGCAGCTTGGCAATAGAACCACTCTCGTGATTATAGAATATTTATACCGAATTTTTTTATTTTTATCAAAAACTTCTTCGATTCTGCAGCTACAAATCTATGTCTTTAGTTTTTATAGATATTTTACAGAATTTATTATCTATCCAGCTTATTCCGTGTAAATATCAACATTTTGTTATGTACTCCTGAGTTATCGCGTTACATGTGGGAAAAAAACACCGATTTCTAAAGTTCAATACGTTACAGTTTTTATTTTAAAAACAATTTTAAACAAAAATACATAAAAACAGAAAAAAATTACACTTTGAAGACCTTTCTCGAACCTCCTCGTAGTAAAGTGTGTAAGTACATATTGTATATCGAAGCTAACGGGGGAAGGCTAACATTAACCCGCGGTATTGGATCCGCCATTTTGAATTTTCAAAATATATCATCAGATTTGTAATCGGCGACCTCGAAACCCTCTGAGTAGCAAGTTTCAAACGATTTCATTAATTTTTAATGCAGAAATTGACCTAATACGACGACATAGCTCATGACAAAGATTTTTACAAAATCGTAAAAACAACATATTTTAAGAACTTGTATCTTTTTTTTGACAACATGTTTTTGAACAAGGATAACGGCATGTAGTTCGGTATACCTTAGGCTGGCTAGAAATGGTCAAGTTTTTAAATTGGATATATTATTGACTTCATTAGACTAATTTATGTCATGACAAAGATTTGCGTTTTTGCCGCAGTCAGAGAAAAGTCCTAAATGACAAAGATCTTTGTCATCCGCAGCGAAGGGGTTAAAATGTACACAGTAACATATTGAACATAAAGGTGAAAGTATTTAAAATAACGGCCAAAATACGAAAAAATTGGCGAAGGGTTCAGGAATTTTTTATTTGAAAATGATTTTCGGATAAAATGTTACGAATCTAGAATTTCTTCGAATTCCTAAAAAAATATCCGGTAATTTGAAGACTTTTTGAATTTTGCAAGATTTTGGGATTTCGAAAAGTGAACAAAGTGTTCCGAAAAATTCCGATAAAATTTCAGCGTATTCCTCGATCAATTCTAAAACTTTTTTGTTCAGCAACATTTTATCCAAAAGTGTATGATTTTCATATTAAAAATTCCTGAACCGTTCGCTAATTTTTTTCCTGTTTTACCTTCCATTTTGGATACTTTAATTTCAAAATTTTTGGATGCAAATTTTAAAGTTCAAGTCTGGAGGACACGATTTCTTTACTTCAAACAAGAATTCTGAAATTATTTCAATGTGAAAAAATATAAAGGAAAATACAATTCAAAAAATAAATGTTTTTTTTTTTAAATAATGGTATAAAGTTTTTCACGGTTGAATTTTTTGAAAAATTCAACAAAAGATTCTGAATTTTAATTTTACGTGAGATGTGCCTACTTGGACATTTTTTTACAAGATTGTTTTAGACAAAATACAACCGTTGAAAACTATAATAAAAAACTGTCTATTCAGGACTAAATGGGTCAATATGTTTATAATAAAGCTTACAATAGTTTTTAGTAGCGGTGCTACTTATTTGCTAATTATAATTGTTTGTTAAACATGTACATTATTAAAAATAGCGTATGCCCCAATAATAATGGAGACCAATTTCCGACCTAGTTTCCGATTGCAATGAAAAAATTTTCCTCCAAACATTCCCATACTGCTAAGGAAAAAGTTTTTAATATGTATTTATATTATATCTTTAAAATGAAGAGGACGTTTTTCATTTTTCGAGTATACCCTGCCACCCAACATAGTGTACGACCAAGACAAATTTTCTCAGTTGAAATATAATAAATTTTTCAGAAGGTCCATGTGATCCACATTTCTTCAACTCACTCAGACACATTTCATTAACTTATATTATATATTGTTGTTTAGATTACCGACATGACAACTTTTGTAGACAATGTACTTGATGAGCAACAAGTTCAGAAGGTAGAAAGCCTATGCGAGTGCAGATTATCTAGGTATGTATTAAACATTCATTTAATGAATTTTATTATAAAATGACGATTTAGAGATTAACATTGGCTCCTTATTATAGTTAATAATTAATAGTGTAGTCACTCAATTTGAATACTTATGTCTACTTTTAGTCCTGCTGTACGAAATCGATTGTGCACTGAACAAAATTTAAATCCTACTTGGTAGTATGAATATAGTAGTTGAATATATCCCAATAGCAGCACATAATCACTAATAGCTTTGGCCTAGTATATCAAATTATAAAATGTGGTATTATCTATAGATAACACTTGTAATAGTAAAATCTCTGCCAACAACATCAAGTAGTATTTAAGGCTACTATCATATTATGTACACTGTTAACAATTTGTACTGTAATAAATGTAAATCTACAATTCATGTAATACAAAATAAAATTAGCACACATGTATTGTAAAATTATAATATATGTATAGTAAACTTACAATACGTGTGTTGCAAATCTACAAATCTGCTTTTAAGTTGCCAGACTTTATAATACATGTATTCTAATTCTAGTTCCGCGGAACGCCACTAGGGGCATTATTGACTACCTATAATCACCGTTCTTTTTTACAGTCGACATGAAAAACAAGTTGTAATTGTACCAAACGTGTAGAGGGAGTTTAAATGTATATGTCGTAAATTTAATAGACACGTATTGCAAAATTACATTACTTTTTGGTAAAAAAAACTTCCAATATATGTGTAAAATAAAAAATATTTTTAACAGTGTAATGGTACAAAAAGGAGCATTAAATCTTTTTCTAGAGTAATTGAATATTGGCTAACGCCATTTTTCTCAGTGTGATGACCTACATAGTTGTACATTATTTAATCTAAAGTATTGCAAATTAACTAAGAATTGTAGGACTAGCTGTTTACTTTTAACGCATGATACTTTACTCAGAACATTTTTAGGTGATTTATAATACAAGCTAAATCATTTTCGATTATGAAATATAAAAGTAATATACACCAACATAAGTTGTATAAAAATACTGACGCTCCAAACAAATTTATAGAATGAGTTGACACCATATAATTTTAATACAATACTTTACAATTATTAACAAATGTTATTTACAGAATGCCAGTGCAGTACATTATTGGTGAATGGGATTTCAGAGATATTACGTTAAAACTTGTGCCCCCAGTCTTCATTCCGCGACCTGAAACAGAAATTTTAGTTGATTTTCTGTTAAAACGAGTATATTGTACAAATGGTAGATGTAATATTTTGGAAATTGGTTGTGGATCCGGAGCAATTTCGCTGTCTCTTGCTCACTCGTGTGACCAGGTGGGTACATACATTTTTAACAAAATATTTGATTACATTTGTAATGGAAGATGTAAGACTTATTGAGACTTATGAATAATCTCGTAGATAAATACAAACGAAATATACCCAGAAAGAAATAGTAAATTTAATCATTATATAACAGTAAATCACGTAAACATATAGTTAAACGAACTACGTTTTCAAATAAATGTTATAGCAATATTGTTTGTTATTTACTATTTCCGATAGTCGTATAAACTGTTTTGAATAGCGTTGTTTACTATTTTTTCCATTCTCAGCTATTGGGAATGATTTAGACCGAATTAAGATCATTATTAGTATTTTTGCAAGCAAAATATTTTGAGAATCTAATGAAACTAACTACGAACGCCATCTGTCGATAAAATTACCATTATTTTGGAAACACTCAACGTAAGAAAGCATTATTTCGAATCGCTAGGCCATCTATGAAATAAAATCTTCAGGAACAATTTGTATCTCGAATTATAAATAAAGTGAAATTGTGTATTTGAATTTTTTACGCCGATAGACATTTTATAAGAAGATATCTTTAAAAGATAGGAAAAATTATTATTCTCCGATAGCGACCCGAGGGCAAACTATGTTTCATAACTGAATAATAATTATTACTATTTTAGAATAGGAATTTTTCTTATTAAAAGAAAATTCCAGATGTGGGAAAATTGATATACATATTTTTATCGTAATAAAGTGGTATTGTTTTAATTTTAATTTTAATTTATTCGTGTTTCTTTTTTATTTGGTTTACAAGACCAAGATTAGTCTTTGAATAATGAAAAGTTAGATATTAAAAACATCGTCTAAATAAACTGTGCATTTAGTACTGATATAATTTTGTTTAATCACTCTTATCATTGTTTTAATCTAGATAAATATGGTTGCTATCGACACTAATATTCACGCATGCGAACTAGCATTGGAAAACGCAAAAAATTTAAATCTTCAACACCGACTAACTATTATAAACGCAACATTAGACGATGACGGAGTCATACAAGTTTCGTCAATTTTAAATAAAGCTGACGAAGTTGATTTTGAAAAAGATAAGTTCAATTTTATCGTCAGCAATCCTCCTTATATACCAACGGAACAAGTATTCAAACTTGAACCGGAAGTGAAAATGTAAGTTCTTTTCTGACCACCTATAAATTGTTTTACCCAATTCTATGACGAATTAACTACATTTGCAAAACGAGTAAAATGTTAATATTCAGTTATATAACTGTTGGACCTTTAATATTAACATTTGGAATATTTTCACTTTCAGTTACGAAGATATTAGGGCATTAGATGGTGGGAAAGATGGTTTAAAAGTTATAAAACCTTTGTTACATTACGCCTCAAAAGCTCTAAAAGTTGGTGGTCACCTGTTTATAGAAGTGGATCCATCTCATCCAGAATACATTCAGTTTTTCAGTTCAAAATATACAGACATGAAGTTAAAATATGAACACACTTACAAGGATTTCTGCAATAATGATCGTATTGTTGAATTGTCGAAAATTCAATAGTATTTTTTATACGTACGGCCGCAATGTCATATTTTTATTTTTTTGAGGAGGACTCCTTACATATGACCAAATAACATTTATAACAGTTAATCTATCATATTTAAAACAAACGGGTTATTTAATCACATTTAAGGAGTCCTTCTTCATTTTTGCAGTGGATATGTTATAAGAATCGATTTATATTTAGTACCTGTAAGTAATTTTATAGCGCTAAGTATTATCGTAGAATTGTATATTTTTCTTTCGCTTTTTTATTTTACCAGGCATTGTGTTCATTTGAGTTTGTACTAATCTGTGAATATTAAACCAACTAATTTTAATTTATATCACTGTAAGATTATTTATATCTGTAAAAAAATATACATATTTAAAAATCTGCAAAACGAATACCTACTTATTCCATTACGACTTACCATAGAGAAACGGCAATTTTTTTGGGCGGGTCGAAAAACCGGCAGCCATAAAGCCGACAAAAAGTCGACAAAAACTCGACACATAAAAAAATAGACACATCGACAAGCGGATAGTAATTTTTTGAAGTGTCGATTTTTAACTATCGGCTTTTCGATTGTCAGTTTTTGACCTGTCGACTTTTTTATTTGTGGGTTTGATTAAATTGACTAAATAATTACATGCCAACCGGCAACAATTTAGTTAATATTACTACCTTTTTGCATAAAAAAAATGTGTATCTGTGTAAATCAGTAAAAATAGTTCAATCTACAAAATATACAAAATGGATCATTAAATGTACCTTCTGTTCTGCACTACGATACTTAGTAAATGTAACTAATTATTCTGTATCTTTTATAGCTGCATATACTTCATATTACTAAATGAAAGGGGAATTCATTAAATTTAGTGAGTTTAATTAGTGAGAAAGATATATAATAAAAAGAACGACTACAAATTTTCTTTTCACTAGGTAACTGATCATTGAATCACATTTATTTTCTCCGTGTGTATTCAGTTAAATTAACCGATTTTTTCAATGAGTACAGTATCTTGTACCAGGTATTGAATTTTTAATACACGATAAAAGAGAGTCTTTTACATATAGGAACACAAATATTTCTTTACAGGTTAAAAGACAAAGATTTTTAAAACATCTCGTAGTTGGTACAAATATTTCACAGTTAAAAGACACGTATTTTTACCAGTATAAACACGGTAATTTTTGAATATGGGTCATTCTTCGAAAAAGTGTAAAATCGACGTATTTTTTTCCCCAAAATAAAAGATTATAAAAATTAAAATTTAAAGTTTAGATATATTCATTGCTTGCTAATTACGTAAATACGAAGTATTAATGCAGTAGCCATCGATGCGCGTGAAATATGCAAGTAATTTAATTTTTTAATGGAAATTTTATATAAAAATGGCGAAATGTTCACTCTTAGCGAATGAGTGACTCATAAAGAGTAAGAATAAAAATAGTAACTTAATAATATTTATTTTATAAAACTCAAAACAGTTAAAATTATTATGGAAAATTATAAATTGATATGTTTAGTTATTTTAGCGATGTTAAAAAAAAGTTTTAATTATCGCATATTACTGATGATGCGCGTTTAATACTGAAAGTAGTTAAGAAAATTGATGTTAAGTTCAATAAAAATCCGTTCTATCACTAATAAGAACGGAATTTCCGTAAACCACTACAATTGTCCAGGAGGCTTACATGACAGGGGAGCTTACATGTCAACGCATTAACCATGTTAACATAAGAACAAAATAAATTTCGGTCAAATGCACTTAAGGCATACGAGTTTAATCTTTTCTTTATATTTTAAGATATTACTCGCTTTCTTAACATGCTAAATTAGCGTTGCACATATGACAGGAGGCTTACAAGGAATAAAAGTACTGGCCTTAGTTCTATCAATATTACTAAATTTGGGTTTAAATTAGTGTTGAAATCAGTAACATTATACACACATCCATAGTCTAAAAGCAATCGAAATTGTAGAACGATTGTCTGCATCTACATTTATTTTTTTTTGTATTCTGTACTTACATTTATTTTTTAAAACATGGGACACATTTTACAAAGCCATAACAATTTTCAGGAACGTTATAGTGAAATTTTGACAGCACTATTTGTTTGTTATAAGTAAAACAGATCATAACCACTTTTAAACAAATTTTATCATTCACATGAAAGAGAATGACAGTGATCGAAAACGTGTTATATATACCTGGGGACAGCCAAGAGGCTTACATTTTGGACCTTTAGCAGTATGTGATAATTTTATTATGCGACTTGAACAAATTATCTCTTGTGCAATGTTTACATAAAAGTATAAGGCGCAAGAAAAAAAAATGTTTGGACAATAAATTCCATTATTTGGATAAAATATTAACTGGGGACATAAAATTACACTTTTCTGGAGAATGACCCATATAAGAAAAATGATTACCTCCTGTGATTCTGATAATGAACCAGTTTAGACAAAATATAGAACCCGTTTCTAACCTATAAACAGAAGATTTATAACTTTAGTAAATATAAAATTATTGACATTATTTCGGTTTTTCGAATATTTTCGAATATTCTGATGGGCTGGTTTGGGTATCAAAATGAGACATTAATGTAATGGTGAATTTTTTGTATATAGAAGTTTGTATTGATTCCAAATCTATATTTGTTGCATAATATTCTATACATTTTCAAGAGAAAGTCAAGCATTACGACCCAGGTGCTATAGTCATGTTTGAGTATGCAGACAATATTTCTTCAAGTGTTTCTGATATATGGACAATATATCCCAAGAAGTTTTAACTTTCGTGAGGGTGAGTGGTTCGAAAACTTCCCCACGATATATTTCATATAATAATAGCACAATATATAAGAAAGTGTGTTTAATTAGAGGAATACCATACTGTAAAGTCGGTTTTATATCATTTAACCATAGAAAAAGTTTCAAATCCGTCATATATCGCGGCTACAGTAGTGAAGATATCAAATTTGTTTTCAATTAACCTATTACCGCTCAGATGAACGGATTTTCATCAGTTTGAACGTCGATAATTTGTATATAAATGCCTTTAGAAAAATTTGAGCTCCACTGTCTCTAACGTAAAATTGTATACTCTTTCAGAATCTTTCAATAAAATTTCGATAAAATGAACCCCAAAAAAGTCATGCACGTTTTTCTGTTAAAAAACATTATTTTTTACATCTTGTTTTTCATTGCATCACTTTCACCTTTCAATTGCATTGGGAATCATATCTAAGTTGAAAATATCGCTTCCATGGACCCTTAGGATTGAAATGTACCATATCAGAATTCATAATTTAATATGGCAGTTTTCAAAATGGCGCCAAGAAGCTCAAAATTCTTTTTAAAACATTTTTTTTAACTATAGACTTTAGAGAAAATTTGCTAAGAACAACAATGCTTTGGAACAAGTCAAAGAATTCTCTCAAATTTTATCAGCATGCAATAATGCACTGCTCGATTTTTCAAAAATTCGAACAATCGAAATTTTGAAAAAAAATCATTTAAAAAATTTGAGTAGCTTCTTTAAATAATTCTAAGATATTTTTGTTCTAAGGGAAATTTTCTGTAAAGTCTACAGTTTTCATGAAAATAAATTATTAAACTTTTCTGTATTACAAGACCAATAACTTATTTTCTTGGAAACTATAGGCATTACAGAACATTTTTTTAGAATAAAAATATTTTAGAACTATTTAAAGAACCTACCATCAGGGTTTTATATATTTGGCTGAACATTTTTTTAGGGATTCTACGACAAAAAGAGAAACACAGTCTCTGATCATTTAATATAATATATAAAATAAAATATTAAAAAGCATACTTTAACTGTACATTTGAACGTCAGGCGCTAATCTTTTCGAACATTTCTTTGTCTGTAGAAAAGCTAATTTTGTTAAAGCACCGTTTTAACTTTTTAAGCATATAAGTGTACGCAAAAATGAGTGGCGCAGCTATTTGCTTACTTTTTAAAGGTATAAAAACATAAAAAAGTAAGTTTATATACCGTGCATTAAAAATTCATTTTTATTTTTTTCTGAAGCAAAATATTAAAAGATCTAAGGATATGCCCATATATTAGTTTAAAAGACGGTATTTTTTACGTGACATAACACTTATAACTTATAAGAAACTAGTATTTTTAAAATGCTAAAATATGTATTCTTTTAGCAATAATATAACCTTCTTTAGAAACACGAGAATTTAATAGAATGCATTTTACTCGGTAATAAATAAATACTAAAAGATGAAGGTTTTTATGAATAATATATGGGATTTCAGTAATGACAAAATTTCTTGTACTGGGTATAAAAAATCATTTTAAAAGACACAGTATTGTAACTGATAAAAGATACTTTTCTCAGTGTACTACACATTCTTTAATAACTTTAAGTTTTGCAGAAAATGCGTTAAGAAAGTTTAAAAAAAAATCAACGAATCAAAAAACAGTCTCTATTTTTATTAATTCAACATCTATATTTTCTACGTATTCGATCACATACATTCTATTAAAAAATAGAATAAATTACATTTCGTAATGAACGTGCAATAATAGAAGTGCGTTAGTTGCGTACATGCCTTGATAAGTTATATACAAGGCGCCTGAACTACTTCTCGACAACTACATTGTCACCGGTCAGTTGACTGCCAGTTTATCGCCAAGAGTGTTAAAAAATGATCCCACGGAGCTTATCACGAATCCAATCAGTAATATTTGTGGCGACTGTTAAAAAATGGCAAATTAATATTGAAAGTTGCTCTCAGATGTTCCTCGTCAGTCAAAGAACGTTTTCCAGTCAAGACATAAGTACGATTGGTGATGTTGCGAGTCGCTGGAAGCAAAGATTTGAAAAAGAAGGAGTTCCTGAACCTGCTGAGTCTATAAATCACATCATTGGTCATGTTCTGGCAAATAAAAAGGTACATATTAATTAAATATTGCAAAAACTACCATTTTTGTATTAATGAATACCAACCACAGTGCCATTTTAAAGTCCTCAGTATAATCTCCCATACAGCACATAGCTCTTAAAGAAGTCGTTCAGAGCTCAGTCCAATGATATCTCCAGGAAGACCTGATTGTTTTGTTAAATTTTAAATTTTAATTAGAAAAATAGTTAATATTTAATGAATGTGCAAATTTTAAAATTCAGCAATGCTGTATATTTATTACTAATCTGGATTAAAATATTCGGTTGTATTAATTTAACATTGTTGCTTTATCGAAATGTTGTATACTTTGTTTACTCTATAAATAGTACAGTTAAACTTGCGCAACGTCTACCTTTCTGACCATTGCGTGAGTTTATAAATATCCACCTATATTATTATAAAGTAAACCGAGATCTTAAAATACACCTCTCTGACATCTATGAACTTTTTTCAATAAATAAATTTGTGTTAACCAGTAAATTACACATTACACCCAGTAAAACAAGTATTATTTGAAATTTTGTATTTTGTCCAGGAACAAATAGGATCATTTGATTTTTCTTTACTTATCATCAAATTTTTAATATCAATATAATCTCGATATTTTAGAGAAAATGTAACAGATACATGTAATGTATTCCAATTTTATTAAAATTATTCAAACGCATAGTAACATGATAACTACGTAAAAAACTAATTGGAAAAATCTAATAGAACTTTCTATATCCAAATGACAAATACAAATCCGATTCAATTTCAATCTAAATCTGACGTCGCAAGGAGTATGGATAATAGAGTTTGGAGTATTTTACTTAAAATTCTAAGAAATGGTTTAACGATTATACAGACTCACAACAAAATTGTTTGTTTTCTGTTCTGGGGTCAAAACTAGACGAAGCCAACGTATTTTGAGCTGCTAAACACGAATAGTATAGTAAAATGTGGGGTAAACCTCAAACACAACCTTAATAATTCATAAAAAATTAGCTTTTGCAATATAGGCGTTTAAAAGTGCAATATGTTTCGGATAAATAGCGCATTATTTCTTTGTATTTTGAACATCAAAAAAACGTAAAAAAACACATGTTTTTGAGAGCTACAGTTTTAAATTTGAAAGATTATGACCGTACTCGAGTTGAGAACACGTTAATCCCATGTTTTGGGTCCGATGAAAATGAATCCGTAATTAAAAATATTAGGCATCTTGTGAATTACAATGGAATGCATTAGCGCAATGACAATATGCGCCAGTAATAAAAGAGACCAAAAATTAAATACATAACTAAAATTTAAAATAACATACTACCATGTAGAGAACATGTGTATTATTTCTATTTTTCTGTATATATTGCTATAAAAGCTTCTTTTTTGAGGTTATGTCTGAAAATCGTCAGCGACCCTCTTTTTCTGTTGCAGATTCAATAGATCTATAAAGATGAGATTAATGTTTTCTTAAGTTAAGGAAAGTCGCTCTTTTTCTTTTAAGCCTATGTCGCTGTATAAAAATTTGTGTATGATTTTTTGAGGTTAAAGCATAAAATGTGCCAAGAGGCGATCATTCTTTACTGCAGATTCCTATTCAGCAAAATAGACATAATGGATTTCTTTATCCGAAAATAAGACATAATGTACTTTTTAAAGCTTATATCACCATAAAATCATTGCACAGCGACCACTATGTTTCATTGCAAAATCGTATTTAGCAGCACAAAATTGGTACGTCGGATTAATATAATCTGGAGTCCAGCACAGAAAAGAAACATTTTTCTGTGGGCCTGTGTTATTAATGTTTCGCGTTACAGCTCAACAAAAGTTTTGTGACACTTTTTAAGTTTTGTATTTTCTTCAAACTCGCATAAAAACTGGGAGTATATAATGAGGCATTCTAAAAAAACACATTTCAAACTATAATACCACTGTGTGCTTCAATGAGAATCAAACTACAAATCATTGAAGCATGTTTTTTCTAAAGATATATTTTATATTGTTTCCTGCCCCCCACCCCTTCCAAACATAAGATATTATTGAACACTCCCAAATTAACTTGTACTGCACGCTTTCAGACTACCAATCTCTTCATTGACTTAGAAATTATTAATTCGTCAAATCATATGATTTTAAATGTAGTATGCCATATTGTTTCTCTTTACAGTAATATTTTTATTAACTTATATGATTCTTTATGACTTTATGATTTTTCTTCCGTTTTTATCTTTTTCTTGTAGATTGCAGACGTGAAAAAATTGGCAAATACAACTCTTGACTCACAACAATTGAAAAAAATAGAAACTTTATGTGAACGCAGATTATCTAGGTATGTATACAAGACAATGCAATCAAGTTGCATTCGATTTTTTTTAATACAATGTACAATTTACATTTACACTGTAGGTTTTCATTAATTACTTTACTTGTAAATTGAGACATGATTAAAACAGAGAGAACTGATTAAGCACAACTTATTACAGGTTTATTCGTTTACCGATGCATGATTACTTATTTCGAATCTGTATTTAAACTTAAACGAGCTGTACGGTTTTAACGTTAAATTGATAGAATCAATGGTAACTTCAACAAGATTATTAACCACGCAGACCACAATGGAACAAAATTACTTATTCCGATTATTTTTTGTCGCCATGAAGGTTATATAAATATTTTTGAAATGGTCATTACATCAACGTTTGTAATTAAAAGAGACTCTTAATTATGATTCACCTTTGTCTGATAATTTACTATTTCAGAATGCCAATTCCATACATTATCGGTGAATGGGAGTTTAAAGACATTAAGTTAAAAGTTCGACCTCCAGTTTTCATTCCTCGACCAGAAACAAAAAGTTTTGTAGATCTTGTAGTAAAACGGCTACGACCTCGAAGTGATCCCTGCCACATTTTGGAAATTGGTTCAGGATCCGGGGCTATTTCATTGTCACTTGCACACGCGTTCAAAGAGGTGAGTTCGAAATAGTTATATAACAAGTTGTATTTTATTTTATGAGTTCAATAATGTAACATTTTAAATAGAGAATGACTTACCTCTCCTGAGCACAAATTTTTCTTTTCTCACATGGAAGCAATGTAATATACTCGTCCTTGTGCACAGGAGTATTCAGACCCGGTATGATAACCACGAGTGCAGCAATTCAACCTCAAACTGACATTTCAGTTTTCAAATTATTAAGAAAATAAGCAGGATCACGTGAATTTACACAAAAGTACTAAAATTTACTGAAGAGTGTATTTTTTTACATAAAGTTAAATATTTTAATTTTAAAATAATTAAATTTTTTAATTACATATCTAATGTCTACTATTGAGTTTTTTATATGAAAATACGTTTTTTCTGTACGTGTGTGTATTAAAGTCATGATTTTACATGATTTGGCACAGCAAAAATCAAAGCCAAGTCATCTATGACCATTTTTTCCCAGGATTTATATCAGCGCTAATACAAAAAGTATAAAGAAATGATTCAATTTTAATCATTAATATGTTAATTATATTTCCATTCAGGTTCACATTGTGGCTATTGACATAAATATTCATGCAAGCGAATTGACTCTGGAAAATGCAAAAAATTTAAATCTTGCAAACAGAGTAACAGTTGCAAATGCTATGTTACAAGAAAATAGTGAGATAAAAGTTGATTCGATTTTACATAAAACGAGAGACGTGGACTTCAAAAATGAAAAATTTGACTTCATCGTCAGTAATCCACCTTATACACTACCCGAACAAATCAACGGAATGGGACCAGAAGTGAAACTGTAAGTCGAATTCAAAATTAGAAAAGCGTCTTTTTTTTATAATAATGAGCATTGTTCTGGGGAACATTTTTTCCAATGTTTAAAATAATTAATGATATTATTTGATGATTCTAATCGAATGCTATATTTTAAAAAAATAATGTTTCATTACTTTTCTAATCGAATATTCTATTTTTCAGATACGAAGACCTGAGAGCTTTAGAAAGTGGACAAGATGGGTTAAAAATTATAATACCTCTATTGCATTATGCTGCCAGAGCTATAAAAGTTGGTGGCCAACTATTTCTAGAAGTAAACACGAATCATCCGGAATTTATTAAATCTTTTACTGCGAAACATACAGATTTGAAACTAAAGTTTGATCACACTTTTAAAGATTTCGAGGATAAAGATCGTATCGTGGAGTTAACGAAAATCTAAAAACGTGGCTTTTTTATACTTCAGAACAAAAAGCATTCGCATTAACTTTAATAACTTCATATAAATACAATTATCCATTTTAATTTGTAACGTGTAAGTAAAATCAGTATTAATCTTCAGAATAAAATTATATAATGAATCTAACTCGTATTCACCTTATGATCCAAGAATTTTAAAATCGTTTATTCACTGAAAGCACATATTATTCCTGTAACATATTGATCAGTATGTACAGTATCGAAAGGTGTATCTCCTTTATCTATTGGATTTTAAAATCCGGGTATCTTTCCCGTCGGCATTTTATAATATAAACACTTCATACATCGACTGATAAATTCCGTAACCAACTTTCTCATACCGGGAAAATAATAAGTTTCTTTTAATTTAGCTATTGTTATGTCTATTCCCAAGTGAACCGAATTTTTGTGTGTTTCAGATATTATTTCATTTCGTAATTCATTCGGAACATATAATCTCCACCTTCCTTTGGTCATTCGGTAAACTCTCGCGTTACACGTTGGACATTTTTTATGTACATTTTAATCCCCCTCTTCTAACTTATCGCATAGTATAGTCATAATTTCAGGACTCGCTCGTTGCATACATGCAATCCAATCGGTATATATTTTAATTCCTAGGATAGGTAATCCTGAAATAGGTGTTTCTTCTTCTTTTTAACCAAATTCCGACTTCAGCTGTCTACATCTGTATTATCTTCGCTTTTTTGATAGTCTAAATCATAATTAAATTCGGACAATCGAATAAACCACCTTCCTACTCACGGATTTAGTTATTGTTTTAAACTATTACAGTCTGTTTTTATTATAAATTTAATCCCTATCAAGTAAGTTCTGAATTTGTCCAATGCGCATACAATTGCTAATGCTTCCAACTCGTAGGAATGATATTTCGATTCGTCCATTTTTGTTTTCCTGCTGCAATAACAAATTGGGTACATTTTATTATCGGCCTGTTCCTGTAAGAATACAGCTCCTATTATACCTGCGTCCGTATGAACTTCAGTTTTTGCTTGTAACTTACAAGGTGATATGACTCGAGAGGTAGGTAGGTAAAATATATTCTTTATTTGTATTTATAACCTTTTGATTACAGTTATTTTACGTTAATAACAATTCTATCGTATGATCTATACTCGATTACAATTACTGTTACATACAGGGTGTACTAAAAGTCTGGAAACACCTAAATATCTCGAAAATTGGCTGACCTTGTCAAGGTCAGGTCCAGGTCAATTTCATTTTTTTAAATGGAACTCCATATTTTTTATTACAGATTCTTGGATAATGTCGAGACGTTTTCAAAACGCATATTATGAGCTCTTTTTTGATGAGATTTGCCTGAATTATTAGCCCTCAAAATTTAAGCACCGACCGACCAACTTCCACCCGGAACATCATGGATAACGCTAATTCCGACGGTGCTTAAATTTTGAGAGCTAATAATTCAGGCAAATTTCATCGAAAATGAGCTCATAATATGCGTTTTGAAAACGTCTCTACATTATCTACAAGAATCTGTAATAAAAAATGTGGGATTCCATTTAAACAATGAAGTTGACCTTGACCTGACCTAGACAAGGTCATACAATGTCAAATGACTAGTAGCGTTAAATGCTTCTTTTTAAACCCCATAACTTTTATCCAAATCATTTCTTTCTAAAATGCATTGTTTTCGAGATATTTAAGTGTTTCCACACTTTTGGTACACCCTGTATGTATATTCGTAAGGCCGAATGCGCCTTATACCCACTAGCGTGTAGGTACGGCCGGTGATGTGATCGCCGCGCCTAAAATATACTGCCTGTAATACGGAGTGCTATTATTAAACTAATTTTCAGGTATTTTAATTATTAATTTTAGCCAAACAAAGCAATCAACCCATTCGTTTGATTCTTTGTTGATATATCAAAAATACAGTGACTCCACAGATTCTAGCTAGTAGTGATGACTATTGTTCAAGCGCTCTTTTAAAACCGAACGCAATTTTATTAGTCCTTCTTCCACTGTTTTCGACGCGATTATAATATCTTCTAAGTCTAACAATAAGTATGTAATTGCTACAGTCGGTGATACATGATCAATAATCTTGTTCATTAGTCTCTGGAACACTGAAGGTGCATTGCAAAGACCGAAAAGCATTCTTTTAAAACGATATTGACCACTTGGTGTAACGAATGCAGTTTTCTCTCGTGAATCAATTGATACCGGAGCTTGGTAGTATCCACTAAATAAGTCTTTTTTCCATACAATTGATCTAATTGGTCAGTTATAAGTGGCATAGAGTATTTATCTTTTACGGTTATTTTATTTAATGAACGATAATCTACACACATTCTAATTTCTCTGCTTTTCTTCCGGACAAGTAAAATTGGACTCGCGTTTGGTGACGAACTATCTTCGATTATGTCTGCTTGTTTCAAATTTTCTATTAAATCTTTAACTTGCTCTTTTTCGTGGTAAGATAGTTTATAAGGTCAAACAACAACGGATATCTGTTTCTAACTCTATTTTCATTTCAATTAAACTCATGTGACCTATTTGATTAATATTTCGAGCAATTAAATCACGATATTCGTTTATTAATTCGACTAATATTACATGTTCATGGTCGTCTAAATCTGTTTGAATTTCACCATGGTGAAACCTGCAGGTTCAATGTTTTTCCAGTTAACCTCTCTTTCCACTTCATGTTCATTAAAAACATAACCTTGCGAAATTGTGATTCCTTTTTTCAATTTTACATCATGATTGGTCGTTATTATTGGCATATTTGAATTTTCGTCCTGATCTACATCAACTACGCAATTCGGAACAATTTCCCCGTGATTTCGAATACTACTTTCAATATATAAACTCTCATTCTTAAAATCGCCTGCAATTGCTATATGTCCGACATAATTACATGGTATAACTTCGTTTTTAGTGGTTTTGAATTCTGTTTTCACAATTTCATTATGTGTTATACAGGGTCATCGAAAAGTATCGGACCCCCCTAATATCTTCAGTTAGAATGCACTTAGGAGAAAATGTCCAATAGCAAAGTTGTATGGTTTCAAGCGGGGAGTAAGATGATGACCTTGACTTTGACCTTGACCATGTCCTTCAAGGTCATTTCAAGGTCAATCTTATTTTTTTAAATAGAACCCCCTACATTTGATTGAATATTCTTATAGCTTATCTCGAGAGCTTTCCAAAACACTATAATAAAATTTTTTATTTTTTTATTAAGTACTTTTTGAGTTATAAAGGTTTGAAGTTAACAAGTTAAGCATTCTTACTGAAAATATTAGGGAGATCCGATTAATGTATTTTCTTTAAACCAATTAATTGGTTTCATTATTCCGCGCACAAAAGTATTAAGGTTATGATTACTGAAAACTAAATAATATTTTACAAGATATTCTACATTTTGTGTCAAAAAATTGTTAACTTCAAACCTTTATAACTCAAAAAGTACTTAATAAAAAAATAAAAAATTTTATTATAGTGTTTTGGAAAGCTCTCGAGATAAGCTATAAGAATATTCAATAAAATGTAGGGGGTTCTATTTAAAAAAATAAGATTGACCTTGAAATGACCTTGAAGGACATGGTCAAGGTCAAAGTCAAGGTCATCATCTTACTCCCCGCTTGAAACCATACAACTTTGCTATTGGACATTTTCTCTTAAGTGCATTCTAACTGAAGATATTAGGGGGGTCCGATACTTTTCGATGACCCTGTATATATATATATATTTTTTTTTATTTTTTGAGAAGATTTGTTATTTTTTTACTGAATGCTATTTCCACTTACAAAAGAATCGTGGCCATGAACACAAACGGCCACATCTTGGATTTCTTGAAGATGATTGAAGTTTTGAAGTTCTCTCTGCGGTGTAGATTTCTTCCGTATTTTCTGGAAGATGACTGCAGCTGACCAGTATACGTGTCATGAATGTAGACTTCCCGTCGCTAGTGGTCCGCTGGATTTAGATCGTCCGTAAAAATGTTGGAAGTTCGTAGAAATGTATGGTATTGTGCGCTTTACACTGATACGAGTTATTGATTTTTCTCCTTTTAGAACTCACCGATTACTTGTTCAATTTAATCGAGTCTTTGTTATATTTTCAAATTTCAAACTTCAATTTCAATATTTTCAAAATTCAAAATTCACTGTCTTATCCATTTTTTAGAATTTTCCTTTGATATGCTTTGAATGTTCTTATTTTAAAATTTCGTTAACGATTGTAAAACTCTGAAAGCGAGGAGCGTTTTTGAAACTGCACTTACTTTGTGAAAGTCAATTTTATGAAGTTGGTTTGAAAAATGTTTTTTTTTTCGCGAACACTAGATTTTCGTTGTTGTTTAGATTGTTTAAAGTCTTCGGGTCCGATTTTATCACGCGTCACTCTGTTTTAGATTTAGTTTTTTTTTTCACTGCTCCGCGTATTAATTTTTAATTTTAATTGTCTTTTTTTTTGTGTTACTTTTCACTCGTGTATCCCACCGCTGCCACAAAATTTTTAAGTATGTTACGAATTTGCGATCGTAGCATGAAGTGTTTATTAAGTCAGGATAATTTCGGGTTCGAGGACACACGTAAAGGGGACCGATACCCCAAGTGAAAAGAATAATTGGTTTAGGTAGGACAAATTATTATTATTTCTATATTTTGCCGAGACCAGAGGTTTTTGACATGCGTGATGGACACGAATAATAACTTGTGAATAAATTAAGTCGTGTCGACGACTTATGTGTTCGCGCAGAGTCGCTAGGGAAAAAGGCGTCCGCGTGTAAGTTCCGAGATCTTAGTTTTTTACAATTTCCCGATCGCGAGATTAGCTGTTCCAGCTGCGGGGCGATTCTGACTGGACAATCCAATTATCCGTTACAAGTCAGGTCGGTTTTGCGCATAATTCGGTAGCAGGGGTGTTTACGAAACACCATCAACCATGGTGTCCGATAAGGCTCGTTTTTCGCGAATCGCCGCTTTCGTGTCAGATATCGATGCTTTAGCGATTCAGTGGTTTCCGGAACGGGCTCGAATATCTGCACGTGCAGATTCCGATGGGTCAATTGTTCGCTAATTCGACCTCCTAATCTACAGCGGATGTCTTCAAATGTCACTTGATTATCGACTATAAAGGTGATTGCCGCCGCGGTATGCCTTTGCATGTCTCGATTTATTATAACAATTCGGGTAACAATAGGACACCCGAATCTCTAACTTCCAACGGTTTCCTGCACGTGTGGTCCGACCGGATGGATGACGTCGCTGTGGAAATCTCAGGTGTCCGCTTTATTATTTATTAACGGGCGAATATTCCTGACTACGTGCGCTGCTACACGTGTAGCCTAGCGTCCGTAACAATATAATATAATATAAATAGTAATATATATATACGCTATAGATAGAATAATATAAAACTGCATAGGCCTTACTACGAATAAATGTAAGATTATAAAATAGTTATGATTGCGATATTCTTGTTAAGGGCCCTCGAGCGTGGCAAGCCTGTGACGTCAGAAGCGAGGAAAAAGGCGACAAAATTTTGCGCCGATCTTTAAGCAGTACGGAAAACTTTTCAGCTAATTTTTTTTCATGAAAATATTCTTCACTACATTCTCTACCGAATGAGTGTTTTTGGATAAATTCTGTAGCTAAGAAGTGATTAAAAATAAATATTGAATATTTAAATTATACGTATGGTTATGGAACCTGTCATCTCGCAGTTGTTTTTCGGTTCAGTCGTTCACGTTTCCTTGCAGCGTGCATGTCGTTTCCAAATTTTCCTGCAAGTTTTGGGAAAAAATATGGATGATCTTTTTCAGATACAGGTTCCAAGCACGGTGGGGCGAGATGGAGATACTGTAAGGTAAGAATTAGGATAAGAAATAATAAGCAATTCCAAATGCGATGCGAGAAAGTTGTCTCAACTTCGTTGAGGTTAAAAATTATTTTTTAGTTACTTCTGCTTTTCCGCGCTCCCTACCTAAATAATCAAAGCGTGAAGTAAATTACAATAGGACCAATTTGTGTTTTTTACATTTTCTTTTTCGTCCGCGTTAGACCCATCAAATTTGGTAGAAGATAAATTATAATGTACCCTGTACTTATAGTATCGTTGTTCACCAAGATCGCTAAAAAACGCTGGGTTTTATTTCCTCGAGCCGTATTGTATTTTATCCGGTTACGAATGCCACCTTACAAGGTGTTCATACATGTTTTAGAGGAATTCTTGTAGAAAAGCGTACGCATGTCTTTGAAATAAATATGGATGACAATTTTTTTCAACTTCAAAATTTCAAAACGGACTTCGAAAACGCCGGGGTGTATGTGAAGATGCTTCTAAAATTTCTTATCGTAATTCTTAAAAAATGTTATGAAATGTAAAAAAACAAATATTGAAGATTTATCTTTTTATAATTTACTTCACGCTTTGATTATTTAGGTAGGAAGCGCGGAAAAGCAGAAGTAATTCAAAATTTTTAACCTCAACGAAGTTGAGACAACTTTATCGCATCGCATTTCGAATAGCTTATTATTTCTTATCATAATTCTTACCTAACAGTATCTCCATCTCACCTCATCGTGCTTGGAACCTGTATCTGAAAAAAGTCATCCATATTTTTTCCCAAAAATTGTAGGAAAATTCGCAGACGACATGCACGCTGCAAGGAAACGTGAACGACTGAACCGAAAAACAACTGCGAGATGACAGGTTCCATAACCATACGTATAATTTAAATATTCAATATTTATTTTTAATCACTTCTTAGCTACAGAATTTATCCAAAAACACTCATTCGGTAGAGAATGTAGTGAAGAATATTTTCATGACAAAAAATTAGCAGAAAAGTTGTCGGTAATACTTAAAGATCGGCGCAAAATTTTGTCGCCTTTTTCCTCGCTTCTGACGTCACAGGCTTGCCACGCTCGAGGGCCCTTAATTGAGCGTATTAAATTTAGTACGCGATATAGCTATTAAAGTTAAAATAAAAATAAAATAAATAATTATTGCAAATATAATTAAAAAATCATTCAATAAAATAAAAATTGAGATTATAAACATGAGTGATTATTCAAATAAGTACGATTAAATAAAATAGTTCGATTGGATAATTAAAAAATTAATGCATTTATAATATTCAACAATTAGTGCCCTCGCGATCCATATAGACACTAAGAAGCGTCCATAGTATTTGGTATTTTAAAGTTTAGTGTACAACGAATGTTTTAAATAAACAGGAATATAAACGCAAAGTCAGTCAATTTAATGATTTTCGTTTTTCATAATCATAGCCATTCATAATTCTGATCGAATTGAACGAGAAGTAGCGAACACTGATTCAAATTATACTTACGCCATATTACTCAGTTTTATCGCTCAGGGACGTAACTTATAATTTAATCTTGTAAATTAAAGCAAAACGATTGAAGTTGGAACATTATTTGATCAATTACGTAGTATTCTTCTAATAAAATCACCTAATTGTAAATGTACGATCAACATTTCAGTGTATATAATGCAATTTTGTTCTGGATATTACGATGCTTTCATTGGAAAAATAACAAATATTCTATTTTTTTCACATCGTTAATAGTTATGTTTTTCCCTTTAGGAAAAATCGAAAACATTTACCTGTAACTTTATTACATATTCAGACATTTTACAATAACTCTGGAAATACCGTCATTTAAATAAATTTTTTTTTTATTTTTGCATTTCAAAAAACCCAATTTTAATCAATTAATTAATTTAACTTGTTTCTGAGCCGGTGATGCTAGCTTGCAATAAGGCTAGCAGCGACATAAGTTTATTTAAAACCATTATGGAGCACTTAATTTAGGGCTAGAATAATTAATCAGCACTAATTGAGTTTCAAATTATACAATATACAAAAATAAAAAAAAAAAGAATTCTGGACTTTGGTCCTTAAGGGATATCCTTTAACCCTCCTGAGTAAGAGTTATTTTTTGTCCTACACTGTTAAAAATGTCATGAAATTTCATGTACATTTAATGTAGAGTACAGTAATTTTTCTAAATGTGTATATGTATATTTAGATATAGATTATGATGAATTAATGTACATGTAACGGAAGCATTTTGGTTCCATCTTACAAGTTGTATTACGGTGTATAGAAACAATGTAGTTTCGACGACTATTGTCGCCGTAATACGCAGGAGGGTTAATAGACCCTAAGTTAAAAGAACACTAACTCAGCTCTCAATTACAGCACTGGCGAAATTTTTATAAAAACTTTCCTACTCGATTTTCTAAAACGGCAGCGTGTGGTACAGCTAGCAAGGCCATATTTTTTTAAATAGCGCAGCACTAAATTCCAGATGGCGTCTTGAATTAAATTTTCAGTTATGGGCTTTCCACTTTACGTAGCTATTTTAATTAGTAATGTTTCATTTTTTGTTGTTGATAACCGACCCTCAAACGGTGAATATTTTTCGGTTACATTAACGAAAATAACTGATTAACATTAACATCAGAAATAATTTAACTAAATGCATCTAGCATTTTAGAATTTTTTTCTCAGTGTAACGATAGACAAAAAGTTTACTAGCAGCATTCAACTAATGTCAGACCATATTCTAACAGGGATACTATATACTAGTGTTTGGGGTTTAAATGCCCTAGTAGAGTCATCTTCATGACCAGAGGGAAAGAAGATTCTGTAATGACAATCTGAGATTAAAATTATTGATATTGCAAAATTACATTTTAAACACTCCATGATTGCACAAAAATTGTGCAAAATAATTTGTGAAAAAAAAAACGTAAATTAAAAATTATTAATCGATTTTTCAAAATTCCGGCTACTTTCTACGCCATGTATATGATCTCCTAGAATGTTTTAAAGCAATTTGCCGATAATTTACCGTACTAAATGATTTTTTCTTATCTTTTAAGTTGTGGCATTTTTTGTAAAAAAAAATCGAATCTTCATGATTTTGTACTGAAAAGTCCATAGTGACGCAGTAAAGCAGACTGCATTCAATAAGAGTTTCAATTGGTTATAACGAAGATTCTTATTATAGGTTTTGACATATACCGTCGTATTAAGGTAGAGTTCATAACGATGAAGATTCTTCCCACAGACTGCGATTTATTTTATAAAAGAAACTAAAGTTTTCCTTCAGAAAACAAAGCAAAGAAGATTCTGCAGTTAGTTAACACTTTCGATTGTTTAGGAAGGATCTGACGGCAGATCATCGCGCAAATTCGGACATACTCCATTTACAGTCTTCAGCAGATCTTCTCTCAGTCTGCTTGCAGAATTCGCTCATTTCTCTACTAGGGTGATCTTAACGAGAGTCTGATGGAATGATGGAACAGAATTCCTGAAAACGGATCTTGCTCAAGATATTGCGTTTTCAAAATTATCGAATATTACAGATATCTATCGAACGTCAATAGACCAACTTTGATTAACATCACTTGTATTATTGTGCATGGATTTAAAATAATTGATTTTGGTTGGTAATGCAGGCATTTCCATAAGAAAAAGCAATAAAGATGACATTGTCATTGTTGTAGGAAATTAAATATACGTTATAGTCAGTGAGTTTAATCCTTCGAAAGTATTTATTTTCAAATAACCATATTAACAGTTTTATGTGGTTAGTATATTATGAAATACATCATTTTAAAAAACTTTGCACACACTCTCACGCACGCGCGATCTGGTGTAAATATTTCGGCTGGGAGTCGAAATGTATTTGCAGCTTGAGAGCCTCATTATCCGGCCCTGAATCTTGGCATTTTTACTGTTTCAACATTTTCTCCATCGAGGAGTGATAACAAGCTCATGACACTTGATCAGGCTTACTATTTCCCCCAATCCCGCACGCTTAAATAAAAATTTAAAACTGAAATGTTCGAAAGGTTCGATCGGCATTCACCACAATATATGCACAACATTCTACATTTTATTCATTGGCCAGCTTAAGGAATCAACACTGTATTTCACGAAACAAACATCCAGCTAATAACAAATTCTTCGATTAATTCATAAATGACAATAATCTTTCAATTTTATTTCAGCTCCAACTTACTTCCTTAATCGAAAAACAATTAGTTCGAGGACAAAAATTAAAATACAAATCATTGTGCTAATACTAAACAATCTCACTAAATTATAAAATAAATCAAAGTCATTAACATATGGATTTGTGTCGTGAAATCCGGTCAAGTTCAGGTATTCTTTCAAAACACAAATTTCGTATTGAAGCCTTATTTTGTTTTCATTACTTTTCCATACCTCTGGTATCCCTGTGCTAAATAGTAATAAAATTAATTCATTTATACGTCGATTATAGACAGACTGTGTCGGTACTAATGCTTCAAAATTCAGGGGGGAAACATATTCATCAAAAAGTTGGACAGTGTTCTTTCCATTATATTCTTTATCAACAGCTAAATAAGCATTGGCTATATTCTCTGTACCTATAGTTGACACATTCCTAAATTTCAGAATGTATGTAGGAATCTGAACTGCATGAATTCGCTTATAAACTTTACTTCTATTGAAAAGGGTCTGAAGCGTTTTACTATTAGTTATTGAGTGTTGAATGTTGAAATCGGGTGCAACAAGAATCATATCGCTGTCCAGCAGGTCGTTTATAGAATTCAAATCTTTCTCTGGTTGATAAGATAGTTCGATATCAAACATTTTTTCGGTTAATTCGGTACAAAATAATATAGAAATAATTATAAACGTACCCAAAAAGACTTTCTGCAAGAAGTTTCTCGGTCTAAGTACTACACCAATTCCCAGGGAAAGTTCTATAAGACTACAAACATTGTAGAATTCACTGATCTTCAACAACCAGAGAGATATATAAGATAATATGGCGATACAAATGATCATAATTAATATGTATATACCACTGGGAATGATCGTCTCTACATACTTTACAGGCACAATTAAGTAATATTTTACAGATAAAATTAAATACGATGTTTTAGAGAATTTATAAAGTGAGTCGTTTTTAGTGTAAATGTGTTGTGCATGTATTAAAACGTCAATTTTACCAGAATCAAAATCCGATATAAGGTTTGTTGCATCTCTTTCATTTTCTAGGGAAACATATTTAAATCTTCCCTTTTGTTTCAGTATATAACTGTAATATTGACATGAAGCGTTTAAAGAAAAACATATGAAATTAAATACATCTTTCCATGGACCGTAGGGTATATATTTTCGTTTTGATTCAGACCGTATAGGGGCTTGACCTGCGAATGTAAATGAATGGCCATTTAAATCTTGTAGTTTATCCGGAAATATCCGTACAACATTGGAACAGTTTCGTATCGTATATAGATCAGTGAATGGATTGTATCGATGAACTATAATCTTCAGATCCTTATAAGGTAACATGTTTCTGTCGGCCAGTGTTTGGTTTAAAATTCCAATAATCGATACATCCAAATAACCATCATTCCATAACCCTTTCAAGTGCACCCCAAATTGTTGAGAGTAACTATGTTGCCACACTAGGAATAGTAACTTTGATACACCAAATATCTTTCTCATAGATTTAAAGAAATGTCTGGTATCGTCAAAATGTTGGTCGATATTTTTCGCTTCGTGATCATTTTTAAGAGGATGTAATATGAGAAAAAGTTTCGACGGCTGAAGAAAAGAGTAGTTCTCTAACAGCGGTGCCGAATGATTAACTACATGTGTGATATTGATTACTGACGTTGGAAAATTCTGGAATATCGACTCCATGATTCTAGTGTAGATAGATGAGTAAACATAATCTTCATTGATGGCTAGAACCACATGATGATTCGGCAATTCAATCTTTATACGTTTTTCAATGACACTATTCCAGTAAAATGGAAATCCAGTGCGGAAGCCCAACACAGAATTGGCCGTGCATAAATGGATAATTAGATGCCACCAGTTTTTATCATTCATGTTACGAACGAAATAATTCGGTTTAATCACGGTTACGTTATGGAACAGTCGAAATATGCACGCTCGTGTTTTCGAACTTACATCGAACTAACGGAAGTACGGGTGTTTTTATTTTAAATTATCGTATTATTGATTTTTACAAAAGGGATACGTAAAATAATGTTATTGGCTATTGAAAATAAATTTGAATTACGTCAAAATATCTAAAATTTTCTTATAATTTCATATTGTGAATATGTACATATTGCCAATTGATATGTCACTGATCTGCATAGTTGTGGGCGGAAATTAGAAACCACAAATAGAATAGAATAGAATAGAATAGAATAGAATACTTTTTATTTAGCTTGAGGGGTAACCTCATAGGCTAACCATACAGAGAAAATACATATATATACAGAGTAGATAAATGATTATGTATGTATAATGAGCTAAAGAATTCGAGAACCGTACAGTAAGTTATAGCGCAGTGAAAAGGAATCGAACCGCAAGAAAGTAAATGTTAATTAGTGGGAAAATGTTTTAAATATTACAGAAGCGCAGAGAACATTGAAATATCGTGAATATTAATTGTTTACTTATTACACAATCAACTTTCTGCCCGAAATTTCGCAATCACGAAGAAAGCAAAATAATTTAGTTTTAAAATTATCAATGGTTTGGCTATATTTGACTCGATTCGGTAGGGCAATCCAGAGCCTAGTAGATGTGATAAGAAACGATTTCGAGTAGGTTTCGGAACGATGGATTGGCACTCTCAACTCACTTGTACACGAACGAAGAGCACGATCAGTAACGTCGCAACGCCATGTATATCTACCATACAGATAGCATGGAATCTTATTTTTCATTAGAAGGAACGTGATGATACCAATAAAATAGAGGCGACGTGATGTCAAGGTGAGCCAATTAAGTTTTATGCGGTATGCCGTAATGTGCTCATTACGACGAAGGTTGAATATGAATCGGATGCCAGAATTGAGCATCCTTTCCAGCTTCAGCCTTAACGTTGAGTCGAGATCATTATACACAGCACAGCAATAGTCAAAATAGGGAAAGATGATGGAAGTGACGATTTGTATGCGAGTGTCAGTAGGCAGCAAATTACTATTCTTCCATAGCTGTCTCAAAGTAGAGTAAACGCGATTGGACGTAACGATAATGTGTTGTTTCCACGATAAGGTGGTATCAAAATGTAAGCCAAGATTACGGACCGATTTGGCCCAAGGAATGATGTTGTTCCGTACATTAATAGCTGGTAGGTTTGATAATTCCAGTAAGTTAATAAAATACGAACTGCCGATTATAATTGCTTGGGTTTTGGAGAAGTTAACAACCAGATCATTATCGCTCGCCCACTCGCAGAAGCTTTCAGCATCCCTGGTGATTCGCGCACAACCCTCCTCAATTTTTTCAGGAGGACAGCTTAGGAAAATCTGAGTATCGTCGGCAAAGATCATATGCTTAGTGTGTCGCAGGACTCTGGGGAAATCATTGATAAAGATAGAGAATAATAAAGGACCCAACACAGAGCCCTGGGGCACACCGGCATTTATCGGTAGCCAAGATGAAGCCACCTGGTTATCCAACAAAATGGCCTGCGACCTATTTGTTAGGTAGGAAGCAAACCACGATGTGGCTGTATTGGAGAAGTTCGCAGCTTCGAGCTTCTTTAAGAGGGTCTTATGATTGACTGTGTCGAAGGCTTTACTGAAATCAAACAGCAGTAAGATAACAACATTGCGGTTTTCAATCGCTTCGCGACAAAAGTCAGAAACCATCAGTAGAGCCGTTTGAGTGCTGAAACACTTGCGGAACCCGGATTGATACGGGTCAAACCAATTTCGCTTATTTAGGAAGGTGACAATCTGTTCGTAGACCAGTCTCTCTAGCATCTTCGAAGGTGTACACAGTAAAGCAATAGACGGTAGTCAGATGCACTCACCGGTAATTTCTTTTTGCTGATGGGCACAGCCAGAGCTCTCTTCCATTCAGCTGGGAAGATTGATGAATTAAGTGACAAGTTAAAAAGGTAGATTAAGTAAGTGGCGATGACCGGCAAAGTTTTCACATAGAAGCTGATGGGTGTTTGATCTACACCTTTGGCCTCAGATTTGGGACGCGCAACGCATGTCAATAGATCATGAAGTGTAATATTAGAGAAGTAAAATTTGGTATCGTCATAATTCTGAGACGTTAATGGAAGGGATAGAGATGATGGAGATAGAGTAGGTATATTACTGGTGATAGAAGCAAAGTGTGAATTAAGTTCATCGGGTGTACAGCAAAGTGGAGGAGAATTTACAGGAGAATTAGCTAACCCAAGACTGCGAAGTTTGACCCATGTACTTTTGGGATCCTTTACTGATGAGAACTGTGCGCGAAAGTACTTTTCGCGAGCCAGACGCCAAGCTGTTCTGTAGGCTTTGTTAATCGATAATAATTTGAGTTTTATCAAGCGATCATGAGTGCGACGAAAGGCTCGCAAGGTGGAGTCACGTTCACGTTTAAGTGAACGAAGTTCATGGTTAGCCCAAGGAGCAAGCTTTCTTTTTGGTGTAAAGGTATTTAGTGGAGCAAATTTGTCAAAAGATGATAGTAATCTATGTGATAGAGTCGAGCAGAGAAAATCGATAGGGTGATGAGCGCCGGTAGGTTTCCAAAACATACTCCAATCGTAACTCTCAAGGTCATCCAGTACTAAATCGACATTGAAATTACGATAGTCGCGACAAGTAATTATATTCTGAGTTTTCGTTGGAATTTTTAGATCATAGTCAATACTAATCAAGTCATGCCCATAGATGAACGGTAAGCTAGTCTGTGAGGAAGACTTTACATTATCTAGCCTATCGACTATGCAATGGTCGATCCAGGAATCTGTAGTACTGCAGTGAAAAGTAGGAGAGTAGTTGACAATCTGAAGGCTATTTTCAAAAGCAAATTGTTTTAAATAAGTAGCAGCATGCGAATTTTTTGCTAAGTCGATATTAAAGTCGCCCATTATTATAATGTTAGTGTACTTACAACTGAAGGATTGCAACACAGTCCCATAGTTTTCAGGCAGTGGCTTGTTAGGCGGCTGATATATAACCGAGACAAGCACTGAGGAGGGTGCGTGGCAGGATACCTCAGCAATGATGAACTCATTAGAATTGTCAGAAATATCGGATCGAGCCAAGATTTTGCAGGTTAATTGCTTATGTATGTACATTGCGACGCCACCACCTCTAGCGCCACTACGATCATGACGAAGCAAATAGTAATTATCTAGTTGAAAACATTTGTCTAAAGATTGGTCGGTAAGCCAGGTTTCCGTTAAAAGAATTATATGAAAAAAATTAGTAAGAAAGTAGTGTCGAAATTCAGAAAATTTATTTTTAGAACCAATAGATTGAATATTTAGATGACAAATTTTTAAACTAGATAATGTAGGACTACTAGATACATTGGAACTTATTATATTAGTTGAAGCGTCGTTAGCAGCGGTCGTATTGTTCGCAAAGTTGATAGTCGGCGATGGAGGTTGGCGTCAAGACGACAGTGATTTGAGATCATCTTCATTATATATTTCTAAGGCATTTGCGCCTCTAGCTGCGCGATAGTGGACTATGCCCTTGTATAAATATACCGATTTTTCCGGGTGTCCTCTAACGATTTCACGAGCCTTTTTCAGCAGGTGTAGAGTCTCATTAGGCAGTGCTTCGTTAATATAGATGCGAGACGTCGGGAGCTCAGGAAAAATGAGTTTAGATGTCAGGCCTTTGTTAGTTCTCATGGCTTGTATGAGTTTGGTCCTCAGTCGCGGATTGGACAACGTAGCTATCACTACATTGGGTCGAATGTTCGCAGTCGTTGTGGTAGATGTTGATGCTGACGTCTCGTTGGCAGTTACACCTCTGGCGTTAGAATTCGTGACGTTACGGGGCAGAAGACGTTCAACTGAAATAAGATCGCGAGTCTTCATCGCGACCTTAAGCACTGCGGCAATTTTCAGAAAGATGTTGTCGAGATCCTCGTTTATGGTTTCTGGGAGACCAGTTATGACCAAATCACGATTACGTATTTCGTAAGCGGTAGTAGCTCTATCCTTGAGAACGTCTCTCATTTGGGTTTCGAGGGTAGTGACCGATAACTTCATTACCTCGACTGTTTTTTTTAAATCCAAGACAGCATCTATTTTCGCGCAAAGCTCAGCATGATGATTATCTTGACGAGCGCAGAAATCACGAAATTCGTGCGATAAAACAGGCGTATTGTCGATTATCTCAGAGGTTGTTTCCACAGATGAAGCACTGTTTGAACGTGTGTGGATAAGTCGCGGTGCTGTTAGAATGGTGTCTGCGCCGCGTTTCCTACCTCGCTTGGGTGCAGGGACTAAGCAACAAATAAGCCCGCCGTCTGTTTTGGTGCAGGCTGACGGTACACAATTTAAATGGAAGCGTGAATCACATACAATACATTTGGCAGCATCGCTCTCCTCGATCGTGCCTGAACATACGGTGCAGGTGGCCATAATTATAGAATTTGAGCTACAGGAATAGAGTCAACATACATATATTTGGTTCTTGTAGTGCGGGTCATGAAACGGGTAACGTGAAAGAGCTCCTTTTGTACGGACTGTAGATCGCATGCTAATTGACTCGGCAGTGATCAATGAAGAATCGACTCCTTAATTATTCCCACCACGAGTCCAGGCGCTCGAAGAAGGGATGGATCAGCGTCAATGTAGAATGCGCGGAAGCCAGCGATAAGGCGAGAGAGTGGGATATAGATTGCTGTAATGCAATTAAAATCCACCACTATAGCAAATTTCCACTAGTTCCTCCTGTCCAATTTCCACCTGTTCCTCCTTTCGAATTTCCACTTGTTCCACCTGTGTCGAGTTTCCACTATTTATCCGAACCACGTTTTCTATAGGTTATGTTGCATCACGAGTCAGGTAATCTTCGTCACAATTAAAAATGGAACAGTACAAGCTCAGGAAAATAATCACTTCAGCTGAATCCTGTCTGAGCTACACTAAGCACGAGACACAGCACCAAAATTTGAACTATTTCCGCGGAAAAGTAATAAGTTGGAAGAGAGCCAATTTATACGACTGTATCACAGAGCGGTTCAATTCCCAATCTCTAATATCAAATTTATAACTATTTGAAAATAGGTTAGAAATATGATATATGTAACGGGCAAATAAAAATTAAATTGTTGCAATATTATTTTAATTTTTCAAATTACAGACTATGGATCCCAATTCGCTTGAATTTATTTAGAATTATACTAATAGTTTCCTATATACATATAGTAGTTTATGTTACACAGACGTCGTTAATACAGTACTTCTATACTTAGTTCTAAATAATTTCGATTTGGAAGGATGTAGTTGAGTTTATGTGTTGTCAGAAATTTATAGATTTTTTATCTCTAAGTCTCTCTTACGGAAATAATACAAAATTATGGAATGCAAACAAGTCGTCACAACAACAGTGGATCCTAACCAAAACGTGTAAAAATGAAATTATTTTTGGCTAGCCATATCTCCAAAAGGGAAAAAGTTGTTTCATAGAAAGATAGCTCATTTAGTCATGGGAAACCTTTAACAATTTGGCAGAAATCAAAAGTGCCATTTTGTAAAAATTTCATTTTGAAAAAAAATTACTTTGTTCAGTTATCCCAAATTAATTCGAAATTTTTTTAAAAACTTTAAAGCGATTTGAATGGGCCACGTTAATGCAGATGAAGGTTTGCACAATTGAAATAAAAACGCATTGGTAGGTTAGGAGGATAATTTGGAAGGAACTACTGGCATTTGAAAAAAATTAAAGTTTACCGTTTGGAAACTTTTGTATAACCTCACATAATCTCAAAAGCATTTCTCAAAAGTAGCCTGGTACCAGGCAAATTAAGTACCTCTTTAATTACACCGTGAAAGATTTCTGTTAAAATCTAAGATTTCTAATTATTATATTAAAGAAACCCTCTTACAACCACCGACGAGTATACTGATCAGAACCTTTTCTTTCATAAATCGGAAACTATCTGTGTTTGTATAGTTTACAATACAACGAATGTCACTGGCATTGACAGTGCCGTTGGTATGCCTTACGGGAACTGCATTTTACAGCTCCGTATTATTCTGCTGCAGCATGCAGATGCATTATTTGATAAACGATTGAAATATATTTTATGGTTAGTACTATACACGGAACGAAGGATCTAGGTTGTGTAGCGTGAATGTATTCCATTGCATTGTTCGGTGTATTTTCCTACTAATCGATCATAATTTCTAACCTTTTACTAGTGATCGGCTTTATGAAATTTACGCATGCCACACATGACACAATAGCTAGATAGCATGCTTAAAAAGTAAGGTGTTTACATTCCTAAAGCGTGGATATACATCATCGCATAATACCTCAGGCTCACGCTATTTGAGGAGATGAGTGTCCTGGAACTGAAAAAAACTTGGAATGGCGGAATAGGGGATCAGATTTGGCGCGAAACTGCGTGCAGTATGACAATCGAACTCTTTGAAGTTCCAGTTCACGCATGTATCCCGTATTCCAGTCGTGTAAAATCTCAAAATTTTTTAAATAATAAGAAGTAAAGTTTAATACATATCAAATATGAATAGGTATATGTGATGAAAATCTGTTATAATTCGAGAATAAATATAAAATCATTAATGATATATTAATGGACAATTGTAATTTTACATTTATAATCTCGGTAAATAAATTTCATTATATCAACTATTTACTAAAATCCTTAATGAATAATAAACTGTATTAATCAAGGTTAGATGTCAGAAATTGGCAATAATAGACACAAATTAACCATACGCAGAAACTTTAATTATTTATTTTATATAAATATTGACAGAATAAAACTTATTAACTGACAGTGTGTGTCAGACTAAACTTGCCCGTACATGATGATAGTAAGTTTTTCATCTAAAATCTTCTATCGCTAATAAACTCTTTGAAAGGTTTTAGAAGTAACATTATCCATTGATAGTGCAACTCTTATAAAAAAAAAAGGTTTTAAATCTAACATCTTATATTGATACTGAAATACACACGACGATTTTACACTTCTAAAACGAATGTGAAATTATACAAATATGTGTGAAATAAAACCATTTATAACCTCCTGAAATCGGTATTTACCGGTGCGCTCGATTTGACTTTTGGCGATTGCTGGCAGGTGTGACCGGAATGGCGGAACTGGCCGAATTTGGACTGCGCGATAGGAACGAACGAACAAGACCGATCAGTTCCAGAAGTCGCTTATCCTAAAATAGGATGAGCGCGAGGAACTGTAGGATGAGGCTATATCATGCTGTGTTTACATGAACTGGGTGCTTTAATAGTACGGCGCTCTAGACATATTACGATGTTAGGTTACCTTTATTAGCATGTAAACAGTCTATGCTTTATAGGAGTGAACTTATACTGCAATAGATTTCACTTCTAACCAATTTAGCGTAATAACATTCAATGCTTTCAAAGCGACAGTTTTCATGCTATAAAACGTAGATCCTTCGTTCCGTACTAAGGAAAGTAAAATATATAAAGAAGTATATTCGAATTCCAGAAAGTTTCCCAGCAGAATATTATTAAGTAAGAATTTAGTTACCCTCTGTATTTTATGCATTGTCAAAAATATATTTAAAGGAGTTGATATTAGAAAGTGTAGTTTGTTAAGTTTCTTTATATAATACGGAATACAGTAAACGCTCTCGATAGTTCCGGGAACAAGGAAAGGTGCAATGTTTTTCCACGAACGCGGATTCCCTCACTTTTTACTCATCATTCTATTTTAGTTCCCTCGTCATATTCCAAAAATGTTGCAGCTTTTTTCACAAATTTTGAGTTTTTTCAAAACATTTTTTAATTTCAGGAGTTTTACAATGAAGTGTATCCTTGGCAGTAACTTTCAATACTAACTTTAATATTTTATTTTGCAAATTAGAATGGATCAAGCAAGTTTATGCAATTTTAGGGAAACGCTGAGCGTGAAAAAAAAGAAACAAATTTAGGAAAAATTGAAAAAATTATGATCAATTTAATGTTGTCATCAATCTTATAAATTTATGGTAAACCTTCGGAAAACGGGCATCCTCGTAAAAAAAAATGTGTTACACTATTTCGATGTATTTTTGCCTCCTGAAACGAATATGATGATAAAATTTGGCGCTCTTTTGAATCTTGGCCGCTATTTTGAAAAAACAGCCAAAAAACATGATTTTTTTTTAGTTTTTTGCATTTATTTCAAACAAATACAACTGCGAAAAAAAAATGTTGCAAACAAAAATTGTAGAGCGGAAAATTCTCTACAAAAAAGGTTATATACATTTGGTTCGTTATCCCAACGGTAAGGCTGCAAATGAGCGCCGAATGTGCGTATAATGTCTCAGCAAGTTATACGTTGATAAAGTAGGTTCCCTTCAAAAAATTAAATCAGACGAAAGTTGTAGGAAGTGAACCCGGCTTTTTGATGATTGCCCTTGGTTCACCCTCCTACCTGCATTTGGATGTTAGTCCAGTATAAAAAGGGGGGTCTAGGGGGCGGAGCCCCCCCCCCCAGCACGCAAGCACTCCCTATACTAGGTTTCGAACGGAAGGAAATAATATGTTGTGAAATCTTAAGACAATGGGTAAACCTATAGGGGTGCTTGCGTACTGGGGGGCTCCAACCCAAAGCTGCAACCAAGATAGTTGACGCCCTATATTACCATCAGCGCGACATATCCGGAGTCACAATACCTTGCAGAAACCCATTATGGGTACTTTCGGCGCTCATTTGCAGCCTTACTGTTGGGATAATAAATAAAATGTATACAACCTTTTTGTACAGAATTTTCCGCTCTACAATTTTTGTTTGCAACATTTTTTTGTCAGAGTTGTATTTGTTTGAAATAAATGCAAAAAACTAAAAAAATCACGTTTTTTGGCTGTTTTATCAAAATAACGGCCAAGATATTGCTGAGCGCCAATTTTTATCATCATATTCGTTTTCAAGAGGCAAAAATACATAGAAATAGTGCAACACAATTTTTTTTTACGAGGATGCCCGTTTTCCGAAGGTTTACCATGAGATGGTTCTGACAGACTTATTTTAAACCTAAACAATTTGAATAAACTCGTAAATCTGAAACATTTTAAATTAGAGGATTATAGAACTGCATGCAAACTTATTACAAAAGGTTGTTTTTAAGCAACATTAGATTTGCAGGATGCATATTTTACAGTTCCAATTACAGATCAGCTGATCAAATTTATTATTTGTGACTTATTGTTATTATGTATTTATATTTAATTTCTTAATATGTACATTATATATATTATGATTCATTAATATTACGTATAATAGTATGTTTCGCTGCATTACTCATGGAAAATCAAAATGTTTTGAACAGTTCAGAGTTTTTCGAAAAATCTCAGTTTTTTTTTTCGACAAATTTCGATTTTCAACCAGCAAAGAAAAACTTAAAAGTTGGTATTCAGAGTCTGGCAAAAATATTTTCCTATTGCTATTCAGGACGATTTAGAAGCGATGGATTATGACAGTTCTGCAAACTTTTTGACAGGTGATACCTGACACGTGTCGGTTATTTCTTATGCCCAACTTCGGGAATATCGTTGATAATATATAGAATTAATTCAGTTATTTGGATATGTCATTTTTTCAATATATTTTTGTTGTTGTAACTCAACCAAATCCTATTTTCTGACATTTTTCAAAACGTTGACTTTTAACGTCTGATTCATCATTTTGATTATCATGTTCCGAATTAGACTATCACTATAGATCCAAAATTAATTGGAAAAATACCTAAAAAATTATTAAAAATGGCGAATAAATAAATAAATATACTTTCTAAAAAATATAGAAACTTCTTTATTGGTATTTCGATTTAATACTATAATCAAGGTACTGGCCATCTCTGTGTAGATCTCGGCTGTAATCTCAAAAAAAATCTTGTGAAGAAAAAAGGAGATAGGGAATAATCTTTACGTAGCATGTATCACCTTGCACAGCGGTTCCGGTCACAGTGGCATGCCTACCAGGAACAGTCCCTGCAGAACTGTTGTCCATCATCCCTTCAAAATCTGCATTAGAAGTAGGAAAATATTTTTGCCCGACTCTGAATACCAACTTTTCGGTTTTGCTTTCCTGGTTGAAAATCAAAATTTTTCCATAAACACTGAACATTTTCAAAAATCTTGTGCTTTTCAAAATATTTAGCTGCTGTAAATGTTTTGCAAAACACGGTCATATGTGCACCTCATTATGTGCAGTTCATAATTAAAGAGCATATTTCTTCGTTCGATATTATAGAGACAAATGCGATGGCTGCAGTGCTGAATGTTTACACAGAACAAGGAAATGTGCCTTTTTTAGAAACAAAGAAGATGCTGTAATGCACCTTAAAGTGTCTATTAGTAAGGAAAATAAATTTGGAAGAAGATTCGCATTCAAATAACATCTTCTTTTCTCTATGTGAGAGTCGTAAGTTATGAATAGCTGTGTCAGGACATTCGTCTGCCCGGATATAAATTATAGTGATTGGAACACAGTTTTATAGAAATTTTACAAAAATGTTATTAGATTTGTACTATTTCGACTTTCGGTACCTGAAATCTATTATCTCTTTTGATGATTGCAAATCTGTTACTGCAAGATCAAGTTGTATTGAATTTAGCCTTAAATAATTAATCCACAAGAAATGTGCATAAAGAAATTCATGATGTAGGCCTGTGAGACCTTGTTTTGGAAGTGTTCGAAAAGTGGAATTGGTGTTCTATTTGAACCTTTTTTTCATTAGCTCATCTTATTTGAAATTATGCGATTTGTTCCAATCAATTTTTTTCAGGCTTTTGAGATTCTGACATAACTCGAGATCAGGATATGGGGTCATTTTTATGCGTAATTGAAGGAGATACAATGATGACAAATTAGGGCATTTTTCTCTAATTGTAGTATACTTTAATGTTTTCAATGTTATTCAAGACATATTAAATTAGTTTTCTAAGGTATAGTAGATTTGAACCAATTCAAATGATAGTATTAAATGCTCACAGTAAACTAATTATAAAATTAAAGAAAAATAAATAAATATAAAACGCATGCTGAACAATAAAATGAATGAAAAATTACACAATTTGTCCTCATTATATCTCTCCTAATTTATTTTCAAAATTACTTTATAACCTTATCTCGAGTTATGCCAGATTCTCATTTTCCTGAAAAAATTTGTTTGAATCAAATGTCACAACTTGTAATTCGAGAAAATGCTCAATAAAAAAGAGGTCCAAATTGAGGACCAAATCGACTTTTCCAACATTTCTTTAACATTTGATAATTTAATACTTCTTCGTGTCACATCACATTTACTAGATGGAAAAAAGAATGTAAACATTCAAATGTAAACAATGCGTCGTTCAAATGCAAACGAACGCGACAATATTCTAAATTAACGCAGCATATCAGGCCAGAAAAATGTATTTTCTATAGAGAAAAGATGAATAGAAAACCCTACATAATCAATAATAAACAAAATTTATTTCATTATAAAGCGCTTCGCACTTTTGCATTCTTTACATTTGAATGTTTACGTTCTTTTTTCCATCTAATAAATGTGTCGTCACACAAAGTATTGAATTATAATAATATTGGATATCCTTTATTTTGTGTAGGTATCTGTATAGCCATTTCCTTGACCCAGCCGCCGTAAAAGAGCAAACAGACAATAAATAGATAAAGGCAACAATTGTTGTTGAGATTTCGGAATAAAAGAAACATACAAACTAGTGTTGGCGTGGTGCCTCGCTCGCTTCGCTCGCTCAGAAACTTCGACCCAGTGGAGAGTCGGCTATTCCTTAAGACTCGTTTGTTTACTAACAGCTTTCAATTATATTATAACATTATATTGATATTTGGGGGTCCAATCATATTTAGGTCCAAGTGGCTTCCATAGATATTTTACAACAATATAGTGTTTCTTATATGTATGAAAATTGAAAATGAGCATTTTCAAAACTTCGACCCCGACAACAGGCCAGCCGAAGTATTAATAAATAAAAGTTGCAAAACGCTTACTTCATGCACTTGTATTGTAATAGACGATTCGATGCATATTACATGTTTACTGTGTTTTACTACTTACTGTCTGTATTATTATGATATTATATATAGAATATATATATATACATAAAATTCGTCAAAGATATCTTGAAAGTGTCGAAAAGATCTATGACGGATATCTTTTAGATACTGTAAGACATCTTTTAGATATATCGAAATAGTTATTTTCGTATCAAGGGCGTAAAAGGACATATGCGCCCGTAGGTAGTCACCGCGCCCGAGGGGCTGACAAAGACTACCCCTGGGGGGTAGGGGGTCGAAACGTCGAAATTTGATGAAACACTATAGGGTAATTTTTTGCCGAGGTGACCAAATTCAATACTTTTTCAGACAATAGTCAAACACGTTTAAAATATTTCCAGAATTTAGAAAGTTGCAAACATTTGGTCATTGCGTATTCTAATTTAGTAAACAAGAATAGGTTAATAAATTCTGAAACCGTAAATAAGATTACAAAAGTTATGGTTTCCAGGACATTTTAAAATCAAGTCCGTCAAAACATGACCTGTTGATTATGCCGTGCCAATAGGTCAAGAAAATCGAATGTCCATAATAGCCTCATATTCGCACTGCTGATGCAATGTATTTTATTTATTTAAATATTTATTATTATTGTCAATGAAATGTGAAGAAAAAATAAGCTATTAATACTCTCTCGGATTAAACTGGCAGGATGATAAAATGCACCCCATAAACTTAAAATGTCAGTAAAATACTTAACAAATTTGGAAAGTTAGAGACCTTAGGTTATTGAATATTAAATAAACGTATGCTAACTAATCTGGAACCATTAAGCCGATTCCAAATTTTGTTATTGCCTAGACATCATAAAAATGACACCCTAAAAACATGACCCATTATCATATCAGGTAAAGAAAATCAAAGGTCCAGACAAGAATATCGGAAGGGAATGTAATTAGGCTTATCAACCGACCCACCGGATACTTACCATGCTGAAGTGTGGTTTGGTAAACAATTTTTGCCTCTCAATCATCACCTGTTTTTGATTACCTCATGACCGAAACCTTCACTACAAGTCGACCAGTTCCAAGTTAACTATAACCGAAGAAGGACGTACATCACAAGAATGTGTCTACTCTATAAGGCAGTTTCTGAAGAAAATCTGGAGGAGGTTAAGAGGTTGCTGCTGAACGGAGCCGACATCAACGGACGAAAAGAAGATGGATCCACGGCTCTCCATGCGGCTATATATAACTCAGGTAGTAGAATTCTTCAGCTGCTATTGGAGTGGTGTCCTGACATCAATGCAGCGGACGAGGATGGAAATACTCCGCTCCACTTGGCCGTGATTCTGCAGAACAATGAAGCTGGACACCTTCTCCTCGAGAATGGGTGTAACGTGGAATTAAGGAATGGCAACGGTGAAGATCCATCCGACGTCGCTAATAGGATTTTGGGTGGTCTCAAACAACGCGACCAGTAACAACAATGCACGGCATTGTGATGTATGGGGCCATCTCGCAAGATGTCCTGCAGTTCTCGCAAACAAATTTATAGTGATACAAAATTGGGTGAAATAAAATAACAAGGTTTTCAACAACTGAGCAAAGCCAAGCAACAATGAAAGAGTAAAGAAGACTCTAAATTTAATATTTTTAAACACGCCTACGTTCCGTATTTGTCAAAACATATTTTTGAAAGATATGAAACATAGACAGTCCTCAGCCTGTATAAAGTGCGAAGGAAAATATTGAATTTATGTTGCATACAAAAATTACAACTGACAAGTAACACTAGGGAAGTGATAATCACCGATTTTTTGAAACTGCGTATACAAGTACTTCTTTAAAAAATATTTAACACGTGTTTTTTTGTTTTTCCCAAAAAACATTTTTGGGGTAGAAATCACCCTTGAATATTTGTAGAAATGGCCCTTGAATGTCTTTAAGGTTGAATAATAATAATAATAATAATAATAATGTTTCTATTGTACGACGTAAGAATGTACAAAAGGCTAGGCTCAGCGCAAGCTTCTTTACAGACTAACCTACAGTACACATTATAGACACATACTTAATTTGAAAACGAAAGAACACATTCGCAGTAATGTTCCGTAACAATAATTACAATAATAGCACACAGTAGAATATCAAGTTACAGAAACAGAAACGAATATTACACAATAAAATGAGGCGCTTTATATAATTATATTATAAGAAAAAATAATAAAATAAAACATAGCACGCATAGTAAAATGGCTGCAAATGGTAACATAGATAGAAAAATCTTGAACTACAAGAATTACTGATTCTGCAAATTCAGGAAGTATCTTCTCAACTTTGAGATAAATGAATAATATTTCATTCAAGAAGATCTAAGATCCAGTGGTAAACTATTAAATAACGAAGCGACTTGATAAGAGAAGGAACCTCTGAATTTAGCAGTTGAATGCATAGGATACTTAATAGTCCAAATTATTTCCCTACGAGGATATGATCTTGAGCTTCCTAACATATTTGTTCGCAAAGAGAGGTATTCTGGAGCTCCACTAACTAATACACGGCAAAATAAGGAAAGAATTTGGACTTTCACTCTATATTCCATTCTTAGCCAGCCTGATCTAATAACTGCAGGGGAGATATGGTCAAATTTTCTTATTCCAAACGAAAATCGTAAACAAGCATTCTGCACCGATTGCAGTCTTCGCAGATTATCACCACTCAGACACGGACCATAAACTGTAATACAATACATAAGATGGGAAAGTACCAGTGATTCACACAATTTCAGTTTTATGGTACTTGGTAGCACGCGTCGATATGAAAACAGTTGGCGTAGTTTCAAGAACGATACAGAGCATTTGTTAGAGACATGCCTTGAAAAGGACCAATTCGAGTCGATTAATACTCCAAGATTCCTAGCTTCCTCGACAATTGGAAGAGCATTTCCTCTAATAAAAATTTTATTCTCGGCTAAGTCGACCTTTCTACGTCGGTTAGCGCTTCCAACTAGAAGAATTTTGGATTTCGCGGGATTTAATACCAGCGCATTATTATCGGCCCACTCTACTACTTTATTTAATTCAATATTAAATGTATGGAATGATTTAGTAACATCATTTACCGGGAAGGACATCAACATTTGAGTGTCATCAGCATAGGTTTTTAATTTTATTTCGGAACAACTATCGTAAATATCAATTGTATAAATGATAAATAATAGTGAGCTTAATTTAGCTCCCTGCGGGCAACCTTGTCTTAACAATTCTTTGTTCGAAATATTTTGCATATTTTCAATAATAACAGATTGCGATCTGTCCTCTAAATATGTTTTAATGAGATTGCATGCTGAGATGGAAAATCCATAAAAGGATAACTTAGCAATCATTAATTCCTGATTGAGAGTATCAAAAGCACGTGTAAAGTCTAAGAGCCCAATAATACTGAGTAGGTTTTGATCCGAACCGGTAAGAATATCTTCGGAAACATTAAGGAGTGTTGTTTCGCAACTATGCAGACGTCGAAAACCAGATTGGTATACAGGAAAAAGTTTAAGGTTATTAAAATAATCAAGAATCTGTTCATACATGATTCCTTCGATTAACTTTGAAAAAATTGGGAGTCGACTAATCGGACGCAGATCCGAGAATTCAAGAGGTTCTGGAATTTTCGGAAGGGGACGAACAATGGCGTGCTTCCAGACATTTGGAAAATTGTTAGTCTCAAGAATTTGATTTACAACCTGTAAAATTTCGGGAAGACAAAATTCATAAACTCTCAAGAACATTTCACCAGACACTCCGTCTGCCCCCGCAGACGAGCAATTAGTAGTTTCTATTATTGATATAAGTTTTAACATTGAAATTTTATTAAACGAAAATGAGCTTTGTTCAGAAAGAATAGGACATCTTGTGTTTTTAAATTTCTGGATAGTAAGAAAATTTGGAGGACTGGATGGAATGTTAATAAAATGCTTATTTAATTTGTCAGTATCACGCATGCCTGGCGGAATCTCAGGCGAAGCACTCCTGTTAATTCCAAGAAAATTGATTGTCTTCCAGAAATTTTTTTTGATAAATTACTAAGTTGCATTAAAAACGCTTTACGCTCTCTCCTTATCATGCTTGTGGTATGATTTCTAAGTTGTTTAAAATATTGGATATCAGAAAACAGTTTTGACTTTCGCATTTTTGTTCTAGCTGCGTTGCGCTTTTTAATAAAAATTCTAACAGTATCTGTTATCCAAGGAGCATGAGATTTCGTGACTCTAATCGATTTTTCAGGAGCAAATATATTGAAGAGATCAATAATAGTCTGTGTTAAAAATGATACCTTGTCGTTAATATCTGTAAAATTTGCAATATTACCCCATGGTACGCTCTTTGCAGCACTGTTAAAACTAGGAATATCAAAGTTTTTAAAATCACGAATTTGCATAAATTTATGATGGTGGGGAGGCCTGGGGCATATATTGCAACCGATAAGAGAATGGTCAGAAATCCCATGCTCATTAAAATTGAAAACATTTTCTATTTTGACAGATGGTGAAACAAAAATGACATCTAACAATGTTGCTGTATATGGAGTTATCCTTGTTGCCGAAGTAACCAATTGTCGGAGGTCATTATGACGAAACCATTCGAGAAGTTTAGTAGAGTCAAAGTTTCTTGAATTTAAAAGGTTAACATTTAAATCGCCTGCAACTATTACCTGATCCACCATAGAAATTAATGTGTTATAAGTATTTTGTAATGGGATTAGGAACTTTAAAGAAACATAAACTGGTCTATAAAGAACACCGACTTCAAATTTAGTCCCATGGTGGTTAAAGATTATCTAAAGTTGTTCAAGACCATATGGATCGGTTTCTATAGAAAATCTAGAGCATAACAGGGATTTTTTAAAGAAAAGAACAAGGCCACCTCCTCTCGAATGATTCCTGTCACCTCTTAGAAATTTATATCCATTAATTTGTAAGACATCGTCACTAATATTAACATTTAGCCAAGATTCGGATATACATAAAATATCAAAGTTTTCGGAATGTAAGAGCCCCTTAACTTCATTAAAATGTGCTAATAATGACCTTGTATTCAAATGAGCTAATTGCAACGAATTATACAGTTCTGTTCGCGATACAATACACGAATACGATGATCTTGAAGTTGAAAAGCTTGATGTGTCAGTTGTAGATGTTGAAAATGGCAGCATTAGTTGTGTTACTTGCGAAAAATTATTCATTGTCGATGTATCCTTTTCCGTAATAAATGAATTAGGAACATTTATTTCATCAGACGGAATGGATTCTAATCGGGTAAATAAATCATTAGAAGAGTCCATTAGATTGCAAGCTGGTAGTAGGTCCACTTCATTTCTTACAGTTTTTATCAGATGGAAAGACTGAGAAGAATTCAGTGTACTCGCAGAGAGCTTAGATATTGGCGCTGATCTGATCAGTCATTTTTGCAGATTGTTAAAATCGACCATGGTATTAATGACATGCGGTTTAGAGCCATCTGGTGATCGTAAGTGAATCGTTGAACCTCTACGAAAACATTTGAAGCCTAAGTGTTTTGCAGTTTCTTTAGCTTTCATTAAAAGTTTAAAATAGTCATTTGGATAAAATTCATTAATGTAAACTTCATTATTGTCATGCAGAAAAGCAGGAAAAATTACATTGACCTTTAGAGATTTCACTGCAACACGAGCTCTAATTAAAGCATCACGTTTCTCTTTATTTATAAACCGCACAAACATATTCCGGGTACTTGTATTTTCCGGTTTTGACGACGATGAAAATGTTGATTGCTTTTGAGCATCTGTGGCTCGTGAGCGATCCGGATTCATCTTCGACCGAGGAAGAGGCATACGTGTAACTCTAACAATTTCTTCAATCTTGAGAGGGACATTTAATGATGTTGCAATCGAGATAATGGAAGAAACAGGGTCCTCATTCTCGATTTCTGGAAGGCCTACAATTACAGCGTCGCATTCGCATTCATTTAATTCGATAGAGTTAAGGCGCTTCTTAAAATTCTCGTTTTCCGCATGTAATTGTTTATTTTCTTTAATTAAATTATTTACTTGCAATTTTAATCCATCTATATCTTCTGTTTTCGTTTCAATAACACTCAGGCGCTCGTTCTGCTCTGAGACAGTTTTCTTGATGTCAGCACAAAAAGTATCAAATTTTTTTGACAATTCTGTTGTAGCTTCTTTATTTTGGATGCAATTCAGTTCTACTGATGATTTTACATCATTCAATTTCGAGCTTAAAACATCAAACTTGCTAAATCTAGTGAAAATTTCAGAGAATTTTCTGTTTAAAAAGTCTAGAGTTATAGCGTCTTGGGTGCTATTGATATTGTCATCAACTAAGTCAACGACCATCGTACTAGAACCGTCTGCGTTATTATTAGATTTTGAACGTTTAGTATTGATGCAATCTAAATTATGATTACCATTTTGACGTTTATTGCTTCGCAGAATCTTATCTTTTGAGGGTCTACCAGGACCTTTCTTTGCTGGATTGCCTGCGATTTCAGGAGGTTCAGAATCAGACATATTTTTAGTACAACAATCAAATGAACCATCTTCTTTATATCTGCTTGCATTAATACATTGAATGTGCGCCGAGTTATTACAGTTGATGCAATATTTAATATCGGAAGCATCGTTTGAATCGCAAACTACTAACTAACTGCGTATCAACTATTGAAGTATACTTTAATAAAGACTTCTTAAATAATTCTTGTTGTGACATTGTGCAGTCAGTAAATACCGGGAATTCTTCTATTATACACCGAAAGGTAATAAATACACCGAAAGGTAATAAATAATGCTGGAACACATTAGCAAGTAAACGGTTGTTACTTGATTTGCGTGGAAATTTCAAAATAATTCTTGGCTATTAAAAATAGCGAAGTATTAAGACAATACAGTCAGCAATCCACTATCGCACCATTAAAAAGTGCTTAAAAAAAAAAGGTTCTTGAAAAATCCCAGCAGACTACAGCGAAAACTAGGCAGCACAACATTTAATATACAAATACGTTGGTAGTAAAAATGAACACTTCGACACGGTACAATAAAAACCACAGATGAATAAAACAAATGAACATTAGATAAATTAACAAACAGTAAACAAACGGCGACAAAAAATAATGTATTGATCTTCTATTTCAATATTGTATTAGCCGAGCGGATCAAAACAACCGCACGGTTCGGTGTCTATATGAATACTGAATAATAGTATGTTAAAAATTATTTGTAGCATGTCTGTCAATATTGGGATATTGACGTTTTGAGATCGCCGATGAAGAATTTAAAGTCAGATTTTGAAAATTCAAAATGGCGGATCCAATATGGCGGTCGAATTTTTATTAATTTTTATGAATGTAATGAAAATTGGAATCTTTTTGTTTTTGCGATCTCTGATGACGATTCTAAAGTCAGGTTTTGAAAATTCAAAATGGCGGAACCAATATGGTGGACGAATTTTTATTAATTTTTATGAATGTAATGAAAATTGACATTTTTATGTTTTTGCGGTCGCTGATGACGATTCTAAAGTCAGGTTTTGAAAATTCAAAATGGCGGAACCAATATGGCGGACGAATTTTTACTATTTTTCAGGAATTTCTGGGTCGAAGTAAAATAGTAATTTTTGTTAGAACGTGAATGTTGCATGCAAAGACCCAGGTTTTATATATGGGTATTTGTTTTTTTTTAATGTACATGCTTCACCGAACTAAAGTACATGATATGAATAGTCAAGACGTTAATCGATAAACAGTCAATATGTTAGAAATAAAAGAATACCTAAAGTTCTAAATAGATTAAATAAAAATAAAATAAATTATTTAATTAAAATCTTGTAAAAACCATTTAATTTTTCTGTATCTATTCTATAATTTATACTGTTTTCATATTTCTTTATATATATATAATTTCTTTAATATACCTTTTTCTCCAAAATGTTTGATTATTTAATATTTTTATATCTGCAAATCTAAAGTTATGACCTGTATTTAACATGTGTGATGTTAATGCGGTGTGACCAATATTCTTTTTCCAGTCATTCTTGTGTTCATATATGGGGCATTCCGCACGTCAAGTGATACCACCCCGAAATACGGCGCGTTCGGAGAGGAGTTTTCCAACGCTTATAACTTTTCTTTCATAGCAGATATAAAAATGTTTGACCATGGATTCTTGAAACTTTTTTTCCTGTTCTTTCTTGCGGTAGTCTTTATTTTTAATAATTTTGAAAACTGAATCTCCATTTTCACAAAAAAAAAAAGGATAAAATTCAACTTTTTACCACCCAGCGTATTTTTTTGGTTTAATTAGGCTTAAAAAAAGCTATACCTATATACCATAAATTCGCGAGGAAAAAATTATGGGCTGGGTAATTGGTAAAAAGTTGTATTGCTTATGGTACGTAAACAACGGCGCGCCGCGTATGCGCATACAACGTAGCGTTCGGCATGGGGAGCGTAATGTCGCGTTTTAATTTCAAATAACACAATTTAAGAAAAACAAGTTATTGAAATGAAATTAAAATGTATACTACTCACTCCATTCCTTGTCTGTTTAAAATCTCGTAAAAACTGCAATGATTTTTTAAACAATATTCGGCCGCTATGTTGGCGATTTAATGTATGACGGTTGTTTTGTGCTGTTATTATAGAAATGGATTTCAGTTTGGTACATACGCAATAGAGAAATTACACAAAGTTTACATTATAATAAAATTTCACTTTATTAATGTGAAATTTCTCTTCACGGAGAGTCTATTACAATAAAAGTGATAATATCGTCGCCTCATTATGTAAATAATTTTTTTTTCAAATCTTTTGAGAAAAAAAAATAACGGCAAAAGTAGTGATTTGCGTAGTTTGACCACCAAGCAGCATGCAATGTTCCCTGATCTTCCAGAGTGCACAAAATGATGTTCGCCATGTAGAAACCAATGTAAGAAATTTCAACAAATTCAATACTGTTATTTTTTACAAATTTCGGGCATGAAGTATCCACGAATCCATCAATAAATATGTTTTCAGTGGATACTTGCTATTGCTTATGTACCAAATTGAAATCCATTTCGATAATGGGAGCGCAAAACAACAGCGAGAACTCACATCGCTCCCTAGTGGACGTTTTCGCTACAGCTTTCGTGCATATCGAATATTGTTCGAAAAATATTAAACAATTCTGCTTAAATGCACACGGTATGAAAATAACAGTAAAGAACCCCTACGTTTAGTATTAAAATGCTTTCGTATTACCCGCAGTGTTGATTCTGTACATTTTACAAAGCCTAGCTAAATAACCAGATAAGCAATAAGTAAATAAAATCTTCCGAACATGATATCTCTTGCAAATATATTACATTTGTGTGGGTGTATATATGTAGGAAAACGAGAATCGGAGCACAAGTTTTGAATAATATTAATTAACTAACAAAATCAACAATTACGATTATTTTTTAATATTCTATAATTGACTTATTTACATTTGAATCTAAGCGAATTAAGTTAGATCTCCTTGATGTGAAATATATAATAGCACATAAAGTATATATTATAACCACTACTAAAATTTGAAAAAAAAAATCATAAATTGGTGTTTAATAAATCAATTCTAACTATGTGTTTTGATATACTGCACCATGCTTAGAACTAGAAGTTGCGGTATTTCAGAAGAATATAAAGAAAAATAAGGGTAAGGGAAGGAATCTTTCAATTGTTTTGTTTATATCTATTGTGCTTGTTTACTTGCCTGCATGAAATTGTATAAATATCAACGGGGTTGAAAAATGTCAGTTAGATTGTGTCATGAACAAGATGACTGAGGATCGGAGGCAGTTCCAGTTTTACACGCCGAGGTAAGGGTGAGTGAGTCCTTTATTTTGTTATAATTATCCTGATTAGTTTCGTGTCTTGAGCAGTGTTTGCTCACATAACCCAACGGACGAGCCCGTGAGCAGATCTGGGGCGAAACACCGATCCATGTTTAATAAAAATTTATAGATAAATGTAATTACGCATTCAGCAACAGTTTTATTTGCGACCGTCGACTTTCAAATATTAAACAGTCGTTACAGAATTTCTTAATGGTAAAAAAGTACTGTAACGGGAATAAGAACCATCCTTAATAAATAGTTTTTGCTACACGGAAAAAAAACTTTTGTAGATTCTGCCGAAGTCACTTAAGCAGAATCTGCCGAGTCTGAACTTCGGAAATATTTGCCGTTAGCGTGTGGCGCTAGCCGAGGTCCACCCTGTATATATTTTTGTATGCAGTATTGTATATACATATATGCAGTACTGTATTTTACTTATTTACTACAGAAGCACAAGAATTTACAAAATACTTGGAAAGTGATTTTTCAGGAAGGCTTGTTTTAAGTAAATTCAAATAGACCAATAAAGTAGATACCTCGATATTAGCTGAGAGTCTTATTAATCGTGAAATTTTATTACATAATAATTATAAGTAAGTTCTACAAAATTGAAATATATTTTGTACTAATTTTGTTACCAGCAACAACTTTCGATGAACATTATTATGCTTATTCAGTATTATTTGATAATGATAACCGGGTAATGAAAAAACTAAATAATACATTGAATGCGATTCCAGGCATATTAATTAAAAAGAAAATGTCATACTATGTTGCGATTAGACATATATTGTAATTAGTTATACTGTAATCAGTTACTTATTTTATTGAATAAAAGTATATATTTGTAAAAAATTGTATAATTTACTTCCCTTATAAGATATAAATGATTGAAAATTAGATCTTTCAATTTTTTATATCGCAATAAAAGTCTTACCCCATTCTTTCCAATACAAATTTAGAAATTCTAATTAATAAAAGAATATAATATATTACTATTTTAAAGATAGTAAGAAAACTTAAAAAGTGTGAACAGAATTGAAAAAACAATGTCATCACAGAAGTGAACGTTATGAAACAGAAAATGATGTCTGAAATACAATGCAAATTTCATTTTCTTATGTTTCTCTGCAGATATTTTTTACGCTTTCATACACGATTTAAAAATCATGTATGTTTTCAAACAATTTTATACATACAATCAACTACAGGAGCATAAGTTGACTTTTAACGAGTGCATATCATTAACACAAACGTAACAAATATAAATTCCATTCTACTTAATTAAACATTCAATGACATACCCTACTCTTTAGGCTTTGCTCCTTAAATTTTATTTACATTTTACATGTATTCCTTGTAAGTATACCTAGTTTTATCGATTCTTGGCCATCGGTCCTCCACTTGTCTTTGTTTTTACTTTGTGTAACAAGCAATGACAAGAGAAACTCAGCAGCCAAGAATCGATAGAGCTGGGGATAGTCAAAAATATATTATTATTTCTTTTAAAACTTTTCACTTTAGGAGGTTAACCTGATTTTTTTAGTTTGGTTAACTGGATAAAATGATATAAACATTTACACATACATTTGTAAATACATGATATATATCACACAATTCACTGCTTCATACTTTTATTGCGCCAACTGAAGTACGATATTATATATATACTGTAAAAAAAGTTGATTCTAGGTTTACATTACATTGTATGTAAATTTACATTCGACTGTACTTTTACATATCATTTCTGTGTAACACAACGAGGAACATTGTACATCTACATTACAAATGGTATTTCACTGTATCAAATGAAGTAACTAAACAAAATGAACATCTTATTTACCACCGGAGTGTGAAATAACTATGTTAAACGTTGGAAGTAAATCAATTCATGTTTAATGTCATCATTTCACACTCCGGTGGTAACTGAACTGTTTGTTATGTTACGATACTGCAATTGATGTAGTAAAATAGCATTCGAATTGTAAATGTACAATGTTCGTCATTGTCTTAATCAGAATTGACACGTAACATTGCAACTGAGTGTAAATTTACATACAATGTATTTTAGGATGGTAAATTTACCATCACTATTTTTTACCACATAAGAGAGAGTAAGGGAGATTTTCTAATTTGTGAGATTAACATTTAACCTCAAATTATTGTATATTTGAATTATTAACCCGACAAACTAACCTATTAAAAAAATTATATTCAAATTAGCCATTCAAACTACAAAAATAGTTGTCATGCATCGAAATCGAAATAAAAATCGGGAAAATCAAGAAAAGTTGTATATTTTCCGCGGCGCGCAGGTATACTGGAGTTTGCAGTCTGGACTAGCACAGCTGATCAGCAAGAGTTGACCGTTGAGACTCGGCAATTTTTGCCGAAGTTACTAAATAGAATTTGCAGAAAAGTCGTATACGAGTTATTGGGTACATTCTCTCGACATTACCAAGCAAATATTGCCGAAGTGACAATAGAAATTTCACATAATGTTGGTTACTGAATTTCTTATGCAAATTTTACTTCAGTTTTCGGCAGAATCTATAAACGTTTTTTTTCCAAGTAGCATTATAAATCGCTTCACTCTGTGTAAAGAAGCGAATATTTATTCTTACGTTATGGATTTTAAAATGACATCGCAATAGAGTGGAATTAATGCAAATGCAAATCTCAACATATGATATTGTAGAGGATCAATTTGTTTGCATCGATTCCTAATTGGTATGGTAACTTGACTTATTTTCAAGTCATTAAATATCGAAGCCAAATCACATTACATTTTTAATCTGTCACTTATTTTTTACAATAATTTAATTACAATTCAACATAATAAAAACTACCCGATATCTTCAAATTTTTTTTCAATTGTCATAAAAAAATATACGTAAAAAGGGTAAAACACAACGTGCTCTATGCAAATGTAATTATTTGTAATACAAACTAAAATCTGTAAAGAGACAAAGGGACGAAAGATCTCGTCGGTAGTTGCCACGTTTCACCTTGCAAAATGGTTCCGTGCCAAAAGACATTGCCACCATCAACATTTCTAGAACTATCATAAATAATCCCTTTCTGTATACTTGAATAAGAAAAAAGAATATATATATATATTTTTTTTTTTCCGATTACAAATTTGTCAGGTATTATGGGATTTACATTTGAAATTAGTAATATTTTATTTGTTTCGATTAACGGCCTTACTTTCAAGATAGCATCTTTTATTTGAACCTTTTTATTAACCAGTTCATCCACTGTGTTTCGTCCTCTTGCGATTTTGGAGATATATCTGATTTCTGTTCGATTAATTAGCTTTTCCAACCCATCAATGTAGTCGTCTTTGCTACAACCCTCCAAAGATTCTATCACTATGAGCCATTCTACGTCAATAATATCAAAACTGAGGTCCATGTCTCCAAATTCCTCCAAAATGAAATATTTGAAGGGTATAGACTTGAAAAACATTATGGAAGAATATTTTTTAAAAAATTTTAAAATGGCGGCCGTGAGATCACCTTCATTGAATTTCTTAAAATTACGATATCTATCTTTCCACTTTGCACACTTTAATTTTACAAGGATCATTTTCTTCAGAAAAATGAGCACTTTCATGCAAATATATAAAAAAAATTGTCATTCTGTGTTGCCTAAAAATTTAAAATAAAATTTTTTTTAACTTTATTTCAAGTGCTGTCCAGGGCTTTTTTTCCTCAAATGATATGTTATCTTGTAGAAAAATATCTCACCTTTCATTTAAAAAAAAAATTGATAGACTCTTTCCGTTCCAAAGTTATTAATTTTTTAAGAGCGCACATCGCGACGGTCAGTGCTGCGCTGCGTCACAGGGTGTACCTAGTTGCGCTTTCATTGCATGCTTTCAGGTGCGCGACAACTCAACAAAGCACTGAATTACAGTGTGATGGTAGTATATCCATACCAGACAAAATATTACTTGTTTAATACAATTCTATATAACTAAATTTTATCTCAATATAAATGTATATAACTGTTATTATTAGAAAAAAAAGTTGGAATTGAATCCTGGTTGTCGTCAGACTACTCAAGAATACCAACTACTGAGCCATATTTCAAGGACATGTCCCCAAACTAACAATGCCTTTCGGGGACCTCCGCCTTCCGGACCCTCCCGATAAACTATCCTAACCCAACCTCTACAGAACCGTACCTAGACCAATGTTTCGCCTCAGCTTTTTTTTTATTTTTCTTTATAACTTTTCTTGCCTTATTTGCCTCTTCTTCCACGGGTGCTCACACAAACTTTCGGTGTCTTTGGAGGAGGCATGTCTGGAGCCTGTGGTCTGGATGGCGGTTACTTGGCGCATCACATGCGGGACGAGGAATCGGAGACTGTGCCAGCGATGATGGGACCATAATGGGAGTGGTGCGCTCCTTAAATAATAATTCTCATAGAGAGAAAAAAAACTTTTAATTTCAGAAAAAATTTATTTACATTTATCTCCTTTATTTACTTTTACTTGTATATGAACCGTCACACCAAGAAACTTTGGAATGAAAATAAAATTTAGTTATATAGAATGGTATTAAACAAGTAATATTTTGTCTGGTATGGATATACTACCACCACACTATAATTCAGCGCTTCGTTAAGTTGTCGCATACCTAACGACCTGCAATGAAAGCGCAGCTAGGTACACCCTATGGCGCAGCGCATCAATGACCGTCGCGATATGCGCTCTTAAAAAAATCATAACTTTGGAACGGAAAGAGTCTCCATCAATTTTTTATATAAAAGGTGGGACATTTTTCTACAAGATGACATATCATTTGAGGAAAAAAAACTGGACTGCACTTGAAATTAAGTTTGAAAAATAATTTATGGAAATTTTTAGGCAAACATTTTTCTCAAGAAAATTATCCTCGTAAAATTAACGTGTGCAAAGTGGAAAAATAGATCTCGTAATTTTAAGAAATTCAATGAAGGTGACCTCACGGCCGCCATTTTGAAATTTTTAAACAAATATTCTACCATAATGTTTTTTAAGTCTATACCCTTCAAATATTTCATTTTGGATGAATTTGGAGACATCGACCTCAGTTTTGATATTATTGACGTGGAATGACTCTATAGCTTGATCTGTTTTCGGTCTAACTTTACTTGCTGTAGCAATTGAGTACGTTTTTACTTCAGAACTTGTATTTGCACTGTAGTTATTGTTCCCTGTCACATTACTCCTGTAGTCAGAGGCCATGTTGGTGGATTGGTATTTTTTTCTAACTGCAAATGCAGTAGACACGTATTTTCCAAAAAAATTATCTCATTCGTACGCGAGTTATCGCGCTACAAAAAAAAAAACGGGGCATACGGACGTACGTACGTACAAAAACACGGACACAAATTTTTGTATTATTGAATTGGGCTCCTTAGGGTCTGAAACGCCGACATTTGATGAAAAACTATGGGGTAATTTTTGTGCCCGAAGTGACCAAATTCAATACTTCGTCCAGACTGGGGTCTGGGTCGAAGTAAATTTACAACGCAAATATATTTATAAAATATATGTCCTTGACGTTTGAACTACGTGAATTTCTTTTTTTTTTTGCTTCATTCCTACATTTCGGGCACACCTACAGAGAAATATTCTAATGGGTTCCACTGCTCTTTTCGTGCTACTGGAATTCACATACCGATTTTTTCGATTATAAATTTACAAAAATTGAGAGTAATGACAAAATTAATTTAATACTTTAATAATTTTTAGTTATAAAAAAAAGAATGGATATGATTATGATGCTCGAATTAGATATTATCATGCATGTTCCATCCGAAACATTTCCCTAATGAGGAAAATTCGATATATTGCGATAACAAAATGAGTAACAAAAATCGATCATTGCGCCTTATCGTGAGAATTTGTGTCTAGACTGTGTCGTTAGCTCCAGTCCATTTCACGAAATTCTGATATCCTAAAATAATAACATTTTTCATAATGGGGTACTTGCATTTTACCCCTCATTATCCAAATGTGTTCTTAAGATTAGATTACTCACATTAAGCTAATCTACTGCTACCTGTATTCAGATAAGGCTTTATATAAATTTCTGCTCCAGAGCGATGTAGCATCAGTGTCTCTTCCACTTTTGGAACAATCTTGTCCTTTATCATCACGAGCAGAGTTGCAGTCCTATTTCAAATTCCAGCAGCAAATATATTCTTCGAAGTAAGTTCAAAATCACACTATTATATGTACTTCATCACTATTTATGTTTTTTTACTAACTTATTATTAACTTATAAATTCTAATGCAGATTACCAGTGTGTTTCGCGATCAGTACGAATGCATGAATCGTACACACGTGTTCCATACATTATTTTTTTTATTAGTATGCGTAAAATTCGGTGCAGATTGGGTGGTGCCGAAACTGGTGGGCCGTGGCCGGGGAGGGCACAGAAGCTGGAGATCGGGGGCCGCAGCCCTATATGAAAATGTAAATCAATAATTTTTTTTAAATTTAATTCTTATTTATATTACTTACTTAACTGATATTTATTTGTATTTTAAAGGAAAGATACATTTTAATTAATAATTTCGAATAGATTATTTAGTTAACACCGATAACATTCATTGAAATGCCTTGAAGATAATGATTTATATTTTTAAACAAATCTTGTAAATATTACGTTCGCCTCCCACATATTAATTGTTAAAGGTGTGGACAATTTTATATGACGTTCAAGTTTATTACAAATTTTATCCTAGGAAAAATATTTTACACACAATTTTCATCTTATGCATGCCAGTGCGTGAAATGGCATTTTTTAAGCAGTTTACAAATAATGCCTAAAATCGATTTGTAGGCACACTAATTCAAAATAATATATTCGCATCTCTGATTACTTAACAAATTTTGTTGTCAATGTATTATGAATTTTAAGTTATAAATAGAACATATATCCAATATACATACGACATAAGTCACTTAAGAACATTAATGAATGTAACATAAAATTAAGGATTTCTTATAGTGTACCCTCGGTATGATTTCAGGTACAATGGAATTATCTCATATAATTATGTCCATGGAAGTACTGGAAGTTACCCGCAAAAATGATGAAAGAAAATAGTGAAATTGTATTATTAGCACCGTTCTTTTAGACCAATATATAATGCAAATATTTGGTTGTATATAAACAACCGCATCAAATTTTTATCGACCGTTCGAAATAGTCCATTCTTAATAAAAGTATTATTTATTAGTATATTCGGTCAGTTTCAGTGGAAATACAAAAAGTCTCGCTCGCTCAGAAACTTCGACCCAGTGAGAGTCTGCTATTCGTTAATACTCGTTCGTTTACTAAACAGCTTTCAATTATATTATAAAATTATATCGATATTTGGGGATCCAATCATATTTAGGTCCAAGTGGCTTCGATAGATATGCTACAACAATATAGTTTCAATTATAAATATTATATATATAATTTATTTTAAAATAAATAAAATCTACAATTTGAATGAATATGAAATTTTCTAGAAAACTGTAACCATCCCTAAGAAACAACTTTCTCACTGAAACATTGTCATGCCTTAAAATTTGTCCGTTAAACAAAGCGCTGGGATGTCTCAAAACACGTTTTTCAAAAACTAGCAGGAAAAAATTCAAAATTTTCAAAAATAATCCGAGTTTGCACATTTAATAAACAAAAAAATATTGCATAGACCGAGCATCGAACTCTGGACTCCCGCACAAGAACATCGAGCCGTAACAATTCGACCACTCTGGTTGTAAAATGATGCGAAACTACCGAGTAGTTGAAACGTGGAGTATTTATGCATTGTGTAAATGAAATTAATGTCTTAAATTTATTACTACTTTCTATATTTATGCAATAATTTACTTATCGACTTTTGAAAAGAACGAATGGATATAGATAGTACATATTTTTGTTGATAAATTAAAGATTGTAACTTTATTTTGTTCAACATTGTTATTACACTTAAAAAATGTTTACACGGACATCTGTAGGTAATTTTTCTGTTGATTTATTTTAGATTCATTTGGGTTAAAAAGGGGAACCCACGGTCGAGGGGTCACGATTTTTAACGGAAATTATTGTACATATTCTACGGCGAAAATAAAAATATACGTGTTTCAGCATTTTATCCAATGGATTTTGGTTTTTATACAATAAATTATTGAAATTAACGTTGTTATTGCAATGTACATATAACGAATCTATCTGTTATTAAGAGAGATATTTATATTCATATAAATGTATATTTTCACTATTTTTCGAAAACAATACACGAGTTCTAAGGCGATGCTTTAAATGTATGTGAGTCCGTAATTATCTATTTTTTCATATTCTTCGTTACCACCAAAATGCAACAATGCAGTAAATTCCATATGATAGGAACATTTTAAAAAGTATACAATCTTATTTCTTTGCAATATTTATAAACCTGTAATTCTTTTTTAAATTTTCTCAATTTTTTTAATATGTCGCTGCGAATATGTTGCTCTAGCTTCATTATCATAAAAACTTTTAATTTAACAATACAAAAACAGCCGGCTTGGAACCCTGCGTGTGGTATATATTCTTCGTATGTTTATAATTGAAATTGAAGTTAATTTAAATTAAAGTTAATAAAAAACAACGTTTCTTTATATTGTAGGTACTATCGTTGCCGCAGTTACGATTGCGGGACGTGTTCGGCTTCGGCCAAAAGAATTAGAGATGGACCGTTACAGCAGCTACGGCCGCATGATGCGGCTTGCGAGCCGCACAACGATGCCGTAATGATTAAAAATTTTAAAAAGGCCTTACTCGATTCCTTGCAGTCGCACTGGTTGGACCTGAGGGGATTGTACGATGCAATGGCACTCTTGTATGTTTAAATTTTGTAAACGAACCCTCGTATTATATTATATATATATGAAAATTGAAAATGAATTACAACTATGGCATATTGCCTGAGTCGACGTAAAATTGAAAATGAGCACTTTCGAAACTTCGACCCCTTTTGAATTGGACTTCTTAGGGTCTGAAACGTCGACATTTGATGAAAAACTATGGTAATTTTTATCCCGAAGTGACCAAATTCAAAACTTCCTCCAGACGTAAGGTCTGGGTTGAAGTAACAAACAAAATTATGTGCTTACTATACGAAGCCGCGAAAAATGTAGAAAATTTGTACATATCCGCTATTCGTACTATCACCGCCCCAAATTCTAATTTCATACAGATCGGTATATAAGAAAATTAAGGTTTATTATAATTATGGAATTATGTACCGCTCTAGCGGTAGTAGGAAGAACAAGTGTTTATTGTTTACATTGTGCGCGTTTCGTCCCAGAAACTCTGATGGACTCGTACCCCGAGAACCTTGCCTTATACGCGTTTAATATTAAAATTTGATATTTTTAAATAAATCGGGCAGAGGAGGAAATATGCTGGATGTATTTTATAGCTATATATGGGCAAAAATGTGGTATCGTGATGTCGTTATACGTATGCATATGGGCATCTTTACTGTTATTGTTTTTGTATCCGTTTGATATAACGAATGGGTAACTCAAGTTTCATCTCTCACAAATATTTCTGTTCTGTATAGAACTTCACAAGATTATAAGAGAGCAAATAATTTTCTTGTCAAACGTTTTGAAAATAGCAAGACGATTGTAAGAACAAAAAAAAACTAAATTGCGTAGAGCCGTTAAGTGATTATATTTTAAAATAACATTATACTTAGCTTGCAAAAATTATGACGCAATAAGTTTCAAACATTAATAAAGAGGCAAATAATGGAAAATTGTTATTATTAAAATGAAAAATATCTTTTGTTAATAAATGTACTAAATTTGTATCTTTTGTTAGCTTTCAAAATAATTAAAATAAAAATATCTAATAATAGTTCAAAATGAATTTGATTACCGACTTGTTAAAAACAATCCTACTATAGCGCTGCGTGGAGCTTGTACGCAGAAATTTAGAAAAGATTAATTCCAACAAAACCATTCGTCGCCGTATTACGACTTCTTTCGGCATTGTATTCGTAACACACGTGGGAGTTGCATTCAAATTATGATAATGTAATACATTTTTATACAAATTTATATACAATTAACTATATACATATAATTAATTTTAACTAAATGTAAAATAAATCTAAATGTAAAATAAATATTGTTTTTATCTACTCAATTACACATCCGTGTATGCTTCCTCCTCCCTCTTACACAATCTTTGTACCATGGTCGATAAATTTTCTTACTATGGACCTTACTCTATTTACTTATTCTAGAACATTTTTAGCGTACTGTAAACTAATTATCATTTTGTTGCCATATTCTTCCTTATTTTAAGTATAGATTACATGGCTCATTAAGAATTTGTATGACGAGTAATGCATCCAATATCTGGTTTATGTAAGTATGCTAATTTTATGTGGCAGTGTATGTTTTAATATCAGGATTGATTAATTCTGTTCTATTACTTTCATATTTTTGACAGTTCCAAATAACATGACGAAGAGTTTCTTCTTCCATTCCGCAGCTGCAGTTCGATTCGCTATTGTGGTAGTATTTGAAAAATTCAGTCCCTCTATGCACAGATTCTTTTTTCATTTTTTCTTCGGATGAAAGTTTCGCTTTTGTATGTATAGATTCATGAACATCAGTGTAGGGAATTCTTAAATTTACATTTGGCTCTCCCGTAGTAAGCCTCATTAGCCAACTTATTAACCCTGTGATTGAGAACTATAACTATATGAGACGGTATCCACACGAAATTTACATTCATATCTCTACGAATGTTTATTAGCTTATTTACTTTTTCTTTGATTTTTAATAAATATGTATGAATTTACTTTAGTGTCGATCTGCTGCTTTTGTATCGCCTTAATAACACTTAAAGAATCTGTGAAAATATAAATATTTTTTTCTTCACACCGGGAGCAAAGTTGCTGCTTTCCTCCCGCAAGCGGAAGGAAAGATGCCACTTATCCTCCCGGCCATAAAGAAAAATCGTATACTTCCCTCGGGAAGTAAAAAAGAATGCTTCAGACTGCCTGTTTCTCACCCTCGGTTTCACCTCGGGTAAAAATTACACGCAGCCTGAGACATTCTTTATTTTACCTCCCTCGTTGAGTAATATACTATTCATCGCACTGGGACGAAAGCAGCAACTTTCTTCCCGCAAGCGAGAGGGAAGTTACTTCTTTTCCTCCCTGTCATGAAGAAAAATCGTATACTTCCCTCGGGAAGTAAAAAAGAATGCCTCAGACTACATGTTTTTCACGCAGTCTGAGACATTCTTTATTTTACCTCCCTTGTTGAGTAATATACTATTCTAGTCGCAGTAGGCCGCAAAATGCGATTTTGCGCCCCGTTTTCAGTGCGCAAAATGCGAGGACGCAAAATTAGAAAGAGAAGAACATATTAATGGTATGACTAAATTTTCTTTTGGTTTGAGAAAGAAACGCGGCATCAACATCGCATATTTCGTCCGACGACAGTGACAACGAATGTATCGAAAACAAAAGATCAAAAAAAGACGTAGATCACTCAAAAGTGAATAACAATTTTCATTTCACGTTTCAGTTCAACGATATCAATAAAAATAAGTTATAATTCATAAAGTTATAATATCAATACCGTTCATTCAGTTCATTCGACAACAATGTACACAAACAAAAGATAACAAGTAAATACATTTAAAAGAAAACAGTCCCAGTTATCCAAAAATAAATAATTATTATTTTGTTTTGTTTAGTAAACGAATGGGTGAAAAAATAAAAATAATAACAATTCAGCGTTACTTATTATTCAAGTAATATATCTCGAATAAATGAAATTATCTTTTGTTTTGTCAAAATAATAAATAAGAATTCTGTTGGAAATACACAACATAAAATTATACAAACTGTAATTGTGGCCTCAAACTCAATAAAGCTATAGAAATATTTCTAAATTATTTTTAACAATACAAATATAACCATGTCTCAAATCGGGGGGGGGGGGGCTCCGCCTAATTTTTAAGTATTTTGCAAGTTTTCCAAATATCATTACTGTGACCATTGAAATGCAGAGTTTCTGCAAACTTTCGGAAGTATTCTCGTTTTTTATGCTTCATCTTAATATTGCCACTTTCTGAATGCCTCTTTCCTAAGTCTTGCTGCTTTAGCACATTATTCATCCCACCACCCTATCGGATTTCTACGTATTCTATCACTAACAATTTTCGTTTCTGATGTATTAGTCAACCCTTTGAGTCACACATTTTTCCTTTTGCCCAATTTAGCTGAAAATTGTTACTCGGGGTTTTTTGGGGTCGCTGATTACTAATCCGAGGTTAGTTTTACGAAATTCAAGATGACAGATCCAATATGGCGGACAACAATTTTAAATATAACTGTATTTGGACAAAGTTTGGTATTCTGGGGTTTTCGGGGTAGCTGATTACGAATCCGAGGTTAGATTTGTGAAATTCATAATGGCACACCCAGTATAGCCCACTGGCACGCCGCGCCGCACACAAGGAAACGATCTGGATAGTTTAATTCAATATAGGATTCCGTCGAAACTACTGTACCGATTTCAATAATTTTTTTTTATATGAAGCTAATAAAATTTGGAAGAAGATTGTCTGGGCCAATTATCGAAAAATGATGCGTATCGTCCTAGCTAAACAGCAAATATTAGCAATATGCAAAATTTTGGATATATTTCGGTATAGATCAAGTCTCCGATTCAGTTGTAACCTCGTATCTTTATGTATTTTGATGCGCTGATTACGAATTGTTGGCAAGGTCATTTGCAAGGTCAAAACTAAAAAAACGCGTTTGTTTGCGGTTTTTTGCATTTGTTTCCAAAAATACAAATCGCACAAAAAATGTTTGAAAGAAAATAGGTAGAGCATCAAATTCTCTTTAAAAAAGATGCATTTTTGTTTGTGATTTGTATTTTTCGAAATAAATGCAAAACACACAAAAATTAATTGTTTATAAAATCGATTTGTTGGTGATAACAATAGATGAAAATAAAAGGAATGAGCCACACCTCATAGCCATTGCATATTTTCAGTAAAACACGATAGTCCATGCATAAATATTCATTATTATTATAAACATAGATAAAGATTTATTGAAATCCTTAGAAAGTCGTTCAATAGTTTGGCATCTTCTTAGTACCCACGTACATTCTAAATAGCCATACGTTTTTCGGGGCAGTTCAATTTATATCTCGACTGAAAAATGTAGTTCAATCCATTTTTTTGTTCATACATAAAGAAAACCCTGAAGTTTAAATCATAGCCCTTTGAACAGAGTTTTCAGTAACATAACACTGGAACGCATACTATTCATCTGTAATAAATCTGCACGGTTATACTCTTCAAGGTGTATAGTGTTAAGGGAAGTCAAATATCGTAGTAGGTACACACTTACACAAGTTGTCCTCCACTTTTTTACGGAAGCAATATAATTGACAATTCTTAGTGATGATTATTACGTTGATGGTATAGTAGTTTACAAGTAACAATTAATAATAATAATGCCTCATGCTGAACGGAGGATGGAAATCGCAATTTCTTAAATTTTGATGTAACAGTTGTACTTCTGGAGACTGAGACGCGTTTCTAAATTTAGAGTTTTATGCAATATATAGTTAGAAAAATGTGATTGAAAAAACACAAATTACCTAGATACTTAAATAATAATTTTCATCATTGGTTTTTTCTACAAAAATTTGAAAAACTGTGAATGATACAGATAACTCTCTAAATTGAGAGGCACAACTGTGGAATGGTAAATTCCAACTTTCGTTCAGAATAATGCGTTATTATTTATTAATTTTTGATACAGTTTGTTCACTCTTTAAAAGACTGGCTAGGTATGTAATAAATAGTATATTTCACACCATGGGGGTGTAGTACAAGCAATCCCCACGTGCTTGCCAGCCTTGCCTTTGACTCGGGTGACAATATTGCACGTCTGGAGATCTTGTTTATTTTCCTCCCCTTGGTGAAATACGATTTTTTTGCCTAATGCATTGAAAATTAGCATTCTAACCGAGTGTACCGAAATATAAGGATGGACATTGTTTTGAAAATTATCCAGAAATTAAAAGATTTTTTAATATAATTTGTGTCAGGTTAAGCTGAATTGAATTATAAAAATAACAATAATTTTGACTATTTTACTATGGTTTTCAATTAAATAATAACGCAATATTTACGAAAGGGCAAAAAGCGTAGAAAGCGCATTTTTTACTGTTAATAAAGAATGCATAAAGAATCTTGCGTTTTATTATATTTCTAGTGATTATTTCTATAAAATTATTAAATAAGAAGTTATTCTTACACAATTACATAATTTTTGCAGGTTACTGTGATAATTTCCCTTTGCATAAAATTGAACTTTTCAAACATTCAGTTAATAATAACATTTAATTATTTTTTAAACACAGAATTTGCCACTGGCGATGCCGTTTACTATGCCACTTTTAATCAAACTAGTTGATAAGAACTGTGTTATTCTTGTTGGTTACTATCGTTACTATCATCTAGTATATCTGGTGTTGAAGACAGAGCATATTATAAGCCACTACACAACTTCACAACTTCTGCAATATTATTTTTATTATTATTGATATTATATGATCCATTTGGTAAATTTTTGAAATATCGATATTAGTAAATATGATGTATAATTCAGGTATATTTTTTACCATTGTCGATGTTGGTTTACCTCCCGATTTTGAATATAACGGTAACAGAACTATCGTTTATAATAATATCACAAACCTGTCACCTCCAAAAAACTTTCAACCAGTTTTGTACTAGTACAAACAAAAATTATGAAATACAAGATCTACTAAATACTAAACAAACAATAATCTTCACTGATTACTGTATCATATTAGTTTAACCACTTTGGCAGTAATAAATATTTTGTTGACGTAAATTTTCTGCACGTAAAGAGCATCTTTAAGCCCCATGCCAAAAATGCCTCTTTTTCGTACCTCGAATATTGAAACTTTTTTTATGCCAATTGGTTACATATGATGACCCAATAATCCCGGCAAAATTTCAAAGTGAGCATATTCCCCGTTTCGAAAATATGAGAGGTCAAAGTTGACCATGTCCAATAAAAAATGTACATAAATTTCACATTTATACTCGAAAAATAATGTTAAAAAAATCAGACGATATGGTTCTTTACAGATTTTTGGCAGCTGATTACGAATCTGAAGTCATATTTTAAAACTTCAAAATGGCAAATCCAAAATGGCGGACGACGTTTAAAAAATCAAATGCAATTCGCTTGAAACACGTTATTCTGAAGTTTTCGGGGTAGTTGATTACGAATTGGCAGTTAGTTATTCAAAATTGAAAATGGCAGGTCCAATATAACGGGTGACTTTAGAAAAATTTAATGCAATTCGCTTGAAACTCGTCAGCTTAAGGTTTTTGTGGTCGATGAAGTTGAATCTAACGTTGAATTGATATTGAAAAGGCACTAAGCTTTCTTTGTCGCTGCATTAAATCTGTTTTGACTCTGCATAGGAAACAAAAGACAGTCTAAAAACAATCAAAGTTTTAATGCATAGTTTAAAACATCTTATTTGAATCGTGGGTTTGCGATAATAAGTGATAAAATAAACGCATCTTTAGTGTTGAAAATCTAGAATTTATAAAAGATTTCAGCCTACATTAAAAAATCCTAAAAACAAAAAACTATCAGCAGATCAGTATTTCATTGATTTCCATTCCATTGTACATCTTATTTGAATCGGCTGCCTGCGAATATGATAAAATAAAAGTATCTTGCCTTGGTTGGAGTATTGCATTTTGCCTTTGTTAAACTTTAACGTGTTTCAAGCGAATTGCATTTGATTTTTTAAAGGTCGTCCGCCATTTTGGATTTGCCATTTTAAATGTTTGAAATATGACTTCAGATTCGTAATCAGCGACCCCAAAAACCCCCGACTAATAATTTTTAGGCAAATTAGATCAATTTTCAAAAAAGTCGTCCGCCATATTGCATCCGCCATTTTGAATGTTTAAAATCTAACTTGAGATTCGTAATCAGCAGCCAAAAATCTGTCAAGAACCATATCGTCTGATTTTTTTTAACATTATTATTCCAGTATAAATTCGGAATAGGCGAATGCGTTTGTTCCTTCATACCAGTCCCTAATTGTTAGGTCATATTGATTTTGTAAGTAAATTTGTATTATTTTTGTACTAAGCTTAAACTTTTAGACATGCCCAATCTCTGTCGGCTCCTTACGAGTGGTCCATAGCAGGTCCCTATTTTTGTTGTTGTTATTTTGTTGTATTGTTTTGGATATTCTTTCTCTAGCTTCGGTCTCAGCAATCTTCCAAAAGTGGATTGCACCTGCGTTTTCGTTAGCACATATCAAAAAACCGAATTTCAAAACTTCGACACTCAAAAAACGACGACTATCGAAAAGCCAATGAGTCATAGATCTTATAATATTCATGAAAACATCAATGTCAGCTTTTTTAAATGTCTATTGTTCAATCTTTCGAATTTTTGAAATTCGGTTTTTTGACATGTATTCGTTTTCGTTCGCGACCAAATTAAGTGTAACACACATATCGACTTCCGTCACGTGCACCACGATAACTCTGATATGGTTGACATGGAATGACCCCGGTACAAAGATGCAGTTAGAATGATGAGGAAGCATAGAAGGATTTGTAATTGAGTAGAGATAAACACAGTATTTATAAAAACTAGATTTATTTCCTACATTTATTTAAAACTATTTATAGGTATACTCAATTATATACAAATTTGTATAAAAATGTCTTATATTATATTTTGAATGCAGCTCCCACGCATTCTCGTGTTCCCGGCGCTAGTGCGGTTTGTTCAAGCCGTCCGCATTATTAATTCCGTGTCTGTAAAAACATAAATTGTGAGTAGAGCATTTTATATTAGAGTAAAACATCGGTGTTAATACTACAATTGCTTTGTTTACTTACTTATGTGGGCCTGCTAAATACATTCGCGGCTCTCTGCTGCATAATTCTGCGCAGTTCCTGGCAGAACGGCACTTTGCAGACCGTGTCAATGCAGGAACGTGCGTGGCTGGCATGCCTCGTAATGACGTGCAGGCAATCTGCACAAATTTCATCCTGCTCCCAGCACGTCATTACGTGGTTTATACCGGCCTTTAGGAGCCAACATTGTGCCTCTTGGCAGCCTTGGCAATGAGCCACGTGTACAAGAAGATGGACATCTTGTCCCGATTGCTGCTGGGAAGAAGCATTAACATGCCGCATCAATCTCTGCTGCAGAATAGAAGCCTGCAATTGAATGTGATGAAATGTAAATATTAATATACATTATATGAAATGAAAATTAAGAAATAACTTGTATGAAGAAATGAAAATTAATATTATCGACTCTCTAAATTTCTCTCAGCGAGAAGCACTGCGAATTAGTGCATATGCACCGATTGGCACACCATAGTCAACATCTGATAAGCAGCGTATATATCCTGGTTCGCAGACACTTTCTCTGAATCAAATTTAGAGAATATGAAAACAATTATGCTGTTAGCCAGTGAAAAGTACTTTTACATTCTAAATTAAGAAATGCAGCAATGAACACTATCTGAATTGAATAGCTTGAGCAGTACGGAATTAGAATTAAATGTATTTAAAATCATATTCGATTTACTTACATCATTTTTTCGGGTGACTTCCAGACCTCCCATGGACATAATAATATGGGATAATTCCATTGTAGCTGAAATCATATTAAGGGTACACTATAAGTAATCGTTAATTTTATGTTACATTCATTAATGTTCTTAAGTGACTTATTGTCATTATATCTATATTGGATATGTTCTATTTATAACTTCAATTTCATAGTACATTTACAAAAAAAATTGATATTTGTTAAGTAATCAGAGATGGGAATATATTTTGTTGTGTTAGTGTGCGTACAAATCGATTTTAGGCATTATTTCTATAGTGCATAAAAAATGCTACAGAATGCCGCATCGCAAGTTGTCCCATCCAAAGTTATGTATTTCGCACTTCCAAAATTATACAAAGCTGTTCCCCCTTTTCTCCCTTCATGACGGTTATACACGTACTACACACATAATCGGAACGAACCCAAATGAATATGCGGTCGTGGGGGTAGGGAGGGGATATAATTTTGCACAGACAGTCGGCATTTTGTAGAACGGATCATATACAACATAGGATGGGCGCTACTGTATTTCACGCACTGGCATGCGTAAGATAATAAATGTGTGTAAAATGTTTACCCTAGGATAACATTTTTAATAAACTCCATGTTATTTAATTAACTATGTTAATTAGCTATGTTCATTTAATAATTGATCAGAATTTATTCATTAGAATATATCTTTCCTTCAAAATATAAATAAATATTATTTAAATAAGTAATATAAATAAGATTTAAATTTTAGAAAAACGATTGATTTACATTTTCATATAGGACTCCCCCCCCCCCCCCCCCCCAATAAGCGCGGAAAGTAACAGTTATCTTATATTTACGTAATGGTTATATTGTTACACAAATGTTACATAGTTGTAACATAACCGTTACTTTCGTGTTTGCAGGGCCGATCACCCGCTTCCGCGCCTTCGCCGGCCACGGCCAACCACTTTCGGCACCACCGAATTTTAAGCACTCTATTACAAAATAATAATGTATGGAACACGTGTATACCATTCACGCATTCGTACTGATCATGAAACACTGGTAATCCGCATTAGAATTTATAATTTAATAACAAGTTATTAAAAAACATAAATAGTAATGAATTACATAGAATAGTGTGATTTTGAACTTACTTTGAAGAATATATTTGCTGCTGGAATTCGAAATCAGACTGCAACTCTACAAAGTGGAAGAGACACTGATGCTACATCGCTCTGGAGCAGTAATTTATATAAAGTCTTATCTGAATACAGGTAGCAGTAGATTAGCTTAATGTGAGTAATCTAATCTTAAGAACACATTTGGATAATGAGGGGTAAAATGCAAGTACCCCATTATGAAAAATGTTATTATTTTAGGATATCAGAATTTCGTGAAATGGACGGGAGCTAACGACACAGTCTAGACACAAATTCTCACGATAAGGCGCAATGATCGATTTTTGATACTCGTTTTGTTATCGCAATATATTGAATTTTCATCATTAGGATTCATGCTGTGTATTAATGTGCCGGGGTAATTACCTGCAACAATAATCAAACATTTCAACGGGCGGAACACGCATTATATTATCTAATTCGAGCTTCATAATCATATCCAATCATTTTCTTTTTTGATAACTAAAAATTATTAGCGTATTAAATTAATTTTGTCAGTACTCTCAATTTTCGTAAATTTATAAATGAAAAACCAGTACGTGAATTCCAGCATCACAAATAGAGCAGTATAGCCCATTAGAATATTTCTCTGTAGGTGTACCCGAAATGTAGGAATGAAGCAAAAAAAAGAAATTTACGTAGTTCAAACGTCAAGAGAAACGTATTTTATAAATATATTTGCGTTGTAAATATTACTTTTAACATGTAAAATGTTTTGTGCGTATATTAAAATCATCATGAAATGTCTTTCTTTTTAAACAGAATTTTAAAGCGTATAATTTTAATAATGTACAGATACTTTAATCAATATAGTTGTTTTTAGATTATCAACACAGGCAGAAAAATAAGGCTAATAGAACTAAGGAAAAAGGAATAAATGTTTGTAATGTATAATAATCTCAGACAAAGAATTCTAAAACTATACATAAAATATATCTTATAATAAAAACTTCATTATATGATATGATATTGTTTTGTATAAATAAATTACTTCGACCCAGACCATAGGTCTGGCGAAGTATTGAATTTGGTCAGTTCCCGCCAAAAAATTACCCTATAGTTTTTCATCAAATGTCGACGTTTCAGGCCCTAAGGAACCCAAAGCAACAATAAAAAAATTGGTGTCCGTTAGGTTGTACGTCCGTCCGTCCGTCCGTGGGCAAAATTTTGTATACGCGATATCTCGCGACTGGCAAGACGAATTTAAAAAGTACAAACGGATTTGGGTTTCTCATGGCCAAACTTAGATTTGATTAGTTTTTGGAGACAATGCATACTAGATTATGGGGAGGTTTAACAAAAAAACGCTCAAAAAACACGTTTTTTCCATTTTTTAACAAAAAATACAAATCTTACAAAAAAATGTTTCAAACAAAAAATATAGAACATCGAATTCTCTACAAAAAAAGGTTGTATTTATTTCTTCGTAAAATCAACGATAATTCCGTAAAAAACGGAAACCGAAGTATCCCACAAATAAAAAAATTTATTTCCTGCAACCCGACCTGTCAAAAACTCGACTAAATCGCGTTTTTTTAAGCATCAGCGTGAACAAGACGTGCTCATTTATCAGTGCTTCGGCTGACCTGCGGTGGGGGTCGAAGTTTTGAAAATACTCATTTTCAATTTTAATATAGGGTGAATATGCCAATGAATGGACGACTACCAATGAATGGACGATTTTCTACATATTTCTATTTCTTATGAATGTATGATGCACAACATGCAATAAAATACATATTTTTATGTTCTTTGAACATTCAAAACAATATTTTCAGTACTATTGATCTTCCAGTGTTTATTATTTTGTAAAATCAAAGCAAATTTGATTTAACCCGTCTATTCATTGGGGTTTAGAGGATTTTTTTACAAACGTATGAAGACGAGGTTAATAATTAAATAAAATCGAAGGTTGAACTACACGGTCATAAAGAGCAGAGTCTAACGATTCTAATGGTGGTATCATAATTAAATTTTCATAAAAGAATTCAAAAGTTACAATCGATCAAAGTGTGAAAAATGCTTAACCGTCCATTCATTGGCATATTCATCTTATTTAAGGAACAAGATATTGTTACAATATATGTATAGAAACTACTCGAACCTAACGAAGCTAGAACTACCCTCTGTCGCCTTCTTTCCTGGCAGTGTTAAAATGGGAATATCCCCGGAAGCATCAGCCTTTCGTCAGGGAACTGCAATACGAATTTAGCCAAAATTTAGGCACCCGGGTCGAAGGCATCTAGTTTAGTACTTGTATTTTTCTATTCAAGAATATACAGGGTGTACGAAAAGTCCCGGGACGGTTGAATAACTTTCGAAAGAATAAAAATTTCAAAAATCGCCGAAACACGTGATTCGATTTTTCAAACAAGCTATCTTTTGAGGGGGGTTTCGGCCCCCCAACCTCAAGGGGGGCGGGGGGACGAGGGGGGCCAAAAATCTTAAATGGCAATATGGTTTGAGTGGGGGCTCATTTGAAAGGTATTTTCGAGATGAATTCAGATCACTGGTCATAGAGGGCGCTGCGATCATTTTTCGCAGAGATTTTTGACTTTTTCAGATCTTAGACGTACTAACGTTTGAAAAAATGAAAATTTCGAAGTCGCCGAATCGTGTAATTCAATATTCTTAAAAAACTTAAAAAACTTAAAATCGTGTAAAACAATATTCTTAAACGGGTGTCAACCCGTTTCTGAACGTTACATTGAAAACCTCTTTTACTTGTATCTCTCCGAAAAATGATCGCAGCGCCCTCTATGACCAGTGATCTGAATTCGTCTCGAAAATACCTTTCAAATGAGCCCCCACTCAAACCATGTTGCCATTTAAGATTTTTGGCCCCCCTCGTGCCCCCCGCCACCCTTGAGGTTGGGGGGCCGAAACCCCCCCTCAAAAGATAGCTTGTTTGAAAAATCGAATCACGTGTTTCGGCGATTTTTGAAATTTTTATTCTTTTGAAAGTTATTCAACCGTCCCGGGACTTTTCGTACACCCTGTATAACCTTAATCTACCTAAGTGTTACTCGTATATTTATGGATGTTTTCATTTGGTATTGCATTACTGAAGTACGTTATAATGAATGCAGCAAATGTGAATTAATTTTTTTTATCGAGTATATCAAGCTGACACCATACAGTATAGGAAATTTTTAAGAAAAAACTTTTTTAATGAGATCAATACTTTTTACAAAACATATAATAATATTGAATAGTATTAAGGTAATCTGGTAATAGAAATTAGAAAATAAAGTATAGAAATCCAATAGTACTAAGTATAGACGTAGGTATAACAGAATTTCGGACACAAATCTTTAAAACTTTATAAATTTCTGTTATAACTTCCATTAAAATACCATACACATCAAAGTAAAACCTATTTTCGGAATCGAGAAATCATTATTTCGGCGAAAAAAATTAAAATGCCAATCAATGTGCTAGACCCAAATAGTATTATTAAATTCGAAATCAAACGAGTGTCATCATCATTAACCATAAATGTTTGGTTATATCCACTAAAAGTTAAGTATTCCTTCAAGACACAAATCTCGTATTGTCGCCTTCTTTTATTATAATTATTATTCCACGTCGATGGTAGTCCTGTGCCATGCATTAATAACCATATTTCGTTAATGCGGCGGTTGTATATAGATTGTTTTGGAACAAGTGCTTCGTTGTGCATAAGAGTAATACCGTCTTGAAAGAGTTTCACAGTGTTTTTTCCGTTGTATTCGTTATCAACAGTTAAATAAGCTTTAGCCATATTTTCTGTGCCGATAGTTGTAATATTCCTATATTTCAGAAGGTATGCAGGCACATTAATTTGATGAATTTGCCTATGAATTTTACTTCTATTGAAAAGAATCTGAATGGCTTTACTCTCTGTTATTATGTTCTCAATTTTAATATCGCTTTTAACGAGAATCAGATCACTTTCCAGCAGGTCCTTGATAGAATTGAATTTCTGCTCCGGACGACGAGATACTTCAATGTCTAACATTTTTTCCGTTAGTTCTGTACAGAATAATAGCGAAACTATTATTAATGAACCAAAGAAGAATTGATGTGAAAAGGAGCTTATCTGGAGTGGCACAGCAATTCCCAATGAAAGTTCTATAATACTGCAACAGTCGTAGTATTTACTGATCTTCAGAATTCGGAGAGTCACAAACGATAATACATTGATGCAAACAATTGTGATTAGTACGTGTATACCAGTGGGAATGGACGTTTCTACATATCTTACAGGCACAATTAAGTAATAACTCATGTCCTTCATTTTATATGCCTTTGCAGATAATTTAAAAGGATTGTCTTTATTGTGTGAGTGTCGTGGCAAAAATAGAACGTTAATTTTACCGGATTCAAAATCATGAACAAGATTAGTAACATCTCTTTCATTCTCTAGGCCGTTAAGATATCTGCTTCCTTTTGGTATAGGGACGTAACTGAAATATTTATACGAAGCGTTTAAAGCAAAACATAAGAACCTGATTACATCTCTTTTATCCTCGGTAGGTATATATTTTGGTTCCGATTCTGTGGAATACACAGGGTCCTGACTTGCTAGCATAAATGAATACCCATTAATGTCTTGTAGTTTGTCCGGAAATATTTGTACACCATTCGAACAATTTTGTATTATATACAGATTAGTGAAAGGATTGTATCGATGCACAGTCATCTTATAATCGTCGTACGGAAACATATTTTTGTCAGCTAATGTTTGGTTCCAAAATCCAATGATAGTCGCATCCAAATAACCATCATTCCACAACCTTTTCAGTTGGACTTCGAATTTTTGAGAAGAATTGTGTTGCCAGACAAGGAATAGAAACTTTGAGTTACTAAATGCATTTCTCATAATTTTAAAAAAATTCCTAGAGTCGCGAAAATGTTGGACGATATTTTTTGGTTCGTTATCGTTTTTGAGAGGATGGAATATTAGAAAAAGATTCGAAGGCTGAATAAAAAAGTAGTTCTTTAATAGCGATTCCGAATGATTAGCTGTATGTTTCATGCTAATAACTGACGTTGGAAAACTTTGAAATGTAGACTCCATGATTCTGGTGTCGATAGAATGGTAAACGTCATCTTCATTGATGACCAGCACTATTTCATGATTTGGAAATTCAATCTTTATAAGTTTTTCGATCACATTCTGCCAATAAAATGTAAATCCGGTGCGCAAGCAAAAACCAGGCGAAACTGTGCATAAAAACAGTAATAGATGCCACCAGATTTTGTGATTCATCTTCTTAGTCACATATGTTGCAAACGAAAGAACTCGGTTTCTTGTTAATCATTATAGATATGTACATTCCGAAAAAGTTGAGATATGTTCATATTTGAAGCGTTGATCGAACTAATCGAAATACGCGTATTTCTATTTTATATTATACATAATATTGATTTTCAACGTATGGGACACGTGAATGTACGTCATTGGCTATACCAACTCATTTCGAAACACGTCTAAAGGACTAAAATTATTTCACAATAACCATATTAAGTGACTGTTTTTTTTTGTAGAAAATATTGTTTTTATTTCAAATAAATTAAAAACCCTGAGATGGAAATGAACATTAATGTCAATATAAAAATATTATGGCTCACTAGATATTAATATATCGAATATTTGTCCTATAAGTTAATTTTCGATATACTATACGTAAAATTTGATTTTACGCACCGTTTTTAGTGCGTAAGAATTCGATTTTACGCACCGGCCTATCTAATCGCATGTTAAAAACAGTGCGTAAAATCGTATTTTACGCACTAGTATCGAAAAATACTATTATAGGTAATTTACAAAAAAATTCAAAAATCAATTCTTCATTATTTAATGCTAGCCCCCGTCCCTGTGTTCACGACCGGTGACAGAGCTTTAAAATAAAACGCGCAATTTGATCAGTCGACTAAAATCAACTATTTATTGCGATCAAGCAATAACAAAACGATGGCGAACGAACCGCCTCCCTCCTCCTCACCCGATGTCATCCCAACCGAAACGTACTGAAAAACCCGATCGTGACTTTTTTACATCTTCGTTCAATCTTTCAATATGGCGAGCGTTTAAATTGACAACAACATCGTATTATAGACCGGTAATATAATATTCACATCACAAACAGTTTTATCGGGGTCGTCACGGCTATGTTCGGCTACCGCTACCACTCTTGATATCAATATTGTGATCGTTGATACTAGGTCATGGCAAGAAAATTGTTTTTTGTTTAAATTTTTAAGCCAGTGATAATCTCTATATTTTTCAACATTGAAAAAATCGAAAAACATTTGCCTTGAACTGGAATCAATAGTTATTATAAGCTGATAAAAAACAAGTGTTATTTATGTAATGTGTGTAGTTAAAATGTAATTCATGTTCAAGGATGCAGAATCATCTACAAGGAAAAACTTATAATAGGGGAGACAGCAGAGCATATACATAACGGAATGGGCGTTTAAATATTAATCATTAAAAAAACTCCTTTTAAGAAAAAGATACTTAAACATTCATTTCTATTATTGTATGTCTATTTACAACAACAAAAATAATTAAATTATAGGGGATTCTAAACAGAAATGTGCCATAATAATAAGGAATGTCTTCACGAACAAAAAGATAGCAAAACAAATGATAACTACAAGCGTTTGAAATCGATTCTTTAAATCCCCAACGGCGATATGCAAGAATATCTGATTTTTCAATGAAAACAAACATATGGGATTATTGGATTTTATAAATTTTACCGATCGAACAGGATTCCTGATTTTGTGGGTAATGCCGCTCGGAAAAAGACTTTAAAAACACGAGGAAGCGGCAACTTTGCAGTAACTGGTACAGACATGAATATGGGCATAACTCTGAAACTTTTCTTTTTTCACTTCAGAAAAAATAAAAATAAATTTTTAAGGCACACTAACCAAACTTTTTTTTTACGTTTATATGCGTTTAAATAGTAAGAAAAATGCTGTGCCACTCATTTTTTTCAAATGTTAATTAATAAAAAGTAATAATACGAAATTTAAAATATTTTAAAACTTTTTTCTTCCTCTATAGCATATAAAAAAATGGAAAAAAGAGCAAGGCACACATTTTTAAGTTTGGTATGTAACAAAGAATGGTAGTTGTACAATTTGAACAAAACGAATTTGATTCATGTAACACAATAACAATTTTTATGCCCGTGCGTGCGTAAAGTTAGTGCGTAAAGTCATTTTTTGCAGTGCGTAAAGTGACCTTACGCACGCACTTTAACGCACGCACCGGGCATAAAATATCGTATGCATCTCGTGCGCAACTTTTTTTCACTTCAGCGACAGTCCCCCACTCGTCACCGACTTCGCCGGAGCCTTGTTTCCACGTCTCGCTCTCGTGGAAAAAAGTACACTTTACGCACTAGTTGCATAATATACTATTTTTATTGTAAGTAAATAATTGATTTTTGCCATGCAACAATTGTTTGTTTTGTACCTCGTCTTGAATTAATCCACTTCTGACACCCAATTTTCCTGCATTTTCAATTTTTTTAGCATTGTTCATTATCTCCATGGTATCTTCTTTCTTATTTTGTTTATCGAGTAATCTGTAATATTTATTTTGCCAAAACTTTACGTTTCGATTCTTTTCATCAATGACTGATTTTAATTTATCGAGTTTTCTGCGCAAACGTCTTTCTCTATTTATTGGTAAGTTGTAACCCCTCTCTCTCTCTCTCTCTCTCTCTTCCGCATACACATTATTAAGATAATATATGTTTACAAATATTTTTAAACATTAAACGCGCGATTTATAGTTATTAATTACATACAAAATATTGTTAAAAATTTAATATCACTGTTAACAACCCTAAATATGAATTTATACATACAACAAATTGTATACATAATTGTTATGGTGTAAATAACCATTGGCAATGGCTAGAATATCATTTGAAGTTGATAATAAAGTGTGCCTGGTCGAAAAGTATATTTTTTTAACGAGTGGCGCTTTTAATTTTAAAATTCAAAATGCTATAACAACAGTTTCTGAAGGAGCACACTCAATTGCTCAAAGCCATTTTGTAGCATTTTTCATGTAGAATAAACCTACCTCCAACGTTTTTAGTTAAATGAAATGTTTAAAAACTTATTGCATAAATAATCATTCAGGATGAATTTTCGAAAAATGCGTTCTCCATTTTTGTTTATTTTCTAACTCCGTTTTTTTTTTTATAGGCACGCATAAATGTTGGGTATTTTTTGTTTTTTTAGGCTACTAGTGATGTTGTAAAAAAAATTAAAGTCAATATCATCACTGCTCCATTAGCAAAATTTAGAGGATTTGTCACTTTTTGTACTTGAAAATGACATACAACCGAGTTTAAATTAACATCTTCCTCTATTTAAACATATTTACTAATGTTCTATGCAGTCACTGTATAATATATATTACGGGGAAGGTCCTAAACTACTCATCATCACAAAAATGAAAAGTTTCGGAGATATTCCCATATATGACACGCTGAGAATAAAAATGGGTCAAAAATATAACGCGGGAAAAAGTGAATTAACGTTTTTAACGCGGAAAAATGAATTAAATAATTTCCGCGAGCAAAAATGACTTATATAATATTCAGGGCAAAAATGGATTAAAATTATAATTCACTTTGGCTCTTATGGAATATTTAACCTACTTTTGCTCGCATCATAAAAAGTAAACCATTTTTACCCGTTAGCTGAAATTAACTCACTTTTGCCAGTTTCCAAAAGTTAACCCGTTTTTGTATTAATTCGAATAATATCTACACAAAGTGACTCTTATTGTTTTGTTTATCGGAAACGGGACTTACGAGTATAATCATGTGTAAACATGATTCTATTTATTTAGGAATGTTGTTAAAATATAACATTGTTATAATTGAAATCGAAAAACAACTCAATTATGAAAATAATAAAGTTTTATTTATTTCTTACTATGATTTTGTCAGTGGAGATAGCGATAACGAATAATGTAGCATATTATTTTTGTACTTCATCATTTTTTGTTTAAGAACGCATTTAATTACTTTATAAAATATATCTATATAATTAAACAGGTGTTGTGATTTATTCAATTATTACCGATTAACTTAAACTCGTAAACTTAGAAAGTTTGAATCTTTTGAGACTAGCTTGCGAAGCTTAGCAATGAGAAAGGCCATATTATAAGGATGGCCTTAACTCAAAGTAATTGCAAAGTTGATGACAATTGACAATATAAGGTGATATATTAAAACGATTATTAAGCGCGACCGTTCAAGTTCAATAATATAAAATAATAGGCCGAGCAAAAACGAATTATAATTTCAGCGTCAGCAAAAATGATATACATTTTCAATTCGGTTTTGCCCAAAAGAATATTTTATAAATGTAATTTTTATCTTCGTAATATTTTTACACATTTTTGCTCGCAGCGTCTAATCTCGAAAATGGGACGTAACAGAAAATTCTGCTAACATCATAACAAAAAACACGTCGGATATGATACTTCGCTTGTGAAAAATCTCTTGTGCCCTAAAATTAATCCAAACATGGCAAAAAACGCTAATTTCGATACATTTAACCTCACTTTTCTCAAAAATGCGACGGAATAGGAAAATTCTGCTAGTGTCATCGTTTTCAGCACCAAAAAACAGTTCGGATATGATACTCTGCTTGTCAAAGGCAAAATCAGCGTCGAACAGTGATAAGGGAGCGTATATTCTGCAAATAATATGCCTCTCAATACTTAATTGTGCCCCTGTAATAAAAAATTGGTGAAAACAATAAGTCAATGACAATGAATATCAGTTGTATACGTCTCTTTCAAAAATTCCGAGAATTAAGCAATGTACACTGAGAGAAAGGATCGTTTGTTGTAAAAAAAGTCATTCAATTGCAAAGTTGAAATCATTCTTTTAATGTAAAGATGGCATTGTTATGTTAAATGCGATTCATATAATATTAGCATCTTATATCAGAATTGACCATTTCTTAAAAGTTAAGAAACGTATACTTTGAACTCGACAGCTGCGCAAATTCACAAATAAGACATGGAACATGTCTCTTGTACGATGTATTTGTTTATAAAATAAGCATATTTAATATTATAAACAATATCTTTAATTTATTCGTTTTCACAATAACAACCACTGAATTGCAATGGCGCTCAATCGTTCTTAACAAACCAAACAAAGCAGCCGGGTTGTCATTTGAGGTTATGTTACGATGCGTATCGACTCCAACCTTACATTTTGTAGCTATTAACATTACTTTATAGATACAAACTCATAGTAAACAAGCGGTTTCTTAACTATTAAGAAATGTTTGGTTGCATTTAATAGATATTTCTTAAGATATGCATTGTTTGCACTAAGAAATGTCAGCTTTATATGAAATGAATAATTATTTTATACTTAAAAAATTATTGGATTCGCCGTATTTAAATATATGATTTCTTAACTATTAAGAAGCCTTCTCTTTAGTAAACAATCCTTTCCTCAGTGTAGAAGCATACCAAATTGAATACTTTTATTACAGAATTAACATAAGAGGTATAATAGTGTAATCAGGGAATTAACACAAATAATGATTAAAATTTTAAATCATTTGTATATTTTTAAAAGAATCCCAAAAGTTTAAAAATTGCGATATCAAAGCGAACAAGTTTCTATACAAAATTATAATACGAGCAAAAATAAGTTAAAATTTCTTTGCGGGTAAAAGTGACTTATAATTTCCGAGCGGGCAAGAATGACTTAAATTTCTAATTCGTTTTTGTCCTGAAGAATATTTTTGTTCTCACAATAGTGTAACTCACTTTTGCCCACAGCCTGTAATTTGTTTCGTCTTTGCTCGCGAACAGAATAATAACCCATTTTTTCTCGCGGCGTATGTTTAGCCCGTTTTTGCTATCAGCGTGTCATATATTCGCTATAACTCGGTCAATTTTGAGAATTTTGAAACGAATAAAAAATGAAATTGTTCATTACAGTTTCCCAGGTCTAGTGAAGAAAGAAAAAATGATATATCTTAATAAATCAAAAAGTTATTAATTTTTTAATGCAGAACTGCGAAATTTGTGTTTTTATAGATTCAGGCGCTTCGTTTATCGAGCGAATGTCAAGCATCCGAAAACTTTCAGCGAGAAAGTTGTTCATTAAGGTATGAACAAATTTTCTGGAAAGTTTCATCTCAATTTCATTAATAGTTTTAAAAAATTTGCCGGTGTGAAACAGTCCGGTGTGAGCTGTGATGGTTTTCGGTGTGAATATTTACACCGATGAAAGGTTTAATAGATATCCGCTCGCGGTGTGATCGGTGTGAAATTCAATGTGGTGTGATTCGTTTATACACGTTTGCGCATGCGCTCTACTTTCCGTAAAATGACAAAATACACACAGGTTTGCTCACTGTGGATTGTCCGATGCTCGTGAAACACAAGTGGTAAGTACATACATTAAAAATTTAATAAAATACATTAACCATTGAGAGCCCTTGTAGACTAAGAAGAATTAAGAAGCCCTGATGGAATTCCGAGAAGACGTATTATTCGAAGAAGTTGTCCTGCGAAAAATTCGCATCCCGGGACAAGGAATAAGATGGCTGAAAGTCGCGGCACAATCATCGCTCTCACCCATGTTGTTTAACTTCGTCATGGACGAGTTATTAAAAGCTTTAAGCGCTGGTATCGGAGTAGACTTGGATGGCTGCAGGATTAACGCGTTGGCCTATGCAGATGACCTCATTCTTGTCGCCTCCACGCAGAGAGACCTGCAACAGCTGTTGGATGAAGCAGGCCAATTTCTATCTGACTGCGGACTGAATTTCAATGCTGGAAAGTGTGCGAAAGTGGCAATCAAACCGATTCCACATGTGAAGAAAACCGCAATTGACGCGAAATGCACGTTCACCATCAGTGGCGTGACATTAAAATCTATGAAAAGGGATGACGAGTGGGTCTACCTCGAAATCCCTTTTACGCCAGAAGGCAAAATGTCGTTGGGCCCGAAAGATATGTACAAAGAAATGCTGAAAGCCATAACTAAAGCTCCACTTAAACCATAGCAGAGGTTCTGGGCGTTGAGGCACGTGCTTATCCATAAGGTACAATACCATCTTACCTATGGGTGTACTACGATCGGCCTCCTGCGATCAATGGATATATGCGTAAGTATGCCCGCAGGTGGCTGGCACAGCCGCACGATTGCCTGAATGCCTTCTTCCATGCTACCCTTCAAGACGGGAGTTTGGGTATTCCATCTTTTAGATGGATTATACCATTGCTTAGAACATAAATGCTAACGAACCTATTAACATCACCAGTCTTGTAGAATTCCCAAGGGAATAATTATCTGCAGAAGGAATTGGCAAAAGAGGAGATAAGACTGTCCGATCATGGAAACCAACTTTCCTCGGCGCTTGACATCAATGCCCGATGGTCGACATTACTTTATAAGGCAGTGGACGGTGCACCACTGAGAACTTCATCGACGGTACAGCAACAACATCGCTGGGTGGGAGACGGTACGAGACTGCTGAGCGGCAAAGACTTCATCAATGCCCTCAAAGTCCGTATAAACCCCATCCCAACCCGTACCCGTTCGACACGAGGGAGGCGGGAATGGGACCGCCAGTGTCGGGCTGGCTGCAACCAGCCCGAAACACTGAACTACATTACGCAGCGCTGTCATCGCTGCCATGACGTTCGAAACAAGCGTCATGATGCCATTGTAAAGTACATAGGAAGAGATGCCGAGGTCTGAGGGTTCAGATCAGGGTTCATTAAGAACCACACTTTCGAACAGACGAATGGTTGGGGAAGCCAGACATCGTCTGTGTAAAGGACGCATCTGCCGTCGTAGTAGATGCACGAGTCCGTTCGAATCAATCCGAATTGAACCGCCTAAATACCGATAAGATCAGGTATTATGAGGGAAACTTCAGCCTCATAGAGCGATTAAAGAGAAATACAATGTCAGCTCGGTCAAGGTCATTGCAGCAACCTTGAACTGGAGGGGCCTTTGGAGTGCTCATTCCGCTAGAGACCTCTTGCAAAACAACATCTTGCGAACGAGGGATATTGCAATAGTAAGTACCAGGACCATCATTGGTACTTATGCGTCATACCGCCATTTCACGCGGTGGACATATGTCCGGACTGGAGTCGGATGATCGCTGCCTGGCACGGTCTTTTATTTTTAGCGACTGCCCTCGCTAAGTTATTAGAAATAATAATTAAATTTTTCATATGGCTATGTTTTTACAAGTTTAGGTTCGAAAATTACCACATGCAGCGTAGAGTTTTTACAGTGACAATATGTAAACCGTGTAAATACCTACGCTACAAGTGGTAAATTTACTAACTTAAATTTGTAAAAAACCTACGTTCAACGTTGGTTACAAAATTGCCGACGCTGAGAGTGGCAAAATTACACAGAAATTTTTTACAGTGTTAGTAAGCAAAATACAACACGTTGTAAGTTCTCTACGTTCGACGTAATCAATTTACTAGGCCTTTGACAACCTTTAATTTTGAGTAGCATAAATTACAATGTTCAGAGTAGTGATATTACTATAGTTATAAAATTAATCAGATTTTTTACAGTGTGCTTAATAAGTCGTTGCACACATTGTTTTCAAATTTTTAAAAATCGTCTATTATGCAAAATTTTCCACCAATTTTAAATTAATTACGTTGTTATCTTTTTTTAAGAGATCCAAAAGTAATTCTGCAAATATAGAAATATTAATTTCTAATTGGTCGTGAAATCGAAAGGGAAAGTTCCCCCAACAAAAAAAAGTAGATGTGGTGAAATCGGCCTCCAGCCGGAGTTGTCGGTGCCGATTCGCTTTCCACACTTCAAGGAACGCGGACGCTACTTCGTTCGCGGTTCGACGACACGCTCCTTTTATTTATTATTATACTCTTATTATTCTGATGTTCGTGTTACAATACTCTGTGTTTACAGTACATATAAGAAATTGTTAAATGTAAACAATCCGCATCTACTACAATTCAGATTGGGATCTTTGAGATTTTATTCAGTACCAGAAGGGATTCTACCTGCTGTTTGGAATTTTATTGTTGTACGTTTTCAATTTTATTGACATTGACGCAGGATATTCAGCTACATCTTTCTTACTGCATGTAAGCCAGTCATGAAAAAGTCCCTTAAAAGAAAACCAGGAGATTCTATTGGGCATCTTGACTCATCAACAGTGCACCAAGCTTCACCAATTTACAAAAGCTTCGCTCTATCAAACTGCAGTCCGATCCCGGTTTTACCATCAAGAGGAAATCTATAATTTGTAGAGGATGGAACAAAAGTGTCATCAATCCGGTCAACTGTTGTGTGTGTGAATCTTATTTGACCGATTCCATTCAAAATCGGGCAGGGGTACTATGTTGACTTCTGAAAAATTATTTTCCATGAAATATGTTGATCTTTAGGGCAAATAAGGTGACCCGTAATTTTTTGTTTCAAGGAAAAATTTTTTTTTCAAGTTCTGAGCAATTTAAAATTCACTCGTAAATCTGCAAATTCCAAAAAATATGGAATAAAATTTTTTTTAAATGCTATATTTTCTACGGTTATTAATATTTTACTATTATTGCTCGTTCATATGGTAGTGTTATTGGTACTTTATCGATATCCAATAATAAAATTGACAAAAATAGAAAAAAATGGCCATTTTTCGAAAAAAATAACAAATTAATTTTCTCAAAAACATCAGTTTTTTTTCTTAAATTTTTTTTAATAGATTACTGGTAATATTAGTCACAAAATCTGAGTAGTCACATAGGCACTAAACGAAGCTACTTGCCTGTAGAATTTTTGTACTGTTTTTCAATTTGAAGTACAAGTTTCGTCGAGGTGGGACATATTTTATTTTACCTCAATCATTTAACAAAGGGAAATATGTCGAAAACCTAACATTCAATAATCTGATATTTTAAAAACCTGACACTCAAAAACCCGACGTTTAAAAAAACCGATAATTTAAAAAACGACCAATTTCTCGACTTTCGACGCATCGTTTTTTTAGTTTTTTTTTACAAATTGTCGAGTTTTTTTAAGTGTCAAGTTTTTGAAGATTCCGGTTTTTGCATTTGCCGAGTTGCAGTCGCATTGGCCCCTTGTGGCCGCCAAATTAACTACATAAAACAATCGTATGCAATGCCAATTCGAAATTAGAACGTTACTAGTGAATTGAAAAATATCATATCAAGAACATATTTGAGACTTAAATATTGTAAAAATTTATTAAATACGCCAAAAATCCGACATGCAAAAATCGGACTCTTTAAAATCTCGACAACTTAAAAAAAAAAAAACTAAAAAATCGATGCATCGAAAGTCAAGAAATTGCTTGTTTTTAAATTGTCGGTTTTTTAAATGTCGGTTTTTTGAGTGTCGGGTTTTTAAAATATCAGGTCATTGAATGTTAGGTTTTAGACATATTTCCCTTTGTTAAATGATTTAGATAAAATAAAATATGTCCCACCTCGACGAAACTTGTACTTCAAATTGAAAAACAGTACAAAAATTCTACAGGCAAGTAGCTTCGTTTAGCGCCTATGTGACTACTCAGATTTTGTGACTAATATTACCAGTAATCTATTAAAAAAAATTTAAGAAAAAAAAACTGATGTTGTTGAGAAAATTAACTTTTAATTTTTTTCGAAAAATGGCCGACATTTTGTTTTTTTTTTCAATTTTTGTCAATATTATTATTGGATATCGATAAAGTACCAATAACACTACCACATGAACGAACAATAATAGTAAAATATTAATAACCGTAGAAAATATAGCATTTTAAAAAAATTTTATTCCATATTTTTTGGAATTTGCAGATTTACGGGTGAATTTTTAATTGCTCAGAACTTCAAAAAAAAAATTTTCCGTGAAACAAAAAAATACGGGTCACCTTATTTGCCCTAAAGAACAACATATTTCATGGAAAATAATTGTTAAGAAGTCAACATAGTACCCCTGCCCGATTTTGAATGGAATCGGCCATCAAATAAAAATGATTAATACGAATTAAATGCATAAATTTATTAATTGACCATATCTGGAACAATACTGGTATGTCCAATTTCGTTATTTTGAAAATACCTTTTTCTCAATTATTATTATTACATGCCACGATTCATATAATCGAACAATTAGCACGTCGTCGCAGTATAAACGGCAGTTAATCTTTCGCGTCAGCGATGAAGAAAAGAATCGCACAAAAAAAGAATTAAAATAGATAGGTTCCAAAAAAAACCTTTTGCCCGCCCTACAGAGAAAAACAGAAAAGATCCAAAAAGAAATGTTAACACCTAAAAATTAACAACTTTAATCGCGATCGCGCACTATTGGCTTACCTCCATCCCACTGGTCACTGCGACTAAGACTCAAAAGTCCTTTGTATCCTTACGGTGACCGAATCAAAAAAGAAAGATCCGATTTCACGTACTAACCGCAAACCCTATGACCTAAACTAGCGTCGCCAGCAAGGAGCGGCATGACTAAGAAACCACTAGTGTTACAATTATTGATTATCGATCACGCATAATATCGCATTTCTACTTTATCAATTTCAACTTATCAGTAACATTATTAAAATTATACTAGTCATTCATCACATAAACAACGCTTATCACTAGCCTACGACACCAAATAAATCTTAATAATAAAAACATATATATGGACACGCCACCACCATATGGTTCACCTTACAAACTTTTATTTTCAAGTAACATTTACTTAACTCGAGTAAATGGTTGATTTGAATAATAGCAAGTAAAGGGTGTACTTCCGAAAACGCCCCCCAACCGATTTTAATTTACATTGGTATACTTACGTATTTCGGGGTGCTGATTACGGAAATGATAATGACAATTGGCGCAAATTTTATTTTCATGGTGAAAACCTTAAAAAACCACCATAATGTAAGGTTTTTTGCAATTATCTCCTAAAATTTTAAAAATTTCGAAAAATTGTTTAATTAAAAGTTGTAGATTTGATCGAAATACACATTTTATGTTCTATGCATTTTCCCGTCAAAATCGATAGTTTTTGAGAAAAATCGAAAAACGACAAAACACCATGAAAACGATCAATTATAACATGAATTCCACGTAGCGATACACATATGCTTTTGGGAATTGTTAGGGATAGGTAAAGTTCTGACTGGTTAGGTTAGGTTAGTTTTAAGGCACCCAAATGCTTTTATGCATTATTAGGGCTAGGCAGAGTTCTGACTGGTTAGGTTAGGTTAGTTTTTGGGCACGCACATGCTTTTAGGCATTGTTAGGGCTAGGCAGAGTGCTGACTGGTTAGGTAAGGTTAGTTTTAGGGCACCCATATGCTTTTATCCATTATTAGGGCTAGGTAGAGTTCTGACTGGTTAGGTTAGGTTAGTTTAAGGGCACGCATATGCTTTTAGGCATTATTATGCCACCGTCACAAGCACCTAAGACCATTTCGTGTTAACGAGAGCCGTGACGTTGCCATTTCTCTGCTTCCACTATTTCACTATACGAATTTTGACCTTAATTGTGTTTTGTAGTTTTTTCGGTTTTTCTCAAAAACTATCGATTTTGGTGGCAATATTTATACAACATAAAATGTGTATTTCGATAAAATCTACAACTTTTATTCGAAGAATTTTCGAAATTTTGAGAATTTTATGAGATAATTGCAAAAAACCATAAATTATATTGGTTTTTTAAGGTTTTCACCATGAAAATAAAATTTGCGCCAATTTTCATTATCATTTTCGTAATCAGCACCCCGAAATACGTAAGTATGGCCAATTTCCATTAAAATCGGTTGGGGGCCGTTTTCGGAAGTTTATCCCAAGTAAATATTTGTTTTAAAAAAAAGCAATATATTCGAATTAAATTTTTTTTTTAATTTGAAATATATTTATTTTCACCGAGAAAATATTTTGTTCAAAAAAATAAATAAAATTTATGTTTAAAAAAATAATTTATAAATTTGAATAAATATGTACTTGAAACAGAAATATTTTTGAACATTAAATAAATAAATCCTTAAGTTGAGTAAATACTTTTTATATATTATACATAACTAGGAATTAGGAGAATTTGACGATAACCTTTAAGTTCAAATTTTCAATAAATTGGCTATTGGCTTGCCAAACTGTGAAAGGGAAATCCACCGTCTTTCACACAAAATGTTATGAAGCGCACATACAGACACGCGCAATTTAAGCCATACAATAAATGATTAGATTTTTGAAGGTTAAAGAATTCAAAATGACTTCCACTTATTATCGATCAAATTACAATTTATTTTTATAATTTTCAAATATATAAAATATACACAAAAATTACTTTTCAATATCTTTTAAAATATTTATTGGTCCTCAGCTTGTCACCTGAAAAAAAAAATGTTGGTGTCAGTCACAGATACAATAAGTTTAATTAATATTAAGTACTAATGAACAATAATTCATAACGACACTTAATGCAATCTCATGATATAATCAACTCATAAAATAATACGTCCGATTAATCACGAATTCGAGTACATTGGAAAAAAAACATAATATTTAGTATGACTTATAAAATAATGTGTAATCTTTGTTACTTACAGGATTGAAGTTGCCAAAAGCCCGCATCCTCTGATGCACAAGACGCTTCACAGCGGGGCAATGCGGCAACGTGCAATCAAGCTTTTGGCACCGTTCTGCGTGCCCGACGAGGATCACGGTCATCTCCGTACAAATCGTACATTGAGAGTGGGGTTCCTCCCAACATGCTGCCATGTGCAGGGGGCAATTTTTTAACTGCCAGCAGTGAGGCAGCATGTACTCAATGTTGCTACACGATGCAGCATGCAGCAATGCCTGCTCTGAAACACCAGGCAATCTTTGCTTGTGCTGCAGACAAGCGGCCACGTTTCGCCGCAGCCTTTGGTCGAATAATGATTGCTGTAAACAATTTATTGTTATCATTTTATTCTAAGTAGGCAGAAAATATGATTATAAAACATTGAATTTTTTAAATATAAAGTGCATCCGGTATACAATTGCTAAGATCTGCTGTTACCCATTAAGTAAACATATAAGTTAAAACTTAACATATTCAGCATAAGAAAGGAAGTAGCATTGTATAGTGAAAGGCATTGGTAAGTTAAACAAGACATGACAGTATACTGGTAATTTGCCAATAGGCTTACACCTACCTCATCACTGGGTCCTACCGACAGTCCTCCCATCGACAGAATCAAATGGTTAAATTCCATTTTTTTATTCCTGAAAGTAACAAAAACCAAACAGAACATCAGTATTACATATCGATATACTCGGAAAAAATATTATATACCGTTGTACCCGAGTAAAAAAAAAATTCTCGCAATAGTATCTCATCAAGTCTCGAGAAAATGTCTCCCGAAAGAATCGCTGGTAGACCTTCGGAAAGACTGGGTCACCTGGAAAAAATTTTATTCATATGTTTTCGGACGTATTTTGGGTCGCTGAACACGAATCTGAAGTCAAAATTTGTCGCTCGGCCATATCTTGGCCGCTATATTCAAAAAATATCGAAAAAACGGCCTTTTTTTCCATTTATTATGAAAACTCGAACTCGCACGAAAAAAAGTTTCAAACAAAAAATTTACGGCTTGGATTTGTCTACAAAAAAGAATCAAAACAATTTCTTCCTAAAATTAAAAGTAACGTCGTAAATGGAGGTTGAATATGAGAATGTAGTCAGTGAATTTCAGAAAGATAGGAACTAGCCGGATTCAACCTCCGCTAGATGGCGAATTGGGTATAACTGCAGAATAACTACAGCACCTCGAGAAAAAAAATTATAAAGCTATTTTGACGTATTTTTGCCTCCTGCTTACGAATATGATAATAAAAGTTAGCGGTCGGACATATTGAAACCGCTATCTTGAAAAAACTGTCAAAAAACACGATTTTTTCCAGTTTTTTGCATAAAAATGTAGAAAATTAAATTCTGTACAAAAAAAGTTTTTATGCATTTTCTTCGTATTACCAACGATAACCTCGCAAAAAAGGATAAACCTCAGAATAAGCGGCATAATGGGTTCTGTGTACGGCATGAAAAACATCGGAAGTTATTGAAAAAATCATTGAAATTTGTAACGGATTGCATAAAGGGCGGATTATGATTTTTGAATTTCGCGCGCTTTGTAATTGAAAGTCGCGCGCTTGGGAGTCTGGTTTTGTATTACTCCGCCGCAGCGTGGTTGTCACATGCGAATTGGCGTAGTGGGGCACTATTCGGGATTTGATAGGGGTCACAAGCCGGGCGGAATGTAGTAGTGTATATGTATGAAGTGTGTGCCGGCATACGCGTCGAAGTTTATGAAATATATAAATACGGGAAAAAGGAGTATTCGTCCTCTTTTCCTGCGGACAACTTCCAAATTCGGAAGTGTTTTTCTTATAAGTGAATAGATTAACGTGGCTGCGTCGTCGGCGTGGTCAAATATTTTGAAGGCCCGATTGGGGTAAGTACCTTGAGTAGACAATAAAAAAAGAACCAAGGTGTTGTGACGGTTGTGTCGGCATTGTCGCGATATTGAGGTATTTCGAATTACAGTGGTTCCTGGTGGTCGGACAGCGACCCTCAATCCAACCCCGTAGAGCGTTCGATGCGAGAAATTGGTCGGCTGTTTCGTACATTTTGTGCACAGCAGCACACTAAGTGGGTTAAGTACATTCCCAGAGTACAGGAGTGTTTAAATATGACATTTCATCACGGGACAAAAATGGTTCCTTATTCCTTACACTACGGTAGACCTGTGCGAGAACGGCTGGTCGAAGTCTTTCCCATTCTAAGTCAATGTACCCCTGATCGTGAAATTCAACTTCGTCGTGCTACCGAGAATTTAGAGAAGGCATATGTTGACCGTTGTAAAACACAAAAAGGAATTAGTAAGGTGTTGTTGAAACCGGACGACCTAGTTTTATTACGAGTGCCTCACTTGTCTGATGCTTCACAAAAACAAATTTCAAAATTTTTTCATTTATACGAGGGTCCATATTGAATTATTAGAGAAGTTGGAAAAAATTCTTTCAAATTGAATCAAGCGGATGATCGAGATCAGGTTAAGGGTACGTTTAACCGGTGTAGTCTGAGAAAATATTTTACCGAACCAGACGTGCATAAAATAGGTTCGATTTAAACCAAGTTGGCTCTCTTTTCACCCCTCTTGAGTTGTTCTAAATGACTTTGTACCTGATGAATAGTTTTAAGCGAGTTGGTATTATGATTCCGACGAAGGAATGGCGTATGTGTGATGGAGTAGAATGGTGATTGTGTAATATCGATGAGTACCCTTTTTGTTATCATCGATAGGGGGATGATTGTAACGGATTGCATAAAGGGCGAATTATGTATGATTTTTGAATTTCGTGCGCTTTGTAATTGAAAGTTGCGCGCTTGGGAGTCTGGTTTTGTATTACTCCGCCGCAGCGTGGTTGTCACATGCGAATTGGCGTAGTGGGGCACTATTCGGGATTTGATAGGGTCACAAGCCGGGCGGAATGAAGTAGTGTATATGTATGAAGTGTGTGCCGGCATACGCGTCGAAGTTTATGAAATATATAAATACGGGAAAAAGGAGTATTCGTCCTCTTTTCCTGCGGACAACTTCCAAGTTCGGAAGTGTTTTTCTTATAAGTGAATAGATTAACGTGGCTGCGTCGTCGGCGTGGTCAATTATTTTGAAAGCCCGATTGGGGTAAGTACCTTGAGTATAGACAATAAAAAAAGAACCAAGGTGTTGTGACGGTTGTGTTGGCATTGTCGCGATATTGAGGTATTTCGAATTACAGTGGTTCCTGGTGATCGGACATCGAGCGTTCGGTCTTTCCAAAACAACGTCCATAACGAGGTTAGGATTGCACGTGGTGCACGAATATCGAAGGATTCAAATACACTGTTGGAGGTTAGGTTGGTCGAGAACGGTTTCTGGGATCAACCCCCATGAATACGAAGGTGCAGATTTTAATAGGATTCTACCTCTTCCCCCACTCTACGAGTTAGACTGCGTTTGGAGGAGATCAGTCCCATTTCCAGCACCGCAGATCACCCTATAGGAGTATATTGTGATCCTGCTATTCCGGAGCGAAAGAGTAAAGAAATCTGCACTTCCTTGAAATTCCTGGTATCGACTGCAGGTACATCACTACATTTCCACCAACGACGATCAGCACCAGGTAGGACAGTAGTGCTCCAGATTTGTGCGTGACCTATGATCCATGATCAGTGAATAAACAGTGACGTATGGTTCAGTTCTCTGGTATTGTTTCTTTTTTTTTAAAAAAAAAGAGGATCACTGAGTCAAATAAATGGATACGGTGTAGTTATAGACTCTGTGATCGGTGTAAAAACGTGTGTCGATTGTGTCGTCGGTTGGGCTATGTGTGATATTCGATTGAGTTTCGACAGGTTTATATTAGGTGTGAAAGAGCGTCAGAATGAGAATTAGAATTAGTACGATCAATTTTCAACTTTCAATTTGTAAATCAAACAAAAAAATATTAAAGGAAAGGAAAGATTTGCATTGCCCGTCTCGAACAATGATCAATAACGATAAACTGTGAACATGCTTTTAGAATCATCTATTATAAGTATTATGGATAATTGACGTGTAAAATAAATCATCAAAAATTTTATGATGATACGTGATCAACGTATAAAGTTTATGTATGATTAATTTGAAAGCTAAATACCAAAAAAAAAAAGGAATTAGTTATAATAAAGAATTATTTACAAAAGCAACGTTTATCTATTACAAATTTTAGAACAGATATAGTTATCTTATTCGTGACGTATCTATTAACATTAGACTATGGCTCTCAGTGACTTTTTTGTAGGAAATTTTGTGCTCTACAAAAAAGGTTCAGTGCATTTTTATCGTATCTAACACGGTAATCAATACGGAAGCCTTGAAATGAAAAACGTAGTGATTTTTTCATTATTAACGACTTAAAAAAATCATATAAAAATAATATAAATAACCACATCGTCTATAAATTATGTAGAAATATTCTTAAAGACATAAGAAAAGTATACCTATTTATAGAAAAACAAATTTTGAGGATTTCGAATTTTAATTGTCATTTTACGTCATCACTCGCGATTTACATCGCGATCTGCTGGACAGTGGGAAGGTGTTTTAGCTGGACAATCTGGCTGGAGCGACGTTCTATTTTTTTCCGTGTGTCACCAAAGTGCAGTTCTCAAATAAGGGTCGGAAAAAATATCCAACCGACGCCACGCCAGACTTCATTGTGTAAATACAAAAGCTAAATGCCTACAGAAAATTAGGATTTGTCACAGAAAATTAATTTAATCTTGACTAGAACAAATTTTGAAACCATTTAATTTTAAATTACGTGAACCAGGAATTTTTATAGACGTATTATACGATTTGAATGTAGATATGAAAACGCCAATTAGAACAAGAAAAGAATGATTTTTCAACACTTTAAAGAAATGTAATGCTATAAATGTTATATTAAGCAGCCAGACGTAATTGCGTTCTATTTCTTATCAGTTTTCATTGAATTAAAATCGTCATACATTTTCGAAACATTTTCGTTCCCCATTCAAGCACTTATTAAAAAAAGATTTATGTGCTATGCAATTAATGTTTGTTTTAGAAGCAACACAAATATGAAAATATCAGTGAACATTTCAATAATGTAAATTTCATTTCCGTAATTTTCAATTCGTCGATATTGTATAGAATATTTACAGTTTATAGATAATCTGCTCAGGAGGTATAGATTTATTAACAACAGCAATTTGGTTGTGAATTTGATTGTATTATATTTTATAAAAGTGACAGATGTCGGAATTTATGTAAGCGACAATTAATTTGAATCGAGCATTTGAAGTTTTCTTTAATGTTACATAGGTGCACACTTTGAATTGAAAGTAATATAATCAAGACAACCATGTAGTATCATTAAATAATATTTTATTCAGTTTGACGATATGCTAGCCATACCACTGATATTGATTTTGAAGTAGGGTAAACGGTACAGTAGTCGGCCATCCGACAGTAGTCGGCCACCTTCCATTTTTGGTCGTTAATGTTAAAATTTTTTGAGTAAATTTATATCTCGTCATAGTACTTACCCCATACTCTGACGACATATAAATATCACCGAAAAATTTTAACATTAATGACTAAAACTGGAAGGTGGCCGACTACTGTACCGTTTACCCTATTATAAACTTATCTCACTATTAAACTTTCGATTAAAAATTTTGCATCTGGCTTTTAGTACTTTTCTATATAAATGATTGCTGATCTCTATTACATATTTAACCATACTTAGAGTTTCTTTTGTTTGAGGTGATATCAATTTAAAAAAAAAACTCTTTGTACCCCATATTAGGTTACAACATAGGGGGCAATCGTTACATCACTTAATAATCAACACAAATTCACTTCCCATCACTAAAAAAAAAGTAATTCAAAATAATTTTTTCGTATATATTATACAAACAAATTTTCATTGCTTCTGTGGAACGCCATTATTTACGACAAGATTAACACTGTAGACTCATGAATTAAGAATTTCAAATACAGGATGCCCCATTTTAAATAACGGATTAGAATATCTCGGATGGTAAGCATTTTGGAGGAAATTTGTTTAAACAAAAGTTGAAGGGTAAAGACAGGGCTAACTTATGGTGACCTTGACATTGACCTTGACGATGGCCTTCAAGGTCATTTCAATATCAAGTCAATTTTTTCAAATGGAACCCTTTATTTTTTAACTCGGAAATGGAAAGAGCGGAAGATGTTACGTCATAATGTGACCTTGACTTTGACCTTCGCCGCTACCTTGAAGGTCATTTTAATATCAAGTCGATTTTTTTAATGGAAGCACTCATTTTTTGCAATGGAAATGGAAACAGAGGACAACTTCACGCCCGCATGTGACGTTGACATTGAGCTTGACCTCAACCTTCAAGACCATTTGAAGGTCAAGTCGTTTTTTTTAACGGAACCCCTTATTTCTATCCCGGAAGTGGAAAGCGTGGACCTTAATAGAAATGATCGATCCGCCATCCATCCAGGTGGGGAAAGATGGTGAAAACACACAGCCAGTTAATCGGTCCTCCTTGTATTTTCGCTGTGCCTCGCTTGTCTGTGCCACTTTAAGGCACACGCTCCATGGCGTGGTGCTATAGTTTTTTTCGGTTTGTATCCGTTAGTTTGGACCTCCCTGCTGGCCAGTATTCAGCATGGTTGAACCTTAGCTGATAGAGCCCGAGCAGATCGTGAGCCACAACACCCCCACCACGAGAAGGTGGACACATGGGGGCACCCAGCCAATCAAGGCAAGGTCGTAAGAATCCCAACCACTTAAGGCAAGGTAAGTGATGACCCAGCCGGTCAAGGCAAGATCGAGAATGACCCAGCCAATCAAGGCAAGGTCGTAAGAATCCCAACCACTTAAGGCAAGGTAAGTGATGACCCAGCCGGACAAGGCAATATCGAGAATGACCCAGTCAGCCAAGGCAAGGTCGAGAATGATCCAGCCAATCAAGGCAAGGCCGTAAGAATCCCAGCCACTTAAGGCAAGGTGAGTGATGACCCAGCCGGTCAAGGCAAGATCGAGAATGACCCAGCAAATCAAGGCAAGGTCGTAAGAATCCCAACCACTTAAAGCGAGGTAAGTGATGATCAAAAAAGTTCACTCCATTAGCAAATTCATCTAATTAAATGTTCAAATAATTGACCGTTATTGTCAAGGCATAACTGAATGCGATTTTGGAAACTTCTAATGGTTGCAAGAAGAACATTTCTTGGAATGTTGCGACATGCGTTTGTTATGCGTTCCATCATATTATATCTTGTGGTGGGTGCTTCTGTGTAGACAATATTTTTCAGATAGCCCCACAAAAAGAAACTAGTTAAATCCGGAGATCTCGGACTCCACTCCACAAATCCACCACGTCCTATCCAATGATTCGTGAATCTGATATTTAAATAATCACGAACTATCCTGGCAAAATGAGCAGGTGCACCATCTTGCTGAAACCACATGCGGACTCTCGTGTGTAGATCAACATTTTGGAGCAATGTCGGTAAATCGTTCATTAGAAATTGTAAATAATTGTGCTGAAACCACATGCGGACTCTCGTGTGTAGATCAACATTTTGGAGCAATGTCGGTAAATCGTTCATTAGAAATTGTAAATAATTGTGACCATTTACATTTGTGTCGAAGAAATAAGGTCCAATCAAGTTTCCATTGACAATACCGCACCACACGATCAAACTCCAACGTTGCTGATGATTCACTCCGCGATGCCAATGAGGATTTTATACAGACCAATAATGGCAATTGTGCCTGTTAAGTTGACCAGTATAATGAAAAGTGGCTTCATCACTATATAAGACGTAACGAAAAAAGTCCGGATCTTGTTGTATCATTGTTTGTGCCCATCTACAAAACAGGCGCCTTCTTTCGAAGTTTCCGGCTTGCAATTCTTGTGTCAAAGTTATGTGATAAGGACGCAATCTATGAACTTTCAATATTCGGTGCACCGTGGATCTTGGAACACCTAATTGTCTCTCAATTTCTCGCGTACTAACATGAGGATCGTTTGCTACCATACCTAACACTGCAAGCACTTGTGGATCATCTCTCTGTGGTACATTATTTCGTCGTCTTTGTCGCAGAAAAACTGGTCTTTGGCGTTGACGTTCTACAAGTCTTGCAATGGTACGATCATTCGGGTGCCTTACATTGGGAAAGCGATTACGATATAATTCTGCAGCTTGTACATAATTACCTCTGTATTCTCCAAGTATGAGGATAATATCTACTATTACATTCGGTGTATAATCTGCCATTATGTAAGATAAAGATGAATTTTTAGATAAGTACTTTTTATCGTTTAACTCATCTTAATAGAAAGCTGAAAAAGCATGTGGCAAGTACTTGAACAATTAATACAGAGTCAGGTTTAAAGATTATTTAACTAAATGAATTTTTGAGCGTTTACTTTATTACAAAAAATTATTTTTCATGTATTATAAGCAACAATATCAACGTAAAGAAATAAATTAATGTAGCTACGGAATTTATTGTGTAATGGCATACAAATACAGTATTTGATGAAGAATTTTACATTCCATAGCACATAGGACACTGATCCAAGATGGACATTGTTTTGATTTCATGCTCCAGACGCCACATCGTATAAGATTTGTGATGCCGTTCGAGAATTTTTCCTATCGTCCAGGCATGTCTCGTCGCGTACCACTCGAGATGAGAACCGCAATCTCGCCTTTCAAAGCACCGTGTACCGTCTCGTCTCGTATAGAAAGTCTCGACAACCGATTTTCGATCTTTCACGATCTTTTCCGATCTTTTTCGATCTTTTACGCTCTTTTACCATCCTTTTTTTATCTTTCACGATCTTTTTCGATCTTTTACGATCTTTTACAATTTTTCACGATCTTTTACGATCTTTTAAGATCTTTTCCGATCTTTTTGGATCTTTTACAATTTTTCACGATCTTTTACGATCTTTTAAGATCTTTTCCGATCTTTTTGAATCTTTTACGATCTTCCTCGATTTTTCCGATCTTTTACGATCTTCCTCGATCTTTTACGATCTTCCTCGATCTTTTACAATCTTCCTCGTTTTTTTCGATCTTTGGCGAACTTTTTGATCTTTTCCGATCTTTTACGCTCTTTTACAATCTGTTTTTTTATCTTTCACGATCTTTTTCGATCTTTTACGATCTTGTACGATCTATTTCGAACTTTTTCGATCTTTTACGATCTTTTTCGATCTTTGTCGGTATTTTTCGATCATATCGATCATTTTCGATCACATCGATAATTTTCTCTCATTTTCGATCCTTTTCGATCTTCTTCGATCTTTCTCGATCTTTTTCGATCATTTTGACCATTTCCGTGGTAAAGGTGAGGGGTTCCATTAAAGGAATCGACTTGATATTAAAATGACCTTGAAAGAAGCTGTGAAAGTCAAGTCTAGGTCAAGGTCATATACGAACGTAAAATCTTCCGCGCTGTCGTCCAGGGTAATAAATAAGGGGTTCCCTTAAAAAAACGACTTGACCTTCAAATGATCTTGAAGGGTGAGGTCAAGGTCAATGTCAACGTCACATGCGGGCGTGAAGTTGTCCTCTGTTTCCATTTCCATAGCAAAAAATGAGTGCTTCCATTAAAAAAATCGACTTGAAATTAAAATGACCTTCAAGCTAGCGGCGAAGGTCAAGGTCAAGGTCACATTATGGCGTAAAATATATATATATATATTTGGAATTTTGATTTTAGAAAATAAAAAATCAGCAACTGCCTTTTATATGTGCTGACATAATTTATCTTCTTCTCTGAGAAATTCATGCTTTAAGGGGCTGCTAAACCGACCCCGCCGATAACGTCACTTCCTAACCTTGGAATAAATATGACGTCAAAAATTAGTACTGATAAGGATTTCAATATATAATATTGGCAATGAAATGTGTCATTTTATGAGTTTCGCTGTTCACCGCATAAAGCAAATATTACTAACAAATGTATATAAAAATGTAATGTATATACCATTTTGTAATGGCATATATCAGCAAAATGTATACATATTGTTCCGGACAGAATCGGATTGCGTTAACTGCGGTACCCGGCGTGGGTTTTTCTGCAGTTTTACCCACGCCATTGCGCACCCGAAGGGGGGTACCTCTCAAAAAGTCGGCTGCAGCCGCAATGAAGGGTGCCTATAGGTTTTATGTACGGGCCTTTCATACTTGGTGACGACGCGCGCAATATTAGAAATTATTGTGAATTGGAGTAATTGAGGAGTCCCTATACGATTTAACGCGCGTTATAATGATTTACATGAGTAGTGAAATTTCGATTCGGAGCAAGGTATCTTAAAATCGGAGCAAGGTGGATTTAGATTCGGAGCAAGGTGCGTTTGAGTTTCGGAGCAAGATGCGTTTGAGTTTCGGAGCATGGAGAATTCGGAATTGGAGCAGAGCACATTTCGGAGTCGGATCGATGTCTATTTGTAATTCGGTGCACGGTTCAATTGCTATTTCGGAGTTTTTTACGATCTGCCGGTGATTCACTTCCAGATGGATAGTACCCGGAGGTTCTACGCGCGGGGACTCGAGGCGTCGAGATCTGCCGTTGCTGGTAATCTGGAGAATGAGAAGTCTGGAGGTTAGTAACCCGGAGATGCGGACTAACCGATCTGCTGGTGATTCGCTTTGGATGGACAGTACTCGGAGGTTCTACGCGCGGGGACTCTTGGAGTCGAGGTCTGCCGATGCTGGTCCTTCGAAGAATAAGAAGTCCTTAAGTTAGTAACCCAGAGATGGTATTGATGATTTGTATGGAAATCGAAGAGTCGATTTGCCATTGTTGGTTTCTCATATCGAAGGTTCGTTAACTAGAGAGCCACAGTCGGTATTTTACCGACACAGGGGTCGGTGTCTTCGTTGGTCGAATTTATTTAAAATGCCGGTCGAATTTTGGAGCGAGAGAGAAAGAAAGAAAGAGTGAGAGAGAGAGAGGCTGCGAGATTCAGTCGTATGGAAGAAGGGATATCGTGCTTCGAAATCGAAATTTCCAGATTCGTCGAGAAGTTTAAAAAATAAGACGATCGGGATCCTTAGCAACGTTGTTAGCGTCGGTAGTAACGAGAGAGTATAAGAACGGGCGACTCCTCCGTTCCCAACACACTCGATTTTCGAATTTCGATCAACGGAGATCGTTACGGCCGGTCGGTTTCGCGATTTGTCGTCACCAACATCGGAATAAAAGTGGAGTGCAATTGAAGAAATCGGCTTGTTTGTTTTGTTAAAATTTCCACCCGGTCAATCGTGAACAAAAATCTGGTGCCGAAACCCGGGAGCAACGCCGGTTTCCGGGGTGGAAATTTTACGTCGTGCGTTCGTGAACGCGTAATAACTTACTCGATCGACTTTGCCGATTCGTTTGTGCCTCGTGTAAAACGGAAGTGCCAAGTAATTGGTTGTGAGTGATTCGGATTGCGCAAGGACGCTCTAAAAATCCGCAAGAGTTTAACATTTTAATTTCGTGGAAGTGGACCTAATTCGAAGGAAGAAAACCGAGGAAAATCATGCCCGTTCTCCGCAAGAAACGTGGACGCCCAGCCAAACCAGCGCAGAAGGGACCCAGAGGAAAATTGAAAAGGACTACGAGGCAAAAGGAAGGACATGGAAATTCGACATCGACGAGGGAAATTTCATCCAACGACCAATCGCAAAATCCGGCCACAAGGAATCTACGTAGCAGAATCGTGAGGAATATTCAAAATGGACGCCAGGCTTCTTCAACTTCGCAGATTGTTCCAGAAGCCTTTCAAACAGTTGCCGATCATGATGGTGGACGAGTCGAGAACGTCACAAGGAACATTCCGGAAGCTTCCCGAACATTCGACGATCGTAATGGCGGACGCATCGAGAACATCGCAAGGAACGTCCCAGAAGCCGTGGGAACAATTGAACGTCGTAATGGTGGACGCAACGAATACTTTTCCCGGAACATTGACGACGAACCCCACGAGGACGAATGGCGCCAAGACGAACCATGGGCTGAAGGAGGAGTTCGATTCCAATCAAATGACGATCGCCCGGCATCAACGACGCATTGGACTACGGGAGAAGAAGACGACTCTTCGCAGCGTGCGTTAGAAGCGGTGAGAAATAACTGATTGAAAAATTTTGAAAATGTAATGCGCGAAATCGAAAATAATCGGGATAGATTGAGACGCGAATCTGACCGTTTAGATGCTTTAGAAAACGAAATTCGAAGCGGGCGTGATTGTTGATTCCGAGCAAAGTTCGGTATCAAGTAGTAGATCGAGAGTTCCGGCGACAAATGAAAATCTAAGATGCGAGTCGGCAAATCGAGCGTCGAATTTAGAAAATAACCTTAACGCGACGAATGAAGATGTTTTTTCGAGGTTATCAAATCAATTAGTCGGTTCGATTTCTCGCGCATTCGAATCCATATCCGCGGATAACGGTTCGAGACGGATTGTTAATCGACTGGCCGCGGGGCCGCTACTAAAATTTAACGGTAACCCGGGTGATTGGATTCGGTTTAAACAATCATACGAATTATCATCAGACTTGGGCGCTTTTTCGGACCGCGAAAATGTCGCTCGATTGTACGAAGCATTATCCGGAGTTGCACGTGAATCGATCGAAGGTATCTTGACGGGATCGACTAGCGCGAAACAAATTTTCGAACTATTAGAGTCGCGATTCGGAGATAAAGATACCATTGGCGAGAAAATTGCGAATGATTTGCGTAAGTTACCGAACATAACTGCCTCCGGAGAGGACATTGTTGCCTTTGCTACGAAGTTGCGAGGTGGCGTCATGTCTATGCAGGCGATAAAACATGACGACTACTTAAAAAGTCCTGAATTGACCCGCGATTTAATTAGAAAGTTGCCGAACACGTTGACGTTTGCCTTCTCTAATTATTTTAAAAATCAGCGAGTAGCTAGCTTAGCGTTAAATACGATATTAAAAGACCAAACTCCTCGAGAGGAGACGTTACTAACCGTATTGGCGGAGATAGAGCATACGATTAACTCGCGACCTTTGACGCATGTATCGGTTGATCCGGGGGATGGGCGCCCTTACGCCGAACCATTTTTTAATCGGCAGTTCGTCAGGTGAACTCTCGATTCCCAAATACGAAATTGATACGAGGTATATGAGAACAATGGCACTGGGCACGAGCCCTTGCCGATGCGTTTTGGAAAAGGTGGTTGACTGAATATTTACCCACTTTACTGCGGCGGAACAAATGGCTACGAGAAACTCCGAATTTTGCAATTGGGGATATTGTATTGGTGGTCGACGAACAGGCCCCACGAAACTCGTGGCGGAAAGGTGTGGTCGAAAAACTTATACCTGGGCGCGATGGTCGAATCAGAGTTGTTTCTGTGCGAACTGCGAGAGGAAATGTGTTACGGTCTGTTGCGAAACTGATATGGTTCGCCAAATAATTGAGGCGTATTGTGCGATTATGTGTGGCCTAAAGGAGGCATTTCGTTTATAATAACTATACTTTTGAAATTTCGTTGCGATTTGCTAGCGTCGCATCGTTTCATGCTAACGTTGTCTAAATTTGTAAGGAATTCGCGGTCGAAAATCGCGTTATTGTGACGGGTCCTGCGAATATGCCATGTAAAGATGTTGATGATTTAATGCGATAAAATGATGAAAATTTCATTGTGTACTACAATACATACACGAAATAATAAAAAAAAAAAAAAAATAATATAAAATAAAAATTTGGCTGATTAAGAATGATTGCGGTATGGCGTGAACGTATGTTTTTGCGAATTTTGCTGGTCGATTTGGATGATGTGATAATGTGTGAGTCTGCGACATCACACAGGGGGGAGAATGTTCCGGACAGAATCGGATTGCGTTAACTGCGGTACCCGGCGTGAGTTTTTCTGCAGTTTTACCCACGCCATTGCGCACCCGAAGGGGGGTACCTCTCAAAAAGTCGGCTGCAGCCGCAATGAAGGGTGCCTATAGGTTTTATGTACGGGCCTTTCATACTTGGTGACGACGCGCGCAATATTAGAAATTATTGTGAATTGGAGTAATTGAGGAGTCCCTATACGATTTAACGCGCGTTATAATGATTTACATGAGTAGTGAAATTTCGATTCGGAGCAAGGTATCTTAAAATCGGAGCAAGGTGGATTTAGATTCGGAGCAAGGTGCGTTTGAGTTTCGGAGCAAGATGCGTTTGAGTTTCGGAGCATGGAGAATTCGGAATTGGAGCAGAGCACATTTCGGAGTCGGATCGATGTCTATTTGTAATTCGGTGCACGGTTCAATTGCTATTTCGGAGTTTTTTACGATCTGCCGGTGATTCACTTCCAGATGGATAGTACCCGGAGGTTCTACGCGCGGGGACTCGAGGCGTCGAGATCTGCCGTTGCTGGTAATCTGGAGAATGAGAAGTCTGGAGGTTAGTAACCCGGAGATGCGGACTAACCGATCTGCTGGTGATTCGCTTTGGATGGACAGTACTCGGAGGTTCTACGCTCGGGGACTCTGGGAGTCGAGGTCTGCCGATGCTGGTCCTTCGAAGAATAAGAAGTCCTTAAGTTAGTAACCCAGAGATGGTATTGATGATTTGTATGGAAATCGAAGAGTCGATTTGCCATTGTTGGTTTCTCATATCGAAGGTTCGTTAACTAGAGAGCCACGGTCGGTATTTTACCGACACAGGGGTCGGTGTCTTCGTTGGTCGAATTCATTTAAAATGCCGGTCGAATTTTGGAGCGAGAGAGAAAGAAAGAAAGAGTGAGAGAGAGAGAGGCTGCGAGATTCAGTCGTATGGAAGAAGGGATATCGTGCTTCGAAATCGAAATTTCCAGATTCGTCGAGAAGTTTAAAAAATAAGACGATCGGGATCCTTAGCAACGTTGTTAGCGTCGGTAGCAACGAGAGAGTATAAGAACGGGCGACTCCTCCGTTCCCAACACACTCGATTTTCGAATTTCGATCAACGGAGATCGTTACGGCCGGTCGGTTTCGCGATTTGTCGTCACCAACATCGGAATAAAAGTAGAGTGCAATTGAAGAAATCGGCTTGTTTGTTTTATTAAAATTTCCACCCGGTCAATCGTGAACACATATAAAAATGTTATTATTTGCTAATAATAAAGATTAGGGGAGAGATGGTAATTTTATATTGATTTTCCCAAATTATCAATGAAAACATATGATTTCTTGTAAATTACGCGGTAAATTGATTGATAACCTGGAATATTCAAATTAAATAGAAACTGGACGTACTTTTAAGTAAAACTCGATGTTAGGGCGCTTTTACGCATTTTTTAGGAATGTACGCCAAATTTCAAGGAAATCGGCTTAGAATTGGAAGAGAATTATCATCAAGAATAAAAATACAAACCTTATAAATGTCATTGCAATTATATTCTTTCTATTCTAATGATTAGCTATTAAAATACTATTTAAATCGAAAATGCCGAACTTCACTTCCCTTATACAAGGTGAGAGGTCTAGTGCGGTTTCATACCCACTCGCATGTGGTCATGGTCTTTTTCTCGGCGCAGCAAGTTTCCCGCGTTTTAGTTTTGCCGTTTTTCCACGAAATGACGAAATGACGAGCCAAAGGGGAGGGGAGGCTCCGTAACTCGGTTAGGTGGCGTTCATCTTCCAACATATTTTCCGCGTAATCTGGGCCTGTTATACAAATGCAGACAAAGGCCTAATTAACAAATGTACCTGCGTAAGCCTTATTTCCCCCTCCCTTAAATGTGATCATTAGCTTTTAGGAAAGCAAGGAGGGTGTGACCTGACCTGACGCGCACTAGCCTATTGGAACCTAATATTCCAAACCATTTTGCCACAAAATACAGGGTACATAATTTCATTCATTCGAGGTAGTTCAGAAGTTGACTAGTGTTCGAACGAAGTACATATGGTATGTTCATTCCACACCATCGTCTCGTGAAGCTAAGAAGTTTTACACAGAATCCGTTCAATAGTAAAATACCCGCAGCATTAGCAGAAGCAACACTAGCGTTCAAAACATAAGTCTACGATTTTCTTAAACTGTAAGTAAGATTTTGCAATATTAATAATTCAAAGTAAATTTTTTACCACTTCAATATATTTAATAATGTTAATGCAATAGTGCACTTATATAAATAATTTTTCGATGCAAATATTTTAAATTAAATGTCATTTGCATATGGATTTTAGTTTAAAAGTTACATGATTGGTTCATTTATAAATTATATTCTGAATTCTCAAATCATATTCCATTAGCATATGTCTATGTGGTATCATCGACAATATTGTAATTCTCAAAGCCTGTCGTTTAATCATAGCGAAACTTTTTTCTAAATATGATTGTTTCATAGTGTTTTGTTTGAACTTCAATGCCCTGATGCGGAAATGCTATGATTTTAAGAATTCTAACAATTCTTAATAAAACGGCTGCATTATACCGTTCAATAGGCAAAGGACTGATGAAACACATATTTCGTAGCCTGCCGGATTAATTTTCGATTTATTTCCACAGTTTTATGTATTATAATATTAGTTCTAATTAATTTAGCGAGCAATTCCACTTGTAAAGTCTTCTGACGTTAACATTTTTAATTGCTTTTGTAAAACTGTTCATGAATTTATACCTAAAACGTATACTTTCTCTAAAATTACATTCAATATATAACGATTGCGAAATTTGCGTCAATGTGTGTGTCAAGAATTGTGAAAAATACTGAGAATTCCGAAAAATTGTATATTTGAATAAGATTATATATAAATTGTATATTGAATAAGATTATATATATATATATTTTTTTTTATATATATTTATATACAGCAGTATTTTTATTATTTCCAAGGGATATAAAATATGATAAACATGTAACTGTCTTTTAGATTTTTTTGTATTAATTTTAATGAGACGTCTATATGTCAAACTCCAAAAGAAGTCGGTCTCGCGCCGACAGTTACAAAGTGCTGACCTGGAAGGGAGCAAAATTTGGACAAACGCGAGAAGGAAGACGGAGGGAACGTAAAATTGAATAAAAGGATCGGAAACAATCGCGTTGACTTAAATTTTATTACAACCTGAGACAAGGGACCAGAGTAAACTGGTACTTACAAAAACAGGTGGCGAATCACTCCAACACACCAATACAGTCCTTGGGGCCTGACTTTATTTGTTGGGTCCGCGTACAGTCCACCGAAATAGGCTGTCCACCTAATATAATTTGGACGCCTCGATATTATGGACGTTCGTCCGTCACCCACACACACACTCAGAATTCCGCAAAACCGGATACAACAAATAAAAAAAGAACGGAATTCTCCACGCTCGGATCAGCCGGTTATCGCCGCAAGTTGTCGAGGTCTGATCTTCCCACCGGTTTTTTTTCATGCCACACACCTGTAGGGTCGCGACGTTGCCAGCTCTCCGAGCCTCTCCAGCCCGCTAGTCCTGAAAACTCCCTAGATGTATAACTATGTTATTCTAATCAGGACTACCGTTGCCGGAGCTTAGGGCATAACGGAATGCTGTTATTTTAGGCTTTAATAAGGAGCAAAACTTAGCTTTTCCGTTACAAACATATTAAAAAACATTTTTGAATGCCATCAGTAAAGAAGAATGTTGCTTGAACAGGTTTTGGTTCACAGATTTAAAAAATGATGAATTTCAATTTATTTTCATTTTTATGTGATGTCTTTCAACTCTTCTGGTTCTAGCTGTTTATATAATATACAATGTAGTGAAAAAAAGATCATATTATTGTATAAAGAGATGGATAAAAGTATTTTATATATAAATTGTATATCTAGATATAATTAATATTCTAAAGCTTTGCATCTAAAAGTGGATTCTATTTATTTTTATAATTTAGATGATATATTTGCACTCCCTATAGTCGCATTTAAATGTATTTTCGATACAACGGTATATAATATTTTTTCCGAGTATATCGATATGTAATACTAATGTCCTGTTTGGTTTTTGTTACTTTCAGGAATAAAAAAATGGAATTGAACCATTTGATGCTGTCGATGGGAGGACTGTCGGTAGGACCCAGTGATGAGGTAGGTGTAAGCCTATTGGCAAATTACCAGTATACTGTCATGTCTTGTTTAACTTACCAATGACTTTCACTATACAATGCTACTTCCTTTTCTTATGCTGAATATGTTAAGTTTTAACTTGTATGTTTACTTAATGGGTAACAGCAGATCTTAGCAACTGTATACCGGATGCACATTATATTTAAAAAATTCAATGTTTTATAATCATATTTTCTGCCTACTTAGAATAAAATGATAACAATAAATTGTTTACAGCAATCATTATTCGACCAAAGGCTGCGGCGAAACGTGGCCGCTTGTCTGAAGCACAAGCAAAGATTGCCTGGTGTTTCAGAGCAGGCATTGCTGCATGCTGCATCGTGCAGCAACATTGAGTGCATGCTGCCTCACTGCAGGCAGTTAAAAAATTGCCCCTAGCACTTGGCAGCATGTTGGGAGGACCCCCACTCTCAATGTACGATTTGTATGGAGATAACCGTGATCCTCGTCGGGCACGCAGAACGGTGCCAAAAGCTTGATTGCACGTTGCCGCATTGCCCCGCTGTGAAGCGTCTTGTGCATCAGAGGGTGCGGGCTTTTGGAAACTGCAATCCTGTAAGTAACAAAGATTACACATTATTTTATAAGTCTTACTAAATATTATGTTTTTTTTTTTTGAATATTCATCTCGAATTCGTGATTAATCGGACGTATTATTTTATCAGTTGATTATATCATGAGATTTCATTAAGTGTCCTTATGAATTATTGTTCATTAGTACTTAATATTAATTAAAGTTATTGTATCTGTGACTGACGCCAACATTTTTTTTCAGGTGACAAGCTGAGGACCAAGAAATATTTTAAAAGAAATTGAAAAGTAATTACTTGTGTATATTTTATATATTTTTAAATTGTAAAAATAAATTGTAATTTGATCGATAATAAGTGGAAGTCATTTTGAATTCTTTAACCTTAAAAAATCTAATCATTTATTGTATGGCTTAAATTGCGCGTATCTATATCCGCGCTTCATAACATTTTGTGTGAAAGACTGTGGATTTCCCTTTCACAGCTTGTCATGACAATAGCCAATTTATTGAAAATGTAAACTTAAAGGTTATCGTCAAATTCTATTAGGGCTATTAAGGCAGTTACTAGAAAAGTTAGATATTAATGTATGCTTTAGGGAAGAGAACAGAGAGGATTGCGGTCCGGTATAAACGGCTTGTATTATCTAAAGAATCGGAGGAGGGCCCCCCTCGGCCGGGGAACAAAGTTCCGAAAATCAACATACCGAAAGGCCAAAATTTCGAATTAGCATAGCTCCCGCGTGATTTTCTTCACTTTGCCTTTGAAAATTTGGCAAAAAGAAACCAAATTAAAATACCTTGGACCTACGCAATATCTAAATTTTAGCCTTTCGGGATTTTGATTTTCGGAACTTTGTTCCCTGCCCCCCCCCCCCCCCCCCCACGGAGGCCATCAATTGCTTAGAGTCCCTCTAGAAAGGGACTTAATAGAATTAATCGTAATTCTACACAACAATAGTTATTTAAATTTAACTTCAATTTCTCGACCGTTTAATTTAGATATAAATATCTGATGGAAGTTCTTGGAATTTATTGGTCTATTTGTAAATAAGGATTAGGTACAAAGATAAATAAATAAACCATTAAATAAATAAATAGACGTAACCGGGATCTCGGTCTCGTCAAGCGCCTTACTTTTTGATATACATATATGTTAAATTATTGACTCGATAACTATTGGGTATAATACCCCTCTAGTTGTTAAGATTACAACTATTGCTGAAAATCCAATATCGCGGCTCAAAATTAGAAATTGCTTTTTCGGTGTACCCGTTGGACAAATCGTACTTTCATTATCCCAATTATAACAAAAATGGGTTTTCGTATGTTATTAGGGTCGCTGAACATGAATCTGAAGTCAGAATTTCGAAATTCAAAATGGCGGACCCAATATAGCGGCCACAAAAAGGAAATTATGATTATAATTAAGAATTGATCTTGTTGAAATTTAGAAGTACTATTTATATGTTTTTGAGGTCGCTGATTACGAATCTGGTGTCAGAATTGCGATTTTCAAAATGTCGGACTCAAAATGGCGGACCACCGTGTGCTATCCTTTACTGCGTCAATTGTATTTTCACAAAAATAAGTATCTATACGTTTTTAAGGTCGCTGATTACGAATCTACAGTTACAATTTTGAAATTCAGAATGGCGGACTGGATATGGTGGCCTCAAAAAAGAAGTTATTTTGATAATTCATAATAGATCTTCTTGAAATTTAGTGGTACCTTATTTATAGTTTTTTGAGATCACTGATTACAAATCAGGAGTCACGGTTGCGATTTTCAAGATGGCGGATTCAGTATGGCTGATTGCTGACCACGATGAGATAAGTTTTACTATGATAATGATATTGTGTGCAACATAGGTATCATGAAAATCCTTGCTGTCTTTGATTATTGCAAAACAAAACTTACCTAAGGTCTTACTTGGAAAATTCAATACGATGTTGTTTTTATGAAGTCGGTAAATATTCTCCAGCGTATTCATTTCCGAAGTTTGGTGTTAGTCGTCTACGTTTTTCACAAAATTTCCGAGTTTCAGTATCATAACCTATATTTGTACAGGTTTTTCGAACTGAACTTTGAGCCATTTTCAAAATCTTCGATTATATAATGAAATGTATGAAATGAATATGTACGAAATGTGTACGTCCATTGGACGTATGTGCTGACTGGGTAAAGGACATAATTTTTGTGTTCTCCGTACCGAGTTTTCTTGTTTTAGTTTTGCATTTTTTTTATGTCTGATTCTTCACATCTCTGATTGTGAAGCTTCCCAGTTTATCAATTCGAATTCGCACGTTCTGAATTCCTCGTATTATACGATAATAAAAGTATAATTTCTAAAAAAGCACCGAGTTCTTTGAAAGTCGAAGATACACTGGTTAACGGTATTGAAATTAACGGTCAGAACCATCCTTAAAATTCATTTTTTCACATATGATGTTCCAGCCAGATGTTATATAAAATGCACAAAAGGACATGTGGGCTATTGTTCATTCATGCTTTAAATGTAACGTGAAAGGAATTGTTATAATAAAAGGATTATTTTCTCTAATTTATCTCCATCTGATATGAGAGACGATCATGCTTTTCGATTAAAACCACAAAGAGAACATCATATTGGTACGTCGCTTCTCGAAACTATTCCAAACCTTAATATGGTAGATGATTTCCCCGTCTAATCCCATGCATTTACTTTATTTGGGAATAGTTAAGGAATTAGTGGTAAATTTATGGTATTTAGGAAGACCTCGAACCAAATTATCGTCAACACATAACTAAATAAATTGCGTGATTCTTGAATTATTCGACTAGCACGAAAATGATAGGAAACGGTTCTATGATGAAAAAGAGAAGTGACGTCATCGCGATTTAGTAGGCTTTTACTGATCTTAAACGAAAACAGATAATCGTAATAAGCAAACAGTTGGCGTAACGACATTAAGTTAAAAGAACGCAGGATTGGATCGAAATCGTGATCGAAAAAGCTTAATGGTGTTGTTGATTTCCATGACATATAACGCAAAATTTTATGGTGTACAGATTCTAGAAGTTTAAACATACTTTTAGTGTGAGGAGACCGAAAACTTTAGAGAAATCGAAGTTAAAATAGAGTCGACTTGAGAATGTTCTTTAAATACGAAAATAATATAATCGCTATATAATAAAAGATTGGTCACCGTAGAACGCCCTTCAACGAAGCCATGCTGCTCCTTAACAATAACAGTAGACAAAAACTCAGAGACGTATTTAGTTACAATGGCATCGAACATTTTTGCAAAACTGCTTAAGATAGAAATAGTTCTATAGTTGGTCACATCATGGATATCGCCATACTTATAAATCGGGTGTATAAAAGCTATCTTCCACATGGAAGGGAAAGTACTAGATGAAAGTGACCGATTAAAAAGGAGCAACAGGGGTTCGATCAAAGACAACGCGCATATTTTTATAAAATATGGAGGAATTTCATCCGGACCATAATTTACATCATCATCAAGGGCGCCAATTGCGAGACGTAATTCACTCTCCGTAATACAATACGCGGGCATGGGAGCAGCACTATCATCTAAAGTAATATTAAAAGTACAAGGGGCTTAAGGGGCTTATATACAGTTGAAAAATATACGGAGAAAAGATCAGCGATACTATGATTACTTCCCGCTAGTTCGTCACCCCAATACACATTCACCGGCAAACGATTACTCTTTTTTAATGAATTTACAAGATTCCAAAAAATTCTCATACATTTATGAATACCTGATTCTGTATATTCCATATGGGCTAGAAACGCAGAACGAGACAATTTAATACATTTCGCACGCAAAAATTTAAAAGGTACATAGTGGACCTAATTTAGTACGCTTCCACTGAGAGAGAGCACGTTCATTATCGCTCAGACATTGCTTTAGTTCGGTAGTGTACCAACGGGGATACGAACTGGTAACTTCCCTCTTACGCGGAATAAAAGAATTAATACACGAGTACAAAATATTATAAAATTTGTCGAGACACAAGTCTACACTTAAATTATGAAAAAGTTCGTTCCAATTGAAATCCCCAATGCTACGATTTAAACTGTCATATTTACCGCGAAAAAAATCTAGAAGAAGAGCCCGTTTCGGTAAAGAAACATGCTCTTTTACAGACACTTCAAAAAAGACAGCATCATGATGATCATCTGTCTTCAAAAGTTGATCGTAAAGCTGGACATTTCTGACATCTGAACTTGAGGCGAACAATAAGTCTAAGGTGTAGCCTTTAACAAGATGGTTCTCATACAGTTGACTTAAGCCCAAAAATGAGAAGGATCGATGAACTAACTCAGCACAGGCATGGCGTTCTGGAGTAATATGTGACAGCCTTTCCATAAAAAGTGGGCTGTTAGACCATCGCAGATTAGGTAGATTAAAGTCACCACATATTATAATTTCGTGATTGGGTAATTCAGACGATTTCATTTCAACCGCAGCAAGAAATCCCGCAAATAGCTCAGACAATGATTCCGGTGGGAAATAGGCCACTACGAGTATGTAAATCAAAGATCCAATTTTAATGTCAAGAAATAGTATTTATGTACGTCTTTTCGGTGCGTAAAGTAAACTTGTGCGTAAAGTAAACTTTACGCACTCGATTATACTTTACACACGAAAAAGCCGTACGTAAACAATATTTCGGCACACGTGTGTGTGTGTAAAGTTCTTTACGCAAACGCCCTTGTATCGAAAACTACTATTTCGATACTAGTGCGTAAAATACGATTTTACGCACCGTTTTTAACATGCGATTAGATAAGCCGGTGCGTAAAATAGAATTCTTACGCACGCATGTCGAACGATATTTTTCGATATACTATGAGTGAAATTTGTGCGCCGTTTTTTGTGGGTCAAATATGATGTTACGCATGTGTGACGACCGCGGCGCACGAGTGCCCGGCGCAGCCGAGAGAGAAACATTACTGAAATATCCACACAATATACTATTAAGTTTAATTTAATGCTATTTCCAATCATTCGTCATAGAAGGTATAAATACGGAACCGACAAATCACGGTGAAAAAAGAAACTACTCAAATAGGGATAAAATCGAAATAACATAAAAGGTGTTTTTCAATAAATTGACATTTAGAAATTAGTTTTCGATTTTTTAAAGTATGTTTATAATATAATAAATAATATAAAACAAATATAATAAATAAAATATATCACAACTATACCGGGTGAATAATTCAACGCCGAACATAGGGGAAAACGAGTATTAGCTCTCAGCCAATTGCTATCGAGTTTGAGAGTATGCATTATCGCCACCGACCAATCACGGAAAGCGTATGACATCTATCAACTTTGATATTTATGATTAAGAAAATGATTTATTTAAAAAATCTATGCATTAAATATGAAAAGTGCTAATAATTAAACTATTTTTTAATACGCATTTCGGACGTTTCGGAGTGTAGTTTGATGGGTCTGATGTTATGACATATCAGCTGATTCGGAAAAACTTACTTCACAACTTCACTATAATCAGATAAGTTGCCAAGTGACAAATATTTATAATTTATTTAATATTTAAGATGATAATATGATTCTTTGTGATTATGCTTTTTTACCACGTTTTTATCAACTCGTATTCTTCTCTGTCTGTCTGTTTGTCCGGTGCAAATCTTGTAATTGATTTTAAACTAACTTACCGATGAGCTAGAGACTTTGTAACATTTATGTTATAATCTTTTGTTAATTAGTTTTCATAAAAATATTTTTAAAAATAACTATGCCTATTGCGATACGACGACACGCCCCTGCGGAGGACCAAACGATTATGGAAGCGAGAACATGTCGAAGTTTGTCAGCACAATTCCAAAATTATTCACAAAAAGAGAAAAATATAATCCTTGAATTAGTTCTTTTAAAAATATATCATAAGGTCATGATTAACAAATATTTTACACAATGAAATAATTTCTAATATTCAGATATAAAAAATAATAAAACACTAATAATATTCAATTATTGCACCAACTCCAAAATTCACGTATTATAAATCCATCACTCTGATTTATGAAGAAAAATTTAATATTTAAATCGTTGGCCTAATTTAAATCCATATTGAAAAACAAATTCTTATTATGAATACTAAAAGCACCGACCATATAATCTGGTGACGTCAGTTGTTGATCCAATAGACGTATACTCGGCTGCTACGATCTTGTAAATGAAAATCATTGGGAACTTCCGCCGTTGATGATTGAAGCCACGAAGTTTGTCGATCCCCACGGTGTCCCAAATTGCATACCCGCGTGGAAATTTTCGGTACGGCATCAGTACGGCTTGAGTATTGGAAAGAGTACGGCTAAGTATTGGGAAGAGTGTGGCTATGATATGGGTGTTGTATGCCCCTTGTTTGGGTCAAGGTACATGGGATAAGTCTGGCGTATGAGCGTTTCCCATACTATTTGCTAGATTACTTCCAAACGGGTGCCAGACTCTTTCAAGACTTTATTTTGATGTAAAAAAATTAATTTAAACATTTTTTAAATTTATAAATATTTTATATTAAAGTCTCGCATTGTCTATTTAAATTTAACCTATTTTCTTACAATCATTAACGCTCGCAAATAAATTAAAAAAACCTTTCGCTTCGGGGGATTTGAACCAGCGACCCTAACATCGCAAAGCATGCACGCTACCACTACGCTACGCCCTATGTTACGAAATAAAATTTCAGAACTTGTACATTAAGATCGTAGATAGTCAATTTTTTGTATAGACATATTTCCCGTATTTCTGGCCATATGTTCTAAGGTAATTAAACATTTTGAAATTTTTTTATTTTATATATTTGCAAATTTCGTTTGGGGGTCTGTATTGATTTGCTCGAGGTCGTCCCCCTTATCTATACACCCCCAAATTTTGTCAGATTTCGCGTATCTTATACCCTTCTCGAGATATTTTAGAATTTTGAACATTCAAAATTTTGCAAATTTTTAATAACCGTTTGCATTCAGTTAACTAACTCTGCGTACCCGCGGCATAACCCAGTCGGTAAACTCCAATTTAATTTAATTACTTGAATTAAAATCCGTTATTCTAATTTTCTTTCGTCGAATTATCTTAAACAGTCTTTCTAAACAGTGTTTCTAAATATGTTTTTATACATGCATGTCTTTTACTACATAACTTACATTAATTATATTTTAATTTTAAAAGCTTGCGCAAATATAATATTACATTTTTTATACATAACATTGGACTTATTTCTGCAAAGTTCTGTGATACAGAAAGGTCATAACTCCATTAACTACACGGAAAAAAAATGTTCAGAGGATACAGCCAGAAATATGGTTACTTCTGGCAAAAATATAGCTGGATTTGCCATATTATGGCTGAAATAACCATATTTCTGGCTGTACCCTCTGTACATTTCTTTCCGTGTATAATCGTACCAAGTAAATTTAATTTAATTTCATATAAATATTTTTTGATTTCGAAATATTCTAAAAGTGAAGAAGACGAATTCAAGGAGACGAATAAAGCTACATTACTGAATAAAATTTCGTAGTTTTTTGGAACATGCATGTAGTAAAAGAATAATCATCCATGGATGATTACTACATAACTTACATTAATTTTATTTTAATTTTAAAAGCTTGCGCAAATATAATATTACATTTTTTATACATAACATTGGACTTATCTCCGCAAAGTTCTGTGATACAAAAAGGTCATAACTCAATTAACTATAAACGTACCAAGTAAATTTAATTTAATTTCATATAAATATTTTTTGATTTCGGAATATTCTAAAAGTAAAGGAGACGAATTCAAGGAGACGAATAAAGCTACATTACTGAATAAAATTTCGTACGTTTATAAATGTAAAAGTTTAAAATCGATTGTAAAATTTGACCTATTAAAACTAAAAAGCAGACAATAATTAATAAATAAAAAATTCTTTTATGTACGTCTTTTCGGTGCGTAAAGTATACTTGTGCGTAAAGTAAACTTTACGCACGAAAAAGCCGTACGTAAACAATATTTCGGCACACGTGTGTGTGTGTAAAGTTCTTTACGCATACGCCCTTGTATCGAAAACTACTATTTAAAAACCACGTTTTTATAAATAGACTAAAAAGGATAATAGTATATTACTCAACGAGGGAGGTAAAATAAAGATTGCCTCAGACTGTGTGTAATTTTTACCCGAGGTGAAGCCGAGGGTGAAAAACATGTAGTCTGAGGAAATCTTTTTTACTTCCCGAGGGATGTATACGATTTTTCTTAATGGCAGGGAGGAAAAGAAGTAACTTTCCTAAGTTGCTGCTTTCGTCCCAGTGTGATGAAAAATAATTTTTCCCTTCCACACAAGTCACTAATACCGTGCCGAAATAAATAATTTTTCATTTTATTAGGAAATAAAATTTTTGTAAGACTTAAAATGGAAAACGTGGGGCGCAATAGAGGTAACAGAAATGACTCCTCGACGAATAATAACAAATTAGAAACTTATGCTTAAATGAACAATATGACACGCTAGTCATTTCTGTTACCTCTATTGCGCCCCACATTTTCCATTTTAAGTCTTACAAATATTTTATTTCCTAATAAAATAAAAAATTATTGCACATTTATTTCGGCATGGTATTAGTGACCTGTGTAGATGGGAAAAATTATTTTATCCTTTTTAGTCCATTTATAAAAACGTGGTTTTTAAAAAGAATTTTTTTATTTGTTAATTATTTTCAGGATTATGCAAGAATGCGCGAATTGGACTGCTATTAACGAAGCCGTTAGAGTTATGAATTTCAACTGGTTAAAACGGAACCGGAGGTATGTTCTTCAAATGATTAACCGCTTCATATTTAAGTGCTCAATGTACGTAATATGTATTTTTACATATTGTAGGCAGTAGCTGTGCAGTATCCGAGCCTGTCGTAGAACTCCCGTTCTGATTTCATTAACGCTTCGGGTGATATCGGGGTAGCAATTTCTGCTATTCTATCTCGCAATTCATTGCGTGTTATGGCAAATGGACCTTTGTACAATTCAGTTTTTATGCGACCCCACACAAAAAAATCTAAAGGATTTAAATCCGGAGAACGGGCTGGCCACTTGATCGGTCCAAGCCGCCCAATCCAGCGTCTCGAAAAATTGTCATGGAGGTGTTGAGTAACCGATTGCGTACCATGAGGAGGTGCCCCGTCTTGCTGAAACCATATCGTTTCTTCTTCCTAAAACATAATGATATACTTTAAAAATACAGTAATGGTGATGATTAATTTAATTGCATAATTCTTTTCCATACGTACCGCTCGTTCCATTTCATGAAGAAATGGTGTTACAATGTGTTGCAGCAATTGAAGGTACAATTCGCATAAATACAAGTCACATAAAGAATGAACTGTACAAAGGTCCATTTTATTCCGATGTATCTCAATCGTTTTTCAATAAACCGAGATTTTAATAAAATTAAAAATATTACCTGTGTGTTATTATTTGAGCAATCCTTATTACGATTAAAATATAAAGCCTTCCTCATTTGGCGTACAATAATATGTACTCGCATCTCTATCATTAGTGATGACAGATTCGGGTTTTGCATCTGAAAAATTTGATTATTTCGGTCCTGAACAGGACTGTCTCCTTATTGTTGGTTTAAGTCGCTAAATTAAAAATACATATTACGTGTACATTGAGTAATTAAATATGAAGCGGTTAATTATTTGAAGAACATACCTCCGGTTCCGTTGTTACGACCGGAATTTACCTCGTTTTGTGAGATTTCTCCCTAAGTCGCCGGTCTCAGAAGCCGACCTGGAGTTCGAGGCGGAATGATCGGACGCGAGAAATGAGGAGTAGGGGATAAAATAAAACGCGCAAGACTCAATTTGTGAAAAGTAGCATTTATTTTCTTATTGGAGGTTGGTACCTTTGAAAATATTCTTCTATAGATATTTTGGTTTTGGTTTCGGAGGGTGGTTCTGTTGAGGATTCAGATTACGGGGACGTGGACGGAGGTGGGAAAGTCGGGAAATTGCAGAAAATGGCCAATTGGTCGAGCGAGACGGGTTGGTGGCCAATTCAGGGTCGAGCGACCGTCGGTGGTGGGCGCTCCATACGGCCCATTGGGCGGCCTGAGTCAGGCGGGCTCTCTTTTTACGACGCCTTTCTTGAGCACCCGGCAGTGAAAAAGTGGAAAAATAAGAAAAGTAAGAAAATGGGGGTCAGTGTCCTGCATGTGATGGCGGGGGCGGGACCAGTCAACGGAGAAAGGAAAATCTCCAAGTCCCCGCTGGTTGGCCTGCCAAGTTAATAGGCGGTTAGAAAAAGTGAAGGGAAAGTGTGGGGGTACCTACGAGTCGATTTCGGGGCGGAGCGCCTGCATTTGACCTCGGGATCTTCAGAGGATGGTTCGATCTCATTCCCAGGTGAGGGAGGGCGGTTAGCTGTGGCTTATGGCCTCTGTCCACCACCCGTTCACCGAGCCTCAGATAGACCCCTAACAGTCGAAAAAAAAAAAATAAAATTAAAAAAACGCGGTTGTCCCTACGGGTGCCTATGCACCAGGTGGACCTAGCTAGCCCCTTTGCAACGGGGAAAATAACGGAGGCTGCTAACCTCTGTACATTTCCCGGGCGCCGGTAACTGCAGGGTCATTACAATTATGAATGTTAGGAATTGTTAGTATTAATACTTAGTCCTCGTGACAGATGTCCTGGTCCCCGATGTGAGAGCCTTGACGGGAGCTGGTTGGATCCGGCTGTGACGATGCTGGGCTGTGGAAGCTAGCCTGGATCTGGCTCGTCCTGGCTGGCGTTGTGTCCGGGTGGTCCTGGCTGGTTCTGAATTGGCCCTTTTTCTTTAGGAGAGCTCGACTTGATCTTCGATGAGTGTTAATTTTTGACTGATTTCTATGATTTTCGTACGCCTATTTATACCAATGTTCTGCTCATTGAAACTTCGGTGATGCGAGATTTATCGAGGTCGGAGAGGTAAAAGGAGATTTGTCTTTTGTTGAGGTTTCGTAATTTTTTTACCTAATGTTGATCCGATTGACAATTTTGTTTTTTTTCGATTTGTACATTTGGTTTCGCAAAATTTACACAAAAGTTAATTACATGATGAACGTAATAAACATACAAAAGAAGGCGTTAATCGCTGGTGTAACAATATTAATAATAATCCTCGGAGTTTTGACATTTCGACGAAAATCGTTATTTATACAATATTATGTGTTTTTCTTTAAACTTCCATGTGATGTTAAATGTAAAGCAAAGTTATTGACAACATGACTGTGTAATTTTTAAGCTATTGTTTGTTAGTGCGACGTGCAAAATTATTAGTATGGTGTTTTGTTTCATTTTGTAACAAGAAGATGGAGGAAATTATTATGAGTGATATTGTGTTATATAAATACTTTGTTTATTAATTAATTTTGCGGAAATAGTAAAATAAAACGTTGTCTGGGCGTGACTCGAGTGAGTAATCACGTATGTGTGCGTGTGCTTGTATATGTGTGTAAATACATACTTATTTATAGTTTAATATTGAACTTGCGAAAAACATGGTTAGGTTTGAATTCGGTTTTTAATGGGATTTTGAAGTTCTGATTATTAAACTGTTTAGCTGGTTTAATTGTTTTGTTTAATTTTTGTAAATGCATTATATTATTTATGCATTTTTAGTTATATTGTAAATGTGTTGACATTTGCGCGAAGTCATAACATAGTATTGGATGTGATTATATATTTTTATTAGTTTAGCAAAAACGTAAAGTGTAAGTTGAGTAATCATTAACGGATCTCTATGTATCAGTGTATGTGTGTGAGGATGGGTGTGTGTATGTGCGTATATAAGCATGCAAACAATATCTACATTATTTATGCATATTTTTTTATAACAATTAGAAAAAATAGTACCGGGGAGATCTATAATTTATTTGTTAATTTGTTTAATTGCTAAATTTATTTATTGGGTTTTCATGGTATATCATGGTTTTTGCGTATGTATATTTATATTGAAATTGTGCGAAAAATTCCGCTTAACCTTATCATGGTATTTATTATCTATATTTTTCATTATTGTTTGTTTAAATGAAGAAAAACGAAAAAATATACGGATTAGGTAATCGTGAATGGGTTTCTATGTATTGGTGTATGTGTGTAATTTTAAAAAGGGTGTTTGTGTAGGTGAGTTTACGTGTGTGTCCTCGTTGTCTGATGCCACCTTTCAGGAATTTTTATGACTCTGGAAAGTCATGGAAAACTCGTCAATGTACACTTTTTAAGACGGCTATTTTTTTAACATGGAGAAGTTTTTTAAATAAAAAATATTTGTATTTTTAATTCTGGGTAAATTTCAATTTACAAAAAGTGTTTGTATTAATGAATTCTATGTTTTTCCAGCTTTTTAGGTTTTTCTACGAATGTTTATGTTTGTCGATAATGTAGTTAACTTGTATATCGGTTATGTATAGGTAAAGGGATTGGTTCGGGATCTACCTGTCGAGATCGATAATTCAGGTTTTTTCCTCTACAGATTGTCATGTTGCCTAGCGAGCGATAGTGTGTTAATACATTAGTGCAAGCAATAGGAAGCGCTGCTTGTGATTTCTTAAAGTCTATCAATTTGCTTTTTTCGTATGTCTCGGCTAATTCATCGGTGATTTTGCTATAGTTACGAGATCGTAACACCGTTTTAACCAGTTGAAATTCATAACTTTAACGTCTTCGTTAATAGCAGTCCAATTCACGCATTCTTGAATAATCCTGAAAAAAAAACAATAATCGCAAATAATCGTATTATCATATTAAATATTAAATAAATTATAAATATTTGTCACTTGGCAACTTATCTGATTATAGTGAGGTTGTGAAGTAAGTTTTTCCGAATCAGCTGATACGTCATAACATCAGACACATCAAACTACACTCCGAAACGTCCGAAACCATACCAGTCTTCCTAACCTAACCTCCCTAGTAGAGAAATGAGCGAATTCTGCAAGCAGACTGAGAGAAGATCTGCTGAAGACTGTAAATGGAGTATGTCCGAATTTGCGCGATGATCTGCCGTCAGATCCTTCCTAAACAATCGAAAGTGTTAACTAACTGCAGAATCTTCTTTGCTTTGTTTTCTGAAGGAAAACTTTGGTTTCTTTTATAAAATAAATCGCAGTCTGTGGGAAGAATCTTCATCGTTATGAACTCTACCTTAATACGACGGTATATGTCAAAACATATAATAAGAATCTTCGCTATAACCAATTGAAACTCTTATTTAATGCAGTCTGCTTTACTGCGTCACCATGGACTTTTCAGTACAAAATCATGAAGATTCAATTTTTGTTTACAAAAAATACCAGAACTTAAAAAATAAGACAAAATCATTTAGTACGGTAAATTATCGGCAAATTGCTTTAAAATATTCTAGGAGATCATATATATATGGTAGAAAATAGCCGGAATTTTGAAAAATCGATTAATAATTTTTAATTCACGTTTTTTTTCACAAATTATTTGCACAATTTTTGTGCAATCATGGAGTGTTTAAAATGTAATTTTGCAATATCACATTTTGGAATATTATACTCAAAAGAATGTTTCATAAAACGAATAAAAACATTAATTATGTCGATTATTTTAAAAAAGAGAATCTGAAAATTTGTATCTTAAACTTAGGCATTCAAGTTATTTATTAATCATTAATTTTTAAAATATCTTCCACACCTACACCTATCGAATATTTCATTTTCGTTGAATTCCGCGACCCCCACCACAACTTTGATATGGTTGACGGGGAATGACCCATAAATAATGTATATATGGTATTGTAACAGAATCATGCAGTAAGGAAGTCTATCAGTGTAGCCACTGAATGCAAATTTCAAGTAAACAGTAATCACAACACTTACCACAATCTCGTTTTGTTGGGTGTGCCTCTGATTCGCACAATCTGAAATCTTATGTTTGATTGATTAAACGATTGAACATTCAACATTTATAACGAACATTAAAAAAAATCATTACTTTTAACACGTGGAGTATTCTATACATGCGGTTAATTGAAACAAAACTATAACCTGACATTGAATAATAGTGTACAATTAAAAACTTGTTATTGACTTGATATATCAAAATAAAAGAAACTGGATATATATAGATAAGGAGTTCTTATATTATTAATACTTCCTAATTATTCATTGCATATAAAAAAGAGAAAGTGACAAAAGCAATTAAAAACTGAAGATAAATTTACAATGCTCGCACACATACGTTTTCCGCTTATCATTACAAATTTTACAAGGCGCTGACCATTCTTTGATACACACTTCGTCAAATAAACTTCAGACTCTCTTTTCGTTTTCGGAAAACTTTCGAGAAAAGCCTTTTCCAAATTAGTCTTGTATGAAGCAATTTGCAAAGTTACCTTCTCAAAAATTTCTTTCATCACATACCGAGGAATATTCCTTCGCTTCGAAAAGATATCTATTTTCTTAAATATTATAGTTACCTTTGAATCAATAAACATGACTCACTAAATCTGGAAATTAAAGATTATAGTAGTATGTCAACAAATTCTCACGCAACATTCAATTACAACGAGATTGGAGTAATTCTGTCTCTCGGTCATCCTGTTTACAATTCGCCTCTAATTAAAATAATTTATACACAAATTAATTATCATTATTTTCCTTTTACAAAATTTAACTTCAGTTTAGCGCATACAGGGTGAAAAATGTTCCGGGTAACACTCGCATATACGCAACAAAGTCAGAATACCACGGTTTCATATTACACGCCTCCCACGTTCCCGTATACGGCTTTTAGGTCACCTGGAAATTTTCTAAGTCCGATAAAATATATCTGTCTGATTCTCAATTTTCTTATGACACGGTAAGGTCCTTTATATTGAGGAATAAGTTTTCGCGCTGCTCCCACTGTACTGTCAAAATTTCTCACAACAACCAAATCGTCAATTTCATAATTATGAGGAGTTTTTCTCTTCGCGTCAAAATGTTTTGTATTGTATTCCTGAGATTATGTAATTTTTTCACTGGCGGTTTTTCTCATTTCCTCGATATTTCTGTCCTCGTCACGCATGTGTTCTAAATATTCTGCCACGTCGTCAACTACTTTACCCCTTTGATTAACGCCAAACAATACTTTGCTTGGCGTAATTCTGGTTGCACTTTGTATCACGTTATTCAGAGAGAACTCGATATCTGACAGCATTTTATGCCAAAGCTTTCCTGTCGTAGGGTCAGAGATTTTTGCCAATGCTGGACCAAGAGCTCTATTTACGCGCTCTACTTGCCGTTAGCTTTCGGGGATGCGGTCGCGACTAGTACATGTTTTATGTTATTTCCGTCATAAACGTTTTAAATTGGGCTGCTATAATGTCTAAAATAATCTCGTAGACAATCGATAGTTTCTTTTGAATTTGTTGTTTTTACCGCATATAATTTAGTAAACCTTGGGAAACCATCGATTATCAACAAAATGTGTTTCTTTGAGATAGAACTCTTGTCTATTGGACCAAAATGGTTGACATGACACGTCAGAAATGGGACGTCACTCTTCGGAATAATATTTAAATAGCCTTCTTGTTTACCCGTGGTTGGAGAAAACGCGACGCACTTTAAACAGTTTGTTATATAAATGTTGACTTTGTCTCTTAATTGTGGGAACCAGTAGTTACGTAAAATAGCCTCACAAGTTTTCTCCGCGCAAAAATGTCCCATCTCGTCGTGGTATTTATGAATAACCTTATTCTCCATATTCGAGGGAACGTAAAATAATATCGCGTTATTTCGTTTTCTGTGTATTAAGCCATTCCTCATTTCATAAAGCTTATCTTCAGCGACTTGCAATTTATCGCGCAATTCGACTATTTTCGTATCGATATTTTGACTCGCAATTAGGTTTGACTCAAGAGTATTGTCCTCGACGACCATAACGCATATTGCTCGACTTAAAGCATTTTTCACCACTACGATGTTCAAGGGTTTTATTATAATTTTCTAATTCCGCAGACCACCTTGAAATGCGTGGATTGATGTCCTTTTTGTCAAGAGTTAATTTTAAAGAGTTACAGTCGGTTACGATTTTAAATTGAATCCCTTGAAAATAAATACGAAACCGTCTCAAAGCGTACACGGAAAGGAAGAAACACGACCTAGTCCTGTCTACGCAGCACTGGTTACTGCGTGGCCGGTTCGCAAATACTTTTTATTTCAACTCGCTATAACTCAGTCAATTTTAAGAACTTTGAAACGAATAAAAAATAAAATTGTTCATTACAGTTTTCCAGATCTAGTACAGAAAGAAAAAATGATATATCTTAATAAATAAAAAAGTTATTAATTTTTTAATGCAGAACTGCGAAATTTGTGGTTTTATACATTCAGGCGCTTCGTTTATCGAACGAATTTCAAGCATCCGAAAACTTTCAGCGAGAAAGTTGTTCATTAAGGTATGAACAAATTTTCTGGAAAGTTTCATCTCAATTTCATTAATAGTTTTAAAATTAATCAATGTTTAAAATAGGTAGCGGCCGACGGCCAGCGCGTCATGTGTAAAAAACCAACTTTAAACATTCATTACTTTGCGAGGTACTGAAAAATTCGTAATAGCAGTGATTCCTTGTTCATTTGGACTTATCCCACGAGCAGAAACCTTATATCCCAAGTACTCTATCTCACATTGTAAGAATTTGCATTTGTCCATACGCAATTCAAGTTTGTTCTCGACCATCAAAACCAGCACACGCCTCAAAATTTCCAAGTGACGTTCAACCGTATCCGCCGCGATAAGAATATCATCTAGATAAGTCATTACGTCCCCTGATCTGATCAAATAACAAAATATTTTGATTACAAATTTCTGAAACATTGCTGGACCTGTTTTTAAGCCAAAAGGCATTCTTAAAAACTCAAAGTGACCGAAGGGTGTTATAAATCTTCTGCCATTTTAACGTGATGAAAACCATCTTTCAGGTCAAGCAATGTAAAGTAACATTTACCCCGTAAACCATCGATCAAGTCCTCAATTAAAGGAAATGGCTAATTTAGGCATTCTAATATTTTATTTATAAATCGATAATCCACACACACATTCGTAGATCACCATTTTTCTTTCTAGTTAGAACAATTGGTGATGCATTTTCTGCGTCGCTTTCACGAATAATGTTCCTGGCTATAAGATCGTCGAGAATCGCTTGTAATTTGACCTTCTCTTCGAAAGAGAGTCTTCGCGGACCAAACATGATAGCCTTGTCATTTGTTATTTTTAAAGTTAACTCGATATTTACATTCGGAAATTCCGGTCTTTCTGTATTTATATATTCTTCCAGAAAAATATTTTTTAATTGTGATTTAATTTTAAAGTCAATATCCGGATTAATTTTCATAAAATCAACAACACTATAAGCTCCATGATCAATCGCGAAAATCTCTCCAATGGCATCAGCCTCAAATTTCGACAATAACAACAAACCCAAATTAAATTTACTAAGAACATCGCGTACCAAAATTACAGAAACCTGCATCGTGTTATCTGGTACTAAATAAACATTTGTATCAATGGAGGTACCTGATGACCTTGACTTGGAGAATATTCTGGAAAAACAGTGTTTCAAGACAATTGCTTACGAGATTCACGTCGGAAAGGAGACTTGTGTTTTATCTTTGGACACACTTTTCGATACCGGAAGTCCTATCAGTTTCATTAAAGATAGTCGACTACCAGCAGGCAGTATGCAGCCATGTTCGTCTGATTCGCTTCAGGATTATACCGGAATTAACAACAGCATCTAAATTTAGATTTAATATTATTAATTCTTATCTTCGCTGTTACTAATCCTAATCTTATTAATACGCTGTTATTAATTCCGGTGTAATCCTGAAGCGAATCAGATGACCATGGCTGCACACTGCCTGCCCAAGCAGCAAAATTGGTCGAAATTACGTCAACTCGGCTTCCGAATAGGTCCAAATGACTAACGGCCCTGACCTGATTAACATCAAATCGACTTCTATTTGAGTCATTCCACGTCAACCGGGACACTTTTCGGACATGATGTCATGGAATTAAACGCAAATTTTTTTGCGTATTCTTTGGCAAAAATAAATACAGCAAACAATTCTTTTTTTTTTCGCGCCATATTTCCAAAGTTACAAGCAGTTGAAAACTCTCAAACACGGCCGAAAACGGTGAAAACGCTCTGCTTGAAACGCTCATATCTTCTGTTCCTTTTATTGCACAGACTTGGGTCGGTACTCATTTTAAAGCTTAGAATACGTACTTTCATACTACAAAAATGAAGTTTAGGAAAATAAAAAATCCTACTTTTTTTCGAAAGTTAAAGTTTGAGAATTAATTTTAAGCGGTAGGACCACGAGTTACAATTTTGGGACAGATCGTAACGTAAACCTTGACAAATTCTCTATAAAAGTGGTAAGTTTGAAAATGGAGAAACGATGGATTGTATTTTTTTAAAGCGATTGAATTTGAAGTTCACGGCGCGCGACCACAGTGACTGTGCCGGAGGCGTCCGCGGGCGCGCTCCTTATCACGTCGCATCACGTCGATGGACATGTTTAAACCTGCCGACGAGTAACTGCGCCGTTTTGCACTATTTCTCAGTTCGTTCTTGATATTTATTCTGTCAAGATCTATTAAATATTATCTACGTGTTTAAATATATCGAGGTTAACGTAGTATAAGAATGAATCGAAAAAGAAAAAACTATTGTTGGGTTAACGTAGGGAACTCAATGATTTTTAATGATTTTTAAAGTCAGGAAATATATTTAACGATATAATTTAATATACTGCGGGCGTACAATGCGATAATCGAATTTAACAAAACGAGGAATTGGCCAGATTCCGTATCGCGATCGTTCCGGGCAACGGTTCAAACGGTTCTCCTCTTCGTAGTTTCGCATCGATATCCACTCGACTAGATCACACTGTTGCCAACTCTACTAACATACATCTCTAAACTTACTAGATGGGCAACTCGCAGTTCATTACAGTCATGCCATCTGTCGCGTTATACAATAATCCTATACATACAATACATACATAGACCTACTTAACCTAACCTAACACTATGACGTATGCTGCAATCCCTTTAATATAAAAAAAACACGGGAGGAAAAAAGTTGAAGATTTAAGAAATGTCGTTCCGTCGTTAAGGAAAAAGTTAAAAATGACGAGGACTGTGCCCAACAACGTAACAATTTGTAATACTTGTCGGTTGCGAGCATCAAAACTTTCTGACATTGGGCGCATTCAGCCGATGATTACCGAGCTACCGACCGGTTAGTGGCAAACTTCAGGCAAATGCCCACGTGTATGAAATGAGCGCGAAATACGAAGTGTCAATTGATAGTTAAGTGTTAACCTAGACAGCTTGAGACAGATCGAGATTAAATTTAATTATTAAAAAAAATGCAAGAAATATATTTCGAAGGAAACTACAGCTATGGCGGGCAAATGTACACCATCGTCGAATCATTGAACACCCACCACAAAATGCAAAATGGTTAATTCATTTAAATTATAAATTTAGAAATTAAAAATTTTAAAAATTAAAAATGAAATAAATTAAACGCTTACATACATTTAATGGCATGATAATAAAAGTATTCAATTCACATTTTTAGACCAACAATTTTTTGATACGTACATGAAAGATCATTTAGCTACGTCGCAGATTAATTCAACACCCAGCGAAAGTGGAACAACTTCTGAAAAAAGTAAAAAATTAATAATGCTACCTTATTCACGTATTATCAAAAATTCCATTATTAATTCTTCTTGAATGTTATAATTTATAAATTTCATAAATTTAAAAATCAATACTGTATAAACTCTTTATTGTAATTTAATTACATTGATTTGTTAATTCAAACATTTGTAACATAAAGAATATTAGTTTTTTTTGGCATTTATTAATTCATTAATAAATTAATTAATTTGAAATACAAAAATGAATTTATTTTAATATTTTAAATCCTTTTTAATTCGGTTATTTATTTCTCAATTCATTTTCGTTTACAGGGGTTCGGTATAGTGTAAATCATCCATGATAATTAAAGACTTTTCAAATATCCCTCAAGTAATTAAACATTTTTTAATTACAGTTTCTAAACCCACGTTCGAATGGTCAGTAAAGAATACAAAATTAATGTTAAATTTATATCTAAACCGAGTTCATGATTTTCGTGATCCAAAAAAAAGAAAGAAAACCTGTTGGGCAGGTATCGCGTCAGAAATGAAAGAGGCCGGGTATCCTGGATTAACTGATGATTTACTCAGTACAAAATTTCGGAATATGAACAAAACTTACAAAACCATAAAAGATAATAATAGTAAAAAGAGTACTGGAAAAGGCCGCATCTCATGGGAATATTTCGAAACTTTCGAGGAAATTTTTGCTAACGATAAGACTGTGAACTTCGGTCGGACGGTATCATCGATGTCGAAAGAAGTTCCGCCAAACACTTCTAATACACCTGCTTCAATAACTGCTTTCTTAACAGACGCTTCTTTACCTGATGATTTGAACGAAATTAATATCACCGAAAAAGAACCAAATGAGGTGGAGCCAGCGATCCTCTCCCAACCGCAAAACTCAACCGACACAACACAAACATTTAAAAAAAGAAAACTCAACAACGCCAAAGAGTTGCGAGATGTAAGGCAAAAATTAATTTCAGTCGAAAAGGAACGCATAACAGCCTTGGAAAAGTTAGCGCAAAAGGTGCAGGAAAGTAATGAAATTCAAAGGGAAAGGAATGAATTATTACGTCAGTTTTTAAGTACAGTAAATAAATAAATAAACAATGTTAGTAAATGTTTCTTTTAATAAATCTGGAAAAATAACTTATTTACACATTTATTTACAAATTTCGAGCGATATTCATTCTCTTTTCATCTCCTTGCTCTCGATGGTCTTCGTATTCAAGAACTTCTTCCTCAATTCCAATCTCGTCTTCATTATTAAACTTAATAATAAAATTATGTAATACACATGCTGCGGCAATAATAATATTTCCGAAGTCCGGATCTGCAACATCGAGATGTTTCAGTCTTCGGAATTTGCCTTTCAATAAAGCAAATGCTCTTTCGATTATCGATCGAATTTTGCTAAGTTTGGTGTTGTAGCGACTTTGTATTTCGTTTAAATGGCCATCATCTCGAAACGGTGTTAACAAATTAACCATTAAAGGGTACGCACTGTCACCAATTAAGTGCTGATTATGTGGCAAAAGAGGGTTTTCGACACTAGACAATCGGTCGAATAAATCGCTATTTCGAAAAACCCTGGCATCGTGCATACGTCCCGGCATTCCAATGAATATGTCGATAAATTTCGCTGAATGGTCACAAACCGCTGAAAATCATTGTATATTTTTAGTTAATTTATTTATTTATGGACTCATTTCTTTATATCTTCATTTTATATAATTACATAAATTGATATAATTGTATTTAATTTACATGATGTATAGAACTTGCAAATCCATGAAACTTTTAACTTTTATATTCTTAAATTACAGTTAAAAGTTCCGTGGATTTGCCCATACCTTGCAAAATGATTGACTGAAATTGTTTCCTATTAAAAAAGTCATTTGCATTGCCGAATGGTTGTTTGATTGGAACATGACATCCATCAATTGCTCCTATTACTTCAGGTATTCCTCCCGATCTTTCTTGGAAGACCTATAGATTTAGGATGATGAAATATGTAAATGATTGGAGTAAAGATTCTAAATCCTTCTTTTATATTTTTTATCATTTTGTTCAACAGAGTTTTTACCTGAGAGGATAATACTTTTTGTCCAGGAGTTGGCCACGTAATATTTCTTGGCATTAATTCGTACAAAACGTTCACAATAAATTTAAATATTCCGTGTCCAGTGCTTTCTGGTATGTTGAACCGATCTCCGACAGCAAGAAATGATTCTTGTTTACTTAACAGCCAAATTGTGTACAGAAGCTGTTTATCGAGGGGAATAGTAGTATTTCTGTGAATGGACAGATCTTGCACTGCGTGATGAGCAATCTCATTTAATAAAGCCTGTATAAATGAATTTGTATATAATATTTATTTCGTCCTAATCGGCACATCCTTAACATCCTGATCAGCACAAATCAAAAGTTTAACAGGAGTTTGAAAAGGAATTTAAAATCTATTAATTAGTAAATTTTAACTAGTACTTTAATTAGTATTTTTAGCAAGTACGTGTACTATATGCACATCTTCGTTTATTATATAATATATTAACATATATAATTCATTGCATTAATTCACTTACCTGAAATGTAGGACGATTCATTCGAAAGTGCTCTTGAAATAATACGTCGTTGTACCGTGGAATTGTTGTCTCAAAATAATTTTCGTTTCTGGGCTTCGTTTCTCGATTTCCTATGTGCACCACATTTCGAAGTTCTAAATTTGGTTCCACCAATCCAACAATTTCATTCATGACGTTATTTATCGCCCCATCATCCAATATTATACCAAAAATTACGGCATTATTTGCATTATTAGTCATTTTAAATGACTTGAAAATAACACTTTGAGATTTAAACCTCAGGTTATCTTATATTTAAAATGACATTTCGAATTTCGCGCAATACCACGTGGGTACCACGTGGATGCATGCCTGAAGTTTGCCACTAACCGGTAGGTAATGCGGTAACACTCGGCTGAATGCGCCCATTATTAGTGAAAACAGTGACAGTTCTTTAACCGCAGTGATGTGAAACCTTCGACAAGTGAAGCGTGTTTATCAGATTATGATGCAAGTGATTCAATTAAAAACTCTGTTCTTATTTCTAAATTAAATGACACTATACAGCATTTAGATGTATTGCCAATTAAGGAGTTAATAAGATAAATGATTTAATTGTACTTACCTCACTGTTAACTTCCGAGAAAAAAACAAAATGAGCCTTCATACTTCATAATAGTATGAGTGCAAGACCGAGCGCACAGCGGGCGCGCTGTTGTACTGCACCACGATCGCGCGTCGCGAACTTCAAATTCAATCGCTTAAAAAAAATACAATCCATCGTTTCTCCATTTTCAAACTTACCATTTTTATAGAGAATTTGTCAAGGCTTACGTTACGATCTGCCCCAAAATTATAACTCGTGGTCCTACCGCTTAAAATTAATTCTCAAATTTTAACTTTCGAAAAAACGTAGGATTTTTTATTTTCCTAAATTTCATTTTTGTAGTATGAAAGTACGTATTCTAAAGCTTTAAAATGAGTACCGACCCAAGTCTGTGCGATAAAAGGAACAGAAGATATGAGCGTTTCAAGCAGAGCGTTTTCACCGTTTTCGGCCGTGTTTGAGAGTTTTCAACTGCTTGTAACTTTTGAAATATGGCGCGAAATAAAAAATAAAAAATTGTTTGCTGTATTTATTTTTGCCAAAAAATACGCAAAAAACCATGACATCATGTCCGAAAAGTGTCCCGGTTGACGTGGAATGACTCATTTCAGGTAAGTGGGGAATAAAAAGACGGTAAATTTGAGGTAAATATTAGGTAATGGAAGGCATTTGGACTAATAAGGCACAGACCAATTTGGAAGAACGGACCTATAAGAAGTCGAATATTAGTAATAATTTGGTAATTTTGACCTAATTTAGACTTTTCGACTTAGTGGATGCCTTGGTTAAAAAAGAAACTTCTGAGCGGATTTTCAACGCAACTTACGGGTTCGTACCTATAGGTTACGTTATTATGTACTCAGAAATAAGTATTTTCATGAAATCACAACAAACTCGCTTATATGACTAAGATACACACCTACCTATACATGCCTATAATTATTCGACGCCATATGATATACACTGATCAGTGTTCGCACGCACCGCACACATACATACTAATATTCGTAATGCGATGAAACTTGCTTTCTTATATACGGACCTACTTATGCTCTTAGAGCTTGTGAGAAAGTTTCAGTATGTCAGAACATGCAATGCACGTGTTCCATACAGTACTTATACGCCACCCCTTGGTGGGAGTTCGAAACTGGTCGATACGACTCTCGACACTTTGACTATCTTTGACAGCTCAGACTTAATCGCAAAATAGCTATACGCGCGTAAGCTATTTATCCGGCTATTTATAACGCGATTATGCAAATACGAATTGTATTTCCGTACAGATCTTTGTGTTCTTGTAAGTGTTGTTTTTGACAGGTTAACCTTAAATCATATATATATTTTAAACTGAAAGAGGTTAATCTGTGAAAGGTGCATCATCCAGCAAACACATTTAAGCATTCAAAAGTTATTGGAAAAATAACATTTGTTAAATGTCAAATGTATTTGCTAAGTGTAGTTCCAATTGATGTGCAGTGTGTTGTGCTTTGGCGACGCAGTACACTCGGACAACTTCTATCCGACACGTTTCAACACACCCAATGATCTTTTCATCATTAGTGCTTTCACTCAACATCAACTCTTTTACAGGATCTAAATTGTTTTTTGATGATCATGTTGATTTCATTTAATATACCAAAGCCTAAAATTACCACAGATTTAGTGTGATTACACTCTGACAACTTTTATACGTCAGATTTTAAAAGATACAGTAATATTTTTATCCGGAGTGTTGACACACGACATTGACGATTTCACAGAACCGAAAGGGCTGTTATTACATACTATTGAATTCTTATAAAAGAATAATATTGCAATCGTCACAAATTTACTAAAGTATTACTCCAGCACGTTATGTACGTCAAGTTTGAAAAAATGTGCTTGATGTTGTAACGAATTTTTTTATGATTGTCCCTGTTCGGGCCCCATTGTAACGATTTTGTTATGATTCTGGGATTAAAAATAATTTTTTGGCATGCGTAATTAATTTTATGTAAATAATTATTATTTTATATGGATCGGTGTTTCGCCCCAGGTCTGCTCACGGACTTGTCAGCTGGGCTATGTGAGCAGACCCTACCCAAGACACGAAACTAATCGTAAATCGTAAATATATATATAGTAAAATAAAGGATACTACTCACACACATCCCTACCGCGACGCGCAAAACCGGAACCGCCACCGATCCTTAGTGATCTTCTTCGCGACACAAACTAACTGATATTGATCAACCGAGTTGATATTTATACGATTGTCATGCAGGTTTGTAAACAAGCATAATAAATATAAACAAAACAATTGAAAGATTCCTTCCCTATCTCTTATTTTTCTTTATATTCCTCTATAATACCTCCACCTCTAAAGCATGGTGCATCATAACAAAACACACCGTTACAATGTGAAATAAGTACAGCGTCTTGTCAAATTTGATACATAAAAGTTGCCAAAATAGAACAATGGCGGTTTTGTGATTTTATTTTTTGGGATAAATGAATACAATCATCAAGATACAATTTCCGTCCAGTGAAATTGTTGATATTATGTGAGAGCATTACAGATGAAAAGATTACTGCGTCTTTTGAAATTAGGTTTATAAAAGTTATCAGAGCGGAGTTACAGTAAATCTGTAGTGATTTTGTGCTTCTGTATATTACAACAAGTCAATACTATCATCAAAAACCCATCTATCTTATGTGAAATGGTTGAGAACAATCCTAGTGAAATTTTTACTTCGCCTTTTCAATTACGAAGTTGAAAATAGGAGCATATTCATAGAAAAGTAAAAGAAAATGTTGTGTACTACGTTGCAATATATGACTACTGATAAATATTGCTATTTATGTTCGAATTGACATCTTAGAATCGTTCCTACATTCTGTAATTACACTCTGACTATTTCTGTCTGTCAAGTTTCAAAACTTGCTGTAATTCTTTCATCATTAGTGCTCTCACTCAACATCGACTATTTTATAGGATCTAAAATGTTTTTTGATGATCGTATTGATTTGTTTTAATATACGAAAGCATAAAATCACCACAGGTTTACTGTGATTACACTCTGACAAATTCCATAAGTCGGATCTCAAAAGACGCAGTAATAATTTCATCAATAGTGCTCCTACACGACATTGACAGATCATCGTAAAAAACTGTAAGAATAGTAATAATGTACTTGTTGGGACTTATATGATAATAAATAGATACGAAAATAGGAAATTGGGTTATCATTTGACAGGTTGAATCATGAGATTTGAGGTAAAGTTGTCTAAATAATACACACCTTCACAAATTTTATTTCTGTAATTCATCGACAACAAATTGTTTGGAATTCACTACTGCTAGTAAGTGCTTGTCGTATTGGTAAATTTACTGCCGTAGACAGTTTGCATCGCCCTGAAAGTGCATGTTGGGTCGCAACAAAGCCTTCATACTTTCAAGTTCAGAATAGGGAATCTAGCAAAGGCATATTCACTTTCCTAACTTTTCTTTTCAAAACCATTGGACTTTTAAGGCAGAACACATGTTCATATTTGGTAAAATATGTAATAAAATATAACCTATTTGTTAAAAACTTTCAGGACGATTTTATTCGTTGAAATTTGAAATTTGGTTGAAATTTGGTTCATTTTACTTGCAGAATATACCTCAAATACTTTCTTACTATCAGGACATTTTTCAAATCAATATTTGGTTACTTTAACCTATGAAATATACCTCAAGTACATTTTGACTTAGAAGACATAATTTAGGTTGTAATTTGGCTATTTATTACTAAATAGGGCATTTCAACTATGGCTGGGGTCAGAATTCCTTATTTTGCTGCTTGGGTGCTGGTAGTCGACTATCTTTAATGAAGCTGATAGGACTTCCGGTATCGAAAAGTGTGTCCAAAGATAAAATACAAGTCTCCTTTCCTACGTCAATCTCGTAAGCAATTGTCTTGAAACACTGTTTTTCCAGAATATTCTCCAAGTCAAGGTTATCAGGTACCTCCATTGATACATTTGCAATTTGACTTTTCACTTGGGTCGTCGGGTCTTTTTTGCTACAATTAAAGCATCTTTGGAGGATGGAAGACTTTGTTGTGTTTCTACCCTTCGCCACGACTTCGTTACCGGGAATATAAAAGTAGGTTTCTTAACTTCACGTGCAGATCCAATATCTTCCTTCAAGGTGACCTTCTCGAATGCATTCAAAAGTTCAGACTTTCCTTTGAACCCTTGAATCCTGGCTTGGTTGCGCAAAGAGGAGTCCGGAATTCCATCCACCAATTCATCTTCGTCGATAGGAACAGCATTCGCTAAAATTAATTTTTCATGAAAATAATCACTAAATGGTTCTGAACTTTTCCAGCTGCGTCCTTCAAATTTTCTCCTCAACGTTAATCTATCTTGCCAGTGGTCAAACATTGATTCCAGTCCTGTCAGCAACTCATTCACCGACATACCGACGAATTATGACCTCGAATGAAACCATCGGAGTGCTTTCCCTTTCAATTTTGACCCCAATAGTAGTCGTCCAGTTTTATCCTTCATTTTATAAGTGGTTATCAATAACAGAAGTTGATCTCGCCACCTTCTGAAGTCATCACCTGAGCCCTCAAATTCGCTCAAAAGATTCTTTAATGCGTGAATGTTTGGATGCGATGATGGTTGCTGAATGATCGAAATAGCAGAAGGGCCACGCAAACGTTCCAGTTCGCGCCTTGTGAGCTCCAACTCGCGCCGTGTCAACTCTTGTTCTCGTCTGATTAATTGTAGTTCGCTTTCGCGCGCATAATCTGCACCATTATTCGTATTGAGTTCTTCGTGAACACTATGTTCATCACCGTGACACCGTTAGTAAAAACTGAATTCTTTACTAAGCGGTCACGAGAATCCGTAGCCTGGATTAATTCTGCCTCTTGCGTCCATTCGTCAGAAGGATCACTCTCTTGCAGTCGCCTTATTAATTCTGCCTTGTTTCCGTAGGGATTCCCCACCTTATTCAGAAGTGCCCAAGAAAAGCGAGTGCGGTCGATTTTGATAGAGCCGATTTTACACGAAAATTTCGCGATTATGATGCCACAGTACGTTCACGTTGGGAAACTAATTGAAGCGTCTATCAACCGCCATTAGCCAAATTTTCCCACTTGAAATTGCCTTCGCAATTCACAGAATCCCGAGTTTCTGCACCACCAAAATAAACTTCACTCTATGCGTTCACCTTTTCTTAGTTTTTTCGGAAGGTTTTCCGCACTATTTACGCACTGTTCGTACGAGAAAAATTGCAATTCTGGGCCACGTGTCATATAAAAATGTCGGACACAAATACACGAATTTCTAATTTATGCAAATTACACATTTAACTATTTCCGTAACTGAAGCGGAAAACAATCCCAAAAATTTTGCGAAACGCGATTTTACGAAAAGAAATACCAACTGTGTCTTACGCGTTCGTTACACTGAATCGAGTTCTACGATGACTAAACTTCACGAGAAAAATAAAATAAATTTGCAGGATGTTTTCGCGGCTGTTTTAGTGGGTAATTAGATCTGATATTGTAATTAATTTTAGTGGGTTAGAGTAACGGTGTTTATTAATATCGGTAAATATCATTACAACCGTTTCGCGCGACACTTCGTCGTAGACTGAATTCTGAAATTATCGGTGGGTTGTTAAGTCCCCGAAATTTAACTGTTAATCACTGTTTACATTCTTACAATACATTATTTTCTCACCAGTCCGTTCAGTAACAGCTTCAAAGTCAGCGAATAATGCCAACAAGGCATCACCAACCAAAAGATTTTCCTTCGTGCTTACTTCATGATGAGTACTTCGATAGCAGATTCTTCGGAACCAATTCCTTGTAGCGGAAGCTGATCTGGGCATGTTTCTATACATTAACGATATGACTGAGTAATTAACAAATACCCTGTAAGAAAATTGACCATAAGTTCTCGGCGGCTACTAACTTCTGCCTAGATCTTTTAGCAGAATCTGCTTTTGACGAAGAAACAATAAATGCATTTTTTCTTGAAAATAAGCAACCGATGATTACCAAACTAATCATATTAGTTTTAAGAGTGCAAAATATCATTAATAACATATCTATATCACAATTTGCAGCCGAATTTTTATTTTTGTCTGAATCACAGAATAAACAAAATTTAATAAATTTCAGCATATAAAGATGCAAAGATATACATGCCTGTTTATCTTTATGTGTCCTAACTGTTCTATACACTTCTGATTTAAAATTGTCATTGCAGAAAATACAGTTTTATTATTACCACATTAAAATATTTAGGTCTCAAACAATTATTTAATAATGAATTTGCATTAAAAAGTTAGGCCCCTTCGTAGCTCTTACAGCACACTCGAATACTCAGCGTATTTGAAGAAGGAACTTCACAACAGAAAAATGAAAATCAGTCATTCCTTACGCTGAGTATTATATATATATAATAAGCAATTTGAAGAAGGAACTTCGCAACAGAAAAATGAAAATCAGTCATTCCTTACGCTGAGTATTCGAGTGTGCTGTAAGAGCTACGAAGGGGCCTAACTTTTTAATGCAAATTCATTATTAAATAATTGTTTGAGACCTAAATATTTTAATGTGGTAATAATAAAACTGTATTTTCTGCAATGACAATTTTAAATCAGAAGTGTATAGAATATATTTAATTTTATATGTTTGGACGATTCATAAAGCTTTTATCCACTTGACTCTGATTCGTTTCAATATATATAAAATTAAATATGTCAATTATAGTCCATCATTATAAATAAATATTAAAATTATAAATCGGAATCGTGAGGTGCTGAAATAATTTAAAAGTCATAATTATCTTTAGTCATTGTTCAATTAAAATATATTAAAACTTTGAATTTTATACAATTGAACTCGTCAATAACAATAAACTACTACACGCACATACCAATAATGTATGTCGTCAATATACAGGGTCATCGAAAAGTATCGGACCCCTCTAATATCCTCAGTTAGAATGCACTTAGGAGAAAATGTCCAATAGCAAAGTTGTATGGTTTCAAGCGGGGAGTAAGATGATGACCTTGACCATGTCCTTCAAGGTCAATCTTATTTTTTTAAATAGAACCCCCTACATTTTATTGCATATTCTTATAGCTTATCTCGAGAGCTTTCCAAAACACTATAATAAAATATTTTTTTATTAAGTACTTTTTGAGTTATAAAGGTTTGAAGTTAACAATTTTTTGACACAAAATGTAGAATATCTTGTAAAATGCTTCGTAATCAGAAAACCCTGGTTCGATCCCGGCCTCTGCAATCTGTCATCGGGACACCTCTATATTTGTTTATAAGTGTCTAATAACGCCAAAGCTCGGGTGGTTCGGATTCCACCTTCATAAACGGTAGGTCCCGTCGCGATTTAGTCCCATTTGGGTTCACAAAAGTCGACGTAAAATAATATAAAAAAAAAAAAAAATCTTGTAAAATATTATTTAGTTTTCAGTAATCATAACCTTAATACTTTTGTGCGCGGAATAATGAGACCAATTAATTGGTTTAAAGAAAATACATTAATCGGATCCCCCTAATATTTTCAGTAATAATGCATTTTGGAATAATGTCCTATAGCAAAGTATTGTACGGCTTCAAGCAAAAAATATTTTATTATAGTGTTTTGGAATGCTCTCGAGATAAGCTATAAGAATATGCAATAAAACGTAGGGGGTTCTATTTAAAAAAATAAGATTGACCTTGAAATGACCTTGAAGGGCATGGTCAAGGTCAAAGTCAAGGTCATCATCTTACTCCCCGCTTGAAACCATACAACTTTGCTATTGGACATTTTCTCCTAAGTGCATTCTAACTGAAGATATTAGGGGGGTCCGATACTTTTCGATAACCCTGTATATAAAAAGTCAATCATATCGTCAACGACGGAATAATTTACGCGGTAATAAATTAAATAATAACACGGACACACATTTAATACATACACTCTCACATACATACATAAATACATTTTGGGACGTTACATAATAAATTATTAACTGCACATATTCATATCCTCATTTTTAAACGAACGGAAGAGAAAGAGGCTTGCTTTATTTCTTCTTTCTTCTCGGCGTCGTTCCTTTTGTTTGGGTCCTCCATCCGTCTTGTGATTAGGGATTAGGCTGCTGTCACCTGGTGAACCCTGGATGGGTGTCGAACTCCCTCGCGACTACAAGGGAGAGGACCAGCAGCCTTGTATTTCGTGGGACGAACGGTGTGCCGTCGTCAATTCCTGGTGATTTCTTTTCGTCAAAAATGTATCCTCACCGCCTCCATTATAATTGTGATTTTGGTGCTGGCTGGGAATCTTTGTGGGCCCACTTATGGTTCCGGAGCAGCCAGGTTCTCCGGATGGTTGTTGAGGCAGCGAGTTGTCACCAGGAGTCCAAGAAGAAGTCCAATGGAAGAGAGTGAGGGATACTTACCAGGTCTTATAAACCTCCAAACCATAAAATGCAGTCTCCTTTCATACAATAGAAACGAAATCAATAACAGCCAATAACTACAAAACCGGCATATTCTACAAATTCAAACCAACACAACAATAATTAAATACAGAAATATATCTGAAGAGGGTCAAAACAAATGACCGAAACGTCAACTGTCTTATTTATTTAAAACACCAACAAAATCTGACATACGATACAAATACAACGAAGAACATTTCACTTAAGAAAGAGTCAGAGAAGAAAGAAAGATTTATTTATTCTTATAAACCTCGGTAAGTATCCCTATGTCCAGTCATGTCGGCGAGTTCCCTTTTTGCTTAAGAATCGGGACGGGAACTGTCAAACATTTGAATGTCATTTGCTAGACTCGAGTTTGACAGCCCGCCCCTTATTTGAATTTGGAGCGCATGCGCCCCATTGCGGCGACACATGCAGCTCCAAGGGAACTCGGCCCGTTGTTGCCCACTTTCCATGCTGCGCTGCCAGGGCGCCGTTGCCCCTCTTCTGCGCATGTAGAGGCGCACCAGCGCGAGCGCCATGTCATTGCGCGCGCTCGGATCCCACGTGGGCTTGGGATCCAAAATGGCCGACCGGTCGGAAAAAGCGCGCATCTCGTCCTTGGTATCTTCGTTCTTTGGCTTTTCAAGCACGTCCATACAAATATCGTAACGGCCCTCTTTCTCTCCGTCGCTCTTTCTCTTCCGCGCGGTCGAGTTAAACGGCTCGTTACAATATATATATATAATATATTAAAAAGTACATATTCAGTTTATTAAGAGATGTGAAATTTGACAATAAAATTTTGTACGTCTAAAACAAATGTAAAAGAAATGTTGGAAAAGTCGAGTCGATCCTCAATTTGGACCTTTTTTTTACTGAGCATTTTCTCGGATTACAAGTTGTGACATTTGATCCAATCAAGTTTTTTCAGGGAAATGAGAATCTGGCATAACTCGAGACGAAGTTATAAAGTAATTTTGAAAATAAATTAGAAGAAATATAATCAGGCCAAATTCTGTCATTTTTCATTCATTTTATTCTTCAGCATGAGTTTTATATTTATTTATTTTTCTTTAATTTTATAATTAGTTTGCTATGAGCATTTAATACTATTAGTTGAATTGGTTCAAATCTACTATACCTTAGAAAACTAATTTAATATGTCTTGAATAATATTGAAAACATTAAAGCGTATACTGCAATTAGAGAAAAATGCCCGAATTTGTCATCATTGTATCTCCTTAAATTTCGCATAAAAATGATCCTATAGCCTGGTCTCGAGTTATGTCAGAATCTCAAAAGCCTGAAAAAAATTGATTGGAACAAATCGCATAACTTCAAATAAGAGATAATGCTAATGAAAAAAAAGGTCCCAATTGAACACCGATTCGACTTTTCGAAGACTTCCAAAGCAAGGTCTTACAGGCCTACATCATGAATTTCTTTATGCACATTTCTTATCGATTCATTATTTAAGGCTAAATTCATTACAACTTGATCTTACAGTGATAGATTTTCAAGCATCAAAAGAGAATAGATTTCAGCTACCGAAAGTCGAACATAGGTAAAAATATTTTCTACGTAGAATGTTTTCTTTCATTTCTGCATTGATACAGATCTTTTAAATTATAATAAATATTTAAAAGTTCAGAATCAAGATACATTATACATTTATATCATAATGTAAATAATGTGCATGAAAAATAATTAAATTTAAAAAACTATAATTGAAATAATGACTTTGGAAAAAATTAATTTTAAAATCAAAATCAGGCCAATAACTCCTTAATTTTCTTACAGGGTAGTTTTACATTCACAACTGCAGCCAACTATAGCATAGGAAATTCACATTATAATTCGACATTACAATCGAAGCCCTCGTATTGAATGGAGTTTTGAATTTTTATTTGAAGTATATGTTTAGAATAGTTACAGTCGCTAAATGTATATCTTATTGTTCGATAATTAATGTTTTTATTTATTCAGTGTATGTTCTTGCTTATTAAACGTATTCGTGATCTATATAGATCTATTTTCTTGTTTTTTAAAATAGGAAATAAAATTAAAAGAAAAGAATTAAATATGCATATGTTTCTTTCGCATATTAATGCTTCCTAATCATTCTTCGTATATAAAAGAAAAACTTAATGAAAGCAATTACCAATGAAAGACAAATTTATATAAAATAATTTTCTCACCTGTATGTTGAATGACAGCTTCAGATTCTTCTGGTAATGATACCACGGTATAATTAAAAATTAACAAAATTAATGGTCAATAAATTGTTTTCTCACCGGTACTTTGAACCATACCTTGTTGTTCGTCAATACGTATCTTCTTATTTGGTGGCTGTGCGACATCATCAACTGCAGTTTTTTCCAATGGAACGGATACCTCTAAAAATCAAATGAAATTATGAATGTTGGTACATTCTTTATATTGTGAAATATAAAATAAGCCTTTCGCACATACATATCCTTTTATTAAAATCATACCCCAGTAAACGAAAACGAATAGAAAGTTAAAAATACGAATTGAAATGAATTCAAGCGAATTAAAATGAATTAAAAAGTGGATTCAATTAATCATTTTCATGCTTTTTAATTAATTTTAATTCACTTGAATTCATTTCAATTCGTATTATTAACTTTCTATTCTTTTACGTTTACTGGGACATTATTAATAATTAGTAATTTTACAATAAATTATTTACTTCATTTTTTAAATGTGCACAAGCGTAAATGCAAAGTGCGTGAGCTCTCTTACCTTGTTGACACGATGACAGATAAAGAGTTGGCACAGAAAACTTTCCCAATTTTCGTCGATGGAAAGATACAGTGTAGCATTCATCATCGAAGTGTTTAAAGCATACACTATTTTTCGACAATTCCTCGAATGTCATTGCATCTACTTTTGAGCATGTAAGTGCTTCCTTCCATTTCGCACACAAAATTGGATTGTTGGGAAATTTGTGACTTGGCATGTCTGCTAGAGTGGTACACCCACGCACGATACATTTTCTAGGCATATTTTGTCAAGTAAAAGATATTTACGTACATTTATGTAGTTGTTAAAGGTCTTGCAGATTAAAAGAATTAAATGGAAATGTACTTTCCCTGTACTCGTAAGCACTAATATAAAAACACAAACTTTTTCTTACCTCTGAATGCTTCTCGTTTTTTAATGATTTTATCATAACTTGTATATTATTGTATATCTGTCAAAAGAGGCGATAAAGTTCACTAACAATCGCGATTCAAATTGAAATTGAAGGCATTTTGTTTAAAACAGACCCGAAATCACCGAAATGAACGTTTTCAAATGAGCCCAGTTTTCTCCGAAATTTCCCATGTATGTGTGCCTGTTTATGCTCTACACATGCACCCATTCGATACTAGCAGCGCCGCGCCGTCTCCAGATTTATAGAATTCACAATCGTTTGGAACTACTCACTACTGCCGTAACGGGCAGCCCCTTTTCCTATTGAGTTGGTGCCCCCTGATTCTAGTTACTTTCCGCGCCTTCTTAAAAAACACCAAAGTTAATAATTGAGTATTAACGGAGGATTTTTTAGAATAAGTAAAAATGGTCTATTATGCAAAATTTTCCATCAATTTTGAATTAATTACATCGTTATCTTTGTTTTAAGAGGTCGAAAAGTAATTCTGCAAATATAAAAATATTAATTTCTAATTGGTCGTGAAAACGAAAGGGAAAGTTCCACGGACAAAAAAAAAATATATGTGGTGAGATGGGCCTCCAGCCGAAGTTGTCGGTGCCGCTTCGCTGTCCACACTTCAAGGAACGCGGGCGCTACTTCGTTCGCGGTTCGGCGACACGCTCCTAGCGCCTGCGGCCAGAACTCAAGTGATGGGTTTCCCCGGGGATTCGACTTCACCGCTGAGTCGACTGGAATCCCCTTAAATTAATGGGTGAATAATTCAAGGCCGAACATAGGGGAACACATGTATTAGCTCTCAGCCAATCGCTATCGAACTGGAGAGTATGCATTATCGCCACCGACCAATCACGGAAAGCGTATAACATCTATCAATTTTGATGTTTACGATTAAGAAAATGATTTATTTAAAAAATCTATACATTAAATATGAAAAATGTTAATATTTAAATTATTTTTTAATACGCATCAAATTACTTAATCGAAAGTTTTCCGTATAATCATGTAAACATGCCTTACATGCTAGCTCTAGTAGAGTCATCTTCATGACCAGAGGGAAAGAAGATTCTGTAATGACAATCTGAGATTAAAATTATTGCAGTTTGATGGATGATTCTTCGCACAAGATTCTTCACGTCAACTCAATGCAGTCGTATAGAAGATCTTCAGCAGAAGCTTATTTTTATAAATAATCTGCATAGTGGTATCTGAATACAGACTGAATGCAGATTCTTATGTCTGGTAAAATGGTACGTGATTCTCATACAGATGACTGGAAGAATCTATTAGCAGAATGTTAGTTTAGCTAGACTAGAATATTAAGGGAAATTCAGTCGATTGCTATTTCATAAGTTACTGAGAAATTTGTTTGAAAGCTGAAATTTATAATACTGACATACATACACGTTAGGGTGCCCGTAAAAAAATTGTTTTTTGGCTTACCGTTGGAAAAGTTTCTAAATGATGTCTAAATAAAGAAATTTCACTTTATTTGATATATAAATGAAGGTAAACGGTGCCAAAATCGCGACTTTTTCATTTTTTGTTATTTTTCCAATCTAATTCAGTCCTCTCTATACATAGCGTAAAATTACCTCGAAATTAGCTTGAAAAAGCCTACAATTTACTCCAATAACATTTTGCGATTCGATAAAATTTAAATCTATGAAATCGTCAAACTGAAAGAAAGTTTTGTATTCCCTCCTTGTGACAACCTCTGAAATTTTGTCAGATTTCGGGTATCACTTACCGTTTTCGAAATATTTCAGAATTTTGAAAATTTTCAAAATCAGTTTGCATGTATAGTATATTATAAAGTATATTATACACTAGAATGCCTGGAATGAAGATTCGGTATACAATTCATTTTTAGTCCGTCAGTGTTTTCGCTGTCGTGTCCCTATAAGAAAGCCACTTTGACGCGGTGGAAGGGCGCCCGGCTGACGAAATAGGCGTCTTATGTGCAATCGGTGTCTTCTCTCTAGTCAATTTCGATTGGCCTGCAGGCGCTGACACAGGGTTCTGGGCGCAGCTCTCTTCATGCGACATAGGCGCGAAGTTCAGTATCCCGGAAAGTGCTACATCTGTAGGAGACTCGGAAAGCTCGCACTTTTCGAGCTCCGAAATTTCGCGGCCGAAAATTTACACGAAGTTCGAATGGGCCCGTGAACCGTACGAGTCTCTATAGCGCGCAGCTCGTGATCGGTGGGGCTTCTCCCACACGTTACGCACGGAGCTTACGATAACAGCAACGTTTCAGTGTGTTAAAAGTCACGTGCTAGTCAATTGTGCAACTGTGCATGAGACTCGCATACATACACTGTTCTTATATGGAGCACATGTATGTCTGCGAAAGTATTGCAGATATCTATAAAAAAAAATACTCACAGTTTGATTCACGAGTTGCAAAAAAGAACAGTAGACTAGAGATCAGTCTTCCACAAATATTTTCGGGCTTTATTCGGAAGAAATACCATACAAATAGGTGTTGCCGCTTGTTGACAGCTGGAAAGTCGATGATAATATATAATTGTAGTGGTATGGCAAATCGGTCACGTGGTGGACTAGAGTCGATGGCCGAAGTCAAAACGGTGAAAAACGGCGGTTGAAAGATTTCTTCCTCAGCAAGAAAAAGCCAAAAAAAAGTCCTGATGCCGGCTCGGAACAAAGTCACTCGATAGCAAATCGTATGCCGAGCCCATTCAGGAACATCTACGCAAAATCTCGACTCCCACAAGAGAGATTTAGTAATGAAATTTGACAGTTTAAGCGGAGCGAAAAAAAACGTGTCTGTATGTACTCACTCTTGGAAAACGAATCCCATTATACTTGCGAGAAAAAAAACTCGGCGCCGCTACGTTACAGAATAAAAAATATGCAACATTGATTTGAGTGCTGCGGCTCGTATCGGACAGTTGAGCACAGTGAATTGCGCTCTTTCAAAAATCATAACTTAAAAACGAGAAGAGCCTCCGCCATTTTTATTTTTGGAAATGATAGGTGAAATTATTTTCTTCAAGATAAAATAGCAGATTTAAAAAAAAAACACGAGCTCAATACCAAAATTTAACTTGAAAATTGTTTTCGGCCAGTTTTTTTTGAAAATGAAATTTGGTTGAAATTATTTTATTTCTCAATAAAAGTGCTTAATTTTATGAACAAAATGCGCGTAGTCTCATTTGAATGCGATAATTAGACAAATAGATATCGCAATTTAAAGAAATTCAATGATCATGATGTCACGGGTGCCATTTTGAAAATTTTCGAAAAATATTTTACCATGATATCTTCCACACCTACACCTATCGAATATTTCATTTTCGTTGAATTCCGCGACCCCCACCACAACTTTGATATGGTTGACGGGGAATGACCCATGTACGTTTTTCACATAATTTATCCCGTAGAACCAAATGTCGCATTCATATTTCTCGTGAAACCTCTTTTAATGATGTTTATAACAAATTCTTATATGCAGCTACAAGTAAAGTTTGCTTTGCAATCCTCTGTTTGAACATGGTCAGGCAACAACTACGTTTGCCTGATAAGATGCAGGTTGTAGTCCTCTGACGAGTGCATGGTCCGGCAGTATTAAGACCCACCTTATCAGGCGCGCATGACTGCTGCCTGTTCAGGGCCTGATCCGGGAGTGACAATGGACACCTTATCAGGCGCGCCTGCTTGCAGCCTGGTCAGGGCCTGATCCGGAAGTGACAAGGCACACCTTACCAAGCGCGCCTGATTTCTCCCTGTTCAGGGCCTGATCCGGGAGTGATAAGGCACACCTTATCAAGCGGGCCTGATTGATGTCTTATCAGGCCCTGCTAAGTTTTCAGGCAGCCTGGACAGATTTCTGCTCGGGAATCATCATTCATCTACCAGATCATACAAAGTATAAAAATTTGAATATTCCAAAATCATCAAAGATATTAATTCATTAATTTCAGGCAGTTGCCTGTATATTTACCCTGGATATCGAATTTTACTCTTACATTCAATATAAACTTATACATATATGAGGCGTTGGGTTCCAAACCCTACCAAGTTCATCATATGGAGTTTTAAGAAAAAAGCAAAAAAGTGATTGCGTCACAAAAATCATAAGTTCTGTACACAAGGGAGTAATGTTTGTTTACAGTTCATGTAATAGATTCATATTAACGCTAACAGAATTTAGATTTTGATCTCAAGGTAAGGTACATTATCTTGAAATTACCGTAATCTGAGATTCGATTAAATTTGTCATGTTAATAGTTAATATAAGAATTTTAATAATAATGCCGGAATAATTATATGCCATATTTACGCGCTTACAATTAAACATACACACGCGCAGTCATTCAATTTTCTGCGAATTTTACGCAGCATTGTTGATATTCGCAGTTCAAATAACAGTATTTAATGTAAGATTTATTACCAGTTAACGAACGCTCATTTAATGTTAAAATATATGAGTTAATAGCCACATGTGGCTAAAATTTCAAACGTAATAGAACCGTAACTATACAGATCAATTGCATTATATAAGAGAACAATTTTTGGGTATATGTGAGAAATCAGTGCACCGTACATTAAAAAATACTAAGGTTCACGAAATGGACTTGGCGGTGTTTGTTCCGCAACATTGGACTTGGCTGATTTTTATTTAATTTTTTGGTAGTTGGGTTGGACTTGAAGGGTTACGATTTGCGAAATGTAAAAAATCAATTAATCATTAGGTAGTAATTTATATAACATAAGTGAATTAATACAGAATCAAACTTAAACCAAATGATAATAATTATATACATATTGCAGTAGCAATACATTTTTATTCCTGCTCGGAAACATCACTGCGAAATTCTGATTCACCGGAACAAATTGAGTTACGCGGCTATCTGATACTAATCGCACCGAATTTATTTCTTATTAGACCAATCCTTGTGCTTGAGTCTGTGATACAAAGCTGATGCTATTTCATTGAAGCTTTTAGCTTACTCATAAAAATGGCCACAAAATGCAGAGAATACAAATATATCAAATTTAAAATCGGTTGAATGATAGTATTTTCCAATACTACATTTTCCTTCCATAACCAATCTTATAAATAAGTTTATGATGCACCAATGGTTTTTTTACAAGGGAAAAATAATGTCGCACCAAGAACAGTTTTCCCTATGGTTTGCGTGGCTATCGTAACCAAAACAAATTCTGATGTATAATTTCTTAACTTTATGCTCTGTTTAAACTCACTAATTATAGATAAGCATCGAATGGTATATTAGCAGGATGACTGTCGCTCTCTCATAGCGACAGGACAAAGGTCGAATTTTTTACCTTGTACAATACAAGCTTCAATTTTCGTTTCAAATAAAAAGTTGGCCAAGTCTATATTTCCAGTTACTGGTCACTCCTTTTTACCTGCTGACAGAGTATTCGGCACGATTGAGAAGAAAGTAAAAACACTCGATACAATTGTGACACCTGAAAATTATATTTCAGGAATAAGTGTTGCTAACTGCACTGGATGGATTGGCGAACTGAAGCAAAGAAAAGTGTAATGCCGACCATTAATTTTCCCTTCCAGATTTCAGAAGCAAAAAGTGTGATCATCAATAGAATTACAAAAACAAAGAATGTTACCGTGCAGGGCAGTACATAATTCTGAAAACTCTTCTGGAAGATCGAAATCAATTTTAAAATGGGGAAAAATTTTCAGAGTTCGCTCTCAGACAGAATCGAAATTGGTCACAGAGTTAAAACATCGAAATTAAAAGATGTTACCGAATTATTACTAAAGCATTTTGGAAATTCTTGGAAAATGCTCGATGACCTAAAGTGGTATGTGTCAATTTGGTTCCAGTGAATCAGAATTTCGCAATGATGTTTTCGAGCAGGAATAAATTACCCATATCGTTTGAGCTCCACGTATCCGCAATGTACCTACATATATGTATTTCCCAATTCTACATTTCTCAGTGAACACAAAGTTAAAAGGCCATTTATTAGGTGACTTGTAATTCTCTAATGCCCAACACATAGGAAACTATAAGTAACAGTCATGTTAAAGTCCACTTTAAGACGACTGTTATAGCTGCCTATAAATTGGATATTAAAGAACTATAAGTTAACTATGAGTGACCTTTTATTTTAGTGTTTACCGGATTTCTCCCGCACTTATCCTAAAAGTACCCTGTGGAACAGAATGGTTCTGGTATACACAGTGTCGCTCTGTTCACTAGAGTGACTCTAATTATAGTGACGTGTCACTTTAGAAATTTGTAGTTTCTGAAGTTTAAAATAGTGTATTCAATAGTAAAGTTTACAAAGACGAAGGAATTTTATGGTCTGAACCTCCTGCTTAAGAATGTCCATCCCCGGGACGCAGGATACCTCGTTGAGGTTACATGAAACATGAAATCGTTCACTTTGAACAGCCTTAGAAACCCTGGGGACGTCTTCGTGAGGACGTGTTTTGTGGGTTATTATTATATGGTACCAGTACACTTAATCGTAGCCTATTTCATCGTCCCCCACTTCATAGTCTTCCGTTTCATCGTCTGGACACTTCATCGTCTACTACACTTCATCGTCTGGACACTTCATCGTCTGGGACTTTTCATCGTCCGGGACACTTCATCGTCCGGGACATTTCAGCGCGCTCCATACTTTCTTGTGTTATGAGCTTTTCTACGTGCACCAGGTGTTCAGGCTCGCCGATTACGGGGTCTAGGTGGTGCGCTCCGTAGCTTTTTATGATATTAGCTATTCTACGTGCACTGGGTATTTAGGGTCTACTATTACGTGGTCTAGATAGTGCGCTCCGTAGCTTTTTATGTTATTAGCTCAAATACGTGCACCAGGTGTTCGGGGTCACCGATTACGGGGTCGAGGTGGTCCGCTTCGTAGCTTTTTATGTTATTAGCTATTCTACGTGCACTGGGTGTTTAGGGTCGCCGATTACGGGGTCTAGGTAGTGCGCTCCGTAGCTTTTTATGTTATTAGCTCAAATACGAGCACCAGGTGTTCAGGGTCGCCGATTACGGGATCTAGGTAGTGCGCTCCGTAGCTTTTTATGTTATTAGCGCAAATACGTGCACCAGGGAATCGCAGGTGTATATGGACTCGTAGAGCTTGAATCCACCGTTGTCCCTATGTCATGGGGAAACTCTGCCCCCTAGACCCCATTCTTGTACTACTTGAACCAACTAACCCCCTCAGGGTGTTGTAAGGTTTGCGACGCCACGTGCGACTCGGGGAGCTTGTAGCGCAATAAGTAGGGGAAAGTCGACCAAACCCAACCGGGTTGTACCTACTACCCCCTGCTCTTTATCTCCCATCACGGTCGGCATTGGGCCACCCTCCTCTACTTATTGCCCTCCATTGTGCATACAATCAATTAACCATTTCATGGTATATCCGGAGGGATGCATTTTTCACGTGGGTTTACTCACATCTATTGGTTGGAGGTTAGGTTATTATAAAAAGGGGGTCTGGGGGGCGGAGCCCCCCCAGAACACAGGGACAACGGTGGATCCAAGCTCTCCGAGTCGCACGTGGGTTCGTAAACCTTACAACACCCTGAGGGGGTTAGTTACGTTCACTTAGTATAAGATGGGGGTATGGAGGGCGGAGCCCCCCCATGACATAGGGACAACGGTGGATCCGTTCCCTATGGGGAAATTTTTTCCGGGAAATTATATAGAATAGCTAATAACATAAAAAGCTACAGAGCGCACCACCTAGACCCCGCAATCGGTGATCCTGAACACCTGGTGCACGTATTTGAGCTAATAACATAAATAGCTACGGAGCGCACTACCTAGATCCCGTAATCGGTGGCTCTGAACACCAGGTTTTTTTTAGGGTCGTCGATTACGGGGTCTAGGTGTCACGTTCCGTAGATTTTCATTTTTATAACTAAAAAACGTGCCCCCGGTGTTTGGGGTTGCCGATCATGTAGTCTAGATATCCACTTGGTGTTAACCAACGATGACCTTGAGGTCAAAGTTGAAGGTCATTTCAAGGTCAAATCAATTTTATCTGATAAACAACGGTAACCTTGTCCTTGACCTTGGGCCATATTTTGAAAAAATTTGAAGGTCATTTCAAGGTCAAATCAAAATATGTTCAAATTTGAAGAACAATAAGCAAAATTTATTTTGACCTTGAAATGACCTTCAACTTTGACCTCAAGGTCATCGTTGGTTAACTCGAAGTCAATACCTAGACCACTTGATCGTCGACCCCAAACTCCTGGTGCATATTTTTTAGTTGAAAAGATGAAAAACTACGGAGCGCGATTCCTAGACACCGTAATCGCCGACCTTGAACACCTGGTGCACGTATTGGAGCTAATAACATAAAAAGCTACGGAGCGCACCACCTAGACCCCGTAATCGGCGAGCCTGAATACCTGGTGCACGTAGAAAAGCTCATAACACAAGAAAGTATGGAGCGCGCTGAAATGTCCCGGACGATGAAATGTCCTAGACGATGAAGTGTCCAGACGATGAAGTGTCGTAGACGATGAAGTGTCCAGACGATGAAACGGAAGACTATGAAGTGGGAGACGATGAAATAGGCTACGATGAAGTGTCCATAAATCTTATTATATTACCTTTATAACATTTTGATGTATTTTTAAATCAATTACATACTAGATGCAAGAATGGAGTCACCAGTTAGACACGTCTTTGGAATTCCTGAACTAGTCGCGGTGCCGCAAGAACCTCTGCGGATTAAAGTATACCAACGAAGATGGTTCATTTTATTAGTTTTCATTTTATTTTCATCGCTGATATTTTGTCAAGAAATACAATACACTGAAATTGAGAATGTAATGATACGGTACGTTTAATACAAAATTATACTAATATACTCATACTAAATTATAAATACGGTTCATATAGAATTTGAAAATTTGTGTCATTAACTATTGAGTCAAATTAAATTTTACAAAATGTGATTTTAATGTTTTTCTTTTTTACGTAAATTGATAAAAAATATTTCATTGTAGTTACTACAACGTATCCTCGTTCGCAATTGAATCGACGTCGATTATTTCTAATTCGCTGTACATTATTGGATGTATACCACTCAGCTATATTGCAAAAATATTGGATATAAGATATTCCTGCGTCATCGCGGCAATAGGAGCATGCATAGGCACGTGGATTAAGGTTTATGCAGTATCTCCAGATCGATTCGTATTTGTACTGATAGGCCATGCAATCGTTCAAGTATGGCAAGTAATTATTTTTACTACACCAGTCAGTTTGTCTGCTTATTGGTTTGGACCAAATGAAGTTGCAACTGCCACAGCTTTGGGAACTATGGGCATGGTTGTGGGTATGGCAATTTTTGCATTCATAGTACCGATAGTTGTTCAAAACCATGAAAATATCGCTGACATTGGACGAGATAGTTACTATTTGACTCTAGGCTTAGCCATCATCAGCACGTTAGTTGTTGTTTTGGTTGTTGTTTGTAAGTAAACTTCTTCTAATTAATTTTTTTATTGTATTCTCTATTATGTGACTCATTTTTTGTCTTAATTTGATATCTGCACTTGATTATCTTTTAACTGTTATACATTGACCTTGTACCAAATACTAACTGTCAATTAAAGAAAATATGAAAAAATATGATATTACATAATGCGTTTTAACCTACAAACTGTAGTCAACTTGTAGACAAATCATTTTTTGAAATTCATTTAATTCTTGAAACTTGATTAAATATATTGGCCGTCTGGAAATCTCTTTATTATTACCTGAAAAATTATAAATACTCTTTTACTTTAAAAAATGCTGCGAACATTTCGCGTTTATTTGAGCAATGAAGTTATAAAGACCTATAACACTATTGGACATAATATCAGCTTATACTAATAAAAACTAACTTTCTAGAATTACAATTTGTAAAAATATGTTAATTCGAAGAAATCGTCTAAGGATCGATGGTATGTAAATTTATTATTCTATCAGTTTTCAGAAACGAACCACCATTACCACCGAGTAAATCTCGAGCATTGCAGAAGTTAAACAATAAGCAAGAGTTTCACTTTTTCAAGCCCCTGTTACGTCTCATAAAAAACAAAAACTACCTCTTATTATGGAATGCTCAAGGGCTTATCATGGGAGCAACTGTGACAGTTGGTACTATTTTCAACCGATTGTATGTCAACATTCACTTTGAGGTACATCAAACATTGATAATGGTACTTAGTTTTTAAGAAAATATTTTAAATGAAATGAAAAATGTTATTTCTGTCGCATAATCTTACTTATTCAATTTCAAATAATACAATTTACTGTGCGGTTTCAAAAGTTACTGATATATATATAAAATATAAAACAAAATATAAAGGTTATTGACTAATTAAGATATTTCACCCTCTTGGTCGAAATGAAGCGGACCCAAGATCGAGCTATAAGTTTATTCGACTTTGAAAACAAATTTGGTTATAAAACTGGTAATTTTAACCTTAAGTACTACTTTGAAGACACAGGACTTTAAACGGATTTTTTAGGTTACATTTAACTCATTTTCGACCTGTATTCAAGTACTGAAACTCTATCTAGATACATAAGATAATTTTGTAATCGAAAAGTGGTAAATTTGACTTAATCAAGGTATTCTGACTGTAGCTTGGTCAAAAGGACTTCTCGTGCTGTTTAGGTGGACATGCGGATTTTCCATACTCGGCGAGTTGTTCACAAGAAATGTTTTGCTATAAATAAAAAATTCGTTACGCTTAATGAACACTGCCCCTGCATATATGGCAACCAAACCCCGAACATCGTCATGGCGCCTGCCATAGTAAAGGCGCAGAAAAAATTTATCTGATTTTCTAAATATGGAATTTTGAGCTAAAACTATATAGATAATAATTTAAATTAAAACATTAAATATGTCTTGTAGGTAATCCATTTTTAAAAAATAGGAAAAAAGTATTCCTTGTATAGTGCTCGATTTTCTCTCAAATGTGCTCGAACTAATGGGTACAATTTATAACATATCGTTACCTAAATTTTAAAATATTTTTCTACTATAATAAAATACTAAATTTCTGAGGTCGTTGCGGATGGAAGAATTGTATTTTTAAGTTTCATTTATTAGTATAAGCGGTCAAGAAAAGAAATGTAATTTCTTAAAAAAAAAAACATTTTTTTCAAATGCATTTAACAAGTGCCGCTATCATTGGGTGGTAGACATTAAAATAGAATTACAAACTACTTTTTAATTACGTAATTACGTTGATGTATTTAATTTTAATATCTTCTTTAAGGTTAGTACCTCGGTAGTTAAATCCGAATATGTAATAAGATCTTAACGTTTTGTTCGCTTTATTAAAACTAACTTCTACAATCAATTTCACCAACTACAGCTGAATTTTTGTTACTATATTAGAATAGACAATGCAATTAATGAAATGCATTTTCGAAAGTATTGGGCTATGAAAATAGATAAAAAGTAATAAAATTCATTGTTAATGTACGTGATTTGCCCTGTACTCATGTATACAATATTTTGCAACTGGTGACATGAGATATTTATTGAAGAATATTCAAGAAGATACTGTAAAAAAATGAAATTATTGCATAATAAACTAGACTATGAACGTGTAGTCTCCACATATTTTAATACATATTTTTATTTCTATGGATGCATATTAACTAATTATACCTGGATTAATTTGTTACAGCATGGAGAACGGGACATGGGCAAGTTGTCCATAGTGTCCTTATCATGTGGTCTTGTAGGAGGTATTATCGTCGGCCGAATTCAAGATAGGACAAAAAAACTCAAGTAAATATATGTTTTACTATCCGAAATACATCTACTAGTAGATTCGGCATTTTAAATTACAAAAAATGTGACAACGGTTCCGTACTCAGGATAATTAAAAATTGTCTTATGTTTGTTAAACAGCCCAACAATGTCCATACCTCACGTGGGCCGAGACTTTTTAAGGCATAACCTCAAAAAATAATAACACATGAGGTCTTATTCGCTATGTTACGTACCCGAGCAGAAATTTATTCATGCCCTGATCAGGGCCGTAATAAATTTCTACTCGGGTATTAACGGAAGCGCCGCGTGGTACCCAGTTCGGAACTATACCAAGTAGCCCTTGAAACGCCATTTAAGTGAGCCTGTAAAATATGTATTCGTTAATTTATTACATTAGTTGAATATATTAGATGTAGATCGTGTGAAATATGTTGTCCCGGGCCACATCTAATCGAATTCGTTTACAAATCAATAGTCTTTGGAACATAGCGCTGTAGTATTTAATTATGATGTTTATTTTATCGATGTAGTCTCTACAAATATGACAATATAATAATAATTCGTTTTTTAATTATTTTCTTCTTAAATATATTTGTAGGATTTGCATTGTACGGTTTATATTAATGAAATTAATGAAGGAATTCAAATTTAGCGTAAGTACGAATATATTTTTGTGACATTTAAATGAAGGATGAAGACCCAGGGGCGCTCAGTAGTTCCAAACTGGCTACAGGGTGGCGTTTCTGTCAACACTTAACTTCTTATTATTGTAAATGGAAAGTTATGTCGGTTTGACTTTCAAATTAGAAAATTACATTTTCCAAATTTTCGCAGTAAAATATCGGCAATAAAGAGTACGGGTATAAGTGTTAGTAACTAACTATATAATTACTATTAAATTTTAGTTTACAAATACTTTTTGTCTTTTGACTATTAGGATGCTGTTGATTGCATTGACCGCATGCATCGCTATTGGACAAGTTTCGTATGGTGCAGCCTTGTACATGAATGCAAAATGGGCTGTTTACGTTGCAACTGCTATGAGAGGGTAAATTAATTATTTATTTGGCCTTATTTTTATAATTATATGTAATTTTATTATATACTACAAGTTTTGTTTCAGATGTGTTATGTTGGCATATACAAGCACAAGCCTCGAGACGTGCGTTGAAATGTTGTATCCAGAACCAGAATATGTCCCTATTGCAGTCTTGAATTCAGCCGCACAGATTTATTCCATGATACTTCTCGTTATATCTAATGAAATACTGAATAATTTCCCAGATTGGACTATTCAAATATTTTTCACTGCACTAATAACAACTGGATTTCTGTGTTTGATAATCATGAAAGATGTCCAGAATAGGCAAGATACGATGAAAAGAACAGATTATCGAATTGAATGATTATGTTATTTCAAACAAAAATCTTCTAACCAAAAATAATACGGATTAATTAGGGAGCGGAACCGTTCAAGCGAAACTACGCGTTATTGTTTAAATAATCTGAGTTTATTATAAACTTTAATGTAGCGGAGAGGCGACGATGTTATTCGGTCGGATTTTCGTCGAGTACTAAACTAACCTACTCGAGGTTGATGATGACGACTGTCCTTTTGTTTTACAAACAAAAACGAATTGTTTATATAAAGACTATCGTTGTGTAGAAACGCATTCATATTTTCCTAGTTCGAATTTCGCGCATATTTACGTTCGATTACCTACATTACCGACCGATTCAACTTAAGTTATTCGAATAATCGTAGTATAGACATTCGACATAGAACTATTATATTCAACACCTCTTCCATGATATTCTAAATAGGAAAGGTGCAAAATACAACAGTTCCTGTACGAAACGTCCCCAGACGATTAAGGAGGTAGTCGTGCGACAGTACCCGTTAAAAGTCTACCCCACATAAATCCACAGACGCCACTTTGTTTCTTCAGTGCGCGTAATGAACGTTGTGGGGGAGAGTGTACTTGATGGACGCCTGTTACACACTAATTTCTCAAGGAATCGTGTCTGTGTACACCAACATCAGCAAAATTTCGAAACGGCAACCTCGCATTTTACGTTCACGTGCTTTATACGACATAATTAAATGTCTATTTATTAATATTATTACAAAACTGTACCGCTAGGGTTCTTCAATTTTTTTTACAATGTTCTTTAATATATTTTACACAACATATTAGTTTTTTATAAAAACGGTAAATACCGTTTTTCTGTAAATAATTAATATGTCATGTCGGCAAAGGCTTAGTATGGGGAACACGTGTTAAAAAGTGAAACTTTGAGGACGATTATCTCCATTATCGTACGGACAGGCTTTCTGACATTTTAACCACGTATTGATATCAACGTCATTAACGTTTGGTGAAAAAATGAAAGACTTCGTAAAAAAATCGTTTCACGCGACTACCTCCTTAAGAAACTTCGAGGATCGATGGATTCAAATTTCTTTCGAAGTCGCCAACGATACCTCTAAGTTTGAAATTATTTATTTCGCTTTATTTCGATTTCGATTCGGAGTCCACATGATCTTTCATGCATCCGATATAATTCTCGCATTCCGAACCTTTAAACTTCTTATTCGCCTACATTCCACAATGAGTCGTAGATCGGAGTTTCCGCCATATGATTTTCGATAAATCTATGGATCCGATCCGTCGTATTTGGAACGAACAGGTTACTGTTAGTTTAAAGGGGAATTGCGCGGGCGTGATCGTGTTCGTGTTCGTGTTCGTGTTCGTGTTCGTGTTCGTGCTCGTGCTCGTGCTCGTGCTCGTGCTCGCATCGTCATTACTATATATATATATTCAAATAACAGAAAAGAGGAATCGACTCGGATTCGGTAAAAATGTTAACATTAACAACCAGTAAAACAATCAACATCGTCGCCAATTCTAGGACCTTTACAATATAAACCTACCAGGTCCCCGCTTACGGCTTCAGCCGATCTTTAGAGAGGTACCCCCATTCGGGTGTGCAATGGCGTGGGGAAACCACAATGTGGGAAAAACCCACGCCAGGTACCGCAGAGGTTGAAACATCGATTCTAAACGCAACATTCTCCCCCCATATTTTAAAAATTGTAGAATTGAAATTGTTTTCGTATTATGCGTTTAATTAGTTTATACAAATATGATTTTTGGTGCAGTTTGGTTCGGAGTATTGTATTATTATTTCATTGTTTCAATATCGAAGTCATTAATTTAGATGCTAAATAAAAGTCATGCTGTTATTAATTACATCGCCTCAGGCCATATGTCTTGAGAAAATATTAAATTTGGTTAGTTCGACAACAAAAAAAATACACTGTACTTTTTCGTCAAATGTCGACATTTCAGATCCTATACAACTAAAAAATGCGATAAAACAATTTGTGTCCGTCGTCTTGTACGTTCATGAGTCCACCACTGTGTCATTTTCTTTCGCGCGCGATATCTCGGCAAAAGTACAACCGATTTTAAAGTTCAGTTTGGTTTTTGAGCTTGGCATATCCTAATGATTAGTAAGAACTGATTAGTTTTTAGAGTCGATCCATACCACATTACTGGGAGGTCGAACAAAAAAAGCAAATATTTTTTGCGTTCCTTATCAAAAATTCAAATCACACTAAGAAAGTTTCCAACAAAAAAAGATAGATTATAAAATTTTCTACATAAAAGGTCATATAAACTTTTTTCGCAAAATCAACGGTTGTGCCACACAATTTCACCTTAAAACATATAAATTATGAAATGTACACTTCACGATATACAACGCCAATATTAACGTTTCACTGGGTACAACGATCTATAAAATATTATTATTATATTGTATTATATTATTAAATTAATAATATAATTTGAAAGTCCTATTGGGAAGCAAACAAAGTAATTGCACACCTTCAACATTATAACGTATGATAACGAACTCGAACTAACGAATACGAACTCCATTTGCTGGATATGGCTTAATATTCTGTTGGATTGCTGAAGCAATTTGTAATCCAACTTTTCCTAACGCCGTACGAGCTGCTCCCGAATCCAATAATGCTCGTAGCGTATAACCACCTATATCCAATGGTAGCCACCAACGATGTAGGACTTCATCAGCAATCAAATCTATTTCCTGTATTTGTTTCCTTGCTGACTGCGTTTTCCCCATCCTTGTTTCTCTGGCGAGCGATTCTGGCATCCTTGTTTCGGCACAGGCGGCCTGACACCTTGTGGGATCGCCGACGACCTCGGTTCGACGTTCCCTTTTTCTTTTAAATCCAACGTCTTCTTGTTACAACGGGGACACGTATATTGAGTATATCCTGGCAAATTACAATTCCAGCAATATTTTTGCTGATAACTTGGATTCGACCAATATCCGGAACTTTTATTACTTTTCACCGATTCTTTCAGCTGAAAATCTGCTTTAGCGTTTTCATCTTCCTTTTTATATGGAATCCTCCGATTTATCCACCGGAATCCATCATTCGATTTATCTTCCTTTTCAGGTTCCGGTTTACGAAGATCCACTTCTTGTCTTTTCATCTGTTGGAACTTCTTATCCATTATCCTTTCGATCAATCTTGCCAATTCTTGTTCCGATGATTCTGATACAGATGCAACTGCTGCGACAGCTGGTTTCTTTTGTAGCATACCTTTCTTCGGTTTATACGCTACTTCCGGTAGCAACGCCATTTCTATTGGTGGTGGAGGACGATAATGTTTCTGCATCTCTACAGGATGGCCGATTTATCTGAAGACATCGAAATATCTCGAGAACTATGCACAGAATCAAAAAAGTTGTCGGATGAAAGTTGTTCGACACGAAGGGGGGCATCCAGTGATAATTAAATTTACCCCCTCCCCCATCCCCTGGAGGTGGAGTGGGGGCAAAAACAATAAAACTTAAATAGGAACCCCCATTTTTTATTGCAGATTTGGATTCTCCGGAAAAAAGTACACGAATTTGACCTAGGAGCTATTGCATTTTGGTTCACAGGTGGCGCTGTAATCGATAAAAATCCAAATTTATCCGAAGACATTGAAATACCTCGAGAACTATGCACAGAATCAAAAAAGTTGTCGGATGAAAGTTGTTCGACACAAAGGGGGGCATCCAGTAATAATGAAATTTACCTCCTCCCCCATCCCCTGGGGGTGGAGTGGGGGCAAAAACAATAAAACTTAAATAGGAACCCCCAGTTTTTATTGCAGATTTGGATTCTCCAATATTGACAATTTTCGCCCACGTAGCGGATATGGAATACGGTCATTCTAACAAAGCCGGGAAAAAATACATTTAGCGTTACCCAGGAACAACGACGTGGACGTAGTATTTTTCTGTTCCCTTTGGGGTGCTTGTTTTACGCGAGTCCCCTTGCCTCTCACTGTCTCACTGTTCACTTACTTGAGTAAGTGTTCGAAATGTTGACCTTCCACTTCAATGCATTTATTTATTCTTTCTTCAAATGACTTTATACATGATAGAATCATATCTGCAGAAATTTCTGCGCAAGCAGTTCTTATGCGTTCCACCATGTTTTCACGAGTCGTTGGTACTTGTTCATAAACCTTACCTTTTAGGTAACCCCATAGGAAGAAATCCGGAGATGTTAGATCAGGTGACCTCGCAGGCCAATTAATGGGGCCACCTCTACCAATCCACCTACCATTGTAATCACGGTCTAGCATTTCCCTTGCTACTCTTGAAAAATGTGCTGGGCAACCATCATGCTGAAACCACATTCTCCGTCGGACGTCCATAGCAACATTCTCAAGTAGTAATGGTACTTCTTGTTCTAGGAAATCTCGATATTTTGTTCCATTCAAATTACCTTCAATGAAATAAGGACCAATGAGTTTATTTCCTATGATTCCACACCAAACGTTCACCGACCAAGGACGTTGATGATTAACTTGTCGTAACCAATGGGGATTTTCTACGCTCCAATAATGCATATTATGTCTATTGACGCCACCATGGTTCGTGAATGTAGATTCATCTGAAAATAATACATTAGCAAAGAAATTGTGGTTCGTTTGCTTTTTTTGAAATGCCCATTCACAAAACACCACGCGGTTATGAAAATCATCGCCATCTAGTTCCTGGTGCAGTGAAATGTGATATGGGTGAAACTTATGACGATGCAATATTCTTTGAATACTGTCTCTGGAAATGCCGGAATCGCGATGTAATTGTCGTGTGCTTACATGTGGATTTTGGTGAATAACTGCTAGTACGGCTACTTCGTTAGCTTCTCCTGTAACTGTTAATCTTCGCTTCCTTTTTTTCATTTGTACGCTGCCATCAGAGTGAAAGGCATTCACAACTTTGTAAAAAAAAGAACGCGAGCGAGCATTATCTGGAAAACGCTCAGCATACAACGCAACAGCATCGTCAATATTCCTCTTACATTCACCATAAATAAGAATCATTTCGATTTTTTCGAGAACTGTAGCAGGATTCATTTTTATCTTGCAATTCGATTTAAGCAATGAAGGGTAGACAAAAAATAGTCACGTAAACGGAAAGTTGTTATTCTAAAAGCAAAGTGACATTCCGACCGAATTACTACCAATACAATGGACTTCAAAAACAGTCTTACACTGAGAGACCGTGAATACTAAATTTTAATATGAGGATTAGAAAGTCGCGATATCCATTTACTTCCCTTCAGGAAAGTAGAGAAAAATGTAGGTGAACTGGTTACGTGTGACTCAACTTATGTATATAATGATATGCTACTTTATTTTCGAGTTATGTCGCCCTCTAGCGTTATGTAATAGAACCGGCGCCGGTGATGGCCGAAATGCAAGCGATGTACATGTATGAAACCACGTGAGTTCTCTCGGGGTCCGGTAGATGGCGACGAAATCCCCAAATGAAGTAAGAGTTTCGTTTTGTTTAATAGAAGCTGGTTTGACCGTCAATGCTCAGCTTATTTATTCTCATTTCGGAAAAAACATACAGAGAGAGAATGAATGAGCTGAGTGAAGGGACATGACGCGTTTTTTAATGGATTGCGTGATGTCCTCTTTTTGTTTATTAAATATTAAATTTAAAACCTAAAATGTAATTTTATTGAAGGTAGAAAACATATTTATAAAATTGCTTCCATATTGTATGCACAATTTTTATGTAATCAGTTTTGATTTTTAATATGAAGAATATCAATTATTCATAATCTTAATTTTTCGAATGGACATTATTAAAATTTCATATTCAGAATAACAATTTTCGCAATTGATAGTACTAAATTCTAATATTAAAAATTCTAATATTAGAATTTTTAATATTAAATTTTCATAAAGGGATCAAATTGCCCCTATTTGCCCCCTGGATGCCCCCCCTTCCTGTCGAACAACTTTCATCCGACAACTTTTTTGATTCTGTGCATAGTTCTTGAGGTATTTCAATGTCTTCAGATAAATTTGGATTTTTATCGATTACAGCGCCACCTGTGAACCAAAATGCAATAGCTCCTAGGTCAAATTGGTGTACTTTTTTCCGGAGAATCCAAATCTGCAATAAAAACTGGGGGTTCCTATTTAAGTTTTATTGTTTTTGCCCCCACTCCACCCCAGGGGATGGGGGAGGGGGTAAATTTCATTATCACTGGATGCCCCCTTCGTGTCGAACAACTTTCATCCGACAACTTTTTTGATTCTGTGCATAGTTCTCGAGATATTTCGATGTCTTCAGATAAATCGGCCACCCTGTATATCCCGTTCAATTTCCATTGCCCGGACCAATAATCCATCCACGGTCATAATCTCCGACCGTCTCATTTTAGCTTGGATGTCCGGTCTGAAATTCCGAAACAACAAATTCACATTCATTAATGAGACAGATGACATAATCTCTTATGGATTCATCTGGCCCTTATGTTCTCATCTGTGCCTCCAACTGCAATAGTTGCTGGAAATTTTGATCTATAGCAACGTCGAGCCGCTACACAAAAATCCTTCCAGCTTTTCCACTCTTGGCGTGATAACCTACACCATTGAAGTGCAACTCCATTCATGAGTTGTGGTGAAGCCATCAATAACTCCTCTTCAGAAATCTGTGACAAGGTTCGACATTCTTGCACTCTGACCAGGAAGTCTTCAATACTTCGACCTGGTCTACCGTCGAACTGTATGCCCCAGCGACGAACCACTTCACCCACATCTCGAGTTCTTGGAATCGCTTGCACCGGCATTCCGAATCCATCGTTCACTCGAGCTTGCACTTCGTCCATAAGTGACGAAAGGGAACAATCTTCCCCTTCCCCAGGATTGACATGCCCATGCAAATCCTGTTGCTGATTTCTTGATTCACGTCGCTGATTTCCTTCTTCTTGACCCAGAAATTCGACTCTGCGACCTTGTTCATTATCTTGTCGTTCCTTTGGTCTAGCTCCTTGTTTTTCCCAAACAGGTTTCTGATGTCCAGATTGAATTCTTGTGCTATTCGCTGGTACATCCATTCTTCCTTCATGCATCAACAGTGCTTCATCCAGCAACTGTTCGTATTTTTTCTCTTTAATCCTCGACTCGTGCAATGCAGTTGCTAATCTTTGTATTTCCGTTTCCATTACTTGCCATCTTCTAGCTTCTTGATTACGGATATAACTTGAATTAATTTTAGCACTTTCAGCTACATCTGACCTCCTCCTTTCATTATTGCTGCTACCCAGTAGCGTTAGCGTTGGTATTGTTGCATCTACTCTCCTGTTTGGAACAACCATAACATCTAGTTCTTTATTATTTTCATTCCTTCTTATTGGCTGTGTTGGAGGTCTATTTCTAAATGTTGTTTTTAATTTATTCAGGAATTTTTCTCTTAATTTGTCTCTCTGACTCTTTTCTTCTTGTATATTAGCTTGTGAGCTATCTGCCCTGAATTCTTCTTCATTATAATTTCCCAGCAATCGTTGATATAATCTCTCTCTTTGAGCAAATTGCGTTCCAGATTTATTTAACTCTAATTCTTGAAGAGCTTGCGATACATTCTCCATCGCTAGATCGACCACCCATTCTTCAACTTGGGCTATTGAGCCATCTGCTGGATCAAATTCATGGAACGACGCCATTTTATACAAATAGTGTAAATTCTTTTTCATATATACAGGGTGTCCGAGAACTCCCACATAATATTGCAGAGGATGAATCTTGACATCATTCTGAGCAAAAAAGTTTAATACCAAAATTGGATCTGAAGCTCAGAATTTGAGTGGCGAGCCATTTGTTATGAATTTTTTGTTTATAAAGATTTATCGGTACAAAAGAAGCAAGTCAAATAAATTTAAAGCAATTCGAAATAATTTAACAACTATAATTTCACTAAAATATAGTCTTTAACAAATAATTAAATTTAAATTTATGTGGCGGCACTTGTCCTAAGACAAATAACTTAGTGAATCATGTAAATAAATGCAAACATCCGATAATAACATCCCTAGTCGAATCAACATTTACTATATTAGAATAATAAAGGTCAATTATGATCATATTAAATTTGACATGTCACAAGTCACCATTTATTTAATAATTTAAATATACTATATTTCCTGGAAACCTCCTTTATCAATTAAACTAAATCAATTATTATTTCAATTTAAACTTTTAACCGAATATTTTCCCAAATTAACAATTCCAACAAAAAAATAGACACTATGCAAATTTGAATTTTAGTCAACCTGAAATTATCCTTTTTTTAACTCACGAGGTCACTATAAGGTAATAATTCACAAAACATTTACAAGATATATATACAGGGTCATCGAATAGTATCGGACCCCCCTAATATCTTCAGTTAGAATGCACTTAGGAGAAAATGTCCAATAGCAAAGTTGTATGGTTTCAAGCGGGGAGTAAGATGATGACCTTGACTTTGACCTTGACCATGTCCTTCAAGGTCATTTCAAGGTCAATCTTATTTTTTTAAATAGAACCCCCTATATTTTATTGCATATTCTTATAGCTTATCTCGAGAGCTTTCCAAAACACTATAATAAAATATTTTTTTATTAAGTACTTTTTGAGTTATAAAGGTTTGAAGTTAACAATTTGTTAAGTGGTGTGCGAGTCCGACCAGTTAAGGCAAGAGTGGTATTTTCTTTAAACCAATTAATTGGTCTCATTATTCCGCGCACAAAAGTATTAAGGTTATGATTACTGAAAACTAAATAATATTTTACAAGATATTCTACATTTTGTGTCAAAAAATTGTTAACTTCAAACCTTTATAACTCAAAAAGTACTTGATAAAAAAATATTTTATTATAGTGTTTTGGAAAGCTCTCGAGATAAGCTATAAGAATATGCAATAAAATGTAGGGGGTTCTATTTAAAAAGATAAGATTGACCTTGAAATGGCCTTGAAGGACATGGTCAAGGTCAAAGTCAAGGTCATCATCTTACTCCCCGCTTGAAACCATACAACTTTGCTATTGGACATTTTCTCCTAAGTGCATTCTAACTGAAGATATTAGGGGGGTCCGATACTTTTCGATGACCCTGTATATATATATATATATATATATATCTCATTATTAGAATGTTAATATAAATTTTCACGAACCAACCCATGTTAATATAATTTTTCACGAACCAACCGATGTCCGCTGATGATTTTCTGATGAATCGTCATTCTTCCCTCCTTGCTCTAACGTTGGATTTTTCACAGCTTCACACCATCCATTATTTAGGCATCTATGAATTCTCTAATCATCAACCTTCGACGAGAGGAACAGGAAAATCGCTTGGCATGTTAAAAAATCAGCTCTGGATCGGGACGTTGATTATGAAATCTCCCACGGTGGTGTATTTTCGATCTTGACGACTTTAATTAAATAATTTCGAAAGAATCCGAGTCCAAAATAAAAACGAATGCCGATATTTTCCTTTTTTTTAAGGTGCATTTATTCAACTCAATCTTTTGAATGGTTAAATATAAATTAAAATTTTCTAACTCGCATGTCGCGATCTCGTCATTTTTATTAAGTCTTTTACAGACACGTCAATATTTACTAGACCCTTTTATTGAGCGGATTTACAATCTAATTCTCGCCCCCATGGAATTCGATCGCAACATAATCTATTAATGGCGATTTAAAGGCAAAATTTATTCGCGGCGATCAACTATTTCGCACACTGAACAATTACATCCGTTTCGACAAAATGACTCAACAAAATTCAAAAAGATTTTGTCATTATTGGAAAATGAATCGTTACGGCGAACTCGAAATTCAACATGGCGCACGGTTACTCAATTCCAAATTTTGAATAGTTTCAGTATCGAACAACTTCACCAATATTATTTTCGGAATTCTCGAATTAAAAACGGAATTTCATTTTCGAAATTTAAACGAGTTTCCATATCGATACGAATTTTGAAAACAGAGGAAAAATCGATCCCTTTTACTAATTATTAAATTAACAAAATAATAAATATAAACCCGACGCGCACACTTCACCTACCTTCCCACCACGTGCCGATACACCTTCAGGGTCCTAGCCGATTTTCGAACAACTTGTTCGCTTGCTGGTTTCTATCGAAAAGAACGCTTTTCGCCACGCGGTTAGCCATAGACCCCTTTCCCCGCGCTTTCGCGACAGCGCTTTTCGAGGTGGCGAAAAGCCCATTTATTATTTATAAACTAAATTCATCGTCTATTGTCGAAACAGAACGCTTCCATACTGATCGCAGATACACATATTAATAATAATCGCAATACTACATACATACATTTTTTATAGCGCTACAACTTATCTTATATAACCTATGACCTGTAACGAATATTTCGTCAGTTATGGACCTAAAAAAGGGTAAAAATGGCCTTTTTTGCAATTTTTCGCGCCTAACTCACTTCCTTAAAATGCTAGCAAAATATCATATTAACAGCGTTGTAGAGCTTGAAAATGTGAAGAATTTGTCCCCTCATACGTTTCGTTTTGATAAAAATTGAGGCCGTGGGAAGACGTTAAAAATCAGAAAATAGGCGTAAAACACGCTTCAGCAATGCCAAACCCATTTTTCGCCTGTTTTCCGATTTTTAACGTCTCCCCATGGACTCAATTTTTATCAAAACGAAACGTATGAGGGGGCGAATTCTTCACCTTTTCAAGCTCTCCAACGTTGTTTATATGATGACATTTCGCTAGCATTTTACGGAAATGAGTTAGACGCAAAAAACTGCATAAAAAAGCCATTTTTCCCTTTTTTAGGTCGATAACTGACGAAATATTCGTTGCAGGTCATAGGCTATACAAGATAAGTTGTAGCGCTATAAAAAACCTTCAAAATCAGTCATCATTCGTTAAAGTACCTTTAAAACGAGCCGAGTTATTGCAAAAAAGCTTATTTTTTTTTTAACTTCAATGGCTCGCCACTCAAATTCTGAGCTTCAGATCCAATTTTGGTATTAAACTTTTTTGCTGAGAATGATGTCAAAATTCACCCTCTGCAATATTATGTGGGAGTTCTCGGACACCCTGTATACAATATTCAATTCTAATATTTCAATAATATTAATTTATAACCTGAATTTTTCACGTCAAATTTAATAATTATATTTGAACATAATCAAATTATTTTATACTCGAATTTTGAGAAATATTATTATTCTTCAATCAGCAATAATCATCACAATTGCAATAATTAACTTCCTAGCAAATTCTTGCATACAAGTAGACAGTTAAAATAAATAAATAATTTAATACATTAGACAACATTACATATATATGTCATACTTTTAATCAATTATTTGCCAACAAGAAATTTCCTATATCCAAATAATATTTTTCAATTATTGAATAATTCTTGATTTACTGTATACTTTCTCTTAATACTTTTTTTTTTTTTTTTTTTTTTTTTTTTTTCAAAATTATATTAATTTAAATCAGAAAATAAAATTAAAATGTAACGAGATATACCAATATAATTTCATACTTAACATATTATCTTTAAAAAAAAATTTTGAATCTCTAAATAAATAATTATTACTGTATTATATTATACCGATAAAACAAAATAGAATTATACACAATACCTATCTCGTAATATTCATATTACAATTTTATTTTCATAATTCCTGGAATATTTTAAATTTACTTTCCCGTTATTTTGATTATCTTCAAATACTTTATTTCCATGTATACGTGAGTTTCATAACATTTGTAACCATTTATCATACATATATGAAGTTTCTATTATCCTATTCACACTTAATATTGTTTACCATTAACAACTACATATAAACCAACACATCAAACAACCTTTCAAATCTATGAATTAACCGTCAACTTCTTAAAATTTTCCAAATATTTCATCAAAATACACTACTTTTATAAATATATTTTGTCAATTTTGTAAAATGTTTCTACTCTTATTTTGACATTATTACAATACCTATTGTCATTTTTATAAAATTCATCTGCCATTCCAATTGGCCTTTTCACAATACATATTGTCAACTTTATAAAATTAATCCGCCATTGCAATTGGCATTTGTACAATATATATTGTCACTTGTCTAAACAACACATCAACAAAATTTTTCACAATATATATTTAATATCATTTCCTGAAACACATACATATTAAATTTTCATATTCATCCGAAAATATTCATTTTCTTATATCACCAATATTCTTAATATAATACGTCGAGAATAGCCGTACCTTTATTCGAATTTCCTATCATCAATTTCGAAATTAAAATATTATTTTCAGGAATTCGCCGAAACACTTTGTTTTCATGCGACGCAGCTATGGTTTGTTTACATTTGACGCTCCGGCAACAATGACTCTGCGCGCCGTGCTTCCTTTTCTGCACGATTTCGCCCGTTAATATTTTCAATTTCGAAACTTTTCCTTTTCTTAATATTCAATTGATTTCACTACCGCGCGTAAAGGATGCCACTTATAACAAATAGCTTCTTATTGAAATTAAATTTCGAATCTTTTTCAATTAAATACATTCGCGCACTTTGAGATTTACCGAATCTTTTCAGTTTTTATAACGTATGATAGATTTAAACGGAAATATCACATCTACGTTACACTTCGCATGTCGCGGTAACTAACAAATGTCTATCACTTGTAAAATATTACATACGCGGCAACTCAGCTTTTGTTCGGCTAATCGCCAAACCCGCGGAGGCGACGAGGTTCGATAGGAAATATGAAAGAAACTCGATAAATAAATAATAAAAGAAATATATTCTAGGAAGTTCCAATCTTTACATTTACCAAGGGTGCGAATTGGTGTGGTACGAAATCGCGAGAGAGAGAAAAGACAGTGGCACAATTGGTACTTACACAGTGACGGTTTTCGTAACAGGAACAACCCCGAAGTACAATTATGATTCCGGAAAGCACGGTGATCCGGCAAAATAGTCACACGACTCAACTTGTCACCGATAGTCTTTTCGATTCAGATTATACGCCACGCTCGCGACGACGGTGCAATCGAACACCTTAGGCAATTACTGCGATCCGCACGGAGGTCAGGGTTATTCTGCCCAATTTTTCCGCAGGTGTCGCACCTGACGATTTTCGTGCTCGCGGTCTGTCTTTTTCTTCTCTCTCTATCTCTCTCTCTGTTATACACCGCGACAGCACCTTCGCTTCATTATTCGCATACACATACATTTCTATCAAACCAAATCATCTATGAAATAAACACATTGACTTAAATAATATATTAGAGAAGAGTTTGTAGCGTAATTATAAAATACATAAAAGAATTATCCGTTACAACATTTTGATAAGTTATCTTAAATATTCGTATATATTGGAGTCAACGGCACAAGTCGGAATGAGTATTTTGCAAATCGTTGTCTTCGAAATTACACTACTTATATAAGGTAAATATACTGGTGTACATTTCGAATCAGTGCCCTAGAAAGTAAACCCATTTATGACATGGAATTTTTTACATTCAAAAAATGATTTTTTATCCTCTTTTTAATGTTTTTTAATTACCAAATCTATTTGATGCTGTCTGACTTATTTTCTGCCTGATCGCTTTGGGATACCCGAAAGAAATCAATTGTATAGTTTGGAAACGACACTTTAAACGCGCGAAAATGATAGTTAAATATGCTAAATTTACCCAGCCGCAGCTATGAAATGACATTTGCGATCAGGCAGAAAATAAGTTTAATTATAAATGCTAACTTTTACTTTAGCTAAATTTATTAGCAGCTTCTGTAATCGTTGCTAAATCTAAACTTTTTAGGTTTAGAAACGAATCATCTACAATAATATCAAGTTCATTTATTTCTGTGTATTCCAAATGATATATTTCGAGACTGTTGGTATTATGGTCATAATATACAGATATTTAGTCTTTTTAAATTACACGGTATGACGGCAATCTGGCACTTTTATGGGGATCTAGTACAAGCTGTAGATCCAGTGAAACTGAGCAAGATGGTATGATATAATTTCCCCATACGCCCCAAAATCTCATTTTATGACTAAAAAACCGTTTTGAGGCTGGTTCGTGTGAAAATCACTCATAACTATCCTAATTTTTATTCCATTTACAACTTTTCTTTTAATTTGATTAACAAAAAGCTCACCTTTGAGACTATCCCAACCTGATATTGATGAAATGCAAAAAGACGAAATTGATTTTTTTACTTTTTTTCATTTTTTTTTATTTTAACGATCATTTTACGATATTATTCGATCATGGAGATGTGTTGGGTGTAGACACTAAAGGATTAAACAAAAATTATGCAACGTGAAAATTACGAGAACGGTTTTATTATAAATTTAGCGGCCGCCGTATATAGCTTCGTAAAGCAGACTAACTAAATCGGTAAAGCGTATAAACATGTACAAAGGTGTTGTTACATCTAACGTCAATATTTACGCTCACAGGATTACGATGGGTCGTTTCAATTTCTTGAAGCATATTTCGCGATGATACAAATAAAAATGGATATTTCTAACAAGTTGTTTGTACCTAATTGAGTTGAGAAAATATAGCAGTCTTTTGAATATAATAACAAATAATGCGAAAATAAACGAATTATCGAAAGTTACCAGATCCAGCCCGCCTCGATATACAAAAACCTATAAAAGGTTAGCGATTTTCTTGCAATCGGCCTCAAACGTTTGCGATTCGTTTGCGATTTGAGATAATATGCGAATTTTCAAAATATAATCAGAAATAATGCGAAAATAAACGAATTATCAAAAGTTACTAGATCCAGCCCACCTCAGTATACAAAATCCTTTAAAAGGTTTGCGATTTTTCTGTAATCGATCTCAAACGTTTGCGATTCGTTTGCGAATGATTGCGATTACCTATTTTTCGTTTGCGACTTTGTCGTTTAAAAGTTATTTGCGAAAAACGAAATGGCCGGCTAACTTCACGTTCGCATTTTTTAAAACGCGTTTACTCAGCAACCAATTGATCAATTTCAACCAAATTAGGCTCAATAGTTTGCGATTCGTTTGCGATTTATAAATTAAAGGCCCATTTTCCGCTAAATTGCAAAATTAAAAAAAATTGTCCTATATATCCTTTACAAAATCCTTTAGTTCGTTTATTTTCGCATTATTTCTGATTATATTTGGAAAATTCGCATATTATCTTAATTCGCAAACGAATCACAAACGTTTGAGACCGAATGCAGAAAAATCCCAAACATTTAAAAGGATTTTGTATATAGAGGCGGGCTGCATCTAGCAACTTTCGATCATTCGTTTATTTTCGCATTATTTATTATGATATTCGAGAGATTGCTATATTTTCTTAAATACGAATCGCAAAAGTTTGAGACCGATTGCAAAAAAATTGCAAACCTTTTAATGAATTTTGTATATAAGGGACATATAGGATAACTTATTTTTTTGTATTCTACAAGTTATCGGAAAAAGCACTTTTAATTCATAATTCGCAAACGATCAAGCCTAATTTGGGCGAAATTGGTCGATTGGTTGCCGAGTAATTGCGTTTTTAAAAATGCTAACGTGAAGTTAGCTGGCCATGTCGTTTTTTGCAAATAACTTAAAAACGACGAAGTCGCAAACGAAGAATCGGTAATCGCAATCATTCGCAAACGAATCGCAAACGATTCGCGCTATTTTCGATCAATTTCGTTACAGTGGCCGGTTAACTTTACGGAGGTTTTTTATTCAGTAGGAGTATGGGCATTTTACGCCTTACGTATCACATAGGAATTTTGGTGATTCATCATTTGTAAAAAATAAAAGTCTATGGCGATGACAGAAAACGTACTCTGCACCTAATGTTTAGTGCTACAAAATTTACATAAAAGACACACAAAAAAGGTTTGATATCAAACCATCGTATGAGTTTATTTCACCGAATTCATGTAAAAATCCAGTTGTGTGATGAATTTGAAGGTGCTTCGAATTCGGTTTCAGCGACCTCAAAAATATAATGAAAACATGGTATTACTTTCAGACCAGAATTTTTATTTTATTTTAATATTTTGAAGTCGATTTTACTGTATATTACAATAGATATCAAAAGTCAATACCGCTAGCAGATACTGCGGAAACTGATTCTTGTAATCATGCGTATATTTCTAAACTTTTCTGCTACGAAAAGCGATATTTTTACTACTGCTGTAAGGTGTTTAGAAATTTTCTGCTCGATTTATGGGAATTTAAATGAATGAATGAAATTGAATGGAAGCATACAATAGAAATCAAGTGGCAATATCACTGGCGGATACAGTTATAAATGATTCTAGTATTCGAACCTGACGTGGTGGAGTTGAATGAACTTCGGTTTCGATTTCAGTGACCTGAAGAACAAACAGGAAACATAGTATGGCTTCCAGGGTATAATTTTCCATTACTTTAACTTTCTGGAGTAGATTTCTAGAGTTTTTTTTTTATTTTAGGATGTTAAAACATTTACCTGAACAGTGTGAATAGATTTCGGATTAAATTTCAAGGACCCCAAAAACGTAATAGAAACATAGTACGCATTCCAGGCCAGAGTTTTTTTTTATTTTCATATTTTAGGGTAGATTTTTCGATTTCATTTTGATGTTATGTCAAGAACTTAACTTGATGCGCTGAATGCATCGAATATAGTTTCAGCAACCTCAGAAACATAATGGAAACGCGGCATTGACTTTCAAACCAAAACTATTTTTTATTTTAAAATTTTAAGGTCGAATTATAGGATTTTTGAGGTTATGTCAAAAACCTGACGTGATAGGGTTAAACGGGCTTCGGATTCGGATTCATTGACCCACAAAACATTATAGATACAGTCTGACTTCTCGATATGGACTTTCGTTTTTCTTTTTGTGGGGCTGTGTTATCGTAGTTGAATTAAGGGTGCTCACTGGACAAAGGAAACGAAATTCAGAATTTATCACAAAAATTACAACATATTAAACAATAACAGAAAGTAATGTATGTAAAATTTGGACTCTCTAGCTTACTCCAGTACTCAGAAATTAATACAAATATACGCGAGGATTTAGCATTGAGCATTATGGAAACATGCATTTATCCGTGAAATTCGTTTTGAAATTCACATTCATATGAACTTAGATTCGTAATCAGCAGTCACAAAAACTCCTGAGTACCCAGTTTCATCTCGATCAGGTGGTTTTTGACATTTTCGGTAGGCCATATTGAATCCGCCATATTAAATTTGTAAAACGTGAGTTCAGATTTGTAATCAGCGACTCTACAAACTCATGAGTACCCATTTCGTCGGAATTAAGTAAATTTTTACATATTGGACAGCCATCTTGAATCCGCCATTCTGAATTTTCAAAATCTGAGTTCAGATTCGTAATCAGCGACCCCGATACCCCCGAGTACCCAGTTTCATCTCGATCAGGTAATTTTTCACATTTTTGGCGGCCATCTTGAATCCGTCATTTTGAATTTTTAAAATCTGAATTCAGATTCGTAATCGGCGACCCCAAAAACCCTCGAGTACCCAGTTTCATGAAAAATGGTTAATCAGAAAAATGTATGCCGGAAAGGATTAAATGAGAAACTTTAGCCTTCTTGCGGGTCCATTTATCTTCATTTTACCAACGTTTGCAAGAGACAAAAAAATTGTCTTTTTTTTTGTTTTTCGATCCCCCCTGGTTACGAATCTTAATTCGCAATTTTCATTTTTTTGAACCACCCTAATACATACATATGCATAACCACGTATTACGACATACCATAAGTGAAATCACTAAACACTATTAATTGTAGGAAAATATAAAATACAACAGGTTGCACTATCGACGTGTGGTCGACATGAGCTGTAATCTTTTCACGGAATCTTTTAAATAGTATCGGTGAAATATTCAAAGATGTAAGCCTAATCGCAAAATATCTGTCATCTTCTGTCTCTTTTTTCACGTGTTAACTGCTATCTTCTGTCACCTAATTGGAGGCAGAAGATGACAGATATTTTGCGATTTATCTATATTTTATGTCAGGGTGTACCTCTAAGATGTGGCCATCAAAAAATTTGAATTAAACAAATTTTCTTTGGGGTTTCCAGTACTACAAATATGTGTTTCTATGGTTGTGATAGGCTAAAAAATCTGCATAATGTAAATTTTTTTCACTCCCAGAAAAAGTAAATTTTTTAACTAAAATGTTACTATACATGTAACAGATTTCTTTAAGAATTTATCTACATTTTATTCACAATTTAATTAATTTTTTGCCATTTTTAAAATGTAACTAAAATTAACAATAAAAGCAAGTTTACATTTAACAAACCTAACAAGCAAAAATGTAGAGTAAAAATATGTTTAGGAATTTTGAGAACCAGCCTCCTAAATGCCTAAGTCATGCTTACAAAGTTCGCAAGTTTATAATACTGAAAAATATTTGAAACAGAGTTCATATCCTTTAAATGCTCAATTTCCGTCAGGTCCTCAAAATGCCCAATTCGTATATGCAACTTTGAGAGCCGCCCGCAAAGTGACTGATATTTAAATAATCTCGAAATGACTAAATCCTGCTTAGGAAGTTTGCGGACAATCGGTAAAATACTGTAAATTTACACCAGAATTAAGGTCCTCAAAATGCCCAATTCGTATGTACAACTTCGAGAGCTGTCCGCAAAGTGACTTATATTTAAAAGTCCTCGAAATGCCTAAATCATGCTTAGGAAGTTTGCGGACGGTCCGCAAAGTGCCTTACATTTACAGCAGGATTCAGGTCTGCAAATTGACCAATTCGTACATAAGAACTTTGCGGACTGTCCGCAAAGATACCAATACATGATGTAGAAGTTTGCAGACTGTCCGTGAAGGGCAAAAATGTCGCCGAAGTTACCAATTCTTGATGTAAGGTGACCCCGAACGTACCAATTTGTATACATATGTGTATGTATGTGTGTGATAGGAGAGGAAGAAAAAAAATAAAGGGGGTTTATCAGGAGGCAGGTTATGAAGGGGTTCACAAATTCATTAAAGGCAAGGGGGTAGGTTTTATAATAGGAAATGGGAATTAAGAGAAATTATAATGAACTCACTTTTCCGGATGATATCCAAATAAAAGTTGAAGTTGTGGCGCCAAGGAAGGAGAGCCTATGTTCCTCTGGATTTCCCGGTTCGGTGGAGTCCGGGACCTTCAGATCGGTGATCGGTGTCTCCGAAGATCATGTGTCCAAACCAAATTGAAGCAGTGAAACGGATATGTGGACCAAGAAAAGAGAGCCGATGTTCCTCTGGATCCACTGACACTTTTAATAATTCACCATGCGAACCGGTACCCGAACTTCTCGAAAAATTTAACTTCGAGATTTTTCGATTTTAGCACGAACTCGAATCCGGTTGACCTACTGTGGGTGTCTCGTTGACTGGTTCTCTGATTGCCAATGATGGTTATTACCCCCCCTACGTCTAGTGGTAATATTTATATCCTCTCCCCTCTTTCATAGGTATTTTGATAAGGACTGGTGTAGGAATCTATATCGAAAGGGATGGAGGAGGAGAATGGGATCATTCTTCGTAATTGCGGTAACATTTCGTTATGTCGAATTCTAATTTCCTAGAAAAGGGGACATACATAACGATTGGAAACGTCGGCAGTCTCATGTCCTACAATTTTGAATATTGTGTTTATTAAACGCTGTACATTCTCGACGGTTGTCATTGCCGGTATTCGTTCATTTAAATATTGGTCATTCCTCCGTTCCTAGCACGCCTAGGGCGAGATAGAGATAAGAACGCACCTGGAATTCGACCGTTCTTTTCGCTGAGGAAATCGAGAGTTTGTTTAACGCTTATTTATTTATTAGCTTTTTACACGGGCTAAACAGCCCTTATACAGAGAAAACAATAATTGTCGCTTAACATTAATGTAAGAAAAGATATAAATTTAATGAAATAACTGAAAAGGTTAAATAAACTAACAAAACAATTCTTGAAATATGGTAAAGCTCATGGATCATAATAACAGAGTTGCAATTTCTTACATGAGGTTACAAAATCAGAAAGAGACCCATTAACATTGCATTTGCCCGACATGTTATTCCATAATCTTGTTATACGAGGGAGAGCTGCATGAAAACGAGATTTATTTTTAAAATTTCTAACTGAAAATGGGCATATATTTCTACAGCCATACGATATATCACGACGTATGCATAAAGAATGTAGTGCTGTAGAGTTAATGTGGCATTGTAGAATCTTGTACACTAAGGTTAAGTCATTGACTATATGAATTGACTTTACAGTAGGTAACATAAAGTATTTGGAAAATTCATTAAAGTCATGACAGAATCTAGACATAGGCCTAACAGTTTTAGTTGACAGAAATCTAATGAATTTCCTTTGAATTTTCTCTAATTGGCCAATATGTTTAACAGTATACGGTGACCAAATTTGAGATGCGTACAATAAGTTTGGAAGAACAAGGGTTTTAATGATGATTCTAGACCTGACATAAACAGAGCCAAAGTATTTAGCAAAAGAATTTGCAATATCAAAATTGTCGCGACTAGTTCCCTGTCCATAGCACATATACTCAGGAATCATGTCACTTTTTTTTTAATCTTGAACCTTATTAATGTACTTGTTGTAATTTGCCCTTGAGAGGCGAATGCATTTTGCCCTGAGTTTTTTGAAGACTATATAATCGCTAATTTCATTGGGTAATTTCCAAGTTTGTGTGCAAGCTTCTTCTCCTCAATTAATTCACATAATTCCCGAGAATGTCACCGTAGCCTAGTACGGTTATAAATTCTTTTTGTAGGAACAAATTTATTAACCCCCTCGTAAACTCGAGCATAAAAATTTTTCATATCAATATTTAAATCATTATTATTTAAAACTATATTCCAATCAGTCGATTCTAAAAAGCTAGATAATTTATTGTAGTTCGCATTCTTAAAGTCTAACAACACTGGAAAATTCTCTCTCAGTCTCTTCCATTATCTTAAAACGGAGTAACACACACTCATGATGTTCATCTGGTTGAATGAGGATGTCGTCAACAACCTGCATTATAGAGTCGTCAATAGAAGCAAAGCACAGATCTAAGGAATATCCCTTAGATATGAGATTTGGCATAACTTGCTTTAGGTCTAAAAGCGCTGCGAGTCTTTGGAGTTCCATAACACTATCTAATCGACTAGGCCTGAGATAACCAGAAGTCGTGAAAGACACTTGCCGATAATTGTTCCATTTAACATGGGGAATAAAGTCCCCTACTAGAATAACTTTAGAATCGTAGAAATTTTTGGCTAATTCTTCCACAATATTTGCATATTCATGATACGCCGAGACAGGTATGTTTGGAGAAAAGTACGAGGCCCCTACCAACACTTTGATGTCCGGTAGATCTAGTTTAATGAACACATGCTCCGTTAGTGGGGAACAGTAGTTTATTTGACATCTAATAACTTTAATAGTACTTTTTACGGCAAGAAGAACTCCGCCTCCTCTGGTAGAATTTGCAGATAAATAATCTCTTTCACAACGATAGACATCATAACCATCGAGACATAATTGCTCATCTTCAAAACTGATGTTGAGCCATGTCTCTGTGAAAATTATAATATCAGGACGATTTGTAATTACAGAAAAGTTTTGCATGAGCGTGTCCAGTTTAGAACGAAGGCCACGGACATTTTGATTATATATAGTGAACTGTGAGGTCCGTGGCCTATGATTTAGTTTAAATATTTCTTCTGAGAAGGAACAGAAACCAGAGTAGGCACGCTGTCAATAAATTTCACCACTTTCTTTTGGTTTGGATTTGACTCGTTAAATATCTTTGCTTCAGCTCTCAAAGTCGAAAGTTGTTTACGTTGAGTGTCTGTTTTATCTGTAGAGACACTTATACCTTCCGGCATAACCTTCTTCGAGCGAACATACTTTATCACCTCTTGAAAAGAATCAAGCGTTGCAATAACAGGACGGGTTTTATCTTTATTTGGTCTACCTATTCTTCTTGCATGAAGCAGACTATACTCTTGGTTTTTATCCAGTGCAAGTAGTTTTTTAATTTTAGAAAAATCTTCACTCGCAGATGATTCAGTTACACCGTACACGGAAAAACTTTTGGGAGCGCTGCTCACCCAAACCGGGCGGGTAGCGCTCCCGCGGCACTTTTAACTTTTCAAATGATGATTAAAAATATAAGAGCATAAAAATAAATCTTTTTCTGAATAAATATGGATTCATACAATCATGAAGAAAGTTTATGCTCTATTTTTAGACCATCAAATTACTTATATGGTTTATAAAGATCGTTAAACGCGTAAAAATCGGCACTTTTTCCATTTTAATGCTTACGTATCAAAAACAGAGCAAAATAGAGTAAAATTGCACTAAGCTTTTCTGTAGAGCGTGAAATTTCCTACAAAAAAGTCACTGGCAGCCCTAGTCTAATATGAATAGTTTAGCCAGAAATAACACTGGAACTTCAACTTGTAGTTTGATCGATACCCAATGTAAAATATTCGGAATATTCTGTTTAAATTCGTGTTTTCTTTCTGGCCAAACTATTAATGTTACACTATCGCTGCCAGTGACTTTTTTGTAGGAAATTTCACGCTCTACAGAAAAGCTTTAGTGCAATTTTACTCTTTTTTGCTCTGTTTTTAATGCGTAAGCGTTAAAATGGAAAAAGTGCCGATTTTTACGCGTTTAACGATCTTTATAAACCATATAAGTAATTTGATCGTCTAAAAATAGAGCATAAACTTTCTTAATGATTGTATGAATCGATATCTATTAAAAAAAAAATTTATCTTTACGCCCTTATATTTTTAATGATCATTTGAAAAATTAAAAGTGCTGCGGGAGGGCTGCCCGCCCGGTTTGGGTGAGCAGCGCTCCCAAAGGTTTTTCCGTGTAGAAGATGAGATTTTTCACTCTAGTGGAACGTCTGAAAAACTCACTCATTATATCATCTCTAACATTCTCGGATAAATTTACATTTCTATCTGATCTGCATTCCACATCAGTAACCCTATCCTCGAGAGAGACTAAGCAATCAGGGATATCACTAAGTTTAGCTTGAATTGACCCAATAGAAGAGGTTAAAACTGTAACCTGTACGGACAATATAGACACAGACTCTTTTAATGTAGTGTTATCAGTTTTGAGAGCATCAATACCAGATGATAGGTCATTCATTCGATCTTCCATTCTTGATGACATATTGGTGAGCATTGTTACGACATCCTCAATCGATGCTGACGATGCTTCTTCATTCATGTTATCATTTTTCTTTTTCTTTGTTGTCAACTTCGATCCAGAAGAAATCTGTTTGGGCATACAGACATAAGAGCCGTCCTTACGTGTATGTCTCGAAAAGCATCCAGAATGTATCATGCCGTTCCCCAGTGGACACTTTACGGCTTTAACCAAATGAGTAATCAGAGGTTTGCTAGTTCCACAAACCTCACAATAGATAGAATCCTCCTCATTTATACTAATATCGATTCCCATCATGACAAGAAATCAGAGAAGGACTCCGCGCGTATTAATAAAAAATTTGTTTCTAACTCGCCATGTGCCGTTTTGAGGTTAGAAAAAGAAGTAGAACTCCAATCACCAGATATTTCCACAATCCTACAGTGTTTGCTTCTAAATTTATATCAAAACTGCGGCACTTAACTTGAGTAAGCAATTGAACAAAAAATTTTAAAAATTTATTACGATTAATTGTATTTTTCCAAAGTCAGATGCAAACCACGCGACAGACATTCCGCGGCGGTGCCGTGGTATACATGCGCGAAATGCGATGGAGGTGCGACTCTACATGCATATGCGTCAAGCGAAGCATTAGGTACACGCATGCTTTATCTCGAACGTTTGGAAGAGGGTCTATTGTATTATACTGTACGACTTAATTCTGTATTTGATACAAAAAATAAGTCATAGAGCGCCGCGTCTTTACTCCGGTAGCTATTACTATTATTATTACTAATGTTTATTGACTCAGCTATCGGTCGCTCTCATTCGGTTCTAGCTTAGTAGGGCGAGCTAGAGATAAAAATGTATTTGAAAATACAATGGTTACGAAGACGTAACATATGAAACCTTTTCGCCCCATGTTTTTTTCAATATCATCATTTTGTCCATAAATTATTATAATTTTCTGCGATGTATTGAACTTCCGGTCGACTGGCCCAAAGTGTTAGAATAAAATGTGAAACTTTAAAATCGGTTTTTAACGAAGATAGGCAACGTATAATTAAAATAAATATTCTCACGAGAAAGCCCGTGAACAGTCTATAAAATCTATGTTTACAAATTTCTTTTTTATTACCCGAGGGCGGTATTGGCCAGTATATGGGCAGTCAAAACCGAAACCAAAGCTCGACGATATAAGATGGCGGTCACGACCAACGAGGACGGAGTTCAAAACTACGACTACGTCAATCGATGTCCCAGACGTTGTCCCTCGGCAGAGGTACGGCAGGGACTTCCTAATCGAGGTGCCTTGGAACGGACTCAACCAGGACTTTTCGGACGCGGCGCCTGACGACGAACTCGACAAGGACTTTTCGCAAATACGGTGCCAGGGAGACCTCCCCGGGACTTTCTAAGAGGCCTTGCCCGTCGACGAACTCGGCGAGTACTTCCAAGACGCACTGCCTCGTAACGGACTCGAGCGTGACTGTATACGCGGTGCCCCCCGAAAACCCTGCCAAGAGACGACTAGACTACCGTCCAACTAAAACTCAATATTCAAACCTCACGATTCAACGGCAATAACGCGCAAAAAAAAACCAAACGGAACTGAACCACCCATAAACTCTACGAATATATTGAATACTGAGGAGCGATATTAACCCTAGAAAACGCGCCTTATTCTGACGAAGCATTAAACAAAATGTGGGTTGCCCCTTAAGGGCCGAGAGCCTGCGAATTAAAAAAATGCAAAAAAGCGCGCCACACCTCCACTATGGGTGTCCTTAGCCGCCATAGCCGATAACCTAAACATAAGAAAAAATAATATTCAATAGTTCGGTGCACCATCCCGGGTGTCGGTAACCTAGATTCCTACCCGATCCTATCATGCCGGAACCACTACGAAAGAGACGTAACGTGTCCTCTCGGTACCGACTAGTCGACCCAACTCACCCTGGTTGTCCCTTTATTCGATCCTCCCTTTTAGGTACCTCTCTGGTCATGTCGATTAATTTTTCGAACGCACTGCTTAGACATGCCTCCACGGAAACCGCGCTCACCCGCACATAAACACTTAGCCGTGGGTGATCCTTTGTCTCACAAATTCAACGCCACCTTCCGAATTGTTATTATTTAGATCCCTGGTCAATTCAAGGTATGAATCTCCTTGAAGAAGTCCAGGGACGTAAACAGTTAAGTCTATTTTCTATTCAGTAACATTATTCCTTCCGAGCGAATCAAAGGCGGTAGCTATGTTACTTCTACTTAAATTATTTATTAGTCTCTTTGAAGAAGTTTCAAAGACGTGAACCGTTAAGTTTATTTTTAATTATGTAACATTATTCCCTCTAAGCGAATCAAAGGCGATAGCAACGTTACTTTTGTTTAAATTATTTATTAGTCTCCTTGAAGAAGTTTGAAGGCCGTAAACCGTTAAGTTTATTTTTAACTAAGTAACATTAATCCCTCTGAGCGAATCAAAGGCGGTAGCAATATTACTTTTATTTAAATTATTTATTAATCTACTTGAAGAATTATCAAAGACGAGAGCAGTTAAATTTAATTTGATTAATTAACCATTTTTTTTAACTCCGTGCGCTAAGTGCTCACTTAGCACACTGTTTTCCGTGTGCAAAGTAGAACATTCGTGCACCGTGCGCTAAGTATTTACCGTAAACTCGCTACGCTCGGGCGCCAACTCCGCTCGTGCGCGAATCACCTACTTAGCGCACTTGTATCGTAATGTACTATTAGCTTGCTGTAATAAGTCACGGACGGTAGCGATGCTGTTTAAAGTGATTAAGGCGTATTTTGTTCGACAAAGAACCTCTACCACGAGATAAGTCCGAAAACACGAATCTTTCATTAATCGTTATCTATTCATTTGATGACGATACCCGCACTTCGTCCACAGAAAGTAACACTCGTGAAGAGAAACAACGATGCTAATCAATTTGCGAAGATACTAAGAATTACGGAAGCTATCACGTTGTATTACGAACCCGGAACCATTTTAAGGATCACTTCAGCCGACAACGCGAGCGAGAAACAATGTACGAATTCCGGAAGGCTGTTATCGAAACGCACTATAAGAGAACGCAAAGCCTTCCGAAATTCGTCATACCTGGACCTTCATTGATGCCCACCTGCCAAAGTCCAGAGATCCTGCCGCTGCAGTAGACTGCACGAGAATGGCCGTTCCTCGGCCGCCGTCGGCGATCATGCGGCGCGCGTCGCTCACCCCACGGTCCTCGAATGGCGATCGCTAATTGGCGGAAGCGGCCACGTGGGTCTTCCGCGCTCTAGCCGCCGATTGCCTCTTTCGCGCCTTTATCCTACTACCTGTTCCCCTTACGCCTTCTGGAACCTTCGCGAAAATTCCAGAAGCTATATCCCTCGTAAACACCCATTGCGTTGATGCGTTTACCAACACAATAGATGATTTTCTTTATTTCGTAACCTACCTACAAGCAGAGTTGCCAGAAAGCGTCGGAAACCCATCCCCACCAAACCTCCGGCGCTCGTGGCTTGGATCCGCCCCGCTCGCTTCGACTGGCCGAACGCTTTCCCGTGAAGCTGCCGTATTTCAAACGGCCCGCCTTCGTCGTTCAAAGAAACGTAATCGATTTGCGCATTAAATGAATATAAAAAATTCTCTCGCGTCATTTCTTTGTTAACGAGAAACACATTGCACTTCCGCTAATGATGCAACAGGTGGCTTAAACAAAGGAGCTGGAAAGAATTTCTAAATAATTAATGGGAACTCGTTAAAGTTTTCCAGCGTTCCACTTTGGGAGCTATAAGAGAAGTTGATGATGCCCCTTTAATTGAGTTGAAAAATTCAAAATGTCAGATATAATACGGCGGGGATTGGCATTGTATCACGAGGCATTTTAGAAGTTTTGCCCGGCATATTGAATCCGCCATTTTGAATTTGGTAAAACTGCCGTCGGATTCGTAAACAGCGACCCCAAAAACCCTTAAAATATGGTTTTTATTTTCAACGAAGTAGACTTTCTATCAAGCAATTGGGAAACAAAAAGCAATCAACAACAATATTTTTCGTTAAAATAAGCAGTTTAATAATTCATATGTTAATTATTATTGATTTATTTACATACCTATATACTTAACATAAAAGAAATATGAACGAGAATGAATTCTAAATTACTTCAAATATTTTACTCATTCAAATATGTCCACAATTATAGGCACATGTAGCTTTCAGAATCCGTCCATCATGACTTTAAATCAATGTGGGAGATATATAAAGTTGCTGAATCACATAAAAATTATTCAGAACAGCTTCTGAAAGCTACATGTGCCTATAATTGTGGACATATTTTACTCACAAGTAACACTAGGGAAGTGATAATCACCGATTTTTTTGAAACTGCGTATACAAGTACGTCTTAAAAAAGTATTTAACACGTGTTTTCTTGTTTTTCCCCAAAAACCATTTTTGGGGTAGAAATCACCCTGGAATGTTTGTAGAAATGGCCCTTGAATGTCTTTAAGGTTGAATGATAGTATGTTAAAAATTATTTGTAGCATGTCTGTCATTTGATGACATTGATTTTGTTGGGATATTGACGTTTTGAGGTCGCTGATGAAGAATTTAAAGTCAGATTTTGAAATTTCAAAATGGCGGATCCAACATGGCGGTCGAATTTTTATTAATTTTTTTGAATGTAATGAAAATTGATATCTTTATGTTTTTGCGGTCGCTGATGACGATTCTAACGTCAGGTTTTAAAAACTCAAAATTGCGGACGAATTTTCACTATTTTTCAGGAATTTTGTGAAACATGGTTGGCAAGGGATTTTTTGCATTACTGATTGTCAACATGATGTTAGAGTTTCTGAAATTGTAGACTAAGAACAGCCGTTGCAACACGTTGTGAGAGGCGAGGGAACTCGCATAAAAAACACTCGTCATTGTGAGAGGCAAGGGGACTCACTTACAAAAATCACTCCGATGGGAACAAAAAAACCACTACGTCCACGTCGTTGTTCCTGGGTAATGCAAAAAGTAGAGAATGTAAATTTCAACTATTTACTTCATGATATAACACTAATGCAGTTTATAATTGTTACGTATCCGGAAACTTGTTGACCGTGTGGCAACGGCTATTCTTAATCTACAATTTTACAAACTCTAACATCATGTTGATAATCAGTAATGCCAAAAGTCCCTAGCCAACCATGTTTCACAAAATTCCTGAAAATTAATAAAAATTCGACCGCCATATTGGATCCGCCATTTCGAATTTTCAAAATCTGACTTCAAATTCTTCATCAGCGACCTCAAAACGTCAATATTCCAATATTGACAGACATGCTACAAATAATTTTTAACATGCTATTATTCAACCCTAAAGACATTCAGGGCCATTTCTACAAACATCCAAGGGTGATTTCTACCCCAAAAAATGGTTTTTGGGTAAAAACAAAAAAACACGTGTTAAATACTTTTTAAAGAAGTAATTGTATACGCAGTTTCAAAAAAATCGGTGGTTATCATTTCCCTAGTGTTACTTGTCAGTCAAATATGTCCACAATTATAGGCACATGTAGCTTTCAGAAGCTGTTCTGAATAATTTTTATGTGATTCAGCAACTTTATATATCTCCCACATTGATTTAAAATCATGATGGACGGATTCCATGGCTTGCTCACTGTATACACCAAGTCCACATTGCTTCATTTCACAAAATTGTTCGACATGGAAAAATACAGCATGAATTTTTGGCGTAACACTGATATTCAAATTCGTTGCGACTAACTTGTCGGAAGACACTGCATGCTTTTGCCCACATCAACGATTCCATTTCAAAGTCATTTAACATATGCGAAAACAATGTATTCACGACACCAAGCATCAAATGAAATTCTGGCGGAGGAATTACCTCAACAAATGTTTTCTTATTATCGGAGGAAAAAACGGGTCGATGTATGCAATTTTTAAAATATTTTGCATTCTCTCTTACAGCTCCTGCATTTAACCAATTCTCATAATTTTCTATCGAATTCCCAATAGTTCTGTAAGCACCACAAGAATCGAGTTCGTCTTTTTTAGCATCACACCATGTACATACATATATTACATGTATATATATTACATTTATTTGAAAAACGCAGTTTTTTCAATTTTATTTGTTAATAACAATTATAAGAATAAAATTAAAAGAGAAAATTACTTTTTTTATAGTTACTTTGGTTCTATACAAGAAATGGAAAGATTTCGATACGCGTATTTTTCATATTCTGCAAGAAAAATAATGAAATGTGAATAAATCTAGGTGATACAACGTTTGTATGCTGCAGAGGGTTAATTAATTCAGAAATTGGAATTTTATTTTTATTTACGTTCTTTTATTTACGTTCCTAAAAGCGTCTTTCATTTACGTCTCTTTTCTACGTTCTTTTTGTTACGTTCTTTTTTTTACTTTCCTAAAAGCACGATGTTCATTTGTATTTAAATAGATCGGCATTAGTGAATGTCATTATACGAAACTTATGTACATACAATTTAAGTGTATTAAACGATATTTTAAGTATTCATGAAAATTATGAATAATCGCGCTCTCACTCATGATGAAAATCGATTAAAAGTGTGTTTGTTGTGTTTTTGCAAAAAGCCGAACATGTATCCGTTAAATGGTAAATTAAAAGCCGATGTACAAGATATTTTTGAAAACTACGTTGATAATGAAAATATACCTGGAGCATTGTGCAGCACGTGCAGAAGAAAAATATTTAAAGTAAATAGCGGAGATATAAAAAGCATAGATTTTCCAGATTTGTCGATATTTCAACAAAATAGAGCCACAAGCTTTAACCTAAGATATAACCTAACATGCGACTGCAAAATTTGTGAAATAGCCTGCCGTGTACCCTATAATCTGTCTGTCAACGACACCACAAATGATACAATGTCTGGTAATTATGAGTCTATATTGTTATTATCACATTAGATATCCACCATATTAAATCTGACATTTTGAATTTTTCAAAACTAACACCACATTCGTAATCAGCGATGCCAAAAACCACCGAATAATGAGTTTCAAGCGAATCCGATGAATTTTGAAAAATTTGTCCGCCATATTGAATCCGCCATTTTCAATGTTTAAAAACTAGTATCACATTCGTAATCAGCGACCCCAAAAACCATCGAATAATGAGTTTCAAACGAATCCGATGAATTTTGAACAATTTGTCCGTCATAATGAATCCGTCATTTTGAATTTTTCATAACTAACACCACATTCGTAATGAGCGACTTCAAAAACCATCTAGATAGAGCGCTCCACCGTCAAGCTGTCATTGTTTTTGCGAATTATCTCGCTCCACTACTTTTTACTATTTGAAAATAGTGTTTTTCGATACAAATGCATAAGAGAAATGCGCGAAAAAAGTGCCGATCTCTTAATCCAAAACAATGAGCATCTAGCCACATCAATAATTATTCTAATTTAAAACGATTAGTGGTATGTCTTAAATGATAATGAGTAAATATTCAAAGATTTAAAATAGTTTTTTCTGTTTCAAATCGGCGAATCGGTCACATGTCCTTCAAATATTCACGGCGCTATTCAACTATTTTTGAAAATAGAACGCTTGATTTGTTGCTCGCAAATAAAGTGAAACTTAGGTTTGTATATAAGAAGGGATTTTATACGACTGATTATATCACAGATCATTTATGTTTTCTGTTTTACCTTGCGCACAATTAGCAAAAATCAATATTTGTTTCATTTGCGGGTAACCCTTCGGTAATGAAAAAATTGTGGAGGTGAAGAAAAGAGGTGTGCAATCTTTGCCAACAGCCAGCATCACAAGAGGGCGTAAAGACCATGAGCGTATATTGAAGAATGTGGAAAATATAAAGCTTCATGAAGTATGCCGTAAAAGCTATTCTGATCAAAGAGCCGCTGCAGTCGCTGCGCGTCGGAGCAATGTATGTTCGTCAGCTTTAGAGCTGTTAACAGGCTTGCCACTAGATACAGCAGGGGCTTTTCCTTGATCATTGCTTTATTTGTGGAGATAAATTACAGAATAGTTCCGAAACTGACATGAACGAGCCCGTGTACCTAGTGAAGAAACCGCCCTCAAGGATTATTTCTTGAAAATAATAAAAGATCGTCATACAAGTGAATATTCTAAATAAATACTGCAGCGCATTGAATCTGTACCTGATTCAAAAGCTGTAGGTGCCAGATATTATCTTAAATGCAAGGATAATTTCTTTTTAATATCTACGGCTGGAATGAAGAGAGGAAGACCATGGGATAAAGTCCATGAAGCAATAGACGCTGTCATAGAAGTTCTTTGCTTTACAACTTTGAAAAGAACTGTTTTTACCAGAAAATGGCACTAAAGCGAGATAATTTGCAAAAACAACAACAGCATGACGGTGGTGCGCTCTATCTCGAAAAATTTTTAATCTGTTAATAATTTCTTACAGAAAAAAGAAAGGAAATGGTATGGGTAATTATATTTTAAAATTATAGAGCCTATTTCCGACACTTTTACTGGACAAGACATCTTTTGCCTGGCTTTTCTCAGTCAAATATTGGCCGATTTCAATAATTTTTTTGTTAAATTATAGAGAATTTTGTGCTCTACAACTTCAAAAAATAACTGTTTTTACCAGAAAATGACGCCGGAGCGAGATAATTCGCAAAAAAATTTCAGAAACACGTATTTTTTACTTTTTAGCTTCATTTTTTTTAAAGATTAATTTTACGAAAAAAATTTCAAACAAAAATTGTAGAGAATTTAATTCTGAACAAAATTTGTAAAACACATTTTTAGCGTACGACTCATCTAAAGCGAGATATTTTAAAAAAATGATAAACAGATGTTTTTCAACATGGCGGCGCGACGGTGGCTCCATCTATCCCGCAAACTTAAACTTAGATTCAGTTATCGACCTTCTACAGGAAAATGAAAAAAAAATGGACAGGGTGATTTTTCGGAAGGTTAGTGTCTTTTTTCCGATGATTTGACTGGACTAAGCACAGTCTCACCAGATCAATCGCGCACATATCACTGCACTTGGCGGTCTTCCTCTTCACCGTGGCGTCTTGGCTCCTTAGCGCTGATGGTGCTTCGCTCTTGAGGGCTTGGTCGGATGAAATCGCCCGGGGTCAGGATGGTACACCGCGGAACGTTACGACCCAGTGACTGGATATATGGCCCCTCCTACCTCCAGGCTACTGCGCACCTTGGTCAGTAGGCCAACGTAACGTTCCTCAAGCCACAGCGTCGGCAGACAATATGCTTGGGTGCCGGGTGCCGGGCACTTTGAGAAGGCATGCTCCGGGATCCCGCAATTCTAACAACCGGTGAAACTCGGGAGGACCTCCACTGAATCGCAGTGTCCCGATATATCATAGAAGCCGGTAAAATCGGCATCGGCTCCCGTGTATTCGGCTGCGGATCCGAGTGGCAGCTCGTTTTGGTCGTGGATGACTGCTTTCGGCGGTTGTGGAGGGAATCCTCATATCCTGGGCCGGTTGGATGTCCCTAGGTTGTGGCGGAGTGGCTTCGTCCTGTGTAGCTGCGTCAACCTTGACGATAACCGGTGTCTGAGCTGCTCCGCCCTGAGTGGGTGGGAAATCCCGGATAAATAGGTGCCCTACTCCAAGCATCCCAGAGCCCAGCAATGACAACGACGCATCTCTTCGCGGCCCCGGCGGTAGACCTTATACAAGGCGTATACGAGGTCGGGTTCCTCCTCGTGCCACTGGGCTATGAGCTCCCGAAAGGGCTTCAAGGGGTCACGAATGTACGCCTCGGGATCAGTCCACGGGTCGTTCCCGGCAGTGGGCGAGTCTCCGTCCTCAGATGAGCTGTCGTCGCTTATCACAACGACTATTGGGGTGTCCCCCGGTGTCTTCCTCGTAGTCCCGTGGGATGTCGATAGCCGTGGCGCGGAGTTCTCCTGCGGACAGGAGGGCTCAGATGAGGCAGGGTCCGGATCCGGAACGGGAAAGGGGTTATTCCCGGGATTGCATAGTGCCATTTTTTTTTTGTTTTTGTTGCTGAGGTTGCGGTAGCCGTGATTTTTACGATGTCTGGAATTTTCGGATCGGACAAGCCTCCCGATTTTGGGATCAGTGTCGTTCGGCCCTCCACCAGCCAGTGCGGAATGGGTTGGTCTCCATTTATGTAAGAGGTGAATATTCGGGCTAGGTGTTGATGGACAGAAGTGAACTTCTTCCACCAATAGTTGTTAATTCCATCCCAGCCCGGCGAGGAGAAATTCTTCGCTCCTGTGATGGCATTTTTCACCTCTAAAGCACTGACGGGTGGGCAATCTTCACTTTGTTGTGTGACTTCGTCGCACAACTCGGTGAAGATTTCAATACCTGGAGTGTCTGCATTAAGCCTAGATGTTCTCTCGTAGATGCTCCCTCAGAATTCCTCAACTGCGGCCATCGACGGAAACTCGCTTGAGGCTGCGATACGATGTTTGAAGAGGTTGGAAGGATTCGTCCAAAATATTGAGTTTTATCGAATTCTTTCTTCCCGTCTTTGCAGCCACATTTTGGCATCGGCCAAAACCCGAATTTTATCCGCTAAACGTTGCTTGATGTTGAGCAACTTCAGCTTGTTCAGTGTGTTATAGTACGTCCGCAGTTGTTGTGCGAACTTCTTGACTTTAGCCGTAAATGAACGGCCAGATGTTAAATAGTCGATCACACACTGAACTCGGGAAGCGAGCTTCCGTGTCAGTCGAATCTTGCCGTTCAATTGAGACATGCGTTTTGTAATCTGCCGACTCCCCAATATCTGTGTCAGATTTCGCGGAGTCACCAGATCACTTGCAGCCTCGTAAACGGCACAATTGACTTGCCACAGGTCGCAGTCATCTGGAAGAGCATCCAGAAGTAGGCTATTTGCTCTGTCTAATTCTCGTTGTTTAGGCAAAATTTTTGTTGTCAAATTTTGCCTAAACACGAGTGTCGTGCTTTCGTAATGTGGAGCATCTCTCTCAGTACCGCGTACGGGCTCAGTTGTTATTGCCCGCACATCGTGTTACAGTCCGTTACAGTCCGCCTCAGATAGGCCACATAATCTCTCAGTTGTTGTTGAGAAAAGCGATCTGCCAGTTCGGGATGCATTACTGCAAACCGACTATGCATTCGCGCCATGTAGCCTCTCTGTTGCGGACAGCTCTCCTCGTAGCAGCGCATAAGATCTTGCCGGAGATCCTCCGTCCACTGAAATCGTCCGTGGGCATTCGTGCGTTATTGTCCCGGGACACCTGTTTCGGCTCCTCCACCTCGGGACTGGGCTGCATCCGAAGCAGCCCGATGGTCAGGAGCCCTGCTCGTGGCATTGCTTGTAACCGCATATACAGGGAGTAGGGTGGTTAGCCCTACCCCCCGTTGTTATGCCTCTCTCGTTTGTCTCTTACCTCGCCATCCACTGGGGTTGGTTACCCAATCTATGGCAAGGTTGCTAAGAGTCCAGGGCCCACCGGCTTTAATAAGCACACGTGGAGGTGAGAGTAGGCCATTTGGGAAGATAGGCTAAGATGCGGCTTTTTGCATAGCCGCATTGTGTTACGCATCATTCCCTTTGGGCCCCTATTTTTTTTTTTTTTTTTTTTTTTTTTCGGGGGGGGGAAATGCATTAGGCACCATAGGGGGTTGAAGATGTTGTGTACCCCCCGTGTGTCGGACTCCCTCACCTTTGATGTTAACGGCAAGGTTTACCGACTAAAACCCTAACCTCCCTTGGCCCTCCAGAATCCACGTGTGCAGTCTGCAGCAGAAAAGTGGCTCCGATATCCATCTCCTCCGCTGCAGACTGCACCGGGCCATTTCGTTTGCAACTGTAACCACTCCCTCTACCATTGGGTAAGTGGTTACAGGATCTCGTGTGACCTCAGTAGACGGAGAGATCCCAGCAGCACTGCTTTCTGCATTCGGCCTGCGATGGAACTTGCATGTTCTCGACAGGCCGGAATGCTTTTGATGTTTTGGAGGAAAGTTGGTCTCGTTCCTCCCAGCACTCCAATTATCAGCACGACGAGCTTGATTTTGAACCCTCGATACAGCTTGCGAATCTCGAACAGAAGTTCCTGATATTTCATCCGTTTTTCGTCCTCTTTGCTGACTATATTTGTTTCTGCTGGTGCAGAAAACTCGATGACGAAGATGGATTTGTCATCGAAGTCAACAAGGACGATGTCAGGCTTATTAGCTGATATTTGCCTGCTCGTCGGGAATGAGTAATTCCAGTATATTCGGCACGACTCATTCCCGACAACGGATTCAATATCAGTGGGGACGTACGGCAAAACTGGGGTTGCATCAATACCATACGTGCTGCGAAGATGGTAGTGCAGCACTCGAAGAGCCGCATTGTGACGTTCGATGTATGCTGAAACTGCATACATTGGGCATGCTGCCAAAAGATGCATGAGTGTCTCAGCATGACATCTACACAATCTACAAAGCGTACTCTGTACCGCCTGGTGTAAGATGTTCTGGCGATACGCCAAGGTATTGATGACCCCATCCTGGCACGCGAAGATAAAACCCTCGGTCTCGGATTTCAAGCCGGCTGATCTTAAGAAGGAGAAGGTCATCTCTGCCGACAAGCCAAGTTGTTGGACATTTCGAAAGAATTGTCCATGCAACGGCTTGTCGATATGCCTTCCCTCCAACATACGGAGTTGTTCCTTCCGTATGTTAGCCCTGAGACGCACTGGGCACAGATTGATGACTGATTCAGCCTCCTGTGCACCACTACGTCCCACGTTGAAAACCAGACCGAGGTTTCGCGCCGCTCGTTCCGCCGCGTTGTACAAAAACGCCCCCTTCCCCTGAATTTCATGCTGATGTACTAGCATCATCAGGGGATCCTCCGTTCGATTAATCACGTCGCAAGCTGTTTCGAGAACCAATCGGTCATGCATACACTCCAGGCTTAAAAGGCCACGACCTCCCATATTTCGGGGCAAATACAGTCGTTCCACGGAAGATCTTGGATGCAAACTGCGTTGCATACAAATCATCTTCCGTGTGCTTCGGTCAAGATCCCTTAGCTCGTCAACGTTCCACTTCAGTGCTCCAAAAGAATAGAGCACTGGTGATACGGCCAACATATTCGTGGCTGCCACCTTATTTCTCCCGGTCAATTCTGATGACCAGATCTGACGGAGAATGCGCCGGTATTTCTTAATGATCGTGGTTTTAGCAGCCTGCACATCCTGGACATGCCTTTGAGGTAGGCCCAGGTATGTGTAGGCTTCTTCGGCTCTAAGGTGGCGGATGACATTTCCGTTGACGAGCTCCATATCGTTGTTATGGGAGCCTGACCTTCCTCTGTGCAAATGAACGACTGCACATTTGTTCAATCCGAATTCCATACCGATATCTCTCGAGTATGTGAGTGCGATGTTCAGAGATCGATGTAATTGATCTTCGCCTGATGCGTATAATTTAAGATCATCCATATAGAAAAGATGGGTGATCTTATGTACACGTTCACCAGGCGGTCCACACATGTACCCTTGAGATTTCCGGAGAGCAACGGATAGAGGCAATAGTGAGATGCAGAAGAGCAGAGGACTCAGAGAATCTCCCTGATAGACACCTCTTTGGAATTGAACCAGTCTAGACATGGTTCGACGCTTGCCCGATGTCATGACAAAGCGTGTTTTCCAAAGAGGCATCAGGTCTTCTACAATTCTCACTATGTTTGGGTGGACATGAAGGCGTTTGAGCAACAAGCTTAAAAGCTCGTGCGATGTTGAGTCATACGCCTTCATGTAATCCAGCCAGGCTATCGACAGGTTACGCTTGTACTGGACTGCGTCCTGACAAACACACCTGTCGATAAGCAAGTTGTCCTTGCAGCCGGATACACCCATTTTGCAGCCTCGCTGTTCTACTATCCGTTGCCACACCGGTTTCACGGATTTCTCAATACGTTCGTTCAAGATGTTAGTGAACAATTTGTATAACGTATTGAGACACGTGATCGGTCTATGGTTTCTCGGATCGGACAAGTCTCCCGATTTTGGGATCAGTGTCGTTCGGCCCTCCACCAGCCAGTGCGGAATGGGTTGGTCTCCATTTATATAAGAGGTGAATATTCGGGCTAGGTGTTGATGGACAGAAGTGAACTTCTTCCACCAATAGTTGTTAATTCCATCCCAGCCCGGCGAGGAGAAATTCCTCGCTCCTGTGATGGCATTTTTCACCTCTAATGCACTGACGGGTGGGCAATCTTCACTTTCTTGTGTGACTTCGTCGCACAACTCGGTGAAGATTTCAATACCTGGAGTGTCTGCATTAAGCCTAGATGTTTTCTCGTAGATGCTCCCCCAGAATTCCTCAACTGTGGTCATCGACGGAAACTCGCTTGAGGCTGCGATACGATGTTTGAAGAGGTTGGAAGGATTCGTCCAAAATATTGCATTTTGTCGAATTCCATCCTCCCGTCTTTGCAGCCTCTTTTTGGCATCCGCCAAAACCCGAATTTTATCAGCCAAACGTTGCTTGATGTTGAGCAACTTCAGCTTGTTCAGTGTGTGATAGTACGTCCGCAGTTGTTGTGCGAACTTCTTGACTTTAGCCGTAAATGAACGGCCAGATGTTAAATAGTCGATCACACACTGAATTCGGGAAGCGAGTTTCCGTGTCAGTCGAATCTTACCGTTCAATTGAGACATGCGTTTTGTAATCTGCCGACTCCCCGATATCTGTACCAGATTTCGCGGAATCACCAGATCACTTGCAGCCTCGTAAACGGCACAATTGACTTGCCACAGGTCGCAGTCATCTGGAAGAGCATCTAGAAGTAGGCTATTTGCTCTGTCTATTTCTCGTTGTTTAGGCAAAATTTTTGTTGTCAAATTTTTCCTAAACACGAGTGTCGTGCTTTCATAATGTGGAGCATCTCTCCCAGCACCGCGTGCGGGCTCAGTTGTTATTGCCCGCACATCCGGTACCGGTTGACAGCTGGGAACAACGAAACCTGTCCGCCTCAGATAGGCCACATAATCTCTCAATTGTTGTTGAGAAAAGCGATCTGCCAGTTCGGGATGCATTACTGCAAACCGACTGTGCATTCGCGCCATGTAGCCTCTCTGTTGCGGACAGCTCTCCTCGTAGCAGCGCATTAGATCTTGCCTGAGATTCTCCGTCCACTGAAATCGTCCGTGGACATCAGTTGGTCGTCGTCCCGGGACACCTGTTTCGGCTCCTCCACCTCGGGACTGGGCTGCATCCGAAGCAGCCCGATGGTCAGGAGCCCTGCGCGTTCTATTCATAGTAACCGCATGTGCAGGGAGTAGGGTGGTTGGCCCTACTCCCCGTTGTTATGCCTCTCTCGTTTGTCTCTTACCTCGCCATCCACTGGGGTTGGTTACCCAATCTCTGGCAAGGTTGCTAAGAGTCCAGGGCCCACCGGCTTTAATAAGCACACGTGGAGGTGAGAGTAGGCCATTTGGGAAGATAGGCTAAGATGCGGCTTTTTGCATAGCCGCATTGTGTTACGCATCATTCCCTTTGGGCCCCTATTATTATTATTATTATTATTATTATTATTATTATTATTATTATTATTATTATTATTTACAATAAGAAAGCTTAAAGCTTATTTGCTGATTACAAAATAAGTCGAATTGTAATTGCACTCTTTGAGTATAAATGTAATAACAACAACCACAAAAAAAAATCACAGCATATGTTAATTGTATTAAGTAACGTATATCTCTATATCACAGCATTATTCACTTTCACTATCACTTTAATGAGTCTAGCGCATTCTTGAAAGCATTGATAGTCGAGGAGTTCACCGCAAGCTCTGGGAGTTGGTTCCAAGCATCCACAACTCGATTCGATAGAAAATTTTTCCATGGATTTCTTCTAAATCTGGATTTGCTCAACTTGTAGTTATGCCCTCTTAGTTGTTGATTATGCGATGGTTGAAATATGCCAGTACTCTCTATATCGCAGAAACCCTTTATGATCTTAAACGTTTCAATCAGATCTCCTCGTTTTCTACTTTGTTCCATTGTAGTTAGATTCAGTCTCCGTAGGCGTTCTTCGTATGTTTAATACTTTAAATCTAATGACATTTTTGTTGCACGCCGTAAAACCTTCTCTAGCCTGGTACAATCTGCCACGAAATACGGAGACCACACAGCATTACCGAATTGCGGTAAAGGTCTGATGTAAGTTTTTATAATTCTCTCCAACATTTCTGGTGTGATGGTACTTGTTCTGAATCATCTGTATATCGCGAATGAATGTTTCGATACATCGAGAATGAGAAAAAAGAGTTGAAGTTTGACGGAAGTGAAAATAGGTGACAAACTGCTGTTTCAAATAATAAATGTAAAATGTCTTATTTTTCTCAAAATAATTACAATTGAGCAATTAATGATCCAATAGAATTGATTTGTGCAACGGAGCTTGGTTTAATACATAAATAGTACTAAAAGACTTCCTAATCAAATAAGTGAGAGAATTTGCTCTTTTACATATATTAGCTACATGAGCCTCCCATTTCAGATGACTGGTGACTATTAGTCCTAAATCACTGTGCTTCTCCACAACTTCAATTTGTTTAGTTTCCAAAACGTAGTTAAGGGGTGGGTTCTTTCGTCCAATGTGCATTACTACACATTTATCGATATTTAGGACTAGTTTCCATTTTTCCGACCATTCATACACTTTATCTAATACCCCTTGTAAATTACTAACCAACGGATTTCCGAAAAACTTGGTGTCATCCGCAAACTGAAGAATCGAAGAATCGATGCTGCTTGGAAGATCTGAAACAGAATAGGTCCCAGTACTGAGCCTTGGGGCACTCCACTGGTGATGTGTCGTAGGGATGAAGTTACGTTGCCAATTCGTACTTTAAAAGATCTATCTGTGAAGTAAGCCTTGATCCAAGTTAACAGTCGTCCACGTATTCCAAAATGTTCAAGTTTCTGCAATAGCCTTCTATGAGAAACCTTGTCGAAAGCCTTCGCGTAGTCAAGGAAAAGGATATCTACTGGCTCGTCATCATCGAACATCGGCCACAGGACACCGAACAACGAGTATATTTGTATTTATTTATATTGCAAGGGAACGACGAAAAAGGTCCGTTTCCAGTTGCAGAATTAATATCATCAGTCCTTGACATCATATTTATTTCTCATTTATCCGTTGTTAACAGTAAATTAAAACTGTTAATCACACGTTCTCCAGTTATTGATAAAATAGAAATAGATTTGTTTGGCGCTGCTGCAATCTGTCAGTCTAGCATTCAATAAAATGTCTCATAAAGTATGACCTAATAGCACAGCACCTTGAGTTACAGGTAGGTTACAACGTTATAGCTTAAAACGAAACATAGTCATAACGATAATAAAATGTTTCCAGAAATGTACCTTAATGTGTAATATTAATATAATATGTAACTAATTTTACAATAAAGTTTAATCTATAACATTACTGAAATATCTACGCAATTTACTATCAAGTTTAATTTAAGGATGTTGCCAATCATTCGTCTTAAAAGGTATAATATACGGAAGCGACAACTCGCGGTGAAAAAAGATACTACTCAAATAGGGAGAAAATCGAAATAACATGTAGGAGTGTTAAATAATTTCGTAAAAAGGTGTTTTTCAATAAATTGACCTTTAGAAAATAGTTTTCGATTTTTGAAAATATCTTTATAATATAATAAATAATGAAAAACAAATTAAATAATACAAATCAAAACTATATCTAAATATTAATTTAAGGGGATTCCAATCGACTCAGCGGTGAAGTCGAATCTCCGGGGAAACCATGCACTTGAGTTCCGGGCGCAGTCGCTAGGAGCGCGTCGCCGAACCGCGAACGAAGTAGCGAACGCGTTGCTTGAAGAGTGGGTAGCGAAGCGGCATCGACAACTCCGGCTGAAGGGCGATCTCACCACTTCTACTTTTTTTGTTGGGGGAACTTTCCCTCCGACTCGGAAGTCACGAGCCCGTTCTTTATCGAGATTATGTACCAAATAGAAACGTATCGCTATAGCGAGAACGAAACAAGAGACGGCAAGCCACGACTTGGCCACCCTTTGGTGAAAAGAAAAATTACTTACCTCCTAAGGTCTTCTTGGACGGTTAGATCGGAGTAGTTCTTTCATGTCGATAGGAAGAGTTAGCAACAATCTTGGTTTGAACGGCTCATTTTTCGTTCTCGTTATATAGCGATGCGTTTCTATACTCGGTACATACGCAATCTCGATAACGCGTTACGGGCAGCTTAGTCGAGATCTGCGACGGTGGCGGCGTGGCGTATAACGCTGTTTATACATGAGCCGCCGGAAAGTAAAATCGCACATAAATTTTTGTTGTATTTCAGTTGGGCCCCTGATGTCTGAAAAGTCGATGTTCGAAAAACAAATTTTAATTACCACAGCCTTATTGGAAATTTCATGCCGCATATTTCTTTTTTCTTCTATGAAAAAATTGATATCTTACCATTTTCGAAAAACAGGAAAAAAAAACGAATTTAATTAAAGTTTTCCCTTCCCCTCGTCCGGAAACAAAAATTTACAGGAATTTTAGTTTTGACTATACTAAAGATAACAAACTTTGAACGAAAGCAATTTAATTATGTCGAAAACAGTTGTGAATTTTTTTCTTGTACTCGGTCAAAATTATGATTTTCAATGTTCTCGAGCTTCGTTTAGTGGAAAAATGTTCAGTAAGCAAATACCTTCAGTGAAGAAAATTTTCATTAGGTTATAATAAAGTTTAGTGCAAAGCAGTTTTACAATCAGTGTAGCCGTTTAGCAAATATTATTAAAAAAGTATTTTCTGAGAAACGCGTGCGAATAAAGTATGTCTCCTTTTGTGCCACGCGCTCGGGGTAGCAGTTCGCCCGGCACAAGGGGGAAATTATTGACTCTCGAGCGTTTCACAGAAAATACTTTTTTAATATTTCCTAAACGGCTACACTGATTGCAAAACTCCTTTGCACAACACTGTATTATACCTTAACGAACATTTCCGTCACTGAAGGTATTTGCTTATTGAAAATTTGTCCGCTAAACAAAGCTCGTAAACATTGAAAATCATAATTTTGACCTTGTCATAATTTTGATCATGTTAGCAACTAATTTACGGTACATGCTGAAGGCTTGAGATGAAAAAGCAATCCAACCTGGTACATTATCAATATCTAAAACTGTACACAACGCGGCGGCAATGCCATGGCCAAAAGAATACGGATGGGTAGAGAGATAGACCTTCACATCGGCAAAAGTTAGTGACGATAATTGTGCATGCCTGAGGATGGTGATGCATGATTCGCACCCGCATGACCGAGAAGATTCACCAATGAAGCAACGAGCTGTCCGTGATCGTTCGGTGACAACTGAGAGGCTTGTACACGTTCCGAATTGCGTCGTTTGGAAGCTTGTAAGTCACGCTTACTGAACGAATAATCTGACGTCCTGGATCTGGGATAGCTATTCTCTACAATTGGCGTAAACTGCGCTGTCCTTTTAAGAACATTCCAATTCGCATCGAAAGGGTCTCGCCCTATAAGCGCCGTGTTCGGTATACCCACCAGGCTACATAGTCCGGGCTGGATATCGATATCGCAGGCGATGACCGTCGTATTGTTTAGCAAAAGCTCGTCTTTCCCGTACTGTGACATCTGTAATACTTTTTATACTAGATATCAATTTTTTCATAGAAAAAAAAGATGCGGCATAAAATTTCTAATAAGGTTGTGGTAATTAAAATGTGTTTTTGAACATCGACTTTTCAGACATCAGAGGCCAACAGAAATGTACAAAAAAATGTATATGCGGTTTTACTTTCTGGCAAGCATATTCGTTTATTCTTGTTACTGAACTATGTAAATATAAAAATTGTGCACATTTTATTACAAAATCATAAATGTAGGTACTGCTGGAAAAGTTTGGTTTACAAACTTTTTAAAAAGACCTGGAGAACTTCTTTTCGTGAACCAACATCGGCAGCAAGAGCGAAAGGTTTTAATCGAGAAGCAATATTAGAGTTTTTCACGTTGTTAGAAAGTATTTATGAGAAGTATAATTTAGGACCTAGTAAAATTTGTAATGTAGACGAAACTGGCTAATCTTTAGATATGTTCGTTAATTTACGAAATATAACTATATCGTTAGAATGATCAGCGTTTTTAACGATATCGAACCTTCATAGCCGCATTCTTATGGAGAGCCGAAAAACGAGTAAAGCCGAAGAAATATCCAAAGCGGAAATTCGAACAATTGTAATATAAAAGATTACAATTCGGAATTAATACACTTTGAGAGTAAATTAAGACGGCTCCTTGCAATGCCGCTACCCTGTTGCGATGATCTTCTACAGGAAAACAACTTTGACACGAAGGATAGTTTAACATATAACAAAAAATATATTTAACAAAAATTAATCATACAAAACTTATTTAACATTTATCAAACGGAGACGTTTGGCGCGATTATGCCGTTTTGTGTTTTTTCTGCAGCGTGATCTTGCTAACACATCCTGCTCGGTGCAGTCTATTTCTATGATTAGATCAGGCGGAATTGGTATTTTAACTAAGAATACTGAAGTATAAAAAATAACAAAAATTAATTAAGCTATACGCGAAACACTGACTCTAATCAAGACTTGCCCAGCAGACGGCTTAAGTTATAAAAACGTGTAGCAGCGAGCCAGCCAACAGGCGGCAACAGGACGCAGAACTTGAAAAACCGGTTGCCTACCACACGGGATGGCAATTACCGATTGTAGCAGAGCTCCTTCGATTTGTGTGATCCTGTAACAGCGCCTAACAGGCGGTACGTAATCTGTGCTGTAGAAATCTATCGAAATGAAGAAACTGGACTTGAGAAGATGCGTCGGAAGCTGTGAATAAAAAAAATTATATAAAGTAGTCCTGATAAGGACTGAAAAGGAATGAATAAGTTAGTCCCAAGTCGTATCCTAGAAGGTGCTTCACCTCCAGCTCCAGATGATGCTGAAGACGAGCAAAGACTAATATGAAGATGCTGCAGTAACTATCCAATCCTTGTTAGCTTTCCCAATCCAAAACAATGTTGTCCTCCGGTATGTAGTCTAATCCTTTCGACTTATTCGTGGCCAGGAAGATGTCGACGAATATATTATTAACTTTGTATAGCGATCAAAAAGAACATTAGAGTGTCTATGCCATTGGAAAGGTCGCTTATTTATATCGTGCACTATCCGTATTGTACTGTATTTTGGGCCTATTTGATTGGCCAAAAGTTCGAAAGAGGGGTTCACATGCCTCATACCTTAATTTACTAAAAAAACAAAATTCGACTTTTTTAGCTTATATTAGCCTATACTAGACAAATGCATTGTTATCTCTTCATATTAGAAGGATAAAACTTTATAGAATTAAGATAATTAATTTTTAACGATAAAAAAATGTTCTATTATATTACAGTTGAGATCTCCTAATATATGAATTTTTATATCTCCTACAGATTCTATAAAAATTCCTCGTACCAAAGATGCATAGTTTCTCGTGCCTCTGTTGAGAAGGCCAAAGAAATTAAATTTTAATTTAATATCTTATAAAACGAGTATTCGTCGTAATTTATCAAATAGTTTTGGGCTTATATTGCTCTCGAATAAATTTTACGAGGTCCCATAGCATAATTACCGACCCGAGCATCGGACCAACCCCGGCGAATTAATAGTGCCAAATCTCGGCCCAGCGTTGACAGCCGACTTTCGGCTACCAATGCTGGCCCAACGTCGGCAACTTCACTGTCAGAATCGGGCCAGCATTGGTAGCCGATACTGGCTATAACAAATTGCCAAACTTCGGCTAAAAACTGGCCAACGCATCGGGCCAGGCCTGGCAAATTGATCTCATAGGCATTTCTCCCGATCGTCGTCCCAGCGTCGGCCCAATATTGGGCCCGAGTATCGGACCATGTCTGGCAAAGTGATAGTGCCAAATCTCGGCCCAGCGATGGAAACATTCGGGACCGAACATCGGTCCAAGCCTAGCAAATTTATTTCAAACAGAATATTGCCGATCGAATATCGACCGTATCGAAAACGATGCAAGATAGAGCAAAAATTTACTAAACCTTTTTGGTAGAGGAGGAAATTTCCTACAAAAACGTCCGGGAGAGCTCTAGTCTAAAAAGTATAACTTAGGCGGGAGCAAGCCTCGAAGAAAGCATCGCAGTTTTGCTGTCTCATCCGTGAGCGTTTTCACAGTCTGAGACTGTGACTTTCTTAGATTGATATCTCGCGGCATAAGGTGCAGAAGCAGCCCCGAAATCTTAGTGCAGTGGCGAAGGATTCCCTACAGTTACATACTTGCACAGTTCTCTCCGTGTACGAGCCCTCCGATCTCTGGAGACTCGGTCCATAGCCAGCGGTGACGTTCGAATCCCCAGGGAAACCCAGCAGTTAAGTTGCGGCCGTAGCCGCTAGGAACGCGTCGCCGAACCGCATATGAAGTAGCGCCCGCGTTCCTTGAAGTGTGGGCACCAACGCGGCAACTCCGGCCGGAGGGCGATCTCACCACTTTTACCTATTTTGGTGTCGGGGGGGGACTAACTCGTCGTGATAAACGAAGAATTAGAAATTAATATTTTTATTTGCAGGAATACGATGGGAACTAGTACGACGTCTTACGAACTTACTAATCCAACTCGTTGGAGTTCCAAATTTGGCCCCGCCCAGGGGCTTACAACGTCAAGACTCGTCAATAAGGAGGGATATATGCATATACCCATCGATGTATATACATCTTCCAGGTTTCTTCCAATAACAATAAATTCGTTTCAACGTTTGTTTTTCTTTTTTTATCGTGCTGCTGCTGCGACGTTGCAAAGACAATAATGCCTGTAAAATTTAGCAGCAATAGGCTCCGTGCCATCGCCGACGATCAACGCCGCGCCAATACTGGCTTTGATGCCGGGCCAGTGCTGGCTGTCGATGCTGTGACAGTGCTGGCAGCCACTAATGGTCCAATACCGGTTGCCGAGTCTAGGCCGTAGTGTCGTAACAGACTCTGGGCCATTGCCGACAGTCAATGCGGCGCCAATACTGGCTGCCGTTGCCGGGCCAGTGCTGGCTGTCGATGCCGTGACAGTGCTGGCAGCCATTACTGGATCAAGACCGGTTGCCGAGTCTAGGCCGTAGTGTCGCACCAAGACTCATGCCAGTGTTGGCCCAATGTCGCAGCTGAGCCTCGGCACCGCCGGCCGTTGCCAGGACTGGACCAGGGCTGGGCCGTTACGAATTTCGCACATGGGTATAAGCGTTACACAAAATAATCCAATAAATTCTCCACCAAATTCAACATCATCACAAAGTATTCTGTTTCGTGCAGCAGAGTTCAGGAATGAAAGTAGCAATATTGTTACTATTCATGAAAATCATCAGACAAATAACGCAATCAATCCTTAAAACGAATCATTTCATGATAAGGTTTTAAATGCTACGCAGGATGATTCTTTAGTGAATTTTAGACGAAACACCAAAAACAAACAGGTATCATACTTACAACATTTTCATAAAAATTTATACGATTTAATACAGGTGATATTTTTTGTAGACTGCTGCGAGGAAACGCACTAAAGGGAAATCAGCTATCATTACTTCTCCTGAGTACAAAGAAAAATTACACGTTGCTAAAAGAAAAACTCCTGCAGAACGAAAAGCGGTATTAAAAGATATGCCTGTAAATGAAGTTATGTACGTGAACCCTGCGCAGCAACAGTTTCATCTGCTTCCTTCTACAAGTACAAGTTACCCACAATATGTTCCTGTACAAATAATTCATGAACCATTTATTCCACTACAAAGAAACTTTGAAATCCAAACACTTTATGTGCATGATGTACATTGATACATTGAACACACTAAAACTTCAGTCGATTGCACCCGACACTTTTCATGCTTCTTCCGTAAAGTTAAGTTAATCTAAGTAGGTTTAAGTTATTTAATGTTTGTATTACCTAAAATAGTTTATGTGTTTTAAATTGAATAAGAAAAATAACGTGAGACACATGATTAGAGCTGTGATGAAAATGACGGTACAGTAAACTGTACTTTGGGACTGAATGAATAAAAAATAAAATTATTCTCACAATAAAAAATTTGTTCATTATTAATGCCTAAAATTTCTTTTTAATATTCATGTTGTTCACTACTAATCATGACACAATTCTTCTTTTAGTTCTTTATTTGACAACAGTGCCACTGGTGTGCCCATCACGCCCCGCAAAGCAGTGTTCATCTCTCCCCGTCTCGTGCCCATTTTAACCCATCGATGGGGCGCAATGGGCTATTTTGCCTCTCCGTACTAATTACCATCCTATTAAATATTATTACATCTTTACTAAAAACTAGTTACGATATAGATATTTATTATTGAATATTTTAATAACAAAATGCAAATGCGCCCACTAAATGACTTTCAACATTAAAATAGTAGTTTTCGATACAAGGGCGTATGCGTAAAGAACTTTACACACACACGCGTGTGCCGAAATATTGTTTACGTACGGCTTTTTCGTGCGTAAAGTATAATCGAGTGCGTAAAGTTTACTTAACTTCAAATGCAAAAATCGTATACATCGAATAACAAAGAATTTTGGTTCTGCCAAAATTAAACTTTTAGAGAAAAACATACGAATTTAGAGGTTAATACTTTTTTTTGTGACACAAATTTCCCTAATTAATTCCGTTACTATGGCGTATACGCTCTGCTGGCCTTCGATTTTATAGCAGTATTCCTCTAAGAACTGCCATATGTGGCCACAGGGCCTGCTAACATCAAGTAGATTAAGAGCTTTGATGCACTTGTAGCACGTATCGACTGCACGAATACTGTTTTCGCTTTCATGAATTGCAGTATTACTTAAGACGACGAATGATTTCGAAGAGGCTACTGTCTTTCCTACTATGGCCACCCGAGGAAGTACCGCACAATTATGTAAATTCGCATCTTGAGATATAATCACTTGCGATTCTCGTGTTTTGGCAGTATTTCTTCGTTACCTTCTACCTGAAATCGACATTATGAAAGTATGAGGACCGAGGACCTCGAGCAATTTTTAAATAAAAATGAAGCCACTCACCTTAATGTACTGGACGAAATATTTCGCAGTATCAGGTTTTTTTAACTTTTTAACCGGGAGCTTCGAACCATTAAAAAGAAAAGGCAGCACCAATAATCCAACAATATCAGACGCTACGGAAGAGACAAATAAATGAATATAGCATTTACAGTTAAAAAATAATTTTGTACTTATAAATGTGTAAAACCCTGCACTTAACCCTATTTATAGTATTTCAAGTATTACAGAAAAGTAAAATGTTTGCAATAAACGTCAAAGAAAATATGTATAACCAGAATTTGCCAGTTCTGCAAAGTTGTTCATAATACAACGAATATCCTTATCCCTTTTCAGTTCTGATTGTGCTATTTGAAGTATTATTCTACACAATTGCGGCCATTCTTGGAGAAACAGATTCGTACTTGATTCATGTAATATTTGAAAGTATTGAACATTTCAGGACTTTCATATCGTGCAATTGAATTGCTAAACATGCAGAAATGAGTGACTTGCAGCAAACAAAAGGTAAGCCCAGAAATTTAATAATCCTTAATCTACATTTGACTTTTCGGCTAAATCCAGGGATGAATTAAAGTAATAAAACTCAAAAAAAAATTAAATTTTCACGGAACAATGAAATAATTGTTACGTAACGAGACCTAGTATGGTATAATCGTGTAATAAAATGTATTTATTTATAGTAAATATGTATGCGAGGAACATCCTACGTGGTTGAATTATTATTTCATTAAATTTTCGATCTTTCATATGAAATGTACAACTACAGGTAAGTTTTAAATTTTCAATATAATAATTTTACCAAAATATATCCTCTTGAGGACTTCAAAATCGGTAGAGTTTCAAGAATATCGTTAATTGGTAGCTTCTTAATACATTTATTCATCGTGGGTAAGTGTTGTATCCACGTACATATTGTATCTTCATCTACACATGTCATTTTTTTCAAAACATCAAAATTCGCCTCGTCTAACCCTGGATAAATAACGTCAAGTTTAAAAATAAACTGACAATATTAGTGGTAAATAAAATATGTTTATTGAAGAACATTACAAATTTGTTTTTGTCATATGCGTTATTATTTGGGATGACAATACATGAACAAAGACATAGGAAGTAAATAAGTTATTCTTTACAATTGCATGCCAAAATTTGTTAGTGCCGTTGTGAAAAGTATATTTTATTCAAACAATTGAAAACATGTTATATCAAATATAACAATTGAGAGATTTAATTACTATAGCTTGTTCATTCTTACACGATATGTGCCATGAATTTGTACAAACTTTACCTGACACAGACGTAGACGAACGCATACAAGCATTTACTGAAATAATGTTCAACATAATACCCTGGCTTCTATTATCAATATATCGCAATCTAGCGTTACTGTTCTTTACACTAGGAGTGTAATATATTTTTTGTTTTTTTTCTTCTTTGGGGAAACATTATGCTTTATCGAAGCTCCAAAAATCTGTTCCTGTGTATTCTATGAAATAGTTGATGGAAACCCATGAGGAAAGTTAATATTGAAAAATATTCATCAGTAATACTAATTTTCGAATTTACTATGTACTCTAACAGTACTGAATAGTTTACTATTGAGTACTATTGGCTTATACAGTAAATTCTGACATTACATAGTACCTCTCCGTATGGGACAGTAAAAAATACATAAAATTACAAAGGTGATGGAAAAAGATAGAACGTATTTTAACAAATTTTAAAAAGCCATAATAGAGATTGGAAGAGAAAAAGTTTTTTTCACAAAACATGTATGTCAAATTTCAATTCAATATTGCATCGATTCTGTTATACAAATACTTTGGGTATAAAAATCCGTTTTGGAGAACGTTATCTAGTATGGTAAGCTTTGACAAATATTGACAAATATTGATAATGAAAATTGAAATTGTATAAATATAAAAAATTGACATTTGCAATGTAACCCAAATTGTACTTGAACATTACGACATTCATTTCTTTCTTTCGAATTGTTCCATATAATTGTTTTATTGGCTGATTGACACTTCTAAATTAAAACTGTACATCACATATATATCAGCCAATAAAACAATTATATGGAAATATATATATAAGCTAATAAGAAGCATATGCAAAAATTTAAAATAAGCATTTCTTGAAATCACTTAACATTTATAAGTTTCATTTTTGAAGAAACAAAAAGACGTATTGAAATGAAAAAAATCTAAAAACAATAATAAGTTTAATTGTTTAAGTTGGATGAAAATGTCCAACCGTATTAGAAAATCCTTTCACAGCTGAGACTTTCATACCTTATACTCTGTATAGAAAAATGTGTTATTACAATGGACTAGAATATGGAATCAATTAGACTGCAATCTAACATTTTAAAATCGGATCGCTGTAATTTTAATATTTTCGAACTTACTCATTTGATGTCATCATTTCATTGTCAATAATAACGTTTGCAAGTTTTTGTCGATACTTGTTAAATTTTGTGTCAATGTCAGTTTCTTCATAGCTTGTGTATGCAGCGAAAATTAATTTTCCTCTATAATCGTTCTTTTTAAAAATTTGATATACTAAATTGTTTGTAATCCGTTCAACTGCAATATTTTATAAAAGATGACTTTGTACAGAGAAATCATAGGGCAATGTTACCAGATAGATTAAATAATAGGACTCCAATGATTTTGTAAATAATTTTTATCTATAATTTAAGGCATTAAATGCTACTATGGCTTAAACTTACAACAAAATCAGCAAAAATAGGGTCCTGCATAAATAAAACACAGTTGCCTCATTTTTACTTTCCAAAATGATTAAACATTTCTCGCGTTTATGTTACACTGAAATGTAGAAACCGCGTAAGTCCTTTCTGAAGGTGGAATCACAGAGAATAAAAAAAACTTTTAACTTCATTACTGTTAACAATAGTTGAATCCATTTTAAAGAATACCATTGTCCGACTATATTTGAACGCGTAATGAAATATTGCACCATCTTCCAATTTATTTCGTGCCTTCATCAAATAACTTACTTGACATTTATTCCACATGAATTACAATATAAGAAATTTGAATTTAATAATAATTATAATCTATTATAATTATTTAACTTTAACTGTCGGGTTGGGCCTTTGGATCCTTATAATGATTTTGCGCATATTTTCGAGGGCTCATCAGTTCTCAAGACAAGGAGGACACATGATGAAATTCGAACAAGTCGCGGTTCCCTTCTGTCCGAGTTCATGCAAATAAATAACTTTGTACTTTTAAACGGACGCTGTCCTGGCGATTCCCCAGCACATTTTACTTTTCTCGGCCAAAGGGGTTTCAGCGTCGTAGATCTTATATGGGTCTCGGCCCCTCACTTGCCATTTATTGCTGACCTCAATACGGAGGACGACCACCATGGTTCGGATCACTTGCCGGTAATATTATCACTTTTTTTATATTCAGCAAGCTCTGCTCGGGAGACAACGGACGCTTCGAGGGAGGGCTGCGTAAAAATAAGATACTCGACGTCGATTGACGGGGTGCGGAATTTCCAAAATGTTCTACCTCAATCTCTGACAGCCTCTCCGTCGATGGAGTCAGAGTCTTTAGATATAGTATACGAGCATTTTATCGGGGCTATTCGCGCAGCGGCAACAAGCTCAGGTTTAGTTTCGAGAACGGTATTTTGTAAAGCGCGTAAGTATTCTGATAAATCGAAACCCTGGTTTGACGGGGAATGCGCCTCCGCAAGACGAGTTTTTCGTCGCTCTCTGTACCAAATGCGTAAAAATGCGTACAGCACAAATTCGACCTTTGCTTTTAATTCCGCGAAAAGGGTATACTTAGCTACCTTAAAGCAGAAAAAACTCCGTTATGCCTCCGCGATCTCCGATAGGTTTTCGGAGGTCCGCAATTCAGCAGACTTCTGGAAAGCGTGCCGTCAATTCCGAAAAAAGCCCGTCCCGGGTGAGCGGGTCTCCGAGGGGGCCTGGGGGGCATACTTCTCGGAGATTTTTCCCCGGGAGGACTGTTCCCCAGAGACGTTTTATGGCACGTTTGACCCTTGCCTGGACTCTCCGCTTACCCTGGACGAGCTTAAGGATAGTATCAGAGTGTTGAAGGTGGGTAAGGCCATTGGTTCCGACGAGTTACCGGCCGAAATTTTTAAACTACTAAACGATAAATGGCTTTCCCGCCTCCTCCACCTCTTTAATAGAATTTTTTCTGCAGAGGCATTCCCCGCGGGCTGGGCTCACGCTAAGTTATTTCCATTACTGAAAAAAGGTGCGCGAAACGACCCAGCGAATTATAGATTAATTGCCATAACCAACGCGGTGTCTAAGATTTTTTCGCAAGTATTATGTAAACGTCTGTCCGAGTTGGTCTCCGCAAGGGAACTGTTGCCCCGGGTTTCGCGCTGGCAGGAGCACTGAAGATAATATCTTCTCGCTTCTCGCCACAATCCAAATTTCGCTTCGACGCCCTAAGTCAAAACTTTTCGGTCTTTTTGTCGACTTTAAAAGAGCCTTCGATTCTGTTCCTCACGTGCTTCTCTGGCGGAAGCTGCTTGGACTCGGCGTCAGTGCCAAATTTGTAAGAGTCTTATCCGCTCTTTATCAGTCGGCTTCAGTTCGTTTACAAACGGGCGACTCTGCGATGCCCGAATTTAGAGTAACAAGAGGAGTCCTTCAAGGAGAAATCCTTAGCCCCCTCCTATTTATATTATACCTGTCCGACATCGTGGCGTTCTTTCGCGCGGGGGGCGTGCGCGGGGTGGATATTACGCTTACTCAGGATCTGTTAATGTTGCTCTACACGGAGAGACTAGAGGCAAGATTTTCGTCCGGCCCTCTACGCGCAATAAAGGTACTAGACCACCGGACGAAAAATCTAGGTAGGCGCGCATAAAGATCGTGCATACTCCGTGGCCAAATCGAACGTGCGGAGTATAAACATTCTCCCCACTCTGCCGCACGAAATTCCTCCAAGAGTCGGACGATTTTCAGACCTGGCTCGGACGATTTTCATGCGGCAGTCGGCAGTCTCAAACGATTATGTCATGCATGTCTTAACCGTGCAATAAATATGTATTTTATTTTTGTTTGCCTTATGCAAAGTGTCATTTCCGAAGTATTTTTTGCTGCCGAAAACAGTGGTGGCCTCAAAATTTCTTTATCATGCGCAATTTTTTAAAGAAATGAGGTGAAATATGTCAAATTTTGTTTTTTACCACATGAATCATTTTTTTTTTGTAGCAAACAAATAATTGCCTTAAATTTATAAGGTATCATTTTGGAAATACTTATTCGTGTAGACTTTTCCTATGACATCATGATAGGAAAGTGAAGTTAAGTGTGTATTTTTGCTTTATTTATATGGTGGAATATGGTCAAAAACAAAAATGTTGACATATTTAGTTTAAATTTTCACAAAATTGTGACATAATAAATAATTATGAGAGCACCATCGTTTTCAGCAAAAGTATTTACCATGTCAAAGACATAATCGACATTAGACAATGTTATATACACATTATCTGTGCTTCGATCATTATTAAAATTTCTTTTATTTTTTATTTATTAATTTTTTTCATTTAACCAGGTATACATATATAAAATTTTGTGCACTCATCGAGTATCCTACTGAAGATATAGATATCTATGCACAGATCCGGTATAATGCTGGCAGAAATATATATTATATAATATAATCAAAAATATAACACTACCCACAACATAAGTAGTATAAAATGTATATATATATATATATATATATAATAAGCAATTATATTAAATATATAATATATTAATAATTATGCTGTAATAGATGCCGATGATTATGATATGATTTGAAGTTTTTCCAAAATGCATTCTTACTGAAAATATTAGGGGGATCCGATTAATGTATTTTCTTTAAACCAATTAATTGGTCTCATTATTCCGCGCACAAAAGTATTAAGGTTATGATTACTGAAAACTAAATAATATTTTACAAGATATTCTACATTTTGTGTCAACAAATTGTTAACTTCAAACCTTTATAACTCAAAAAGTACTTAATAAAAAAATATTTTATTATAGTGTTTTGGAAAGCTCTCGAGATAAGCTATAAGAATATGCAATAAAATGTAGGGGGTTCTATTTAAAAAAATAAGATTGACCTTCAAATGACCTTGAAGGACATGGTCAAGGTCAAAGTCAAGGTCATCATCATACTCCCCGCTTGAAACCATACAACTTTGCTATTGGACATTTTCTCCTAAGTGCATTCTAACTGAAGATATTAGGGGGGTCCGATACCTTTCGATGACCCTGTATATATCGTACATTCCATGTCAACCGGGCCAGCTTGATATCTCAAAAACGGGTATTTTTTTTTCTACGAAATTTTCTACAGATCATCTGTAACATGTGAACTTTTACCCTGAATTTTTTCAGAATTACGTTTTTTTTATTTCTAAATGGCGGACGAAAGTATCTTAAAAAACGTATTTTTGTTGTATTTTGTGTTAATTTAACGTAGTTTGGATAAAAATAAATAATGATAAACCCGAGATTAATATTTCATTTCTTATTTATTGCATTTCTAACAATAATTATTAAAGAAAAAAAATAAAATTCAAAATGGCGGACGAGAATGACTAAAAATCGGGTTTTTCTACATTTTGTGCTAATTGAACGTTGTTTGGAGTATAATAAATAATGATAAGCCCGAAATTTATATTAATTTGTTATTTATTGCATTTCTTACAATAATTGAGCCCCTTGTCCAATAATCAGTCCGACCAGTCCAATAATTTAAACCGAATACATCAACAATTTCATATGAATTGTTCCATAAAGGTTCTGAATTCATTGAGAATTATTTATACATTCATTAGCGATAGACAATTACTGATGTATTGTTATAATAGAACTTACATATTAAAGTGCAACAACGAATTAAAACTTATTCAAATTCATCGGCATCTATTACAGCATAATTATTAATATATTATATATTTAATATAATTGCTTATTATATATATATATATATACATTTTATACTACTTATGTTGTGGGTAGTGTTATATTTTTGATTATATTATATAATATATATTTCTGCCAGCATTATACCGGATCTGTGCATAGATATCTATATCTTCAGTAGGATACTCGATGAGTGCACAAAATTTTATATATGTATACCTGGTTAAATGAAAAAAATTAATAAATAAAAAATAAAAGAAATTTTAATAATGATCGAAGCACAGATAATGTGTATATAACATTGTCTAATGTCGATTATGTCTTTGACATGGTAAATACTTTTGCTGAAAACGATGGTGCTCTCATAATTATTTATTATGTCACAATTTTGTGAAAATTTAAACTAAATATGTCAACATTTTTGTTTTTGACCATATTCCACCATATAAATAAAGCAAAAATACACACTTAACTTCACTTTCCTATCATGATGTCATAGGAAAAGTCTACACGAATAAGTATTTCCAAAATGATACCTTATAAATTTAAGGCAATTATTTGTTTGCTACAAAAAAAAAAAATGATTCATGTGGTAAAAAACAAAATTTGACATATTTCACCTCATTTCTTTAAAAAATTGCGCATGATAAAGAAATTTTGAGGCCACCACTGTTTTCGGCAGCAAAAAATACTTCGGAAATGACACTTTGCATAAGGCAAACAAAAATAAAATACATATTTATTGCACGGTTAAGACATGCATGACATAATCGTTTGAGACTGCCGACTGCCGCATGAAAATCGTCCGAGCCAGGTCTGAAAATCGTCCGACTCTTGGAGGAATTTCGTGCGGCAGAGTGGGGAGAATGTTTATACTCCGCACGTTCGATTTGGCCACGGAGTATGCACGATCTTTATGCGCGCCTACCTAGATTTTTCGTCCGGTGGTCTAGTACCTTTATTGCGCGTAGAGGGCCGGACGAAAATCTTGCCTCTAGTCTCTCCGTGTACGCCGACGACCTGACTATCTTTGCATTCTCCCCGGTAGATCTCCGTAAAAAATTGGTTTTACTCGCGGATTACTGTCAGAAAAACCTTCTTACAGTTAATACAAGTAAGACTAAAATAGTATGCTTCAGAAGGGCTGGACAGCTGGATGCTCATTCCAGACTGTTTCGGTACAGAGATAGTCCTGTTGAGGTTGTATCCAGTTTCAGGTACCTGGGTGTTGTGTTCTCCTCCTCCGCGCGCGGCCTCCTACCTACTGCCCGCTAAACAATATTCCGTTACAGCAACATCTTTGAAACGTCGCATTATAGCCATGCGACCAAACTTGTTTCATTACAAAAACTTTTTTGGGACGTCCTTGGAACCAGAAATGTCCTGCCACATTTACGGTTTTTAAATAACGTTTCATTCGTAACGTACCTGCGACGTTTGAAAACTATACATCCAACGTTGTAAAAACGTTACATTAAACGGTCATAAATAAAAATTATAAGAAATTCGACGAATTATTTTATTCAATTCGAATTTTATTATTATTTATGTATCGTTAGATATGTTATGAAAGAATGTAGTTTTATAATTTTACTCGCAAATAAATCTATGAATCTAAGAAAAATCCGTCCCGACCGAGGATCGAACCCGGGTCTACCGGTTACAACGCTGACGTCTTAACCACTACGCTACGCTCGCATACGTATTACCATGCGAACGAGAGCTCTTATACTCAATCGTAGAAGGCTTCTTGATAAATGCGGGTTTAGTTTAAACAAGATATGTTTAATTAATTTTGTCATTTCTATATTGGGAATAATAATATTTTAATATTATTTGACTATTTTGTAGTAATTTATTGTAATTTAAATAAATATTTTTAAGATATCCGTATAATATTTTTTTTAAACGAAATGGATTAATAGATAATGTTTAAAAAAATGTAAAGTTAATTGACACACGTATATTTTACAAATGCACTACTTGGAAATAAGTTATGAAATTACGCGGATATTAAAATTAACACAAGTGAACCACTTTTTAAATTATGAATTAAATTTAATACAATTTACATTAAAAATAATAAGGTGCGAGTTATTTTTCTGGACAAGTGACGGAAATTTACAAATTTTGTACATAAATATATTAAAAGCGAACGAGTTTTTTAAAATAAATACACTGTATATATAAAATGCATATTCTCTAAATATTACAAAACCCGTTTCAATTTCAAATGTGAAGTATAACAATAGTTAAATTTCACTTCATTGCAGTCTCAGCCTCAAATTACTCTATATTTTAAATTAATTTTTGTAGTAATATTACAAAAAAAATATTGAATTTAATGGACATCAATGTATTTAAGTTACACACGTATAAGAAATAAAAAGAACAAAATTAATAATAGCAAATAATATTATGCACCAGAAAAAAGAATAACTATAAGAAGAAAAAGATTGCATGTAAATCATGCTAATATACGAAAATAAATGCTGCATTCGAAAGCTTCCGAATCTTGATGGCGAAGTCTGAGATGGAACCGGCCGAAACGATAGAAGATATGCAACAAATCATGTCTACGAAACGTTGCATTCGTAACATTACATGAATGTTACGTTAGTAACCTGAATGCGACGTTTTAAATTTCCTTGGTGATTTTGTGACGTTGCAGAAACGATTCCATAAAACGTTTTTGAAACTGTTATAAATTGACATTCTGGTAATGTTACGCATTACCTTTACGTATTTAGATATCGTGCAACGTCGTGTAAACGGCATCAAGAAGTTGTTACGAAACGTTACGTTTTTGCCATAAATGGGATAACATGTAACGTTTCATTTACGTTACATGTTTAGCGGGTGAGGACGCTATAATCCGAACAAATGCTGCGTCAGCCGCTGTTACGTCTTTAATCTGCTCTGCTAAAATAGACACATGGAATGTCATTTTTATATTATATAATGCGATGATAATGTCCGTTCTTTTATACGCGGCACCGTTTTGGTCTTTACGTTATTTGGACAGTCTGGAGTCCGCGCAGGTTGGGTTTTTTAAAAAATTGTTCAGCTTGCCGAGGAACACCCCGGCCTACCTCGTCCGCCTGGAGCTCGGTATTCCGCCCATATCGGTAGAAATTTGCTCCAGAGCAATCAAATGGGTGACTAGAATGCTCAGGTTGCCGGATCACAGACTGCCCAAAATATTATTTCTCCGCTTAAAAGAATTGGCAACAGCTGTTTCGTCAAGTGAAACCCTCAACTGGGTCGTCCAGTTGAAGGAAGCTCTTGTCAGTCCAGGGGCGAACGAGTTATGGAATAATTTTAGTGCCGACTTTTGCAAACTGTGTACACTAGTTTGTGGTAACGACACCCAATCTGCGTCTCGTCTATACAAATATGTAAAAGCGTGTTTTCACAGGAGGGCATTTCTCCTGGGCGACTAAGTTTTGCGTTCGTTTTTGCGCTATCTAATCGCGCTCGGTTATACTTCTATATGTCCACAATAATACTGCCAAGTGATATTGTATATTATCTACGCCGCATAATAATGTATCTTGGAACTTCGGAACTCCCTCTCAACGGGTATACCCCTATTTATGAGAGTAATAAACTACTACTACTACTACTACTACTAATCTATTTATCTTTGACAAGAAATATAATGCGTGTAATATAAACAGAGTTAATAATATTCTTGATTGAATGAAGAGGAAATGAAATGCTTTCCAACGACATAACTTCAACTTGATCAAGAAATCTAATAATTTCTCTTTGCCTCTACCTTTCATATATAATACAATGAAAGATTATACTTTTACTTTTTGGTGTCTCGATTGTCAAGTTCTTATTGCAATTTTCCTTATTTAATGGACTATCAAGTATATCGGTGATCACAAATTTGTTAGTATTCTGAGAAAAAGCAGTTCTCTTTTTCAAAGGAGTATTTGCGAGTTCAATATTCTGTCGCTTTGCACCATCGACCAACATTTCATAAACTTCGGAATGTAATTGTACATTTTCATTACATATAGGTTGAACGATATACAAATTATCCATGCATTTCTCTGACTGATCGGCATGCTGCATAAAACTTAAGTTAGTTGGATAGTTTTGATGTGAAGCAGGGTGCACTCGTTCATTAATCAATGACAAAGGATTTCGGTAATATGGGATATCGGCAATAGCGTGCTGCATACTGTTCAAACGGTGTTGTACTTGTGGTAAATGCATGATTGAAGGTGGATTATTTGCTGACTTCAGTGTATTAGCTAATGGCAGGTTACAGAAAAAATTAGAAGTAATGAAAAAACGATCATAAAAAATAGTTGAATGAAAAAAATAGTTGAAAAACGTAAACATTTCCGGGAATCACCTATTTTGCGCACTTGTTGCGTAATGTACTATTATAAAATTACAAATAATTTAAATGATCGCGTCCAGGGTACGGCTGCTGGATCCCTGCTGAAGAGCACAACCAGCGGCCAAGTGCGAAACGCCTTTTTTAACATAATAATTTTGCAAAATAAATAACAGGTGGGGTTTTGTTTTCTCTTATTCAATAGTTAAATACATTTTTCTGGCCATATATGCTTCCGTTATAAATGTAAACATTCGCGTTGCATTCATATTAGAACGACGCATATTTATATTTCCTTTTTTTTATATATATATAAATAAACATACGCAAAAACCATAATATACTATGAAAACCCAATAAATAAATTTAGTTATTAAACAAATTAACAAATAAATTATTTTACCATTTACAAATAATTCAAGATCTCCCCGCTATTATTTTTTTCTAATTATTTCATTCGTAAATATGGCGTGGGCGAGTACAGACGCGCGACATGTACCTCCTGATCATGTTAGCCATATTTGCCATCCTAATAGAAAAATTGGAATAGTAACGTGTATAATCTGTGATAATTGTTATTATAAATCGGAGTTTGTGAGAAAGGTTAAAGAAGGTCAAGGTTTTTTCATCACCAGACATAATGTTGTTTGTCCGTTACACATCAACCTGGCCTTTGCGGATTTTCAGCCAAGTGACCTAAATGTTTCTTCGGTTGATGTGAATTTACTTAATATACATAGAAAACTAAATATTTTACAGAATCATTTAGACAATATCAAAAATTGTCAAAATTTGACCCTTGAGATGGACATTGATAGAACGGGGATCGACGATGATGGCACTGCTGCTGTAGCATCATTTGCGAGTGAAAAGTCCGAAATAATATACATAGAAAAGTCAAAAAAAAAAACGTAAATATGAACATAGCGATGAATGTGAAGAATGTTACGAGAAAATGAAAGAGCTAAACTGTGAAAAAAAGAATAAATAGTGAATTAAAGGAACATATTATAGAGTTACGAGAACACAACAACGAATTGAGAGATCACAATAAATTTTTAAGGAATATAGCTGATGAGAAAAATGAAAACCTAAATAAACTACTCGCAATACAAGAATTTGAGAAAACATCATACTCGGAAATATTAAGAAACGATTCACATAAAAGTAAAATTGCTCCTCTTATCATAAATATAACTGATTATACAGACAAGTTTTCCATTGAGAAAATAAAAAATATTATTTTAGACAATAAAGTAAAAGTCGACCTAATAGAAAACAAAAAAGGGAAATTAGTTATAAAAAGTACAAATGTTGATGACCTAAATATAATGCTTAAATGTAAGAAAGTCGCCTAACAGTTACCGGATACGGTCAAAGCAGAAGTTGAGAAATTAACAAAACCCCGAATAAAGGTAGTAAGAATTAAGTCTGAATATAGGCGTGATAATCTATTGCAAGATATAACGACTAGAAACAACATAGTAAACACAGAAGACCTGTCCATTGTACACACCTATAACAACAATAACACAACCACAGCGATCATGGAACTATACTCCCAATTATATAAACAAACTAGTGTTGGCGTGGTGCCTCGCTCGCTTCGCTCGTTCAGAAACTTCGACCCAGTAGAAAGTCGGCTATTCCTTAATACTCGTTTGTTTACTAACAGCTTTCAATTATATTATAAAATTATATTGATATTTGGGGGTCCAATCATATTTAGGTCCAAGTGACCTCGATAGATATGTTACAACAATATAGTGTTTTTTATATGTATGAAAATTGAAAATGAGGATTTTCAAAACTTCGACCCCGACAACAGGACAGCCGAAGTATTAATAAATAAAAGTTTCAAAACACTTACTTCAAGCACTTGTATTGTAATAGACTATTCGATGCATATTACATGTTTACAGTGTTTTACTAATTACTGTCTGTATCATTATGATCTTATATATATACAATATATATATATACATATAATTCGTCAAAGATATCTTGAAAGTGTCGAAAAGATCTCTGACGGATATCTTTTAGATATATCGAAATAGTTATTTTCGTATCAAGGGCGTAAAAGAACTTATGAACCCGTAGGTGATCACCGCGCCCGAGACGCGTATTTTAAAAAAAAATTATGTCGATACGCTTATCCGTTCGCGAGTTATCGCGAGACAAAAAAACGGGACGTACGGACGTACGGACGTACGTACGTACAAGATCACGGACACACACTTTTTTATTGTTGATTTGGGTTCCTTAGGGTCTGAAACGTCGACATTTGATGAAAAACTATAGGGTAATTTTTAGGCCTGAAGTGACCAAATTCAATACTTCGTCCAGACTTAGTCTGGGTCGAAGTAACTAGATGCCTTCGACCCGGGTGCCTACAATTTTGGCTAAATTTGTATTGCAGTTCCCTGACGAAAGGCTGATGCTTCCGGGAATATTCCCATTTTAACACTGCCAGGAAAGAAGGCCGCAGAGCGTAGTTCTAGCATCGTTAGGTTCGAGTAGTTTCTATACATATATTGTAACAATATCTTGTTCCTTAAATAGGGTGAATATGCCAATGAATGGACGGTTAAGCATTTTTCACACTTTGATCGATTGTAAATTTTGAATTCTTTTATGAAAATTTAATTATGATACCACCATTAGACTCGTTAGACTCTGCTCTTTATGACCGTGTAGTTCAACCTTTGATTTTATTTAATTATTAACCTCGTCTTCATACGTTTGTAAAATAATCCGCTAAACCCCAATGAATAGACGGGTTAAGTCAAATGGGACGTTTTCAGTACCAGTTTTGGATGGCTTTAAAACTTTGCTTTGATTTTACAAAATAATAAACACTGGAAGATCAATAGTACTGTAAATATTGTTTTGAATGTTCAAAGAACATAAAAATATGTATTTTGTTGCATGTTGTGCATCATACATTCATAAGAAATAGAAATATGTAGAAAATCGTCCATTCATTGGTAGTCGTCTATTCATTGGCATATTCACCCTATATCAAAATTGAAAATGAGCATTTTCAAAACTTCGACCCCGACCGCAGGTCAGCCGAAGCACTGATAAATGAGCACGTCTTGTTCACACTGATGCTTAAAAAAACGCGGTTTAGTCGAGTTTTTGACAGGTCGGGTTGCAGGAAATAAATTTTTTTATATGTGGGATACTTCGGTTTCCGTTCATGCGATCCAGTACATTAATACGTTTTTCTTCACGCCCTGGACGCGAAAGGTTTTGGCTCGATTGGTTATTTATTTTATTTATATTACGCTACCACCTCCCCATGGCTACCCGACACCAATATTACAGTGAATATTTTTTTACCCCCCCCCCCTGATACCCGCCTCACTCCCCTGCTTCCTCTGTGTCTCTGTTTTTCATGTAATGTATATAATATACATACATATGCATTGTATACGTGTATGTACAATTTATGTTAATTTCATGTTAATTTGCTTTTTACGGCATTATCGTTGATTTTACGAAGAAGTGAATCTAACCTTTTTTGTAGAGAATTCGATGTTCTATATTTTTTGTTTGAAACATTTTTTTGTACGATTTGTATTTTTTGTTAAAAAATGGAAAAAACGTGTTTTTTGAGCGTTTTTTTGTTAAACCTCCCCATAATCTAGTATGCATTGTCTCCAAAAACTAATCGGATCTAAGTTTAGCCAAGAGAAACCCAAATCCGTTTGTACTTTTTAAATTCGCCCTTCCAGTCGCGAGATATCGCGTATACAAAATTTTGCCCACGGACGGACGGACGGACGGACGTACAACCTAACGGGCACCAATTTTTTTATTGTTGCTTTGGGTTCCTAAGGGCCTGAAACGTCGACATTTGATGAAAAACTATAGGGTAATTTTTGACAGGAACTGACCAAATTCAATACTTCGCCAGACCTATGGTCTGGGTCGAAGTAATAATGAAAAACAAGAAACTATATGTAAGATGGCAAAGGTGCGTAGTGTACGACGATTTCAATTTAAATATGTGTAATAAATGTTGTGGGTACAACACAATGCCAAAAAATGTAGAAATGAGGACAATTGTCTACAGTGCGCAGGTAACCACAAACTATATGATTGTAAAAAAAATAATGAGGAGCAATTTTAGTGCGTAAATTGCATTTATGCAAATCAACACTTTAAAACCGAAAGGAAAACAAACCATAGGGCCAATGACCGCTTACATTGTGATTCTTATTAGTTCAAATTACAAAGAATACTAAGAGTTACAGATTATCCTTCTGACATGACACCGGTTTAATTTTGGCAAAATTCTCTTTATAATATAATAGTATTAGCATTAAAATGGCAAATTTTCTAGATAATTTTAAGGAAACAGAAATAAACTGTAACATTATGCATTCTAGACAAGATCTAAAGGAGTTTATGGGCATAACCCATAGTTTTACAATAATGCACTTAATTATTAGAAGCTTCGACATGAATTTCGAGGAATTAGAAATGCTAATTCAGGAATTAAGTGATATCGACATACTCATATGCACAGAAACTTGGCAGTTGAAAAATTTTCGTTTATATAGCATAAATGGATATGAGACTTATTACAACGACGGTTCGCTGAATCAAAATGATGGAGTTGTCGTCTATGTGAAAAAAGACATCCCTCATGACATAGAAGTGGTCCAAATTGGTGACATATCAGCCCTAAGATTAAATTTTATTTCTAATGGCCAAGAAACAATGTTAACAGCAATATATCGATATCCGTCCCTATGTCCGTTTAGCTTCATGCAACACATTAGACAATACTTAGAAAGCTGGGATTCAATTAATAATCATATGTTAGTAGGCGATGTCAACATCGACATATTAAAGGACACTGAAATTTCAGAAGAATATTTAAATATGAACAATGAATTTGGATTTATTCCCGCAATTCTAAAACCAACTAGAGTAGTGACTGGAAGCAGTACATGCATTGATCATATTCTACTGAAAACAGACAGACAGAGCGAATTATTTGATTCAGTCATATTAAAAACAGATATTACTGATCACTATTCCATTTTCCTACCGATGAGGAATAACAAGAGGCTACCAACATCTGTAAATAAAAAATTACACCCACTGATAAATTACAGTAAATTGAAAACTCTTTCTGAAACTGTATCTTGGGACGTTATATACCAAAACTCGCACCCTGATATTTGCTGCCAAACACTTCTTGACATAATACAAAAAATAAAGATAGAGTCTACTGAAACCGTGAAATGTAATGAAAACAAACGGTTAACATGGATTACAGCAGGTCTGATTAAGTCTATCCACACGAGAGAGTCACTAAGAATTAAAATGATAAATCATACTACTCCTGAAACTGTGCAAATATACAAAAAATACAGAAATCAATTAAACATCCCTCCTTAAAAACACGAAACAAAAGTATTATGCGGTCAAGGTACTTAGATATAAAAACGACTCGAAAACTTTGTGGAAAGTAGTAAGCGACTTAACGACAAAAAAATCTAGCATTATTTCGCCATCGCAAATTCTAATTTCTAATGGGGAGATCGTAACAAACAAACATTGCGAATGAATTCAACAAGCATTTCTCCGGTGTTGGTGAAAAACTTGCAAACAAGATCCCCAAAGTATTAAAAAAACCTTTGCACCTAAAAGAGTGCGTGGTACGTTTTTTATCCAGTCAGCATCGAAGACAGAAGTAATGAATTACATCAAAGCTCTAGAGGATAAAAAAGCTCCTGGACCGGACGGCATTTCTGCCAGTCTATTAAAAACTATGAGAAATGGTATAGTTACACCTTTAACTCACATAATAAATTGTATTTTTACAAGTGGAATAGTTCCAAAGAAATTCAAGAGCTCAGTGATAAAGTCAATTTTCAAAACAGGAGATCGTCGACTAGTAAATAACTACCGCCCATATCATTGATATCTAACTTAGCCAAGATTTTCGAGAAATGTGTTAAAGAGAGGATGGTCAGTTTTATTACAGAGAACAAGATAATTAGTCCTGAACAATTTGGCTTCCAAAGTGGATTATCCACATCAGATGCCCTTGCAAAGTTATCCAAGACACTTCACGGCAACCTCAACATATCCAAACCAACATTGGCAATTTTCATCAATTTGGCCAAAGCTTTTGACTCACTTGATCATGCTAAACTAATTGAGAAATTAGAATACTTAGGTTTCAGAGGTCTCGGTGGCCAAGTCATTACAAATTATTTGCAAAACAGAAGACAAAAAGTTATATGTGATGGATACTACAGCCAGGAGCGTATGAATACTTATGGAGTGCCACAAAGGCACTATTCTGGGACCGATCCTTTTTATACTATACATTAACGATTTGTATTCTATAAATCATGCAGGAAAAATTCAATAATTTGCTGAGGACACGGTAGTGATCCTCGAAGCTAATGCCTGGAAGGAATTATCGCAATTAGCATCTCAGAATTTTAGTTTAATCAAAGATTGGTTTAATTACAATTCTCTTACTATCAATGTTGATAAAACTAAATTGATCCCGTCACAAACCCCCTCAATTAAAATACATATATGTGGAAAATGGAGAAAACCACGATAAAATATCAAGAATAGATAGTACTAAATATCTAGGAGTAATAATAGACGCAAATTTGAAATGGGACAAGCACATAAAGAACCTGCTAAAAAAAATAAGACCCCTACAATTCCTATTCAGAAAACTACGTGACATTCTGGATACCAAATCTTTAATGCAAGTTTACCATGCTTTATTCCAATCGATACTTCAATATGGCATAATTATGTGGGGAGGAGCTTATGACAATGTCATGAGGAAAGTTGCTTTAATACAAAAAGCAACACTAAAAATAATACTCAGGAAGAAAAGAGACTGTAACGTTAATGTTATTATTCTTAGGTTAATTAGTTTTCATAAAAATATATCATAAGGTCATGATTAACAAATATTTTACACAATGAAATAATTTCTAATATTCTTATATAAAAAATAATCAAACACTAATAATATTCAATTATTGCACCAACTCCAAAATTCACGTATTATAAATCCATCACTCTGATTTATGAAGAAAAATTTAATATTTAAATCGTTGGCCTAATTTAAATCCATTTTGAAAAACAAACTCTTATTATGAATACTAAAAGCACCGACCGTATAATCTGGTGACGTCACTTGTTGGTCCAATAGACGTATACTCGGCTGCTTCGATCTTGTAAATGAAAATCATCGGGAACTTCCGCCGTTGATGATTGAAGCCACGAAGTTTGTCGATCCTCACGGTGTCCCAAATTGCATACTCTCTTATGTTTCCCCGTAGATGTAATAAAATACTCGGAAAATTGGGAAAATAATATTATCTCCTATTTTAACTTCCGATAGAATTAAAGAGTATTTATTTCCCTTTTTATTTCAGGATTTTGAATTGATTTCTTATTTATAGTAGTATATAAGTAGTATAAGTTTATTCCCATATATGAATTACAAAAAAATTCTTAAGGGATGAGTGCACCGAACAATAATATAACAATACATAGAAAGAACACTGTACACTCGAATTCCAGTACGCTACTGTTACAATTTCATGAATAAATAAATAAATAAATGACACGCGCTCTGAAGAATACGTAAAAGCACGTTGTACACAAGAATCCGGTTCGCTACTAATACGAATTACATAACAGAAAAAACACTCGCGCTAAAAATACAAAAAAGAACGCTGCACACACGAAGCCAGTACGCTAGTAATACTTTTACATTAAAGAAAATGAATATACGATCTACAGAATACATAAAAGACGCTTTAACCACGAATCCGGAGCGCTACTAATACGGTTGCATAAAAACACGCTCTAAAAATACATAGAGATAACGCTACACACACGATTCCGGTTGCTATAAATTTTATTACGCTAAAAAAAGAAAAACTCGCGCTAAACTTACTATGTACAACAAGTCTAGAAGGAAACTGGAGCAATACAAAAATTACAGGAAAATAAAAGAGAAAACCGGCCCAAGAGCCACCATGTTCGCATGCTGGCCTACGACTCCAGGTGGAATTGTCTCCTGGTAAAACAAGAGCTGACAAATCCAAAGAGGACCTTTAGAGCACGAGGATCGGCAGAGAATAACACGAAGGCCAACATATTCTCGTCGGTGCAGTTTGCTAAAATGGCACTGCGTCGGAGTATAGATCTTGAGGGAGCGGAGAGGGGACATTCGGACAAGATGTGAATTAATGTCTCCCTTTCGCCCGAGTTACAAATCGAACACGGACCGCTCGGGTTGTAGGCATAAAAAGTACTGCCGACACAGAACGAACGCGAGAAAATGGTAGCCGTTCTCAGCTGGATTTTTAAGCGTAAGTGAGAGAGCTGGCAGCGTTCTGGAGCGAGGGAGGCCAGCCCATCGGAAAACTGCCTGAAAAGAGGAATCTGGATCGAATCTGACTCAAAATAACGCTGGAGGTCACAATTGCGCTGAGCGGTAGCGAAGGCTTCACAAATAGACGCTACGTGGGACTCCCAGTTTGCAGCCGAAAGATCCTCCCAGAGTGTATTGTAGTTTGACGAGTCTAGGATCAACTTCAACCTCGTGAACCAGTTCATTGCCGGATCGTCGTTTCCTCTAGAGCTAAGCTCATAGAGCCTGGTTAAGCCAAGACGAAGGAGACTATTTGGTGGTTGTTGCAGGTACTTCAGCACGAGGTTTAACGTTCTGCGCACTATTTCGACCGCTATTGGGTAAAGCCCTAGTTCGAGGCGCAAGAGATATGGCGGCGTCGACTTGGGAAGCTTAAGCCACTTCTTAAAAAATTCGACCTGGACGGATTCTAATGAGCGTAGATGGCCGAGGGACCAACAGGGAGCAGCATACAGTAAGGTGGACAGAATAGAGGCTCCATATAGTTTTAAAGCAGCACTGGTCGAATCACATTTAGCTGAAGCCATTATAGCCAAGACAGACGCCGTAGCTTGGCGAGTCTTGGCTATAGCGTTTTCAGTTGCCCTCAGCCCACTCGCCGATGAAGAGACGATTGTTCCTAGATAAGGGTACGTTGACGCAACTTCCACCTGCTGATTACTATAGTAAAAGTGTCTAGAGGAGGAATCGAGAGGACCACCTCTTCTAAACACAATAATTTTTGTCTTAGTCGTATTTACTACAAGGCTGTTAAGATTACAATAGGACTCGAGCGTCCTCAATTTCATTCTTAAGTCAGCAGGAGAATAAGCGAAGATCGCCAGATCATCGGCGAAGAGAAGCATCATAAGGTCATATGTAATTGTGTAGTCAATGCCTCTCAAGCCTTGGTTACGAAAGTATGCTACAATGTCGGAGATGTACAGTATAAAGAGCAAAGGACTCAAGATTTCTCCCTGCAGGACCCCTTCTGTCACCCTAACTCGCTCAGTAGAACCAGCGGCACAGACGATGGAAGATTTGGCAGACTCGTAGAAGGCCTTAAGCACCCTAACCATTTTGGCGCTTATCCCAATGCTGAAAAGCCTGTGCCAAAGTTTTGTGTGAGGGATAGAGTCGAACGCCCTGCGAAAGTCCACGAAAAGAATGTAGCACTTAGGGGCTTTTTTTCTAAGCTGGACCTGAACAGCTGCGTTTAATATAAAAATGTTGTCTTCCGCAGAGCGTCCTCTTCTAAAACCGGCTTGTTCGTCCGGTAGTATATCACGCTGAGGGAGCCAGTTCTCCAGTCTCGCAGCAAGCACTTGCATGAACAATTTCGTGAATGCATTTATTATGGCAATCGCACGGTAATTTTCGGGGGCGGTTCGGTCACCTTTTTTGAAGAGCATGAAGAGATCGGCCTCCAGCCACCCTTCGGGCGGTAGCTCGTTGATTAAAATCAAGTTAAATAGGTCCAAAACATTCGAGAACCACTCACCCGAGAGTAGTTTCCACGCTTCAGCCGGAATGCCGTCCGGCCCTTTTGCTTTACCCGCCTTCAATCTCCTCATGCTCTCCCTCAACTCTTGCGGCAGAATTGGGCCGTCGAGGTCTTTGTCGAGAGTCCCGTAGAGTGATATCGGCATCGATGGTTTCGGTGGGTAGAGGAGCCCCAAGTGCTCCGACCAGGCATCCAGAGGGACAGACGAGTTTCCGAGAGGAGCCCGCCTATGCCTCCGAACCTCAGACCAGAAGCCCTTGGCGTCCCTCACCCCAGCAAAGGCATCCGCCAAGCGAGAAACATGAAGACGCTTAGCCTCCACCGTTGTGTGTCTAAAATTCTTCTTGGCCGCGATATAAGAGAGTTCGTAAGATTTCTCGTGGTTGTTCGACCGAAGGAGGTGAAGGGCTCTGTTCATTTCTCCCTTGGCAGATTTGCAGGACGCATCGTACCACCGAGGTAAAAAACGTGGTGGGTTGGTTTTTCCGCCGAAAGAACTGGCAAGTTTTACTAAGCCCTCCTGGATAAGAAGACTAAGCAATCCCGTACAAAAAAGGTCGTAGGATGGACTTTGTGACATGTGGTCGTAAAATTGCAGATATGGGTTGACTTCGGTCAGTCTTTTAGCGAGTTTTTCCTCGCCCTCGGGTGACCACGACGCTTTATACCTCGGTGCTTGGCAAGGCGAAGGATGAGGCGCAGGCTGGACATTAGGCAACGATAGGGACAACAAAGCAATTGCCGGAAAATGGTCAGAGCCTCCACCATCGGATCCTATTACGAAGTCATTCACCAAGTACAAATGATAGGCGGAGACCCAGACTAAGTCGACAATGCTTCGTCCCTTGGAATCTAAAAAAGTAAATTGCGCTGGTGAATCGCTAAGCGAACGACCATTTAACAGTACAAAGTTATTACTAAACATAAATTCATAAAGACATTTGCCACGGACATTACAACGGTTATCGCAGGTTTGCCTGGCAACTACGAGCTGAGTTTCCTCGAATAAGTTCGAAAATTCGCATTCGTAATCGAGGTCACCGGTCCACGAGTTGAAGTCACCTCCTAAAATAATCATACTGTCCGGAAATTTAACTGAAAAGGAATCGAGAATGGGTTGGAGTGAAGAAAGCAGCGATACTAAATCACAATTCGGCGGAAAATAAAATAAGCCTTGAATTAACGGAAGTGGGTGAGATCTGATTAATATAAAAAGCCAGTGCGAGGAGGTTTCAATCAGCACCGGTGACCCCGACAACGGAACAAATGTCGACAATCCGCCGCTAAATCTTCCTCTGGAACCTTCGCGCGTAGCTGGGACTGAAAATTTCGCTACACTTTGGTCCCCAGGAAGTGTAGATGGCTCGGAACACCATGTCTCTGAAAAGTTCATGGTCCCATGCGGTTGGCACTTGCTAGCCATTGCAAAGTTGAGTGGACCATGGATGTTCCAAAAAGCGACAGAAAACGAAGAATCTTGCAGAGGAGGCGGCGCCACTTGAAGTAGAGAACGGGGAGTTGGAAGCGTCGGCGTAAAAGGAGAAGAACCCAACCGGTGAGCTCTAGTGTGGTGGAATACTCGGCAGCCCCTAAAGCTGGTGTACGGGGCTGCAGTTAAGCGTTTTTTTGACGCGTTTGGTTGGCAAATAGTCGGGATGAGCTTGGCTCTGTCGAAATTGGCTGAGATGATTGGAGATCAGCCGCTATACCAGGAGACGATGTTAGCACTTCCGGTGTAAAAGCTCCCGCCTCATCCGACCAGCCGTACCATACTCCATCTACACATACCTTCTGGTACCGACGCTCGACCCTTTTGGAGTCAGCTCTTGCCTTCTTGACTAGTTGCCTTGCGTGAAAGTCGATGCGGCGCTCCCTGGCCGTAAGATCAGCGTCGATGTATATATCCTTGCCCATGAGGAGACGCTTCTTCTGGGCCATGATGTGAAGCTTGGCACGATGGGAGAGCAGTTCCACTAGAATGATGGGTGGTTCTTTCCGGACAAGAAATGACGTGTCGACCACATTGGTTACATCGAAGACCTCTGCAAAAAATTTTTCGACACAAGCAGTCGGATCTCCAGAGATTTTTAGCCCACGAATTTTGATGTTCTTTTTTTTATGGATCTTACTCTGAAGTTCCAATTCGTTGGTCAAATGGGCAATCTGGGCATCTTTTTCTTTCAGCTTGGCTTTGAGCGTGGTAACCTCACTGAGAACCTCTTTCCTGAGGTCCGATATTGCATCTAGGTTCGTCTTGGTCGCAGCATCTATTTTTTGGTCTAGCTTTGCGGACAGGGTTCTTATAATTGCCTCTTGCATCTCTTTTAGTTGGCCTTCCATTTTCGATTTGGGCTGTAAACTGTTAGAGGACTGAACGTTTGGGTCTGCTGCCGGAGCTACAGCGCCGCTTAGGTGCAGAATTTTTTGTATCGACTGGCGGAGAAGTTTCAGGCGAGCAGGCGCGCTTCGTACGCGGGAAAAACTCCAAGATCGGTTTCGTTTGCGGGTCTCTATATGCGAGCCATTTTGACGCAGTCGAGGGCCGCCCTACTCTTGATGTAAGCGAGTGAGTTGTAATTAGCGGCTCCACCCCCTGCTCAATCGCACTGACAGGTGTAGACGGTGGAGAGAGGGAAGGCGTGTCCGAATCCTCCTGTTGCATAAGCACCGAGCCCGAGACGTGCTGCCTCGTACGGGATTTTGATTGTACTAGCTACGGAAGTAGCGACAGAGGTGCGCAAAAGAAGTGCGCACAACTTGACAGGACACGTGTTAATAATAATTATACACTCGGTTGAGTTTTGAAAACTTGAAACTCACCCTGATACAGTCCTGGCTAAAAAAGAACACTGTCCCCAGAAACGGCAGTGTATAGTGTCGTGGATGTCCTAGCACAGTTTTTTTAAAAAGTTGACAGCGACCTTGTGGTGAGTAGGGGGAGGTTATGATGACGTCAGACTCACTTCGAATGGAAAAAACGTAAACAGTTCGACAACAACTCCAAAATTAAGCAGCAATCTTGCGAGGCGGCTTCCAGGCTTTACAAACGACTTAACACGGGACGATGCAATGGACAATATAGCACAATATTACACAAAAACTTGGAGCGTAATTTGACAGCGTATGTCATCGAACGTTACCGGAAGTGCACTCGATTTCTTATTTATTTCAACGAACAATTTTTGGTTCATCCGTCATATGTTATTTACTTTAATAATTTTCTTAAAAACTACAGTCGTTGTTGCATTGAAATTCTGGGTTAATCTGTTTCCATTTAAATTCTAAATACGTGCAGCGTCATACTCCATAATTGAGACAATCAACAATTTAGTCCATTTTCATTAGCACGTGTCAAAACGGAATTCAACAAATACACCAAAATATAATAAAATTTCCAATTCACAATTATTATAAAAATATTACAATTTTACGGAATTCATTCCGCATATCGCTCGTCGAAGTTTTTCGCATTCTTAATTCAAGCAAGAGTATGAATTATTCCCAAACGTTCATTTCTAATTTTATTATTTCGATCTTAGAAATCATTTCCCTTTCAATTAATATTAAATCTCAATGAGGTTAAAAAACATTTTGAAAGAAGGGAAATGTCAAACGAAAATAGAAAGAACTTTTATTTGATTTATTGCATATTAGAATTATGCCAGATTATTTTAATATAATATTAAATTTCGCAATATTTAAAATTATTGCATGTCAATTTAATGAACCCGCCCTGCAACAAACAAAACGAACGGATTTTCTTAGAAAAATTTGAAATATTAATAAATTTGAAATAGAATTTAGACTTTAAAATTTTTTCTTTAAAATGGAAACCACGAAACGCGCACTTGGAACATACCTTCAAATCCCGCCTGCTTGATTTCTTGCGTCTTGCTTGATGCGAATCAAAAATGGAAAAGAGTGACTGGGAGGAATAAACCTCGAAAATTCCCTCGAGTCCCCTCTCTCCATATTTACCTACACCAGCGATATGCGTTACATACAAGAAACATCACACATTCCACGATTGATAACACCTCAATAATACATTATCATTTATCGTTCATAACAATTGCAGGATTCGCTTTTATCAATAGAGAATAATATAGTAAAATATCATACCATAAAAATACATTATCATCCTCCATATCATGGCCTTACAAGACTACTCAACGGAATTACTATTCAGAGAGACTGGCATTTATGACATTAGAAACATCATCTACTTTGCTGCAACCACTCAGATATTCAAAGCAACTGAAAAAAAAGAAGTTATGGGAATCACCAGAAATGCTGCAAATCGAACTCTGGAAGCGCCAAGAAGAAACTGCTTCGGAAGGTCGGAAGAAAATGCTTCGACTATTTTGGAACACTTTGCTACAACTCACTACTAATATCAACAAAAACAGCCACAACTCACTACCAATATCATCAAAAACAGCCACCAATCTTTTACATTTTAGAAAAATACTAAAAAAATGGTTTGGTAGAAGTAACAGTGCAGAAATTGCTAATAATTTTAGAGACAGCCACTCATATCTAAGACATTTACATTAAGAATCAAGGTTGGTTACATATTATATTATATTATCTTATTATTTTAATTGTATTCGCGTTATTTTATGTAGCACGTACGCGTTATCTCCAGAACCACGCACAAGTGCATATTTTGCACTTATGTGGCTATGCATAACCATAAGACTACCAATAATATTAAGGATTTATATTATAAAATCTGAAATAGCTGTATTTATAAACTTATACGTGTAAATATGCAACTGGAAAATAAATTATTATTATAACTGGCCCTCCATAAACCACGTGTTGTGCAGTCTGCAGCAGAAAAGTGGCTCCGATATCCATCTCCTCCGCTGCAGACTGCACCGGGCCATTTCTTTTGCAACTGAAACCACTCCCTCTACCACTGGGTAAGTAGTTACAGGATCTCGTGTGACCTCAGTAGACGGAGAGATCCCAGCAGCACTGCTTGCTGCATTCGGCCTGCGATGGAATTTGCATATTCTGGACAGGCCGGAATGCTTTTGATGTTTTGGAGGAAAGTTGGTCTCATTCCTCCCAGCACTCCAATTATCAGCACGACGAGCTTGATTTTGAATCCTCGATACAGCTTGCGCATTTCGAACAGGAGTTCCCGATATTTCATCCGCTTTGCTGACTATATTTGTCTCTGCTTGTCGAGAACTCGATGACGAGGATGGATTTGTCATCGAAGTCAACAAGGACGATGTCAAGCTTGTTGGCTGATATTTGCCTGCTCGTCGGGAATGAGTAATTCCAGTATATACGGCACGACTCATTCCCGACTACAGATTCAATATCAGTGAGGACGTACGAAAAACTGGGGTTGCATCAATACCATCAGTGCTGCGAAGATGGTAATACAGCACTCGAAGAGCCGCATTGTGACGTTCGATGTATGCTGAAACTGCACATATTGGGCATGCTGCCAAAAGATGCATTAGTGTCTCAGCATGACATCTACACAATCTACAAAGCGTACTCTGTACCGCCTGGTGTAAGACGTTCTGGCGATACGCTAAGGTATTGATGACCCCATCCTGGCATGCGAAAATACAACCCTCGGTCTCGGACTTCAAGCCGGCTGATCTTAAGAACGAGAAGCTTATCTCTGCCGACAAGCCAAGTTCTTGGACATTTCGAAAGAATTGTCCCCATGCAATGGCTTGTCGATATGCCTTCCCTTCAACATACGGAGTTTTTCCTTCCGTATATTAGCCCTGAGACGCACTGGGCACAGATTGATGACTCATTAAGCTTCCTGTGCACCACTACGTCCCACGTTGAAAACCAGACCAAAGTTTCGCGCCGTTCGTTCCGCCGCGTTGTACAAAAATGAATGAAAATCCCCTGAATTTCATGCTGATGAACCAGCATCATCAGGGGATCCTCCGTTCGATTAATCACGTCGCAAGCTGTCTCGAGGACCAATCGGTCATGCATACACTCCAGGCTTAAAAGGCCACGACCTACCATATTTCGGGGCAAATACTGTCGTTCCACGGAAGATCTTGGATGCAAACTGCGTTGAATACAAATCATCTTCCGTGTGCTTCGGTCAAGACCCCTTAGCTCGTCAACGTTCCACTTCAGTGCTCCAAATGAATAGAGCACTGGTGATACGGCCAACATATTCGTGGCTGCCACCTTATTTCTCCCGGTCAATTCTGATGACCAGATCTGATGGAAAATGCGCCGGTGTTTCTTAATGATGGTGGTGTTAGCAGCCTGCACATCCTGGACATGCCTTTGAGGTACGCCCAGGTATGTGTAGGCTTCTTCGGCGCTAAGGTGGCGGATGACATTTCCGTTGACGAGCTCCATATAGTTGTTATTGGAGCCTGACCAACCTCTGTGCAAATGAACGACTGCACATTTGTCCAATTCGAAATCCATGCCGATATCTCTCGAGTATGTGAGGGCGATGTTCAGAGATCGATGCAATTGATCCTCGCCTGATGCGTATAATTTAAGTTCATCCATATAGAAAAGATGGGTGATCTTATATACACGTTGACCAGGCAGTCCACACATGTACCCTTGAGATTTCCTGACAGCAACGGATAGAGGCATTAGTGAGATGCAGAAGAGCAGAGGACTCAGAGAATCTCCCTGATAGACACCTCTTTGGAATTGAACCAGTCTAGACATGGTTCGACGCTTGCCCGATGTCATGACAAATCGTGTTTTCCAAAGAGGCATCAGGTCTTCTATAATTCTCACTATGTTCGGGTGGTCATGGAGGCGTTTGAGCAACAAGCTTGAAAGCTCGTGCGATGTTGAGTCATATGCCTTCATGTAATCCAGCCAGGCTATCGACAGGTTACGATTGTACTGGACAGTGTTTACAGATTTAGTATGCATCTCTTTATTTATTTTATTTGTTTTATTCATTTTATTTGTTTTTTACAATATGTAAGATTATTTTCAATAAAATTCATTACAGCATACAAGGGAATCATTTATTTATAAATCTTGGAGTGTATTTTTGAATTTTTATTGCTTGAAATTACGTATCGCATACAATTTTAATCAAAAAACAGGAATTTTATACTGTCATGCTTACAAAAAGAATATTTCTTGCAATTTCCTAATTCTTTCTTCAGTATTTCAGAAAGAAACATGTCTTGCACCGACTTGGTCAAAAAAACGAATTTTTCAAATGCATTTTCATGTCAAAATTGATGATTTTGCATTGAAACTCATCCGCCAACGTACCGTTTGAATTCCCGCGGTTCCGCGGGGAGTCGGGCGGCCAATCAGCGCAACTTCGTACTGCGCGTGCCCGAGATGCATACTAAATCTGTGAACACTGATGTGGGCATTATTCTAGAACTTTTAAACTTTGACGTTGAAGAAATTTGTTTTTGTTTTTTTGAGGCACATTCATGAAATTAATTTTATTGGCTTTAGAATTGATCAAATGACAGGAAAAACCTTGCGTGACTTATTTATATATAATGTTATTTCTTTTTTGTTACGTTAGTCGTAAAATTAGTTTATTGAATTTGGTCACTTCGGGCAAAAAAATTACCATATAGTTTTTCATAAAATGTCGACGTTTCAGACCCTAAGGAACCCAAATCAACAATAAAAAAATTTGTGTCCGTGATCTTGTACGTACGTACGTCTGTACGTCCGTACGTCCCGTTTTTTTGTCTCGCGATAACTCGCGAACGGATAAGCGTATTGACATAAATTTTTTTTAAAATACGCGTCTTGGTATAACTTAGATCTGATTAGATTTTGGCCTAGATCCATCCGTCCATTACTAAAAAAAATTAGCCCCAATTAAGTATCTTCGTAGTTTTTTGCATTTATTTTGAAAAATACAAATTTTATTAAAAAATATTTCAAACAAAAAAGATAGAGCATGAAATTCTCTACAAAAAACGATGTATGCATTTTCTTCTTAAAGTCATGGATAATGCCATAAAAACTGGTTTAAAATGCTTATAACTCTTGTCTGAAAAAGTATTGAATTTGGTCACCTCGGCAAAAAAACTACCCTATAGTTTTTCATCAAATTTCGACGTTTCGACCCTCTACCCCCCAGGGGTAGTCTTCGCCAGCCCCTCGGGCGCGGTTATTACCTACGGGCGCATAAGTTCTTTTACGCCCTTGATACGAAAATAACTATTTCGATATATCTAAAAGATGTCTTACAGTATCTAAAAGATATCCGTCAGAGATCTTTTCGACACTTTTAAGATATCTTTGACGAATTATATCTATATATATTGTATATATAATATCATAATGATACAGACATTAATTAGTAAATGCAAGCGGGGTCATTCGACAGAGAATAAAAAAAGAAAACTTTTTTTCCTTTGGCAAAACTCGAGTTGATTAGATTTAGAGGTGGCCCAAGCGGCTTAAAATTTTGCATAGGATTTCTATGGGAAAAATGTAATATTTCAGTTTTTATTTTTTTAGGCATTAAGGACGTCTTGGAAAAATCCTTTCTCATTCGGAATAGAAAGTTGAGGAATTTTTGAATAGACATGAATTTTTTAGATTTCTTAAAATGATTTTTCAGTGCATGCACGAGGCATGAACATGATTTCTTCCTAACCCCCATAAACGAAAGAGAGGTTTGGTGGTATACAAATGTTTTAGAAAATTGATAGATTTATATGAAAATTAATATCTCGGTGAGGTTGCTAATCACGAATCTGAGTCAGATTATTAAAATTCAAAATGGCGGATCCAATAAAGCGGACGATATTTTAAAAAATTGATGATTTTTTAGAAATCTAGACATTTTCATTTTTTTTACCAACCTAATGTATATAATACCATTATTCAGTACATATAAGGAGGGACCCGTAACGTTATCACGCTTATACATTGTCAGCATAGGATAACGAAACGAAATATTTCGTTTCCTTTTCGGTATCCCATGTATTTTTGATATAGTTTTAATTTTGTTCCTTTCTTTACGGGTCCTGCATATACAGGGTCATCGAAAAGTATCGGACCCCCCTAATATCTTCAGTTAGAATGCACTTAGGAGAAAATGTCCAATAGCAAAGTTGCATGGTTTCAAGCGGGAAGTAAGATGATGACCTTGACTTTGACCTTGACCATGTCCTTCAAGGTCATTTCAAGGTCAATCTTATTTTTTTAAATAGAACCCCCTACATTTTATTGCATATTCTTATAGCTTATCTCGAGAGCTTTCCAAAGCACTATAATAAAATAGTTTTTTATTAAGTACTTTTTGAGTTATAAAGGTTTGAAGTTAACAATTTTTTGACACAAAATGTAGAATATCTTGTAAAATATTATTTAGTTTTCAGTAATCATAACCTGAATACTTTTGTGCGCGGAATAATGAGACCAATTAATTGGTTTAAAGAAAATACATAACTCGCACACCACTCTTGCCTTAACTGGTCGGACTCGCACACCACTTAACAAATTGTTAACTTCAAACCTTTATAACTCAAAAAGTACTTAATAAAAAAATATTTTATTATAGTGTTTTGGAAAGCTCTCGAGATAAGCTATAAGAATATGCAATAAAATGTAGGGGGTTCTATTTAAAAAAATAAGATTGACCTTGAAATGACCTTGAAGGACATGGTCAAGGTCAAAGTCAAGGTCATCACCTTACTCCCCGCTTGAAACCATACAACTTTGCTATTGAACATTTTCTCCTAAGTGCATTCTAACTGAAAATATTAGGGGGGTCCGATACTTTTCGATGACCCTGTATGTAATGCAGATTGAAGGAAATTTCAGATTGTTTTTCATCATCAATTACATATATATATTTTTCAACTTCTTTTTATTCTTTACCTTTTTTCCCTACCTTTTTTCTATAAAAATTCCTTCTTTTTAGAAGATACATACTTAAACATTCCCATTTATAATGCGTTCAAATTGTTTTGATTTTATTCAATTAATTCCCTTATTTCTATGTTATGTTGGCATATTTATGTTTACGTTTATAAGTTGACTGACCGTGCATTACATTCAAAACATTTAAGATTATGAAGCTCATTAAACGCTGTACTTGGTCCCCAAATCTAAATTTTATGCGAAGCATTACGGAATAATAATGAATGGCTATAATGAATTATAATCCGTTATTAATTACGTTCAAAAGTTTTAAATAGAACTCTATTTGTTTTACATTTTAAAATATACAAATTTGAATTCAGTAATCATAACGCCCGAAGAACAAATTTCATTCGAATTCAATTCCTTTTCTGGATAGTATATTGTATATCAAGAGTGCGAACACAAAATAAAAATTTTGAATAATTATTAACAAAAACTTCTGAATATTTTGACCTTTTACTCATCTTTCTCGATACAAAAATAATGAGAGATACGCAATCCGTTGAGAAAATTTCTTTTTTGTTAAACAAGTTTTCTACGGGTTACTGCTCCAGGATAGGAAGGTTAACAAAAATGAATCTGATTTGGAAGTATGCAAATGAAATTGTGATATCAATGTAAAAAATAAAAAATAAAGTTATATAGTTTCATAGTTTGTATTGCGGTGTTGAATGGCGGCGATCTATCCCTCCATCGTACGGTTAACTGAGAAAAAGTTGTTAGACCAGAGAATACATATATTACTTCGACCCAGACTAAGTCTGGACGAAGTATTGAATTTGGTCACTTCGGGCAAAAAAATTACCATATAGTTTTTCATCAAATGTCGACGTTTCAGACCCTAAGGAACCCAAATCAACAATAAAAAAATTTGTGTCCGTGATCTTGTACGTACGTACGTCCGTACGTCCGTACGTCCCGGATTTTTTTGTCTCACGATAACTCACGAACGGATAACCGTATTGACATAAATTTTTTTTTAAAATACGCGCCTTGGCATAACTTAGATCAGATTAGATTTTGGGGCAGATCCACTCGTCCATTACTAAAAAAAATTAGCCCCAATTAAGTTTCTTTGTAGTTTTTTGCATTTATTTTGAAAAATACAAATTTTATTTAAAAATGTTTCAAACAAAAAAGATAGAGCATGAAATTCTCTACAAAAAACGATATATGCATTTTCTTCCTAAAGTCAACGATAATGCCATAAAAACTGGTTTAAAATGTTTATGACTATTGTCTGAAAAAGTATTGAATTTGGTCATCGCGGCAAAAAAATTAATTTCTACCCCATAATTTCGATCCCCTACCCCCCCAGGGGTAGTCTTTGCCAGCTCCTCGGCGCGGTGACCACCTACGGGCGCAAAGTTCTTTTACGCCCTTGATACGAAAATAACTATTTCGCTATATCTAAAAGATGTCTTATAGATATCTATAAGATATCCGTCATAGATCTTTTCGACACTTTCAAGATATCTTTGAAGAATTATATGTATATATATTGTATATATAATATCATAATAATACAGACAGTAATTAGTAAAACACAGTAAACATGTAATATGCATCGAATAGTCTATTAGAATACAAGTGCATGAAGTAAGTGTTTTGCAGCTTTTATTTATTAATACTTCGGCTGGCCTGTTGTCGGGATCGAAGTTTTGAAAATGCTCATTTTCAATTTTCATACATATAAGAAACACTATATTGTTGTAACATATTTATCGAAGCCACTTGGACCTAAATATGATTGGACCCCCAAATATCAATTATAATTTTATAATATAATTGAAAGCTGTTAGTAAACAAACGAGTCATAAGGAATAGCCGACTCTCCACTGGGTCGAAGTTTCTGAGCGAGCGAAGCGAGCGAGGCACCACGCCAACACTAGTTTTATAATTGATATTGGGTGTAGAGTTATTATTGGTATGAGTCGATTAAATCGTTTGATGTTATTAAGTGTTTTATTGAGTCTACACTGAGAAAAGAAATTGTTTCCGCCAAATAAATGTATTTTGTTGGCAATTTGATGAATATATATCCATTTAATTCAAATAAATATATTAATAGTTAATAAATATCCTATTAATGTAAAAATGTCAAATTTGTTATATAAATATGTCATCTATTTGAACCAAAATACATTTGGTAATAATAAACAAATATCTTGTTGAATGTGAAATAAATGCGTGCGCATCGATCCCGCCATTTCGCAATCTTCAAGCTCAAAGTTTCCGCCTATTTTGCTAACCTAAAAAATGTTAATTAAATCTTATAGTAAGTATAGCCCTAACCATTATTTTTATTTTTCTACCTTTTCCTAAATAGCTAATGATATTACCGACATCGAGATTTTCTTCGACATACTCCAAAATAATGATGATGATTTAAATATACTCATCCGAAGCATGGGTCTCAGGGGGAAGAAAAACAATTTTCAATTTTCAATTAATTGCTTTGATGTTTTTTGGAGATCGCGTATAGTTTGTAGAATTACCTTTCTTAAGCCCGAATTTCGACAGATCGATATAATCATTTACTTTGACTTAGACCGTGGGTTATGAAAAAATGATTAATTTATATTTTATAACGTAGATATCTACCATAACAACTGAACATTTTAGACCTGTCTTAAGGATATGTTTTTTCGACATGTGAAAAAGATATATCACAAAAAAGAATCAGAGGGCCATTCCAGTTATTCTACAGATCCAGTTTACCATTCTTTTAACGCATTTTACATTATTTTGTAGGCGTTGTGTATTTGTCTTTCCTGCATAACTTTTTCAAATTGCATATGATTAGTAAAGATATTTTTTTTAAGATAGAGGGGAGTGTCTGACTATCTGTGTTTATATATATCAAGGTCGCAATACTGTTTTGTTGTATAAAAATCGATATTCAATAACAAGTATTACCTTGTAAGTATTACCTTGTATAGACGATTTAATTATATATTTGTTAATAACTAAACAAATATTATATGTGGCACAAAACAATCTGTCTTGAGTCAACTATATTACCGACTTATTATTAAATATGCGATTTATTAACTGTTAATAAATATTTATTTCGCCATAGTTAAATGGATATTCAATTGATTTCATTCCAATTCATGTTAATAAAATTGTAATATTAAAAAATTTAATGATTTAAAAAATAAAATTTTAATCTTTTAATTTTTATTTTATTTAAAAATGGTAAAATTATTAAAATTAAAATAGATGCTTAATTAAAGTTTTTGTTGCTTTGATTGACATCAACATTTTCTTTATTTGCAGGTGATAGGATGAAGACCATCAAACCCATCTATTCTCATAGATGCCTGCATCAAAAACAATTTGGATAGAAATAATTACTTATGCATTTTGTAAATCTTATTTCTAAAAATAAATTGTAATTTGCTCCGTGGTAACTGCAAATGATTGTTATTTCATAAACCTTCTAAAATCCTAATCATTTCTGGTTTGGTTTAAATTGTGCGGTATGAGATACCAAATAATATAATGAGACAATGAAACGCAATTATTACACGGAGAATTGTCACCATATTAATCGAAAGTCTTTAATGCGACAAAATTGCAAAACACAGTTTGTAGAGAAATTTGCCGAAACCGTTACAATGGCTACACTCATCATAACGTTTCGTGTAATAGACGGTGTAATATCTTGTGTAGAGTAATTTATCATGCCAACAACAGTATAAATAACAGTTTAAATCAGTATGGATCATATTATATTAACAATTACTTGAAAAATGACTGGATAGTTTTTTATGACTATCCCCAAATAATAACTTCACATTGCCACAAAACAGCCGAACACCTACACTAACAAAAGACTTTGTGTTCGAATAAATAATTATACTATCGTTCGAATGTTGGAAAACTTGGGCTTCCGTTTCAATAATTGATATGCTTCATGCTGATGTATTTAATTTCATAGCAGACAAAATTTGCTTTTCGAGTGTGGCCGCATGCTGTATATTAACGTTCAAGAGTAACATGAAAATTATTATTGAGATGCTGAATATAAAAATCTCAAATGATTATTTCATATTTCGCAGATACGTGTTTCTATTGTTTGTGAGTGAGTCCCCCCTCTCTTATTTACTAAATAAAGAAACATTTGCACTTGCGAGAAAGATTAATCATGACGTCATTTCTGTCATTTCCCCACAACTTCCTCATACAGATTTTTTAGGTATAATAATTATTTTGTTTTACAGAATTGCTTTTGAATTTGTGAATTATAATATTCCGATATACTGAAAAATAATAATCATTAGTAATAACAACTCGTTTTATTTGGTATGTCATCTGTGAACAGAATGTCGAAATGAATCGGAGACTATCGGAATAAATCGAGAGTACTCGACAAACGTATTAAAATTAAGCATTTTTTCCAAAAACTATTTTTAATTTCATCACATAATATATCACACTTCAATACATTCATTTTTTGAAAATAATACTTTTTTTTAACTATTTCAGCACAGTTTACGGTAATTGTTTTGGCAAAGGTGTCGAAATTCAATACTTCTTATGAATAACCACACAGTTATGAAATTATGGGTAAATATTCTTAATAATTTAACAAAAAATATTCAAATTATCTAATTAACATTTGGTACAGCACTGTAAAAAATATTTTATGAAATTTTAAGAAAAAGTAGGAAGCAAATTTCATAAATGTTACAAAAAAGTGTGTTTTTTGACAATTCTTAAACCCTTTTCATGAGGTGTTAATAAATTTAAGGAACTTTTATTAAATTTAAGGAACTTTTATTAAATCTAAGGAACTTTTATTGAATTTAAGGAATTTGTATTAAATTTAAAGAACTTGCCTATTCGCTTCGTGCATGGCGATGGAGGGGATATCGAAATCGACGGCAGCGCTCAGCGTGGAGATTTCTGACAACTCGCATCTGCAACGTCTGAGCTTTTCCATTAAAGTCAATTTAAAAATGCTCTTATTTATTCGTTAATTTGAGACATTTTAAAGTTTATTTCGATCTGTTGCAAGTGTTGCAAGTAAGGTTTATGGTTTAAAGAACCATTTGAAAGGGTTCATTTTATATTATGCTGTGAAAAAAAAATGATTACTCCGAGTTCGAAATTGTATAGAATACAATTCATTATTCAGCTGAAATATATTTATATTTATGTATATATTGTAATTTTCCATTATTAGTAATTTAGTTAATAGATAAACATGGTATTTTTCTTATTTCCAATGTAGTTTTGTACGGTGGAAGAGTCACTGAGGTTTGCCGAATTACACTAGAACGAATTAATTTATGCTCTGTACATATTCCAAATACTTCTTCTACCAGAACTATATATCCTACACCCAAATTTTTTCCCTTTTCTATACTTACTGGATTAAAGTTTATTGAGTTTGTGATTGATTCAAACCCAGTTTGGATTATCGTATATACGCCCCTTAACCTCGTTTTGTTTAACTCAAAATGATTCGAATTAAAAAAGTATAATATTTTGTTACAAACAAAAATGTACAAAATTTGGGCCGAATTTCAAACAATATACTCAAAGTACTAATGCTTTTGAAAACCCGCACAAAATTAAAAAAAAACTAAATATTTCACTTTCTCATATCACTCTCCATACAAATTGAAGATGCGAGTTGTCAAAATTCACCACCAGGCGGCGTGGCCGGCGTCTTGCACTAAGCGAATATATATAGAGGACAAAATGCTCTTACCATGAGCTCACCGTGCGTGCCAACATTTTTATTTCTTGTCAACTTAAAATTAAACTAGATGCCTTCGACCCGGGTGCCTACAATTTTGGCTTAATTCGTATTGCAGTTCCCTGACGAAAGGCTAATGCTTCCGGGAATATTCCCATTTTAACACTGCCAGGAAAGAAGGCGGCAGGGTAGTTCTAGCATCGTTAGGTTCTATACATATATTGTAACAATATCTTGTTCCTTAAATAGGGTGAATATGCCAATCAATGGCCGGTTATGCATTTTGCACACTTTGATCGATTGTAACTTTTGAATTATTTTATGAAAATTTAATTATGATACCACCATTAGAATCGTTAGAATCTGCTCTTTATGACCGTGTAGTTCAACCTTTGATTTTATTTAATTATTAACCTCGTCTTCATACGTTTGTAAAGAAATCCGCTAAACCCCAATGAATAGACGGGTTAAATCAAATGGGACGTTTTCGGTACCAGTTTGGGATGGCTTTAAAACTTTGCTTGCATTTTACAAAATAATAAACACTGGAAGATCAATAGTACTGTAAATATTGTTTTGAATGTTCAAAGAACATAAAAATATGTATTTTGTTGCATGTTGTACATCATACATTCATAAGAAATAGAAATATGTAGAAAATCGTCCATTCATTGGTAGTCGTCCATTCATCGGCATATTCACCCTATATTAAAATTGAAAATGAGCATTTTCAAAACTTCGACCCCGACCGCAGGTCAGCCGAAGCACTGATAAATGAGCACGTCTTGTTCACACTGGTGCTTAAAAAAACGCGGTTTAGTCGAGTTTTTGACAGGTCGGGTGGGCCCCCCATACCCGCCACGCTCACCCGCTTCCTGTTTGTTTTTGTTCTTCATGTAATGTATATAATTCGCCACGTTAAGTTCTGTGGGTGGCAACCCCACCGGCGACAAAATTAATTACTGAGATGGGGGTATGTGACACTAATCATATGGGAAAACGGGCTTATTTTGCGAATAGCTTTACAAACAGACATTTTTCGGTTGATATTACTGTTTCATCGTAGGGCATTTCAAAGACTAAAAGTAATTTGGAAATATCAGTTTGCTGAAAAAGGTATTTGGAAAAGCTATTCTCAAAATAAGCCCGTTTTCCCATATGATTAGTGTCACATACCCCCATCTCAGTAGTTAATTTTATCGCCGGTGGGGTCGCCACCCACAGAACTTAACATGGCGAATATAAATATACATTTTCTGGCATGTGGGGGGGGGGGGGCGAAGCCCCGAACCCCCTCCCTGCTACCACCTCCCTATGGCTACCCGACACCAACAGTACAGTGAATATTTTTTTATGCCCCCCCTGCTTCCTCTGTGTCTCTGTTTTTCGTATAATGTATATAATATACATACATATGCATTGTATATGTGTATGTGCAATTTATGTTAATTTCATATTAATTTGCTTTTTACGGCATCATCGTTGATTTTACGATTTTACGAAGAGAATTCGATGCTCTATATTTTTTGTTTGCAACATTTTTTTGTACGATTTGTATTTTTTGTTAAAAAATGGAAAAAACGTGTTTTTTGATCGTTTTTTGTTAAACCTCCTCATAATCTAGTATGCATTGTCTCCAAAAACTAATCAGATCTAAGTTTGGCCAAGAGAAATCCAAATCCGTTTGTACTTTTTAAATTTTTACCACGGACGGATGGACGGACGGACGGACGGACGGTCGGACGGACGGACAACCTAACGGGCACCAATTTTGTTATTGTTGCTTTGGGTTCCTTAGGATATGAAACGTCGACATTTGATGAAAAACTATAGGGTAATTTTTTGGCGGAAGCTGACCAAATTCAATACTTCGCCAGACCTATGGTCTGGGTCGAAGTAATTTGAGGTTAGCTTGTGAATTTGACAACCTAATATACCTATATTCCTTATCTCTGTAATATACTGTTTAAAACAGTTTACTTAATTTATTATATTATATGTAAAAAAATATTAATATTATTTTTAATTATTATTAATAAAACCTGAGTCGAGCTTAAAATTCTTATTATTTTGTTTCTAATTTTTTATGTTAATAACAACCGATTGATATAAAACAAATTTCTTCAGCTTCGTGAGATCAAAACGTGTCCAGAAATACGGTTATAGACTATAAATTTAAGGGTACATTTACATTTTTGACCTTAGCGTCGATTTAAACAATTTTCTCCTTTTAAATCAATACGAATACAGTTTAAAGTTTTTCTCTGGTTAATTTCTGATATTTGATCACACAAAAATCCCTCACTTACTGATTCTGTAAATTCTGTTATAAAAAACACATGTATTTCAATAGGACCTTTGAGGTTAGGTTTCAGTGCGCAGAGATCGCTGAGATACTTTGCGTGCTCGGCGACGTTGCCAAGTTTGCGCTCCTTCCGTGTTATTTTTACTGTGCTCGTATGTATGTATGTATAATTGGTAAAAGATTAATTTTAAATGCTATTAATGTCTTTTTTATTAATTATTATTCATAGTAACTAATCACGGCAGTGCTAAATTTTTTCGGATTTCAAGATATCAACAGACTGATGGAACGGAACAACGATACGCTGTTTTAAGTCGATTCAAGTTTATTAAATTTAAGAAAATTTTCTTAAATTTCATATTTTTCATTAATCAATATTAAGATTTACGTTCCTTAAATTGTTTTAAGTAACAAAATTCTTAATTTTCAGTAACATTTATGAAATTTGCTTCCTACTTTTTTATTAAATTTCATGAAATTTTTTACAGTGAGTTTAATGATACTAAAACTTCCAGATCTCTGATTTGCCTTTGTCTTTTCCAATATCACATTATAATTTTCTTTGTTAATTTTTCTTGAACACATGCTTGCGAGGAGGGGAAATTTAAAAAATCTTGTTTACAACTTTATAGGCGATAATAATGGTAAAATTAAGGTATTAAACGAAGACAACGCTTGGGTTCCTGAGAAGGAAAAATTTATGTTTTGTAAATTTTATTTTTTACAAAATAAAATCACAACTTTCCAAATAATTCGCTTATCTATACACAATTTTAATTATAATTTATAAAATCATTTCATTCGAACCATTCACACTTATTATTAAAAAGCCCCGTAAGATTATTTAAATCTCATTATTCTTTCAAATGCATTTGGCGATTTTTAAAATTAATATACAAGTATGCAATTACTTGAGAAACATTTTTTTGCAACGGTGGTTATGCATATTTATCTAGTGTGGTTGCAAAATCGATAAAAGTAATAAAATTCTGAAAATTACTTCTCTTCTAATGAACGTTTTAAAAAAATTCGTTATTTACAATTATTGTTGTAAAACGACATGTTATATACCAGTTATTTTCATATGTACAAAATTTTCTTTCCTCATAAGTTCACCTGCAAACGCGGTCTATATTTTGGGTGTATATTCTCAAATAACGATATTGTTCTATGATGTTCAGAAACTAAAGCTTCGAGTCTGCCGGATATCGGGTAGCTTGTCAAAAATTTGTGACTTAATGCACCCCAAGTCGTGAGCCGTTTTTTGGGGTCCAGGACTAAAATTTTATCTATCAAGTCACAGGCGTCTTCATTCTTCGTATATCCCAATAGTCGCTTTTTAAGCTAGTCAACAAAATTTAAAATTTAATACTTATAAATTATATAAAGATTCCGGGTAAAATAAATTACAAACTTTTTTATGCTTGATGACAAATACATATTAAATCCTTAAAAACTTTGATTTTATTGGAAATTTAAATAAAAAGTTAACATCCAATTTGTTTTATAACCACGTTATGTCAGAGTTGAATAACTATTTGATATTTTCAACAATATTTATTTAGTATTTCATATTACCAAACAGATATGAACCGTCATTTTCTGTTGAATTGAATTGTTCTAAGAATGTGTATTCCGGGAATTGAAGATTTTTTTGAAGTCTTTGCGAAAACTTTTTGAGTAGTTTATTAAAAAATCACTAATATTGTTTAGGAAATATGGACAGCATTTTTTAACTTACATTTCTGTTATGCCCATATGTGAAGTAATTTGCAGCTTTGGTTGTATACGTTTTTAAATTTTTTACTTCAGGCCACGCTGTGGATGTAATAGACCCGCATATTTGCGTTATGAATATTAGTTGCTGTGTGTCATTAGAACCCTTCATTAATGGTGTCCTGAAAAAAAATGGTAAAATTTATGTTTGTTTTTCGTGTCTAAAAATTATACAATTTTGTAAGAAATTGATGGTATGACTTGTTTAGTTTAATATATTTTGTTTCGTACATTTTTATATTGAACATTAATATCTATAGATTAGCTAGATGCTAATAAAAATATCCAGCATTTCTACCACAATACTTTAATCTATAAATAACCAATTCATCACTTTTTTTCGATCCACGAAGGTATTTGGATGAGATAATGGATTAAATTGAAGATATTTAAAGAAAATAATTATAAGCTGGATTTGGAATTCTATATTGAATTAAGGAGTCAAAATTTGAAGCATGGGCAAAAATAAAATTAATATTACATATATTTACAATTCGAAATTTTACTAAAAAGTTAAATTGATGTAATCTCGGAAAAAGCATTTTACGAAAAAAGAAGTCAGAAAACGGCAATAAAGAAAATTGATTGACGATGGACATTCTTTCCACCCCATTTATTTCATGCACGAAGAGAAATAGATGTTACCTGATAAGATACTGATAGTACCAGATAACATCTAATGATATCTAGTATCATCAATAAGTTATCCGGTAACCGGTTATTGGATAAAATATTTTTCTCTCTGTATGCTTACTTAGATTTTACAGCCCGATAAAAATGGAGGGTGCAATAATTGAAGTCATATAAACTTTGCAAACGTTTTAGTTCATAAATATAGTTACATGTATTTGTTGTTAAAGGAATAGAATACAGTTCCATCCGTAATTATGTTTAATTATGTTGATGTTTTGTATTTTGAACTTTACATTCATTGAATTTGCAATTTGGAACGTAAACAACAAAGATAGGATTTGGCTCTAGTTAACTTCTAATATATTTTAAAAATTAACGTGTTCATACTACCTTGTCCACATTTCAGCCATGATGCAACCAAAACTCCACATATCCGCAGAAAAGCTGCAGTCACGTACACCAAGTAACAATTCAGGGCTTCGGTACCAAAATAACACTTGCTGAGCGGGAATCGGATAATTTTCGTAATAAATTTCATGTGACAAAGAAAAATCTGTAATTTTAATAATACCGCCCCGTGTAATAAGAATATTTGCAGTCTTAAAATCTCCGTGAATAACCTGAAACGTTACAATGTGTATCTAATCATATAATATCAAGTAATATAAGTTTGAGACAAATTAATGCTACCTTGTTTGAATGAATATGGTGGAGGCCATGTAATATCTGCTGCAGCATTCCTTTAATATCTTGTAGTGAAAATTTAAGATTCATGTTGAATATAAGTTCAGTCAAGGCATAATCGCAAAATTCCAAGATCAAATAGTCAAGTAAGGTACCTTTAGGGTCATGAAAATCTGCAAATTGCCTACTAAATAAATTAGAATGGCGTCTAGTTTGAAATAATAATATATGATTAAAAATATAAACAAGTGTTGATATTACTGTTGAGACGATCCTGCACTATCTGTGGATTTATAACGGACCGAATTTCCATATGCTTTTGTGTACCAACAATCCTTACACATTTCTAAAAATTTCATTAAAAGCAGCGGTAACTCGAATTTTTTGTACAAAGTATACGAAAATTAGATCCGTTAAAATCCACAGATAGTGCGGGATCGTCTAAAAACAGACTTTTGACAGAGTAGATCCACAGAATATCCATCAAGGATCCTTCACGGATTTAAAATTTTTGCACGGGACATATAACCGATATATTCTCAACTTAGAATTCATCTTAAAAATGACAATACATTTAAACACTTTTAAGAAACATGACGCTTTTGAATTTTTTAAACTTTCCGATAAGTGCCGGATAGGATTTTAATCCGTCCGAAACCGGTGTTATCCGAGACTATCCGGAATCTGTCCCCTGTTTAATCCGAATTTAATCCGGGTCACTTTGTCATTCCGTTTCAAGCCATGCCACTCGATTTGCAATCCGTTTCATTCCGTGAGTTCAATCCTAACGAATCCTGAGTCATTCCGAAACACATTCGACAGGAATGGCCAGGATTGGATAGGGGACAGATTACGGCATGAAACGGACTAAGACGGAATGAAAGTCATTCCTTTTTAATCTGATTTTTCGCCAGGGTGGCCGTCCATAAATTACGTAGCGCAATTTAATAGGAGGGGATGGGTTCTATGTTACGAATCTTTACTGGAGAGAGGGCAAACAATGTAAAATACCATAAAATTACGTAATTGATTATCGTGTAATAGATATGAAAAACGGATACAGGTACCTGGGGCTTTGAGCAACTGTAGAAGCTGTACAACATTTTGATGACTAACACGTTTTAACACTCGAATTTCTCTAAGAGAGTTTATGGGTTTCTATAACAAGAATCAGAAATATAACACTAATCTTTCAAATTGTATTTACTTCACTTACTTCTTCATCTGTGAAATACGGCGTCACTTTCTTCAGTGTTACTACAATTGAAGGTTTATCGCGATCTACTGCTTTCATGTATCTTCTATAAGAATATAATTGACCATTTCATTAATACTTCAGCAGAAGGTCAACGAAACAGTAAATATAGAGAAGTAGATATTACTTACGCAAAATGTCCGCGGCCATAAACTTTTATTGGCACATATTTCGAAGTATCTTCGCAAAAGGGAAGATTTATATGTTCATACATTTTTGTGATGTTGGAATTTATTCTGAAGTGAGAATTTGTGATAAAGTTTATACGAGTTCTCAATATTTTCCACCTAATAATTTTATAATAAACTTGCCACAGAACGTATATGTATGTTAGTTATAAACTTTTTACTGTAAATCAAATCATTTCACCAGAAACTGTAAAACTAAAAATAACGTACTCTTTTAAAATTAATTAGTAAAAGTATACTAATTGTTAGTCAAATTTTTTCAATTGGATTAGAGAAAACTCCTTAACCGTCCAAAGGAGCAATTAATATTTCAACAATTTTACCGCACCTTTGTTCTGAAAACCATACTTTACAACCTTTTATGATCTTTAGCTAATTAAAGTAGTGAAAACAAGTAACTAATTCAAATATTAAAACAGAATTACTATTCAAATAGTAAAACGGTTCTACTAATGACAATTAGTAAGACCTCGCCTAACATTTTACTAACTGAAATTAAAATATGTCATTAACCAACTAATGCAGTAGTCAAAAGTTGTCCTACTGATTGAATTAATATAAACATTTTGCCACTATATGATTGTCAGTGTATGGCTAACCATGTCAAATATTTGACTGGTTTAAAATAATTTATCCGTATTAATTGTATTTAATCGGTAAAGCGGACTACTTTTCTTGTAGGACTTTAAAAAGAACAACAAAAAATCCTGTTCTCTTGACATGTTTATTTCAACCATATTTCCAAAGTTAGGTTAGGTATAGCACTGAAGTTGTGCCCAAATGTTGGACTTTCAGAATGAACGTGTTAATTTATTTCATGTCCCTCCCTTACTTCGATATTTGACTTTTTAGTATCATTACTTATTTAGAACCAATCGAAAGCTTCATTGTTAGTTATAACTCGTCATTGTTAGTTATAAGTCGAAATAAATCATTGTTAGTTAGGTAAATACAATAATTTATTTCATAGATATATTTCAAACAATTTCCTTGATACCTCTTTCACTATGCATTACTTTTAAAATAGTTACATTTAACTCATTAATGTCTGATATTTCGAAACTCTTGTGTTGCATTCAGAGTTATTATTTGTTATTCGATTTTTTATTACAAAAAATGTAAATGTAAAATAATAAATAATTGATTTTACTCACATAAGAACGATTTATGATATTAAATTCTAGTATGATGTACGGATAACATTTTCTGGTTATATTAATAAATTAAGTTGTTTAGTTTATATATAAAAATTTTTGTTATTCTATAATTCTGCGTTGTGTCTTATTTCTACTACAGTTTTTACCTTATTTTCTATTTAAAATTGTTATTATCTTATATTATCACCATCGAATAACATTTTTTATGGGCACAAAAAAACAATTAGTAAAACAGTAAAACCGATATTAAATGTAATTTAGGTCATATTAAACTACATTTTCAACAAAAATTATAACCCTTAATAGGATTAAAAATTATTTTTTAAGTAGATAATATTATTAGGTTAAATGAAACTAATTATAATGAAATGAAACCGATAAATTCTTTTTAAACAGTCCTAATGTAATTAAAAAATTGCATGCAGAATTGAAGATCATTTTTAAGTTTCAAATCTTCGTTTATTAATAATCAAAACGTCACAACATCTCATTTCTTCAACAATACCCGATTTTGGGAAGTAAAGAAACGTTTATTTCTGTAATCCACTAACATACATCAAGGGCTATTTAAGTTTATACTAATATAATTTCTCTTTAATTATTGAAATAAAACATTTTTTTAAGTGTAGTCGAAAATCACTTCTAAATGCTATGCGAATATTATTAATTATAGAACATAATCAACATTAAATATGGTACTCTCACCTTTTTTCTGTATTTCTTACAGGTGCGTATTATAAGTACGCAACTAGATCCTTTAATGCCGACACTGGACTGCACGATTTGGTCGGCGAATGTATACTACGATGTAATTTTCAAAATTTTATATGACCTAAATAAACGTCTAAATTATGTATTATTTAGAAACAATACGTCGAATCATTTAACATCTTGCATTTTTGAATTCCCACTGAAACAGATTAAAAAGTAACGACCAAATTTCAGTTTTCTTAGTAAGTTTCCTTACATAATATTATTATGATTTTGAAAGTTCTTCGGTTGATATTCTGATTTTATTCAATGTAAATATTTTGATGAGGTGTACACATTTAATTATATACCCGAATTCGGAATTTGTGAGCTTAAATAAATGAAAAGCAATGTTATTATAGCTGCCTGTATCATTACATAAAATAATCAAAACATGATAAAAGATAAATGTTTAAAAAGGCCTGAGGAATTTACTTGTCAGAAGGTTATATAATTATTTAATGCACTTCCTGAATTTAAATTAATATGAGCAATAAAGAAAATAAAATAACAAATTGATTACAAACTGCAATTAGTATTATATGTTATACAACATTGAAATGCTATCTTCAAATTACTCTTTAAGATCATAAAAGTTTTTGTTTCAATTAAACTAAGATGGTGTTGACAAGAAACGTTATAAAATAAAGAGTGAATAAGTATTTCAAAATACCAATGCTAAATAATGATTAAAAATCAAAACATTAGGAATTTTATTTTTTGCTGAATTACATTTACACAATGATATTTTTTATGATCTCTTTTGAAATACGTATGTTTCTTTTATGATTTTATTTAGTAGCTTGGTATTTTTCTTTCATTGTATGATAACTTGCTATTCTAGTGAAATCATTGCATTTTTTTATTATCAGCATTGACACGAAAGACTGTTGTTTAAAAATGTTTACTACTAACATTAAAAAAATAATGTTTTAAAACAAAATACAACAAATAAAGTAGGACCCAATGAAATCATTTTAGCTAGTATTTTAGAGGTACACGATAATAATGCCTATATTTTCTTATACAGCAGACTTAAATAGTACTTTTTAACACTCCGTGCGTAAAACTCGATTTTACGCAAGAGGGTAACATTTTCGGATGCTTAAAATCGGGCTCCACACATGTTGTGTTAAAAAATATCGTATGCGACATGGGCGAAATATCGATCTACGACGATTGTGATTGTTGCCCCTAACGTCACACTATTCGAAGGTCGATAATTGCGTCTCTGTTACATAATATACTAATTCGATACACGTGCATAAAATGAAAAATTTTACGCACCAGTATCCAACAATGTTTTTTGACATTGTATACGAAAATAGTAGTTTTCGCCACAAGGGCGTATGCGTAAAGAACTTTACACACACACACGTGTGTCGAAATATTGTTTACGTACGGCTTTTTCGTGCGTAAAGTATAATCGAGTGCGTAAAGTTTACTTTACGCACCGAAAAGATGTACATAAAATTTATTTTTCATCGCACTGGGACGAAAGCAGCAACTTTCCTCCCGCAAGCGGGAGGTATAGTATATTACTCAACGAGGGAGGTAAAATAAAGAATGCCTCAGACTGCGTATAATTTTTACCCGAGGTGGAGCCGAGGGTGAAAAACATGTAGTCTGAGGCATTTTTTTTTACTTCCCGAGGGAAGTATGCGATTTTTCTTCATGCCAGGGAGGAAAGCAAGCGGAAGGAAAGATGCCGCTTTTCCTCCCGGTGTGAAGAAAAGTTACTTCTTTTCCTCCCTGTCATGAAGAAAAATCGTATACTTCCCTCGGGACGTAAAAAAGAATGTCTCAGACTGCGTGTAATTTTTACCCGAGGTGAAGCCGAGGGTGAAAAACATGTAGTCTGAGGCATTCTTTATTTTACCTCCCTCGTTGAGTAATATACTATTGGTAAACCTTGGGAAAAGCTACGTGTTCTAAATCTATCAAACGGCCACATGTTTCCTATGTATTTTGGCGTCCTGAAAATGTATATCGCGACAAAATTTGGCGCTCGGCCATATCTTCTCCGCTATTTCGAAAAAAACAGCCAAAAACGCGTTTTTTTTTAGTTTTGCATTTATTTCCACATGTGTACATTTGACAAAAAAATGTTTCCAACAAAAGTTGTAGAGCATAAAATTCTCGACAAAAATGGTTGAATACATTTTTTGCGTAATCGCATCAGCAAGACAGTAAATGAGAGATGAACGTTTTCATGGTGGGTTTTGGTAGAAAAAATTCAGTTTAAACATAATCCTGTAAAGTGGGACGCGAAGTCTAATTTAACCTACAATTATTCAAATAACACGTGGGTTTTATTATCACCCTCACCTCTGTAGATGGATGTTAGGCTAGTAAAGAAAAAGGGGAGGTCTGGGGGCAATGTCCCCCAGCACGAAAGCGCTTCCTAGGTTCACGCATTGCCTATCAAATACATAGAAGGAAATAGTGTATATTGTGCATTTTCAATACAATGCATGGACGTAGGAGGTACTTGTGTGCTGGGGGGCTACGCCCCCCAGACCCCCCTTTTATACTAACCTAACCTCCAACCAAAGACTATAGTTGTCAAAAAAATAAATTATTGGTCTAGATATCTAGAAAAGTTTAGTAATTTTTTTCTGAAAAAGTATATTATTTAGAGAAAATTTGCACAGAACAAAAATGTCTTAAAATTGGTTGAAGAATGCCCTCAATTTTTTTTTCATTTTTCAATTAAGATTTTGTAAAATGTAGGTTTTTTGAATGTTTGAAAAATTAAAAATTGTAACACTACATTTCGAAAAATTATAGGGTATTATTTGACTCATTCTAAAACAAAATTGTCCTTAGAATTTTTTCTCTAAAGTATATGGTTTCGAAGAAAAAAATGGTGAAATTTTAAATAGAAATTCGTTGCTGCGGTGGCCATTTCGGATTTAACATTTAACGCAAAATTTAAAATATATACCACTGTAGCTTTTAAGTACAACTATAGAGTGCAAGCATCAAATACATTTTAGCTCATTCAAAGCACGATATTGTATCGAAAACTCGATATTTGTAAGAAATGCGCCCTAAAAAAACTGTTTTTTTTATTATTTATGTTAAATTCATAGATAAATTTTGAATTTTTTACAATTTTCTCTTCACCACTCGAAAGAGCGACCCCGGAAGTGGTAGAATCTGTTAAGTTTGATTATTTTCGAAATTTATTTTGTATTTGAAATAAGCGTTGAAGTTGATGTAAATTTTATGTGCATTTGGGCGTTAATGGGTTAATAAGGTGCAAAAATTAATTTTACGGCCTTGATACGAAAATAATTATAATTCAAGTCATTATAAAATTTGTACATTTCCCTTGACAATACATTTTTTTCAACTGATAGCGCGAAGTTCAATTTCGCGAACTGATTTGAGTGCGCGAAGTACCCCAATTGCGCACTGCATTTCGCGCACGAAAATCAGTGCGCGAAATAATTTTTCATCATACTGGGACGAAAGCAGCATGAAGAAAAATCGTATACTTCCCTCGGGACGTAAAAAAGAATGCCTCAGACTACATGTAATTTTTACCCGAGGTGATGAGGCATTCTTTATTTTACCTCCCTCGTTGAATAATATACTATTACCAGAAATTACGCAATGGATCGATAATATATAACTCCTCTCACTTTATTGCTGAAAGATTATTATGTATATATGTCCTTCTTTATTTCGATTCGATACATGCCCGAGCGCGTTCAAAACAATCTGCGGTTCCCGAAAAATTGTACATTTCGATACATGTGCGTAAAATAGGATTTTACGCACCGTTTTTTAACATGGGATTAGATAGGCCGGTGCGTAGGGTAGCAGGAGTGCGCCCCGGCAGCACTTACGATTTTACGCACCAAAAACGGTTACATATTTTACGCATACGTATGTCAAAAAGTAAATAACGATTACAATAACAAAACGGATTCATTAATGTATACACAAACACACGCAATTGTTATTGTTCGTTTTGTAGAAAGTATCTTATACTGATACTTATTTATCCAATATGTGTAATAAGTTCAGTCAATTACTAACATAAAATGACACATCTAATGCTTAATAATAAATATATACTTAATAATAATGTTACTAAATAATACAGAAATATATTATTTCATTTCATAATGTTTTTTATTTATTTGATTGGGGGGCTTGGGGACAGGATCTTTTATCATAAATTTTTTGAATATATTTACAAAGGATTTTGTAATACTTAAATGATTGTCAATGAGTTTTGTCAACTCATAACACTGAAAATAAATTCAAAAATCAATAAAAGTAAAATGTACAAGATATAATCATACTCACAAAATCATTTCTGAAGCATTGATTATTTTCTAATAAATTGTCGAAAATGCCAAACTCCGCTATATTCTTTAGTGGAAGACTAATATTATATCGGTTATCAACATCTACACTGGCATGAGCCATATGATTCGCTTGTCCAATAAATAATTTTGCATTGAATCTTTTTATTCCTTCATTGTTGCAATATCGGAAGTAAGCTTCATCATTTGAGCCAACATCATACTTTCAAACGCTGAAAATAAAGAAATAGGTACGTAATAACTGTAATGAACATTTTCTAAAATAAAATATCTTGCCATATGGCAACTAACTCAACGGACTGAGTTAGTCAACGTAAAACATTTGTAGAGAGAGCATTGTGAAAGTTCAACGTTGAACTCCAAATTAAACCACCTATAGACTACAGAGAATCGTACATTACATACACATATATGCATTTCGGTTAACTATTAAGTGTTTAAACTTGAACAGCCAACCGTTACATACAAATAGACATGTATTGTGATGGATTTATTATCTCCATATTAAGAAAATATTTATTACATTAAAATTAAAACATATTCAAATGCACAAAATGTAATAAGCAGGTTTTTTTCTAGTTAAGCTTATTTTCATACATTTTATTGTCATTATCATAAATTTATCAGTCTCGGTAAATGAAAATTCATTGAAATTCGTTACAGCAGATCATAATATCAATTCAAAAATATCAAGAGAAATGAATTTAACTGAATTGCGCTGAATTTCAACTCTTTTGTTACGGCATAATTTTGCTCTTCTCGCCATAAAACTTTTTGAAAAGCAACCAGATTCTCTCATAGCTGTAGATTTTGCACAGAACGGGCCACACAGTCAGCAATGAAGATTTAAATCGTGAGATGCCATCAATGTTTATAATTAATTCAATTGCAGATGATTTGTGAAGATCTAGATTGACTATTGCTTTTAATTTTGTTTCAATGCCAAAATAATATTCACCAATTGTTCCAATGCTAAAGTTCATTGGTTTAATATCAATTTTGGTATCACTCTCTCAAAGAGTGTTTGTACTCTTTGGCATACTGATAGGTAAATGTGTATTGAGGATTTTAAGTAGCTTACCAGATGTAGCATGAGGCACTCTATTATTGACTAGCCAACTTTGAACATCTGATAATAGGTTACTTTTATTGGCATCAAAGTTTTGAAAGCATAGTTCAAACTGTTCGTTACTGATTTCATTCGCAGACACACATTGACAATTTACTTTTTCAGTAACATCAGCACTTCCTGAAGCACAAGAAACAGTTTGGTCACTTTCTTTTCCATTGGATGTAGAGTCATTTGAATTATAACGCTCATAGTCATTTGGAGCATCAACATTTTCATTAAATAATCTTCTTTTCTCTTTGAATTCAATGTATTTTCTCATCAATCCTTCTTTTATTGGTCTTATTCTGAAATGTTCGTTTTTTCCTTCAACGTTTTTGCAGCGTTGCATGTTCATTTTGTCACTTTTAGCTACATAGATCACTTGTCACATTTTGAGGTTATGAAAGAGCTATACTCGTTGACGGGTGTTGTTGACAGTACTTAGACTCATGCGCAGATGGTTATTCATCTTTCTAGCGAGTTGTCATCTAGAATTCGTGTGTATTTCTACCGAGATTCTAGCGAACAGATTTAGACAGCAGCTAGGATAATGGCTAGAATTATTTGAGTTTAAGAATTATAGTCTCTACAATAAGTTCTCCTACTTATAAATTAGCCGCTTTCTATTCTTCTATTTTATCATCTATTAACCTAAGTTTCTCCAGACATATTAAAGACAGCTGGAATATGACAAATAATTCCTCTATCTTGAAATTGGCATCAAGACCAAGAGGGTATGCAGTTTTCTGTGATTTTTATATTAACGCGATGCCGCAAATTCAAAGTGAATCGCACAAAGTTGAACAATTTTTGAATTTCGAAATGGGCGATTATCTATGATCCACAAAAGTCAATTAATGATGACGAGCATCGATATGATCTCGGAAATGATTATTATTGATATGGACGTGGGTCATCAACGTCAAATCAAGATCCAGAACGATCAAGAGTATTTCTAACTTCACTTTCGCCACGTGCATATTTTTCCTTGAAGCACTTACCCTTGGACGACGAATTTTGAGAAGAAATAATCGATCACCGCCTGTTGAAGCTTGATGTCGACAATCACCATCGAATAGCATCAAAGAGGCTTCTACAATATTATCAAAATAACTAATCTCTGTAGTAAGATTATCGTAAGCATATTTCAGGAGCATATTGAAACTTCGAGACTTTCAAATCAGAAAAAAAATCACGTTTTATATTACAATAATCACGAAACTTGTTCACTTCTGTTAAATAATGCTCAATAATCAGTGCGTTGAAAAACTTTGTATATAGTTGAAGTTGATCAACCATAGATTAAGATTCACAACTGACAGGTATAAATTGTTTCAGGAAAACATGAAAAAATTCCATTATTTGGATAAAATATTAACTGGGGACATAAAATTACACTTTTCTGGAGAATGACCCATATATAAAAGAGTAACCGTTATGCAACTGCCCCTGTTTTTAAACGCTCATGAAATATACGCAAATAATCTACTAAGAATTTTCCTACATTATCAGCTATACTCATTCGCCGCTTATCAGATCCAAAAATGTTCAAAATGGCCGTGTAAACAAAAGAACTATATGCTCCGAAGCAATTTTGCTTTCGAATTATGCCTACTCCTGGCCATGGTTACCATGCTCCTGGCATTTCTTATACATGTCACATTATTTAAATAAAATAAAATGCGAACGCGTTAGTGCAAATGACTGAAACTTTTGATTTTGTTCGACATACTAAATTCCCAATACCAAATTTTAAAATATTGCTGTTCGTATATATTTCAGGGAAAGGGCATTGATCGAAATTCTTGAGAGCATTAGAAGTAAATACGGGAAGCACATCGATTTTCGATAAGTTATAATAATATAATAGAATGCTTTTACAAATCTCTTTTTCCTCATTTCATTTTACGAACTGTCATTTATCTACATACATGTAGATAATATGCCAGTGAAATCGCAACATGAATTCGGAACACGAAATTCGCCCGGAACACAGTGCGATCTTCATGACGGAAGTCTCACAGAGTTTCTTTGAGGAATATCTGAACTTTAACAGATTTAAGATTAAGTTCCACAGGACCTTACCGATGGAACTCCCACAGAGCTGGTGCAGCGCAATTGCGCGAGCTCCCAGGAAACTTCTGAAATTTAATTCCGGTGCAGCTTTATAGCAGCTTTGTGTTATACAGGTTAGATGGCATCGGAAACACAAAAGAAACAAAAATAAACACGCAAAAGAGTAATAAATGCAAAAAGAAATATGTAATCCGTCAATGTTCTATATGTATAAGTTAGTTATAATTATAGTTTATTTACCCATATATGAATACATAAATTCTTAAGGGTGTAGTACACAATTTACCATAGGTACATAGAAGTATAAATAACAACAACAACAACAAAATAAGGTACGTTTCACACACGCAACCGGCACACTATAGTGTAACATTAAACTAAATACACACAAACTTACGCACACACTCTTCAGTAGTGCCATACAGTAATTTACATAAAATAGAAAATAAAAAACAGTTCAGAGATAATTGAATTTTTGAAATATTTCAGACCTGTTACATATTTAAAATCGAGCTGACTCAAAATTCTAAGACAAGTTGTCTTCTGGTGAAGCACGAACTCACAAAGCCAAAAAGAATCTTGAGCACGCGAGGGTCAGCAGAATTAATCAGAAAGTTCTATATGTATAATGCAATGTAAGTTCTATATTTTTTTTTGTAATAAGTCAGTTTTAGTTAAACAAAATTATTATTTCTTTTCGTGTGTTGATAACGGATTCACAATCCCCGACCACAATATGTTCATATCGAATGTGTACAAAATACATTAAGTTTTCATATTTTTATCAGCCATATTTGATTCGCCATTTTGAATGTTATACTTTTGTTCAAGAGAATATTTTCGATAAATCCGACAAAATTACTAGTTCGTACTTCAGTAATATAATATAATTCGTGTCCCTCACATTCCGAGACGTAGTATTACATAAAAAGTACTTTATATTATGCGATAGAATCACACCCAAAAAATGTTCCTCTACAAAATGTACCTTACCGATTTTTCCATTTCATTCCCAAAAAATCAACGTTTACAGTTATAGAAAAATTCAATGTATAAGATTTTTAGTCACATACGACACCTATAGTGAAAACGAATGGTCAATGAAATAATTTTTAGAAAACTTTATTTAACATATACCTATTTTATTCCACGATCAGAATTCACATTTTAGCGGTTTTTACTAAAATAATAAATTATGTTTTAAAATATTCTTTTAAAGATTTAACTATTATATATATATATCATCAAAGCTACTTAGGCTGCTGTCGGACTTCATATCATCTGCAATTTTGAATTGGATTTGGTTATATTCTTTCATATGCTCCGAATATTGAGACATTTTAAAACGCAAATCGCTAAGGTCCACGCCAGTCCAAAAAAAGTCGTGATCAAGAGCTTGACATGCTGTCAACCTTTTTGCTGGATCTAATACCAACAGCTTGTCGATTAAATCTAGTCCACATGGATCTGAAATTTGAGGGCTTAGCACTTGCCTAAGCTATATACAGATTTTCTTATTAATAAGCCAAAACGGATAGTGGGATGGATGTTTACATTTCCAGAATGGTTTCTCGGGTGATTTTTAAGTCTTTGTGCTTAAAAATATATTATTAAAACTACACATTTTGGAAAATTAACTCTGCATAAATACATATGATATCTGTTATGTTTCCCTGTTATGTATAAGTATCAATAATAATATTTTCATCTTCAATCAATCGTGAAACTCACCAAGGAAAAATAGTTGTGTTCAATTATAAATATAATATTGAAAATTATTGTTAGCTAACCAATTAGATGGGATTTTTGCAAAATCACTTAGTAATGGTAATTAATTTTTCCAACAGGGTCGCAATATTTCTGAATTATACAGATTCGTTTCTAACTTCAGAAGAGGCACTGAAAAATCTAAAGTTATTGCCACAAAACTCCATATAATTTGGTTCGCAAATTACATTTTTTCAGTTTTATAGTAATTCAGCAAAGGGTTCAAAATTTGAACAACAATTATCGTATTAACAATAATTTAAGTAACCTACCTTCCTTTCAACCTTGTCCTTATTTTTACGAATTTCGTGGTACTTTTTTATTTTTTTCACATTTGGCCAGACATCCTCTGAAATTGATCCGCATAATTCTGTAATCTTTTGTAGCTGATCTTGTTCTGAATTCCCTTTCAAAAGTGCTGTCCTGAAAAATTTACATAAATTTCTCATAAGAGAAAAAGTCTATTTACATTGGGCAATTAGTTTCGATATTTGAAACTTATACTAATTATTAGAGTTTGAATTTGTTCAAAAAGTAACATGTTAGATACTAAATTCAGAAAGTGGTAATTGTTAAAAAATTCATTAAAATTGAAAATAACACTATTTCGCATAAAAACGTTAAAATGTTACTGTTACAACTGTTAAGAACAAACTTATTCGTTACATTTAATGTCCGACTTATTTTTTATAATTTTGTTTCGCTAATTTAATCAGTAGAATTTAGCCAACAATTTTCAAGATGTTAATTTTTTTCAATTCAGAGAGTAAGAATTTATTAATAAAGTTAGTAATATACCTAGTGAATAGTTCTGTTACTATACATCCTGCACTCCACAAATCAACTTCATATCCGTAACTTTTATAATCGAGGATTATTTCAGGTGGTCTATACCATAAAGATACTACGCAAGTTGTTAAATTGTGTGGCCTTGCCTGCAAAAGTAAATACAAATTAAAAAGCATGCATATATTATCTATCGTAATATTTATTATCATGATTGCAGAAGAATGCCATCGAAAGTAGTACATTGTAGGTTCATTCCAAAAATGAATACGATAAATTCATAATTTTTAGAGGCATGCATGTCTTAAAACATATCGACGAATTTGTTTCAACTACTATTAAAAAGGATAGTTCTTACAAACGTTATATTCCATTGTCATAACAAAATAAATAACAGCTAATAAAAATATGCCGCATGTTATTTGTAATGATTAGGGCATCAATTATTATTGATAGGGTAGAAAATTCAATAATAAAAAAATATTATAAATCACTCTCTCCTGTAAATACCATAAAGAACACATTACCTTTCGCTATATATATCGCTCAGCATAAAGTTAATATCTTGCGATTTCATTTTTGTATATTCAAACGCTTTCCGAAAAAACTCTCAAAACTACGAATCGTTTTACCAAACAAAACCTAATCCGGAATGATACAAAGTTAACATCACGAACATAGGACTGCTTCAAAATTATTATTTTAAGACGTCATAAGTGTTCTTTAAGTGCCCATGCGTCTGGTTAGTATAAGACCCATTCAAGAGCGCGCGTATTCATTTTTTGACTGTATGTAAGTGTGGCATTTCAGGTGCTCTCAAATTATTACAAAGACGACTAACATTTTTAAAATGTAGTATACGAAACAAGATATCGATATGAGCATTAACCCATTAACGCTCACATGGACGAATTGTCAGCATTAGTTTGAACATCGATAATTTGTATATAAATGCCTTTAGAAAAATATGAGCTCTACTGTTTCTAACGTAAAATTGTATGCTCTTTCAGAATCTTTCAATAGAATTTCGAGAAAATGAACCGCAAAAAAGTTATATACGTTTTTCTGTTAAAAAACATGGTTTTTTACGTTTTGTTTTTCACAAAAACATCACTTTCACCTCGAAATGGCGTTGGGAACATATCTAAGTTCAAAATATCGCGTCCATGGACCCCCAGGATTAAAATGTACCATATATGAATTCATAATTCAAGATGGCAGTTTTCAAAATGGCTCCTAGAAGCTCAAAATTCTTTATAAAACTTAACCATTTTTTCTTAAAAACTATGGACTTTAGAGAAAATTTTCTAAGAACAACAATGCTTTGGAATGAGTCAAAGAATACTCTCAAATTTTATCAACATGCAATAATGCACTACTTGATTTTCAAAAATTTGAAAAATCGAAATTTTGAAAAAAGTTATTTTAAAAATTTGAGTAGGTTCTTTAAATAGTTGTAAAATATTCTAAGAAAATTTTCTCTAATGCCTATAGTTTCCAAGAAAATAGATTATTGGTCTTGAAATATAGAAAAGTTTAATAATTTATTTTCATGAAAACTATAGACTTTCCAGAAAATTTCCGTAGAACAAAAATATCTTAGAATTATTTAAAGAAGCTACTCAAATTTTTTTCAGATATTTTAAATGATTTTTTTCAAAATCTCGATTTTTCGAATTTTTGAAAAATCAAGCAGTGTATTATTGCGTGCTGATAAAATTTGAGAGAATTCTTGGACTTATTCCAAAGCATTGTTGTTCTTAGAAAAATTTCTCTAAAGTGTATAGTTTTTAAGAAAAAAAATGGTTAAGTTTTAAAAAGAATTTTGAGCTTCTAGGCGCCATTTCGAAAACTTCCATGTTAAATTATGAATTCTGTTATGGTACATTTTAATCCTGGAAGTCCATGGACGCGATATATTCAACTTAGATATGTTTCCCAACACAATTTCGAGGTGAAAGTGATGTTATACTGAAAAACAAAATGTAAAAAACAATGTTTTTTAACAGAAAAACGTGCATAGCTTTTTTACGGTTCATTTTATCGAGATTTTATTGAATGATTCCGAAAGGGCATACAATTTTACGTTCGAAACAGTGGAGCTCAAATGTTTCTAAAGGCATTTATATACAAATTATCGATGTTCAAACTGATACTGAAAATCCGTCCGTCTGAGCGTTAATGGGTTAATATAGAATTTAAGAAAATCAGCCTGTATAAATACAATATATCTTTAAAGAAATGCAATTACTGGTTTGCTGCGAGCAAGTCCATAGTCTGCAATCTTCAGAACGCCATATTTGGTTATAAGTATATTTGCTGGTTTCAAATCACGATGCATCAACTGAAAAACATTCACAATAACTGCTGCAGGCAAATAATATGAGTAACTTTTTAGTAAATGGAACTTCCAGTACCTTATTTAGATGTATGTAAAAAATGCCATTAAAAAGCTGCTTTAGAATCGATTTAATATCTCCTAAAGAAAATTTAATAGTTGAATTTGTCAATAAACCTGCTAAATCGTGTTCACAGTATTCAAAAATCATATAGATCCCGGGAAGGATTCCGCTACCTAGAACCACTGAAAGTCATATGTTATAGACGAGATAGTAAAAACAGTAGCAACTGAATAGAATCGGACTAATTAATTGTGTAAGTTACTTTCATCTGCGCAGACTTCCAAAAGAATCAGTACATTCTCATGTTTCAAATTTTTTAAAATATTAATTTCCCTCAGCGCCGTAATAGGGAACTGTAAATAATGTTTAGGTGGATATTAGTTAATGAGACATTATTCGAATTAATGTTAAGATGGTAGTAAATGCTTGTGAAATATAATGTACCCCTTCCGAATGAATAGATGACGTTATTTTTTTTATAGCTACTACTGCTGAAAGATTTGCTCTCTCGCGGGCTCTAAACACTTCTCTGAAATAAAATAATTCTTATTACATTTGTTTACAACATTAATGAAGGTTTCTGTCGATATACTAACCCAAATGTTCCTTGACCAATTTTTTCCATACAACAGTACTTCTTAATTAATGGACAATGAGGCATGTAATGCCTCGGTACAGTTGGACTGGTTAATGAGTGCACTACATCATTTTCGACCTAACCGTGAAGGTATGGTATAGCGTAAAATATATTTTTAGTAAGATCATTATTTCGTATAATAAGATTCACTACTTTTATTATTTTTATTATAAGGTAAAAGTAAATTTGCATACGGTCGTACACATATTTTGTATGATATTCAAGGTATTGTTGTAATAACGGATACTAAGAAATATATAATTTATTTTTGTAATCCTTTTATAACGAAAGTAAATTACTTAATCGCCATTTTACATGAGACTGGCAGTCCACAAACCAGTAGCCATTTTTTAAATGTGTAATTCTCCATATGGTATAATGAGTTTAGGTAAAAAAAAACGAGAGAATTAGACATAACAATAAATATAACCTTCGTTCAAGATAGTGGGTTTTTGAAGAGTTTTTGAGATTAATTTAATTTGATTATTAAATCTATTTCCGCACTTTCCAAAATCTGCGTTAAAAAAAAAGTGCTTTCCATTAAAAAAAATTAACTTAACCTTTAAATGACCTTCACATTCGCAATCAAGGTCAAATTCAATATCACCACCATGTAGCCAGGGCAAAAAAATGTGTTCCTTGCAAGATAATCCGGTGAGGAAGTTAAAATGGGTTACCCTTTATATCTAATAACCAATAATAGATTCCATTTATTTTCGTGGTATCGGTTTGTTTGTATCTGCCTACTATTCAAAACGTAACATATTTTTTATCACCATTTTTATATGAATAGCAAACCATTTTAGAGTAATTTATGCGTAAGGGGTTTTCTTTTAATAAATGAACAATTTTCTTGATTTTGCGATTATTATGGGTGCGCCTCAAAAACCCGACAAATCACAAAACAGACACTTCAAAAACCTGATATTAAAAACCAGACATTTCAAAAAACAGACATTAAAAAACCAGACATTTGAAAATTTACATATTCTGAAAATATAATTAATGATTGAATTCTGAATGTGCTTAATAAATAATCCAGGGGTTAAACTGATTTAACCTTCAAGTGACCTACAAAATTAACCCTTTGGTCAAACATCTTTGATCTTGAAATGACCTTTCAGTGAGACCTCCAGGAGTGAAGAGGAAGAGATTATGTAATGAAATGTCTGGTTTTTGAATATCGGGTTTTTAAAGTGTCTGTTTTGTGATTTGTCGGGCTTTTGAGATGCACCCATTATTAGGACGCGTTTATTTACAGCAAACTAGCAGAAAAAACTCTTTGAGAAACACCAGAAGCATGTCAAAAATATAAAAATCTGAAACACGAATGACGTCGATTAGAAATAAACGTAAAAAATCAAGCTAATTCTTCTTATTTGAAATGTTACGATTGGTACGTATTTTGCTGCATTCGGATAAAAAATAAGTTATTACATAAAGACCATCTCCTACTCAGCCGAAAAATATTCTTATTCGAACCGACAAGTAAAATTTTTTGTATATTGCGTTTGAATCAAAAAGCTCTAAAAAATTGAAACCCTTGAGCATTTTGTTTTCATACGTTTATCCCTTCCTCAAAATATATAGGTGATCAAAATAAATCGGATATTAAATTGATTTTGTTCGAATGTGCATTTTTATTTCCCATAATGTAAGTATATCTACTTCTTAACTTTACGCAACTCCAAGAGAAATACCTGACAACTTCACCCCACTGCTTTCAACTGACAAGTCGACGTCATTCGTCGCCACGAATTGCGTGAACTTGAATTTTCTCTAATTTTTATTTATCTTTTATGATTTTATAACGGCTTATTATGATTTGGTATAAAGCCTGAATCGTCATTAAAACAACACCTTGTAAATCAATTAAAAATAATTCCGCACAAAAATGGAAATATTCTATATCTTACACAAATATGTATATGACTGTAGAAAACGAAATAATGAAGATATAGTAATACAAAGTAGGTTTGATGCACATTCCTCCAAATCATTAAATTAAAAATTAGTAAGGCCTATTCGCTCATAAGGTATATTTAATTTCTATTTTGTTAATTTCCTTTGTACGTTTTTAGAGTTAAGAAAATACATGAAAAGTGTATTATAAAGCATAATTATTAACCCATTGAAGACCAAATGTACATCAATTTAACATGAAGTTTGTCAGTAATTTGCGTATTAAAACGTAATGAAAAAATTATTGGAATGGACGATTTTATTGCCTAAACCCCGCTCTTTCGAATGGTGCAAATTAAAAAATAAACAAACTACGAGCATTTATTTAACAAAAATCACGATTTTTTCAGTATTTTTTCACTTATCGTGATTTTGTTATCATTACCCATATCCGAATGTCTCAGATGGGTATAAATTTCGCGTAAAAAATGTTTGGGCTAGAAAATAGAAGTAATGAAAAAAATATTTCAAAATGGCGGCTCAAAAATGGCTACTAAAGTCGATTTTTTGGTTCAAAATCATAGTCGCGTGTACTTAATCGACTGACTAGAATGAAATCACTTTAAACTTGGTACCCGGGGGTTTTTAGAGTCTCTGATTCCGCATTTGAAGTCAGTTTTCAAAAATTAAAAATGGCGGATTCACGATTCGAAAGAGCAGGGGTTTGGCAATAAAAAACGCCCATTCCAACCATTTGTTTAATTGCTTTTTAATACAAAAAATTACTGACAAACTTAATGTTAAATTTATGTAGATATTAGCCGGAGCGAATAACCCATTAACGCCCAAGAGGACACAAATTTCACCAAGATTTTCGGAATATTTCTTGACATTAAAATTCAATTAAACAAATTTTAGACAAAACATTTTCGACGTAAAATTGATCGATCTTTCTGAATCTACCATTAAAAAATCAATCGAGTACATTCCGAAAAAGTTATGCTTAGTATGGCTGAAAATATCGCGTCCTCGATCCTTTAACTTTAAAATGTACATGATATCATTTTAAAAATGAAGTTGGAAACTGTCATTTTCGTTTTCGAATAAAAAATTCAGGAGCTTTTCGCCGGTCTTTTCGTGTTTGAGTCGCCATTTTGACAGTTTCCTACTTTATTTTCAAAATGCTATCATGCACATTTCAAAGTTAACACTTCGAGGGCACGATATTTTCACCGATCAGTGACCTCCCTAACCGTTTCCAGTGTAAAAATGCCGATTAAAAAATATTTGTCAGTTAAAAAATTTTATTTTTTTTTGTGAAAAACCAAGCACAACTTTTTCGGAATGGACTCGATTGATTTTTTAACGGGAGGTTCGGAAAGATCGATCAATTTTATGTCTAAAATGATTTGTCTAAAATTTTTTTAATTGAATTTTAATGTCAAGAAATATTCCGAAAATCTTGGTGAAATTTATGTCCTCTTGGGCGTTAATGGGTTAAGATGTTTTTTTTATTAATAAAACACAAACTATAATGATTTTCATACGTACGATATTATATATCCATGATTTTTAAATGATTAGACGTAACATTTAACTCTACGTCTTGGTGAATTGTAATCACAGCAGTGAAAAATTCTCATTTTTAATAAATAAATTTATAATTTATAACATAATTAATATAAACATAGTTAATTACATTAACTATCGCAAATAATTCTTTGAAAACGAAACATTTTATTTACTTTATATATCTACATTACAGCTGAGTTATTTACTAACTGGCAATTACAATTTTGACATGAAACCACCATTGTCTCATTTACGGTGGATACACAAACACATTCTTCAAAGTATTTAAATCTAAGCCGCAATAGGAATTACATTAATAGAACGAATAAATATCTGTAAAATTAAGTGAACTGTTTTATATGCTGTTTATATGTCATTTTGTTTTCTTTTCTTTGTGATTGACAGTGTTCATGTGAAAAAAAAAATAAAAAAAATAAAATATTAAAAAAGGACATATCAGCGGTGCTTTTAAAAATTTATTTATAAGGTTTCATATCCATTGGGTAAATTCATTTTTAAAGCAATGATTGAACATTTCTTTAAAAAACAACAGAAATTTGCTTAAAAAAACTATATTTCTGTAATTTTTTTTTTTTAAATCAGAAATTATTGTGAGAACTAAGTAAAAAATGTGAAATTTTGCAGTGTTTTTTATTACATAATATTTTTTCGTGTTCCGAAAAACTATACAGCAAATTTTCTGGTGAAATTTGTACTATTTTGTGCTGGCTTACATTATTTAATTTTAGTTATTTATAAGTGAAAACTATATTTTTTTTTATTATTTACTAAATAATAATTAATTATAAAACAATTTATCCTGAAAATATGAAAAGTAATACTATAAATTAATACGCTTAAAAGCAGTAAAGGAAAGTGTAGTATACAAATTACATAATCCGAAAAATGATTCATTTAAAATTAAAATAAGAAATTCAAGCTCCTATTTTTCAAATTGATTTTGATAAGCACATAACTTTATTTCTATTAGCAAATAAACGTACGTCTAATACAATTTACTTCTGTCATCTACTTCTTAAAACTCTCAATAATAGTTTTCTAAATTAGCCATTTCTCCCGTTAAAAAATATATATAATTAATAAAAATATGTCTGTAATATATTTATTATTTATTCCAATAAAACACCTCGTTAGAACACTAAAAAATATTTATTATTGTACTATAATTAATACTTTGTTAATTAAAAAAATCATATTTAAACGTTGACGATTTTCAAATTTCGTATAAATAATTCTTGATATTAAAACATACATCGTATGTCTGAAATTGAACAAAATTTGAATAGTCAAAAGATATTACATATTAGCATTTATTTAAAAATAAATATATAATCTGCATTTTTTTTAAATACTAAATCGTTATGATTTACTGTTACAGATTACAGAGTTTATTTCATTGAATTAATGTAAATATCTGAGTGTCGGAGAAAAATGTAGTAACTAGAAATTTTTATTCAGAAAAATAGTAAATCAAAATTTTCCTTCAGAAATTTCTATTACAGCTGATAAATTAATGTTTAATTAACAATGAAATGAACTTACCTCAGGACTATTACTGTAAGGTGTCACTTCGGCTGAATATTTGTGTCTCTTCATTGTAAAGTGTTGAATGTAATTTCAAATTTATTTCAGGCTTTGAAACTGCATCGAAAAAATAGCGGTTGAGTTTAAAAATTATGAAAAATATAGGAATGTATTATTTTAAAATATTACTAACATGATAATATCGTACCTTATTTGGGCTCTGATCCCATTTATGTCCAATTTTACAAATATTTTATATTAATAATAGAGACAATTCTATATATTTTTATGACGTCTGAAGTATATTTTTTATAAGATTTATAGCCCCCTCGTAAAGTCCTTTTATCATCTCGTTAAACAAAAATTTGTCGTTTTTTCTTGTGTATTTTCTTGCAATACTTTTACTTATAAATCTGTCGGAATTTTTTCTAATGATAATTCAATATGTCGGCTTTTTTGTACGTTCCTACGCGAACAACAGCTAAAAATTAGTAAGTTTCTATTAACTAATCAGGTATTTATTTTATTTATTTATTATTAAAATATTGTATTTTTCTTCGTTATTATAACATAGCGCATTTCTTATTATAAATGAAAGAATTATTCATTTTTCAATTATACACACATTTTTTTTTTTATTTATACATTTATTAAAAAAAAAGAATTGTAAAAGTATATTATAAAGTATAGAGGCAATTTTAATGACAATAAACTAGCAATATATTTTTTAACTTGCAGAGATTATCATATTGGTTTCAATAATAAACACAACGCATAATGATTTGAATACCTACGAAATTATAACTCATAATCCTGTATTAAAATGATTAGACGTAACAATTATTACTCTTCGTTTCGGTTAATCGAAATCATATCAATAAAGAATCCACATTTTTAACAAATAAATTTTCAATTTATAAAATAATTTACGTTAACAGTCACAAAACATTCTTTAAGCACGAAACATTTCATTTACTTTACATATGTACATTACTGCAGTGTTATTTACTAACTGACAATTATAATTTTGACGAAAAACCACCATTCTCCCATTTACGGTGGATACACAAACATATTCTTCAAGTATTTATATATAAGCGATTCAGAATGAAAATAAACCCAGCCCTATAGTCTTTTCATCTTTTTAAACAAAATTGTGTGCCAATTTTTCTATAAATCTTGTATCTTCATGCAATACTTTCACTTAAAATCTGAAAAATTTGTTCTAATGATAATTTTGTCGGCTTTATTTGTACATCCTTACTAGAATAACAGATAAAAAATGGCCTTTCATAAAAGCGAAAAAGAATGAAAGTTGATTTATTCAACGAGGTCTAGAGTAAAAAATTTAGGAAAATTGTTTATTCTGTGAAGTCTACTCTCTAAATTCCTTGGAGTGAAAATTGAGCCACTCTTATATTAGTGTAAGAAAAAAATAGTGTAATAAAGAAGAGTGGAAGTAAATAATTCACTCCAAGAAGAGTGAAAATTTCACTCTCATGAAAGAGCGGCTAAGTTTTCACTCCAAGGAATTTAGAGAGTAGTTTAAGATGGAATACTTATATTATAGATTTGACTTTATTCGATTATTATCGTGAAATGTTACCTATTTTTAAAATGGTTATTAATCTATATTGAATTAATTATCAAAAAAAATTGCATGAAATAGAAGAATGCCAAACAAAAATAAAAAACTTTCCAGTATGGTCAGAAATCTACATCACAGTATGATACGCGATTGATAGAACAGCTGACGTGTAAAAACTAAAAAAAAAGGACACGCCATTTTTTCAAAAAGAAAATGCGTTTATAATTCGATATTAGGAGTGTTTATGTTCTAAAAATCTCTAAATAAACTGACGTTAAATGCTCAAAAGCTCAAAAGGGTACAGTATTATAATGTTAAAGAAAGTTTATTTCATTGATAAAAAGATGTAAATAAATAAACAAGAAATTAACTTACCTGTTACAGTGTGACGAAATTTTAAAATTATATTATACACTTACTAACATGAAAATACTAACCACTAAAAAGAAAATACTTTAATGAACAAAATTACTGGTGTTGAACGTTTTTATAGCTCTGCGAAGAAACAAGTGAACGCAGAAATAATGCAGATGAACGTAAGTGTAGCCCAGAACGTATTTACCAAAAATGCTTTTTCCTAAAAACAAAAGAACTTCGTATTTCTTCCCTGGTGAAAATGAAAACTTGTGCATTTTTACAGACATTTTCTATTTCCTTTCAATTTTAACATGGTTCGTACCTCGTTCAGCATTTTATTTTGCATCTTTAATAATCTAAAATAGAATAAGATCCATTTTGGAAAATCGAATTGTTCTTCATGCATTCAAATTCATCCTTCTTCCTGTCCAATTTGCATTGAAATACATTTGGTTACATTGCAGAAAAAATACGCCTTTTAAATATGTAGGGTAAAATGACATAAAAATAGTTATTGACGATGTAGCATTAAAGTCCATTCATTAGAAACATATTTTATTTCGTTGTTTGACATTTTAAAGTCGTACATAAACGGATATTAATACAATAAAATAAGGTATACATTTTAAAACAAAGTTGAAAAGAGATACTTTTTTTAATACAATTTAATTCGATTCCGAAATACTGCAAAAAATCAATGCAGTTCAGTACGAGGTGTAAGAAAATGAATTCGATTTCAATTTGAAATTATCTGAAAAAAATCGAATCAACAGAATATGAACAAATGTTGGAATCTTTTACATATCATGTCACGATGTATTTTTCTCAGTTGCAGGTTATTTTACTTCGACCCAGACGATAGGTCTGGTGAAGTATTGAATTTGGTCAGTTCCCGCCAAAAAATTACCTTATAGTTTTTCATCAAATGTCGACGTTTCAGGCCCTAAGGAACCCAAAGCAACAATAAAAAAATTGGTGTCCGTTAGGTTGTACGTCCGTCCGTCCCTCCGTCCGTCCGTCCGTCCGTCCGTGGGCAAAATTTTGTATACGCGATATCTCGCGACTGGCAGGACGAATTTAAAAAGTACAAACGGATTTGGGTTTCTCTTGGCCAAACTTAGATCTGATTAGTTTTTGGAGACAATGCATACTAGATTATGGGGAGGTTTAACAAAAATACGCTCATAAAACACGTTTTTTCCATTTTTTAACAAAAATACAAATCGTACAAAAAAATGTTTCAAACAAAAAATATAGAAAAAATGTTTCATAGAAAAAATAAACATCGAATTATCTACAAAAAAGGTTGTATTCATTTCTTCGTAAAATCAACGATAATGCCGTAAAAAGCAAATTAACATAAATTGTACATACACATATACAATGCATATGTATGTATATTATATACATTACATGAAAAACAGAGACACAGAGGAAGCAGGGGAGTGAGGCGGGTATCAAGGGGGGGGGGCATAAAAAAATATTCACTGTAATGTTGGTGTCGGGTAGCCATGGGAAGGTGGTAGCGGGGCGGGGGGTTCGGGGCTTCCCCCCCCCCCCCCCCCCATGTAGGAAAATGGGTAGGTATATTCTCATTTATCAGTGTTTCAGCTGACCTGCGGTCGGGGTCGAAGTTTTGAAAATGCTCATTTTCAATTTTAATATAGGCTGAATATGCCAATGAATGGACGATTTTCTACATATTTCTATTTCTTATGAATGTATGATGCACAACATGCAACAAAATACATATTTTTATGTTCTTTGAACATTCAAAACAATATTTACAGTACTATTGATCTTCCAGTGTTTGTTATTTTGTAAAATCAAAGCAAAGTTTTAAAGCCATCCCAAACTGGTACTGAAAACGTCCCATTTGATTTAACCCGTCTAGTCATTGGGGTTTAGCGGATTTTTTTACAAACGTATGAAGACGAGGTTAATAATTAAATAAAATCAAAGGTTGAACTACACGGTCATAAAGAGCAGAGTCTAACGATTCTAATGGTGGTATCATAATTAAATTTTCATAAAAGAATTCAAAAGTTACAATCGATCAAAGTGTGCAAAATGCATAACCGGCCATTGATTGGCATATTCACCCTATTTAAGGAACAAGATATTGTTACAATATATGTATAGAACCTAACGATGCTAGAACTACCCTCTGCCGCCTTCTTTCCTGGCAGTGTTAAAATGGGAATATTCCCGGAAGCATTATCCTTTCGTCAGGGTACTGCAATACGAATTTAGCCAAAATTGTAGGCACCCGGGTCGAAGGCATCTAGTTTATGTTTTGAAATCATCAAAGTCGTTAAATATACTCCAATTATATGTATATGTATATAATAAATATATGGTAAAGTTGCAGAAGAACTGCCCCACATAAAAAATTAATTATACAGCATGTTTCTGACGTATTTTCGGGCGGTCATTACGAGTCTGATAATTACAATTGGCGCTTGGACGTACTGAAGCCGCTATCTTTAAAAAACTGCACAAAAACGTGTATTTGTTTAGTTTTTTGAGTTTCACAACTACTTTCAAAACTACACATCGTACGAAAAAATGCTTCAAATAAAAAAGGTAGAGTGAAAAATTCTCCACAAAAAAATTCATATGCATTTTCTTTCTGATATGAAGAATAAGCTCGTAAATGAGCAACGAATATGACCATAATGGATATTCCCGAAGTAAGTTCAGCTTTTAAAGCGGTATATACAGGGTGTCCCAGAACTCCGCCATAATATTGCAGGGGGTGAATCTTGAGATCATTCCGAGCAAAAAAGTGTAATTGGGATCTGAAGCTCAGAATTTAAGTGGCGAGCCATTGAAGTTTAAAAATTGAAGTTTAAAAAATAAATAGTTTTTTTTTGCAATAACTCGGCTCGTTTTAAAGTTACTTTAATCAATGATGGCTGATTTTGAAGGTTTTTTATAGAGCTACAACTTACCTCAAAGAGCATATGACGTGCAATAAATATTTCGCCAGTTAGCGACCTAAAAAAGGTAAAAAGGGCCTTTTTTGCAGTTTTCCGCGTCTAACTCATTTCCGTAAACTGCTAGCGAAATATCATATACAACAATGTTGTAGACCTTGAAAAAGCGAAGAATTGGCCCCCTCATATGTTTCGTTTTGATGAAAATTGAGTCCGTGGGGAGTCGTTAAAAATCAGAAAATATATAAGTTTCTGATTTTTAACGTCCCGCTACGGACTCAATTTTTGTAAAAACGAAACGTATTAGAGGACAAATTCTTCGTCTTTTCCAGATCTACAATTTTGATTTGTATAATATTTCGCTAGCATTTTACAGAAATGAGTTACACGTGGAAAACTGCAAAAAAAGGCCCTTTTTACCGTTTTTAGGTCGCTAACTGGAGAAATATTAATTGCAGGTCATATGCTCTCAGAGGTAAGTTGTAGCTCTATAAAAAAACTTAAAAATCAGCCATAATTCGTTAAAGTAACTTTAAAACGAGCCGAGTTATTGAAAAAAAAAACTTTTTTTTTAAACTTCAATGGCTCGCCACTTCAATTCTGAGCTTCAGATCCCAATTTGTTATTAAACTTTTTTGCTCGGAATGATGTCAAGATTCACCCCCTGCAATATTATGCGGGAGTTCTGGGATACCCTGTATATGTAAATTGCAATAATTACAGGGACTCAAATTTCACGGTAGTTTGATTATCATATGTACTTGTTGGTTGGAGGTTAGGGTAGTATAAAAAGTGAGGTCTGGAGGCGGAGCCCCCAGGATGCGAGCACCCCATGGAGGCACGCATTACCTCTCGAATTTATAATTAGTTACATTCTTCAATTTGAAAATGCGTAAACCTAGGGGATGCCTGCATCATGGGGATGACTACTCCCCCAGGCCCCTCCTTTCGTACTACTAACTAACCTTCAAGTTCATGTTCCAGTTCAAATTGAATATCATCATTAAATAGCCAGGGAAAAATAATAAAACTCATGTCTGAAACTTTTTTTTCAGAAAATGCATTCCTTTCAAGATAATCTAGTGGGGAAGTTAAAATGGTCACCCTGTATATTTACATAGTACATTTCGTACTGTATAGATAAGGGGACGTCGTCTAATTCGGACCTGGTAAGGTTTTTTAGCTGGACCAATGCAAAATGTCAATCGATTTGCAAAAGGGTATTTTCCCACGTTTCCCTAGGTAAATATATTAATGAATATGTAAATATATATAATAGACTTTTAGATAAATCAATGTGTACAACTACATATACACTGAAACTTTTGGAGAACAATCATTGGCCTAGCTTACACTGAGACCATCTGACCTGAAAAGTGATCTGGAAACGGCCTGGGTTCTTGTCAGGTAAAGCAATTAAGTTTACACCTATCGAGGCCTACGAATCAAATAATCATGGATGAACGGTCATTATTTTTTTTCAATTTTCTATTGATTAGAATAGTCAAATTTATTGCAAATCGCCTGTATTCCATCAAAAATATGAATTTTTGTATTTTTCTTCACATTTTTATTGCTCGTGACATGAAATTATGTAGTCAATTTTGAGGCTTGCGTTTACACAAAGAAGTCAGGCCGCAACCCTATGATTCATTTTTCTCACAAGCCTGGGCGGTGTAAACGGCATGTCAGTGACCCAAATCAGTCCAAAACTAAGCGAGGTCGGGTCACGATTTTGCAAGCCCTGACCTGGTGAAGCAGATAGAAATAATAAGGAAAACTCATACTTTTTGTTGGCCACGTATGTTACCTATAGTCTTCGGTGTCTTGATATCCGGCACCGCAATTGTTCACTGTGCAAATTGACTGAAATATAATTTTTTTTTATTTCTGCATATGCCGTAGTGTTTTTTTGTCTACCTAATGTAAGTAAATTGCTCCAAATTTTGAGCGTACAAGGTTTACAAATTATTTCCGAAAAATTCCAGGGATTTTCTAGTTATAGCGAGATAAACAATACTTTAAAAATTTTGAAACTCTTGCACCCTCACATACGGCATTTCATGTTATAGTAGGGGCAAGTTGGGATGGTTTTGGGAAAACTCGTGTACAAAATTATGGGCCATAAGAATGGTTAGGTATGGTATAGAAACCATTATTTATAATATATAATATATTATGAAACGCAAGTAAGGTTAAATATCTGTTTTATATTCCAAATTTCAATTTTACGAAAACACTTTTTTTTGAGAAATCTGAAAATCCAGGGGCAAAGTGGGATGGATTATGAAAATGACTTCTGGAAAGGTTTGAATGAAAATATTGTTCCAATTCGGACCACTACATTTTTATCATTATACGCAATAAAAATGAAAGCAGACGTATTCTAATTAGCCTTTTTTGTAATGTTATTGTATTAAAGTGTGAAATAAACAAAATTAATAAAGTGTATTTGTTTTCATGAGCGACCTCCGGATCGCGTTGATAAAATACTCGAATACTCGTGCTGCAGCTCAGTTCTGGTGATGTAGATGTCGCTGTAAACATTGAAATATGCGTGCTGCATATATTTACTTCTCTCTGATGTTACCTATTGTACGCCTTTACTTTTCAGTATTTTGACCCATACCGAAAGTAACTTAAATGTTAAATAAGTTATTTTTAATTATATATTAACACAGTTATAGATAAATTATGAATTACGCCTGAAAATATGGGGTACAATTTGGTTGGTTTCGCGCTTCTCACTCGGATTAGGCAGAAATAGTAAAGATACTCATGAAAAGTAAGAATACCAGTTGAAAGTTATTATCCAGAGTACTAACCACTATGTTTCACTTCGAGTAATTTGTTATTGTTAGTAACAAAACTCTTGGAATTCTAAATGTAAATTTTACGCAGTAGCACCGTCCAATTCTGTGTGTTATATCAGATCACTATCACAAACATAATAATAATATCGACCATTCACAGTATCGTCATTGTTGAAAAACACAGTTTGAAAAAATGAATATAATTGAAAGTATTTTCGAAAAGGAATGTCGTTGAAAACAGCATTTGTACAGTGTAAAATAAAAGAGCTTGTTTTATAAAAAATACTAACCAAACGTTTATTTTTCACATTTTTATAATTTGTAACGTACTAGTTAATTGAACAACTGAGGAATACAAACTTTGTGCTTTTTGTTCATACACATACGTTTGTAAGAATTGCCACACGGCTACCGACGCTTTCGAAAAGTTTTTTTTCAAAACGTGTATACTTTTAAAATATTTATCTACAGCTATTACTAGTGAATCAGGTCCGTGTGTCGTATATTCGTATTTTCCTAAAACTATTTTAGTTTTCCTGATTTTTGTTGGGCATCCGTACACGACGATATACCCTGGAAGCGGTAGTTGATGTTTAGTATACAAGAGTTTTAATTCATCTTCTTTTTTATTCAATTCAATTTCTTCTATTTCATCGCTCTCGTATGGTTCCTGTAAGACATTACGACAATTATTAATAGTTCAATTATGAACAATTACATATAATAACATTAACTAACCTGACTAATTAATATGAAGGAATCTGAAACCTCTTTTCCATTGGCTTTCCAAGCACCAATTCTTTTATTTCTTGACGTCACACATTGTTGGGCCCCCATTAAATGCGGCAACAGCATTAATGCCACAGTCTGAATGTGATCTGTAGAAATAACGTTCTGATATTAATTCGAGTAAACTTTATACACGAAATCATATGATTTGGCTAACTGACTAACAAATATATAATAAATGAAATAATATTAACCTTCACTCGTCAGTGGTCGATTAGCTTTCAAAACTTGGGCTACGTCTTTGGATTTCTTTGTTTTTGCAATTATAATTATTGCTTTTGCTATTTTACACCACCGGTTAACGAGTTTATCTCCATCACCACTATGACGGAAATCATTATCTAGCTGAAAACATCAATTTACAATTTTAATGTATGGTACAAATTAAAATCCATTAATTTGATTGTACAATTTATTACACCTACCAATTCTAATCCTTTAGGCGATTGCAATGCAGGGAAAGCCTCAAATATCGCATCTAATGTCTGAGTTTCAAAAAACGCATGTCTTTCGTTAATAGTTTGATTCCAAATCTCCTTGTAATCGGAATCGATATCAGTCAGGTGCTTAAATTGTTGAATAAGTTCAGTCTCAACTAAAATTTCCATATTTGTTAGTATCAAAATATTGTTCATTACTTGTATAAGTGAAAGAGGATATGAATTACGTTACCATCGTCTTCCGGTTTTTTTCGTTTATTCATTTGGGGCATCATTTTTAGAAATCCTAACTTGATAGCTTCGACTCTTAATCTCTTATACTTATTATATAGAATTCCTTTGGCACTTACTGGAGCATTACCATTTTTTCCTTTCATACTACCGGCATAATATCGATCCGGTGAATCGTTGGGAAATATTTCTACAATCTCTTGGGCTAATGCGCTAAATCTGTCCTTACTTATGCTAAAATTTCAAAATTAGAATATGAAACACGCGCAAAAAGGAAGTATACAAGCTAAAGTAGGCATTTCTTTAATTTCCAATTCAATCGCTATAGTATTACTCACTAATAACCTCGTCGATCAAACTCATGATCGACGATTAAGCTACATAAGAGGTGTCGATCGAAGTGTTCACTTAGATCGGACTCTTCGCAGTCAGATTTTGATAATTCTTCGGACAAATCCATTATACTTTGTGTACTGTCAGGCCTGCATCGCTCTACGTCCATTTCGTACCCTCTTAAAACGCATCTTCCTCGATACGTTGAATTTAACAGCTGATATATGCTGTTGTTTTCTTTGACGTGTTGTGGAGCTACTACATTGATTGAAAGAAATATAAATTTAGTAATTTCATTCGAAAATGGAAAAAGTCAAATGAAAGCCGAACAATTTACGAATAAGCATGCACTGCAATTTTATGCACTACAACTTTTCGTGTTGTTTATCCTATTACCCAGGTGGAAATTGACTACCGGCAAAGTACCGCGCCAGTACTGGCTAAACATTTACTGTACTGGCGTAGTACTGGCGTTATACCGGCAAAGCACCGGCATAATACCGCTATTGTACTGGAAGGTAACACCGGCTGGGTACTGACTTCCAGTACTGCGACTGTACTGGCACAGTACCGTATATTTCACTGACATGGTACTGGTATTTTACGCTATCCTGGAGTCCCAATATCGATGTAAAGAAATAACTGGCCCTCCTGCATTATTTCAATATTTGCTACTCGAGTTCTTATGACATAGTCGTAGTGAAGATGAAAATTCTATTATATAAGATTGCGGAAAATGTTAATGAAATGCGTGAGGGAGAAAGCAAAAGATATTACTTAATACAGGATGAAAATTAAATTATATTTATGTAACCGTAATGTTTTTCAATTACATTTCAATTACAATAAAACGTATAAAATGTGTACTTTTATAAAAGTAAAATTTCAATCTAAAAATAAAAAGCTTCATTCTTTGATGAAAATGAAGAATGAATTAAATAAAATTAATAGAAATAGAATACACATACAAGCGCACACACACGCATGCGCGCGCACACAATAATAAACAAACTATACCTATATACTGAATCAGTATAAATCTTCAAAATCGGTATAAAGGCAGTACTGGAAACCTGTACTGCCCAGGTATTCAGCCAGTACTGAACCAGTACTATGCCAGCTGCTGGAGCGGTACTGGCCACCAGTACTGGTGTTGTACATGATTTATTACTGCCGCGGTACCGTGCCGTTCGTCAGGTCCGGCAAATTACAGACTTTTCCACCTGGGTAGGCCCTTAATATTAGTATACCTGCAGTTCCTCCCAATATTAGCGTAAAATTCACTTATAAGTAATATAAGCATTGTTTAGAGACCATCGATACCCTCCACAAAATATAAGAATAATATTAACTTAATACAGAAATAAAAATAAAATCATAGAATATAGGAACATGAAATATAACTACTTTCTATTATTATTTTAGACAAATTTTGAATAAAATTCTAATTCATTATTGTTTGCCCGGATATTAAAAGGGTCCCATAATCCCAACGTTTAGGACCCCCATCGCTTTCAATCCAATGCAATATTTAGTACTTGTCAGGTCGATGATTATAAAATTGTTAATACTTTTTAAAATTTCATATGGCTTAAAATATTTGTCAGTTTGATCGATTCATCTGTTTTTAATAATGTAAAAATAAATTAAGTTTGTAATCAGCGACCCCAAAAACTCCAAGATTTAGCAATTTATGTCATATTAGTATCTTGCAAGTTTAAAGACTAAAGGAATAATGGAAAAGGAAGTGAATTGCTCATAGAATATCGCTTTAGCTTTATTCTTACACGTGCAATAGCAATAACAGTAGGCAGAAGTTTGATATTCCACTAGGATTAAGCACTACAGATGGTTAAGTAAAACTTTTATGTAATATATATTACTTGCGCCGTATGGAGCGTTTCCCCCGCTTTCATCTTCTGCAAATAACGGGTTTGTTCTTAAGTCGGTTATTTTGATAGTAAGCTCTGATGAATTAAAATCACTCATGACTATCCGTTGCGTGAATATCCATTCATGTAAACGGCAAACTGGTTACAGCTGTAAAGAAAAGAATAAGACTTTGTTATTAACATCATTATTTTTATAAGTTAAATGTATGCAAAATAAAAGTTTGCTCAAATTGGAGAATAATCTAGTACAGTACGTTTATTATTGTTTCTGTTCAGTGCAAACACGACGATGAGTACTATTAAGGTTTATTTGAGCGCGTAAAGCTCTTTTTGGCAAAATTGCGGTTAGAAAATGTCAGACAATTGTCAATGTATTCTAAATATTCGTAATAATTTCGCTGAAAATTCTTGACACTTCAGGAATTAAAGAGCCTGTCCATGTTTTAAATTATTTTAGTTACAAAATCTAATATTTACGATTAATATTTTGTACAATCAATTTGTAGATGAGCCTGTTAACCCGTTCACGTCCAAGATGGCATAACATATTGATGATTTTGTTTCTAATTTGTTTTCATAGAAAGCGTTAATGAATTTGTTTAGGCATCCATATCCTACTGTTTTTGAGTGTGCTCTTTCCGAATCTGCAATCCATTTTCGATTATATTCAGCCGTTTTCCCAATATGGCGGCTGTAGCGCAAAAAACGTGATGGATATTTCCATCATTGTCTACCACATTCTCGACGTTTGTTAACATATATTCCATGTTAGCGATAACATTATGCTTAGGAAATTTGTAGGAGAGATTAGTGGGGAAAACATATTTTTTACCAAAAGCAAGACTATTCGTTACTTCTAGAATGGTGATATTTGTCAGGATTTTTATCCAATTTGGTTGACTGCATAGCATTGTATGTTTCTTTCGATTATTTTAACACCTATTGTAGTTTTTAATAAAGTCTTCAAGAATGTTGGTGACAAGTGTTATATAGAAAATCTTGTTTTGGAATTATCATTTTTTGAAAAAACGAAGTAGTGTCGGCATTTTTACATCAAGCAACCATATTGGATACATATATGATGAAATTAATAATTCTAGCACACACATTTTGAAGTTTAAAATGTTAAAAAAATCTTACAGGAAACAAAATTTTAGTAACAAAACCGTGACTTTTTTTTTAAATAACACTAGTTTACAAAAAAAAAATTTCGTGTACATTCAATGCCATATTTTTTTGGGGTTTATTTAGGCCTATAAAACAAGAAAATCATGGGAAAATATTTTTCTACGGATAAGATTTCGAGTAATGAATTTTTGAACATTTTTTTCGTTTATTTCTGAGATAGGAATACATATTAGGCCATATCTCCGGTTCAAAGTACTCAATTGCATAAAGTAAGTAGGCAAAATTAAAGGTAATTTTCTCACCTACAACTTCTTCTTACATTATATTGTGATTGGATTAATAGTTTTATAGTTATGGGCCCAATTATGTAAAAAAAATTGCCTTTTTTGGCCAAAAATAAAAATTCACTGTATCGCCTTAAACATATAGAAATCGTTAAAATATGCACAGTTTTTTCATTTTTTACGTACAGTTCGCACTTTTTTGAACATAAAACGCTATTTAGAAATTAAAATCCATGGATTAATACGTAAGTTATCATCAATTTAGTAAAATGTAAAAAAGTGCAAATTTTGGCTTTTTTGTGATTTTCCACCATTTATATACAGAACACCGATTTAAATCAAATCAAAAGGAATTTCTCGTTTTCTTTTGTCGCTTGTACTCCTCTTGATTCTGATGAGAAACCAAATATAGTCTCCCAGCATTCTCTCATCCCAAAAACCATGGTATCGTTGTTCTATAGTTTTGATTTCTTGGTGAAACCTTTCGCCGTGTTCGTCGCTTACGGCACCAAGATTCTCCGAGAAAAATCCAGATGGGAATGCATAAATGAATTTTCAGCGATATATTTACTCCTGTTGTAATCAAAATTAAATTATCGTTGTTTTATTGTTTAAAAGCAAATGTCTAACATTTTTTAGAATGTCTAGAATCTATTTTATACATCACTTTCATAAAGAAAAAGGTGCAAAATATTAACGGAAATTAAAGTAAGCTGATTGTATATTTAGCGTTTTTGCATAATTCTAAAGTAACTCTTCAAGGATGTTCTTATAATCTGGACTTTTGTGGTTTCCAAGAAAGTTATTCACAACTAACTGGAATGACTTTCAGGCTGCAGCCTCATTAGATGTTAATAAAGATGCAAAATTGTCATCTTTGACAACCTTTCTGATTTGCGGGCCATCAAAGATTCCTTCCTTAACTTTCGCAATAGAAAGTTTTGGGAAAATTGATTTCAAATATGTGAACGCTCGTCCTTCTTTGTTTAACGCTTTAACAAAGTTTTTGAAGAGCCCAAGTTTTATATGTAACGGGGAAAGAATGATGTTTTCCTTCTTTACTAACGGTTCATACGCTACATTGTTGGCACCTACAGTGATAGTTTCTCCTTCTGGCCAGATTTTTCTTTTCTAATGGTGTGTGCAACCTCGGCTGTCCAGAACATTTAGGTTACAACAGAAAGAACTTGACTATTGCAAATGCGCGCGCAATGCAAATTACATTTTTGTTGGTTTATCATAAAATATTGCCTAAAGAAAAATGAAAATTTAAAGTAAAAATACTTTTTTTCAAATATTAAAAAGAAAATTAAATGAATTAAACAAATTAGTAGGCACAAAAAAAAGAGAAAAATACAAAAAAGCCCAAATTTGCATTTTTTACGATTTTACCAAATTGATGATAACTTACGTATTAATCCATGGATTTAAATTTCTAAGTAGCGTTTTGTGTTCACAAAAGTGCGAACTATACGTAAAAAATGAAAAAATGTACATATTTTAACGATTTCTATATATTTAAGGCGATAGAGTGATTTTTTATATTTTTGGCCTAAAAAGGCAATTTTTTTTACATATTTTGGCACATAACTTTAAAACTATTAATCCAATCACAATATAATGTAAGAAGAAGTTGTAGGTGAGGAAATTACCTTTAATTTTGCATACTTACTTTATGCAATTGAGTACTTTGAACCGGAGATATGGCCTAATATGTTGCTAACTCAGAAATAAACAAGAAAAATTTTCAAAAATTCATTGCTCGAAATCCTATCCGTAGAAAAATATTTTCTCGTGATTTTCTTGTTTTGTAGGCATAAGCAAACCCCCAAAAAAATATGGCATTGAATGCACATTTTGGCTGTAAACTAGTGTAATCGAACGCAGCAATTTGGATTTTCATTTTTCTTAAATTATAATCACAGATTCGTGAAGTTCAATCAATTTCAGAATTATTGGTCTACAATTCGTTGAGTTCGGTGTAAAGTTCTTTACGCATACGCACTTGTATCGAAAAGTACTATTTTTCATAGTATGCTTAAAATTCGACTTTACGCACCTGAAAAAGGCGTACGAATTTTGCACATACAATTGTATAATATATGCTATTAAAAAAAATGTGTTCGATTCTCGGGGGTAAATATTCGACTTTGCGCGCCAGTCCTATATAATCGCATGTTAAAATGCGGTGCGTAAAGTCGAACTTTACACCCATAAATTATTGGACGAATACAAAATACCGATAAATATGATAAAAAAATAGTAGTTTTCGATGAAAGTGGGAAAAAGTGTTTGCGAACGAATGTCAAGGTTGTGGCACGAGGCGGAGGCTAGCCGAAATGTATTTTTTGTTACAAGTGGCCGGATAACAAAGTTCCTAAAATCAGTACACCCCGAAAGGCCAAATTGCGATATAGCATGGCTCCAGCGTGATTTTCTTCACTTTGTCTTTGACATTTTGGCAAAAAGGGAGTAAATTAAAATACCTTGGACTCACGCATTATTGAAATTTTAGCCTTTCTGTGTTTTGATTTTGGGAACTTTGTTCCCCATCCTTACAAGTGTGGGTAAAGCTGTCAAAAGTGTGATAAATAGCATTTCGCCCTTGCTAACAAAAATATAATTAAATTATTAATTAAATGGGGATATATAAAACAGACTAAACATCAATATGTTCCGATTAATTTCGTTATTTATCAACTTTTTGTATAAAATATAATATTTGTTACTATTGTAAAATTACGAAAATATGCACTTTCTCCCTGCCTAAAAAAATATATAGTTTCTAACAATTTTGACAAAACAGCATATTGTAGTAACAATACCTCTCAATAAGAGCAATAAAAAAATGTAGATTTAGCAATTCATAAAAAATAAATATAACAAAATTTTGACAGATCTTTGTAAATAAAACGTATATTTTATACATTCGTCAAGTGAAAAATTAGTATTTAATCCGATTATAAAAATACAATAAAAATTAATTAATACTCGGTAGACATCTACTGTTAAAAAATAATAACATTGTCGGTGTTTTCAAGATGGCGGAAAGCGCGCATACGAAAGAGAACGAAAATTCTCGGTACACTTCTCTGTGCTCCTCCACGCCTCTCGAAAGACATGTTGAATGCCTTAGCTTACCAGATGACTCTTATTCTGTAGTATTACTGAACAAATACTTACCGGGTTACGAATTACTGTCCTTTCGGGTTTTCGAACTACGTAATTAAAACGCACGGAATATGATCTCAACAAAAAACACTTCAATTCACGACGCAGCCAATTTTTCGGTTATAAACAGCACTGCGTTGTAAAGACGCCAACGGCAATGATTATGTGGTACGCCCTCTGTACCACGTTTGGTGATAGTCGACTCAATACTACCAGAATTGGCGCTATCCGTTTTTAGTTCGTTTCTAGTGCCTACGTCGTCCGACCATAGGTGGCGGTAGGAGAGTACCAATCCGTGCCGAGTCTGTACAGATACCTGCGAGTGCTATGCACCGGGTGATTAATTTATACAGAACCAAAAAGATACCATAATTTTCTGGCCCTCTCCAACTTCCTGATCGGACTATAGGGAGCCTTAGCGATTGATGTTTCTACCGCGGAAGTTCCTGCTATAGCGTGCTGCACACAACATGCTCAAATTTAGTCGAATGGAATTCGACAAAAGGAATAGAAAAATACATTGTAAAGTCGATAAGAATTTTTTTACTTGGGAAGTGCAACGTCAAAATCTGTTTATGATACATTTATTTTCATATAATATATACATTGAATTTGTACATTAATATAAATAAATAAATAATGTAAATAGTTAATTCCCAACAAACGGAAAATAATTAAACTAAGTAATAATAATATATATGAATGTAAACAATGCCTCACATGGAGGTAACATTTGTTTTTCTTCTTTCTTTGTAATAAAAAAAATATATATAATAAAACCCAACGCATTAAAACAAATTTTTCCGAATTCAAATATTCGAAATTCCACATGAACGTATTAGATCGATGAACTTCGAATTGGGTTGTGACGTTTCTGCATTCAATATGTCAAGAAACTGGATTGAAAACGTAATTTCTAAATTCGATCTTATTTTTTTCTATGTGCCCTTCAGGCGTCAGGACGTACACAGCGCGCTGTAGTAGAGAAGTTCGGAACTAGAAACTGCAATCACTAATGGTACTGTAGAATACAAGTGTTCATAGGAAGTAGGAGAGGGTTGTATTTAACAACCGACAATTATCTATTGCAGTTATTTCGCAAAGAACTATAATTTTGATCGTGATTTTTCTTGCAAAATTATACCGGGTCAGAGACTATAGGGTGCGAACGGGAGAAAGAACTGTACATAGGGAAGCCCGTGTTAACTTGAGCGCGCTTGTGATTGGTCAATTCTGGGCACCTGGATGCTTAAGATCTATCGCCATTGGTTGCAACAGACTCCTAGTGAATTTCAATTCCGTTGCTCTACGGGTGTTCACGACATGTAAATGAATAAATTTTATCTTGAAGAATATTAATTAATCTAATTTAAACATAATTGGAAGGCTTTAACCCATTTTCTGGATGAGAATTAGACAAAAAATTGATAGGTCAGGTTGCTTTTATGTCATTTTTTTTCATTGCAGCTGCTCCAGCTCCCACGTCATTTATTTTGAATTAAGACGTCAATTTACTGCAGTAAATAAGAAAATTAAGGATGAAGAAGCAATTTTTGAACAATATCCTTACGAAAATCATCAATGACATCCATCAATAATATCATCTTAGGAAGTGTTGACATATCAGATAAGTTTTTATTCATTTCGCTAAACACAGATTCCTTTTTCTTAACTTTGCTTAATAAACTCCGGGAGCCCTGTTATTCCTTTTTCGTTACTTTGTTTTCTTGACTATCTTCGGATTGTCTGAAATATCTGCGCCTGAAGGTACAGGTACATATTTACATTCATCACCTTATGCTTAATACATTCCGGAAGGCCTACTGTCACTAATTGGCGAATTGAACATTTTTCTGGTGTCATTAATGCTCCTGAAATAAAGAAAAGAGCAAACAAAGTAACGTGTAAAAAGAAATAATCTTATGAAGTTGAAAACATCTGATATGTCAACACTTCCTAAGATGATCCCAACAAACGAAAAACCTGTGTACGATTTAATACGAAATAAGTCTGTTTCTTTCCTATTCTTTCAGTTACGAATGCGAGTGTATATGATATTATACGCGATACATAAACGCACATAACCTCAAAGAAACAATTACTTTGGATTATCGAATGATTTAAACTCAAAACTAGAAAGCAGAACATTTCTTCGAAAATTATGAAATACGGAAAACGATATAATCAATTCTTCGATTAAATTAACAGAATTTAAAACTATTCTAAGTCGCAACAAATCAATATTTGTAATGCGTTAAATACGGTATCGTATAAGATCTAATGAATTCAATTCTGGTATTACAGGTCGTATAAAATAGTATTAATTCGAATAAGAATCTCGAATAATCAATACGCTACTAGAAAGAAACAGAATGCAAAATATCGATTCCGTATACTTTTTCGTTTACTGGGATATTATCGATCGATGTCATTGATGATTTTCGTACGGATATTGTTCCAAAATTGCTTCTTGATCCTCAATTTTCTTATTTACTGCAGTAAATTGATGTTTTAACCCTTTGAAGCATACATTTTTCTTTAGATGGAAAATGGCTGAAAATTGTTACTCGGAGGTTTTCGAGGTTGCTGATTACGAATCTGAACTCAGATTTTCCAAATTAAATATGGCCGATCCAAAATGGCGGACCGTGATGTTGAAAAGTTCTAGATTGATATGAAACTGGGCACTCCTGGGGCTTTAGGGGTCGCTGATTACGAATCTGGTATTAGATGGCAAATCAATAATAACTTTATTTATTTTCGACCAACAATTTAGAACTAAATGACGAATACCTGTGAATTTTTCAGTCGCGAATTATGAAATTTTAACATTCTGGTCCACCATTTTGGATCCCACATATTGAAATTTCCAAATTCTGTAGTCAGATTCATCATCAGCGACCACGAAAACCCTCGTATACTCACTTTCAACCCTATCAAGAAACTTTTTACATCTTGGTCGGCCATCTTGGATCGGCCATTTCGAATTTTTAAAATCTGTTGTCAGATTCCTAATCAGCGTCCTTAAAAACTCTATTATACTAAATTTCAAACAATTATCTTAAAAAACAGCGTCAATAATGCATTTATTCGAAAAAATCGTGATTTTTTAATGTTTGTTTTCTTATAAATCATAAACAATAAATAATTATATCTTAATAACTGTTTTTATACGTTCTGGTATCACTATAGTAACATAAAATAGCAAAAACACCAATCTAAACGCGTTAACTGCAATTTAAATCAGCAAAAATCAAAGAAATCGAGGTGGTAACGTGGGTTACTACCATGCTTGTAAGGTTTCATTCAAAATGAATGCCGTGAGACTGGAGTAGTTGCAATGAGAAACATGACATAAAAGCAACTTAACCTAATAATTTTTTTCTAATTCTTACCCAGAAAATGGTTTAAAGCCTTCCAATTATGTTTAAACTAGATTATTTAATATTTTTCATGATAACATTTACATATTCGATTACAATTCAAATACAAAAAGTCGCGAACACCCGTAGAACAACAGCATTGAAATTCACTTCAGATTTATTTCGTATTAAAAATCGTACACAGATTTTTCGTATACTTTTTCGTTTGTTGGTATCATCTTTGTTGACATATCAGACAATTTTTCAACTTCATAAAATTATCTCTTTTTACTTAATACACGTTACTTTGTTTGCTCTTTTCTTTATTTCGGGAGCATTAATGACACCATGAGGAAAATGTTCAATTCGCCAATTAGTGACAGTAGGCCTTCCGGAATGTATTAAGCATAAGGTGATGAATGTAATTATGTACATGTACCTTCAGGCGCAGATATTTCAGACAATCCGAAGATAGTCAAGAAAACCAAGTAACGAAAAGGGAATAATAGGGATTCCGGAGTTTATTAAGCAAAGTTAAGAAAAAGGAATATGTGTTTAGCGAAATGAATAAAACTTTATCTGATATGTCAACACTTCCTAAGATGATATTATTGATGGATGTCATTGATGATTTTCGTAAGGATATTGTTCAAAAATTGCTTCTTGATCTTTAATTTTCTTATTTACTGCAGTAAATTGACGTCTTAATTCAAAATAAATGACGTGGGAGTTGGAGCAGATGTAATGAGAAACATGACATAAAAACAACCTAACCTATCATTTTTTTTCTAATTCTTACCCAGAAAATGGGTTAAAGCTTTTCGATTATGTTTAAATTAGATTAATTAATATTCTTCACGATAAAATTTATTCAATTACATGTCGAGAACACCCCTAGAGCAACGGAATTGAAATTCACTAGCAGTCTGTTGCAACCAATGGCGATGAATCTTAAGCATCCAGGTGCTTAAGGTGCTGGAATTAACCAATCACAAGTGCGCTCACGTTAACACGGGCTTCCAGTTCTCCCGTTCGAACACCCGGTATAGAAATTCAAATACAAAAATGTATGTCTCGACATTTTTGTATTTATCTCTGTCGGTATAAAAGATTGCATCTATGTATATGAGCATATATAGATTTGTATACGCATGTTCAATTTAGTTAACTTTTACTTCTCTCCGATAGAGGGCACTAATTCCGCACATCATCTGAATTGTTAAAATGCACATAACCTGTGTTTGAATATACATATATTTACATTTTATGTATTTTAATAATTTCATAGTACACAGAGAAAGTGCTAATCGTAGGTATCATTCTTTTTCCAAAAATTATTATGAACTGCTAAAACTGATTGTAATGATTGTGAATCTTCCACAGTGATAATGTCAACAAGAAAATAAATTGTTCGTGTTTAAAACTACAAAAGTGTCAAAAATTAAATTTTACTCGATTAAGTGTTCTGTGAGTATGTTATGTGAAGCCTACACCAAAAGAAGAAAAGTATATTCGGTATAAAAATGTCATCTGAAGATAATGTTGAAGAAAAACCAACGGTTGCCAAATCAGCTGTAGATTTGCAACGATTAAAATTATTGAAGTTGATGAAAAATCCGGATAAACCTGTTATCATACCAGAACGACCTAAAAGTAAAGGGAATTCCAGCGTGCCAGAATTTGTACGAAATGTAATGGGTAGCAGCGCTGGGGCTGGCAGTGGCGAATTTCATGTTTACAGACATTTAAGAAGAAAAGAATATTCTCGTCAAAAGTTTATACAGGACAAAGGACAAAAGGAGTTACTCGATCAAGAATATCACAAGAAAATAGAAATAAATAAAAATATAGCAGAAAAATTAACTGCTAAAAAGAGAGCGAAAAGGTTGAAAAGGAAAAACAAAATTAATCAACATAAAAATGAAACAGTAAAAGAATAATAATCAGTTTATTAATTGGAAGTTTTTTGTGATTGTGAATAGGAAGAAAAAAAACTGAATAAATATGTGTATATTTATAAATATTTTGATCTTTTTCATTTCGTAGTTTGTATACATCTCCCAATAGCAGGTTCCTTTCCTCAAAATTAGTACGATAAATTCCGACTGATTGTAATGGTTCCATACGCAAAGAAATTTTAAGTCATTGCGACAGCATTTTGTGCAGTAGTAGTTATCGCACAGATTCTGATGAATTTGAAATGACGGTTACAATTCGAATTCGTTAAAAAGAAAATTTTTATAAACAGATACAATTTGAGGGCACCTTTGAGAATATTTATTCATAATTTCTAGACGATATAGTTATTAATTATTATTTGTAATGATCTATAAATGTTGTTGAAACGGAAAAACTTGGTACAATAGTCCTTCCCTTATTCTAATTTGTCCAGTCAGGCAAGATGATGGCCTTCTTCCCTTATTTTAATTATCTCCTCTCCCCCACTACCAAGATTTGCTGTCTCACTATTGTCTCTTTTGCCTTTGTTGCGCATGCGCCGTTATTTTTATTTAGAAAATCCACACGTCAGTGCGCTGCAAACACGGAAAGTAACAGTTATGTAATATTTACGTAATGGTTACATTGTTACATAACTGTTACTTTTGTGTTTGCAGGGTGGGGAGAACGCGTGAGGGGAAATATTAGAATAGGAGAAGAGAAAAAATTAGAATAAGGGAAGGACTACTGTACTTTTCTCATTCTAAAGCTTCCGTATCGAAAACAGTGCAAGATACTCTAAAATTACACTCAACCTTTTTTATAGAGTACAAAATTTCCTAAAAAATAGTCAGCGAGAGCCCTAGTCTAAAGTTAATAGATTATCCATGAATAACGCTGGAATTTTTTCTTACAAGTTAATTATGAATATTTTAACATTTTTGTAAAATATGAGGCATATTCCATCGTTGTTCGTGGCGAAGCTATTAACTTTAGTCTAGGACCCTCGCTGACTTTTTTGTAGGAAATTTTGTGCTCTACAAAAAAGTTTCAGTGAATTTTTAGTGTATCTTGCACTATTGTCGATACGGAAGCTTTAGAATGAAAAAAGTACCAAGTTTTTCCGTTTCTACAACGTTTATAGATCATTAAAATTAATTATTAATAACTACATAGTCGGAAAATGATGAATAACTATTAAAAAATGTGTAATAAAATTGTACCTGTTCATAAATGTTTTCTTTTTAACGATTTCGAATTTTAATCGTGATTTTTTTATTTAATCGATAATGTCAACTAGAAAACTGTAAATCATATTTGTTTTAGTTTAAAAGTGCAAGAGTCGTCTTATGCAGGACATGTGCGACTAAAAATAAATAGTAGTAACAATTATCGAACAAAGAAATAGTGTCATATTTCCAAAAGTTCACATCGATGTCATATGTGCATCCCATATCAGGAAACTGATTCGGTGTAAAATTAGTACAATATGCGGTAGAATAAACATCGACAACTTTTAGTGTAAGATAATATATGAGATAGTTGAAGTGAACAATTTATAAACACTGCTAGATACCCAATTAATAACGAATGGTATTGAAGCATCTTCTTCATGATTAAATAGAAATTTGCCACTGAATAATTGTAAAAATAATAATGTGTGCTAATTCTGAACAAAATACTACTATTTTTCTAAACAAAATATTTTAATTGCGAATCGTAGAATCTACATTCAGTGTATTAAATATGAATTATTTTTAATTTTTTGAGATTTTACGTTTTATGTTTTATTTTTCAGAATTTTTTACGTTTTCATTTGACATGATCCAAATTTTATATATCATAATGAAATAAATTACATAATAAAAATATATTCCAACCTGCAAAATAAATTCGTTTTCATCCGAGCAAAAATCAAACTTTACTTCTATAATTTTAATAAAAAACGGATTAAAAATTAAACTGTTAATAATTTTATAATTGATATTTCTAAATAAAACAAACACCTGCATGAATTTTTTCAGATTTATTGTAACTGCTTAGTATTTAAAAAAAGATTCGTTTTCTTGTAAAGATGTCCAGAAACATTTGGAGACGAATAAGTTAGGAACAATATTGCTGAAAATTTCAAGAATCGTAATTGGTGACGCCAAATTTTTGTTATTTCACATAGTCCTGAAGTTTAAAGGTAAACTTTAATGAGATATAAATATATATTGTAATAAATACAAAAATAAATGTGAACGCTGTAGTTTTCTTTCAAATTATAAGTTCAAGATAGGAATAATTAAAAATAGGGTATATCGTTTAGGTTTTGAAATTTATTCATAATTCAAATAATGTAGATATATGAAGATTTTGAATTTCAGAAAAGGCTACAATGAAATGTTTACAGAAGAATTCTGAATTTCAATAATTCACAAATGTAAACATATACATTCAATTCATTTCATATATTTATGCTCAACCTAACTTACAAATTTGATTTCAATCAAAGAATATGATGTCGACTCAAATGAATATAATTTTAGTGTTTTATTTCTTTGTAAATATTGTGTAATATTTGCATAATACAATAACGATTGCACAATTATACATTAATTGCAAAAAAAGCATACATAACCCTGCAAACACGGAAAGTTACAGTTATGTAATATTTACGTAACTACATAAATGTTACGTAGTTGTAACGTAACTGTTACTTTTGTGTTTGCAGGGAAGTTAATCTAATTGTAAGTTATATCGTCCAAAGTTATATGTCTATCATAACCCTGGAAAAAATGAAAAGTTAATGAAGCGTTACGCGAGCGTAAAAATGTCAAATTCACGCTTATGATACGCTCGACACGCTCCTTAGCTCTGGAAAAAATCAAAGAGTCGTTTTAAGCGTTTTTGTCCAAATTCACTCTTTGTTAACTCTTTTGACACGCTTTTCTAACGTTTTTCACACTCTTTTGACACTCTTACAGTCACTCTTAAGTAACGTCCCATTTTTGCCAGGGAAATTATACGTTTTCCTTCTCTAAAGTTATAACAGTCGCTTCCTCCTCTCCTTCCCCCACCACACTGTTTCGCTGAGCCACACTCGCACATATAGAAGCACCCATTGCACGGATATAAAAAAAAGATACGGAAGTGGGGATAGTGAGAGGCTATAACTTTGGAGAATCGTCCGCCATTTTGAATGAACCGTCCGTATAACTTAGGACAAGGACTAGTGTGTAAGCACCCAATAAACGAAAAAGTATACGGAATCGATATTTTGCATTCTGTTTCTTTCAAGTGGCGTATTGATTATTCGAGATCCTTATTCGAATTTATACTATTTTATATGACCTGTAATACCAGAATTCAATTCATTCGATCTTATACGATACGTTTTCTCAACAAATCCATTGCGGCTTCCATGATTGAACTTTGCATTTTATGTATACACAGTAGACCCTCTCATAGTGTCACCGCCTCGGGACCGAAGGAGAAACAAATCCTCTATCTGTGTCGCACCCCCACTCTCCGCATTCCTTACGCTCTAAACCCCTCTTCTGCTTTACATCTAGAATGGGACTGGTTGGCAGATATTGCAGCTGTTGCGGGTCAAGTGGTGGGGAGCTTATTGCGACACTATCATAAGAACGAACTGCGAACTTTTAGAGAGCGACACTTTGGGAGGGTCTACTGCATAACTTTAACATTTTTTACATACATATATGTAACCTCCTCAATTCTATAAGTCGCATTGATGTGAATAGTGCTTGTTAGATTGCGGTTCATACTTAATATACAGGAGCCCCGTCCAAAGTTATAACATCGTCCTAACCCAGTAAACACAAAGCTAAAAGGCCACTTATAGTTTATTTATAGATCTCCAATGTTCCAAATATAAGTAACAATCCACTTTCAGACTAGTGTTACTGATAGTTGCCTATAAGTAGGACATTAGAAAACTATAAGTTAACTATAAGTTACCTTTTAGTTGTGTGTTCACTGGGAAGTTATACAGGGAGGGGATATAATTTTAGACAGTCAGCCACCATTTTGTAAAAACGGATGGCACAACTTATGATGGGGACTACTATACTAAACTGTACACTCGCGGAAACTGGGGTAATGAAAGGAAGAAATAGGTACAGGGCTTCGGATATAACTTAGGACAATATGAAATAACGGACCGTATAACTTCTGCCGAAACGAGTTGGCCCCTGGCCGTTTTCAGATCGAAATTTTGATTTGGAAAAATATCGAGGTATTCAGAATGACGAGACGTATGTTTTTTTTCAAAAGAAATTTTTTGATTCGACGAATAGCTTTCACAATAAAAAATAAAAACCACTAAAATCGTTAATCATAAATTTAATTATATTTTAAGATATAAATCGCCATATTTCGTTCAATTATGCCTGAAGCAGCTTGCAATTTTTTTTACCTACCCCTTATGGTCGAGCGATGACGTCCGTAATATAAAAATTATACAAAGTTGTTATTTTTAAATATTTTTTAATTGTTAATAACGCTAGATTGGTGACCGCAAACTTATCGCTTCGCGGACAAAAAGCATCGAGGGAAGTTTCGAGTTGAGCAAACTGTCAGTGAGACTTTTGTTCCTCTATATTCAAAGAAGTTTTATGGAAAATTTCAACTCGATTGGTTTAAAAATGACCAAAATATCCTGAGTTTAACAAAGCGCATGGCAATGCACTGTAACGCGGCGATGCGGAACGGCTCGTCCGCAGCCTTGAAGTAAACAATAAGATGTGCATTGTTCTTATAGACACTATTATTTAAAGATAAAAACTTTGTGTAATTTACTGCAAGACTTTACTTCCAACTTTTCTTAGAGAACCGTATTTCCAATTTCTCGTCTCCATCTCCCAAGAGTACATGGAATTGAAACTGATATTTATTGTTTCCAAATTTCGTACATATTTTTAATGGCATTCTAAAAATAATGAGGTAAATACAAAAAAACAATAAATAAAAAATTACTTCTGAAAACATAGAAAAACTGAAAACAAACCCATGCGGTGCAGTTCAGGCAGATCAACCATTCCGTGGAAAGTCGCCGTTGCGAGGCGCGTCGCCATGCGCTTTGTTAAACACAGGATATTTTGATCATTTTCAAACCAATCCAGTTGACATTTTCCATAAAACTTCTTTGAATCTAGGGGAACAAAAGTCTCACTGACAGTTTGCTCAACTCGAAACTTCCCTCGATGCTTTTTGTCCGCGAAGCGATAAGTTTGCGGTCACCAATCTAGCGTTATTAACAATTAAAAAATATTTAAAAATAACAACTTTGGGATAAACTTCCGAAAGTCACACACCTCCAATTTTTTCGAAAATACTTATACTTACGTAATTTGATGCGCTGATTACGAATTTCGTAATGAAAATTGCCGACAAGGTCATCTTCAAGGTCAAAATGAAAAAAAGGCGTTTTTTTTGCATTTATTCACATTTATTTCCGAAAATACAAATCAAACGGAAAAAAGTTTCAAACAAAAAAGATAGAGAATCAAATTCTCTACAAAAAAGGTTAGATGCATTTTTTTCGAAATATCAAAAATAATGCCATAATCGGATGAGGAACATGACAATAATCTAGTTAACGTTCTCTTTGCAATGTAGTTAGGCTTGTCGCCACTAGATGAAATTGCGGTGCTCAGAACTTTCTGCTAGGCATTTCTGGCTCCCGTTGACAGGATCAGGGCAATTTGTGCCCTTTTTTATACTAACTTTTATACCCCCCCCCTCCCCCTCCCGTTCAGATTTATGATTATTTACGGCTACCTCCTACAGTTTGAAAAGCAATGCTTGAATCTAGGGAGTGCCTACGTTCTGGGGGGCTCCGCCCCCCAGACCCCCCTTTTTATACTACCCTAACCTCCAACCATCAGATACAAAAGGAACACGTTGAACAGATTATTCTCATGTTCCTCCTTCGATTACGGCGTTACCTTTGATGTTTCGATAAAAATGCATCTAACCTTTTTTGTAGAGAATTTGATTCCCTATCTTTTTTGTTGGAAACTTTTTTCCGTCTGATTTGTATTTTCGGAAATAAATGCGAAGAAATTTAAAAAATGCGTTTTTTTTTCATTTTGACCTTGAAGATGACCTTGTCGGCAATTTTCACTATGTAATTCGTAATCAGCGCATTAAATTACATAAGTATACGTAGTTTCAAATAAATTGGAGGTGTGTGGCTTTCGGAAGTACACCCCAACTTTGTATAATTTTTATATTACGGACGTCATCGCTTGACCATCAGGAGTAGGTAAAAAAAATTGCAAGCTGTTTCAGGAATAATTGAACGAAATATGACGATTTATATCTTAAAATATAATTAAATTTATGATTAACGATTTTAGTCGTTTTTATTTTTTATTGTGAAAGCTATTCGTCGAATCAAAAAATTTCTTTTGAAAAAACATGCGTCTCGTCATTCTGAATACCTCGATATTTTTCCAAATCAAAATTTCGACTTTTTAACATTTCGATCTGAAAACGGCCAGGGGCCAACTCGTTTCGGCAGTTCGAGCGTCGATCGAGTTCTACGATGAAGGTGCTCAATTGTTAAAATGTAAACAAAGAAAATGGCATATCAATTTTAGCACTTTTTCCCCTGACTATTTAAGCCAAGCAAACTGTTCTGTTTGGCGTTCCTTGCTCTGGAATTTAGGAGACTGACCATTTGAAGTGCATTTTATAATTTCCTGTATATTTCGAATACACCTGTTAGTAATCTTCGAGACAAATGTGTTGCTCAACTCGAATAACCTAAACCGCAGTCCAAAACACTTTTTTTTGTAGTAAACATCCCACACAGCAGAATACAAAAAAGCTCACAATGAACTCTAAATGTTACCTGAAACAGGGTCAGATGACCCACTTTCTGAGGTTTTTTGAACATGAGCCCATAAAGATGTCATAATGACATCGTGTCAGAAAAACCTCAGAAAGTGGGTCATCTGACCATGCTTCAGGTAACGTTTAGAGTTCATTCTGAGCTTTTTTTTATTCTGCTGTCCGGGATCGTATGATAGATGTGCCATTGTTGTAAATGAAGAAAAAATTGGTTTTTGGTAATTGTAATCAAGTTGGAATTACGATGAAATTACATGATCCTTAATTACGATAAGAATTAAGAATTGGACACGGTTGTATTTTGGGGGGAAAAGAATCTAACCAAATTTCAAGAAATCACATCTTACACCGTAAAATTAACTGAACTTTCAGAATCTGTTAAATTACAGTTTTCAAAACATGCAACCTTGAAAAACTGCACATGATTTTTCTAAAAAACATGGATGTTTCAAATCTATTTCTTTTTATGTCGTTTTTTTTTAATGCTAAAAGCGTTTCGGAATTCTTGCTTAAAATAATGATTGAATTAAAAATGTGTATTTAGGTATTTTGAAAATAAAGGTGAAAGCGTTCAAAGCGGCGAATCAAATACGTCAGAGACTTTCGGAAAAATCGTTATTGGACAAAAAGTTCTTAGAATTGGTGAAAAAAACGCTGAATTTTGTACAGAATTTTGTAAATAATTTTTTTGGAAGAAGTTTTTTTCAATAACATTTTTTCCGAACGTCCACCATTTTTAAGTACAACATGCTTGAAGTTGTTTCGGGCTCATGCACACTGACAGCGAATCGTGAATAATGACAAGCGAAACGTACCATAATTGTTAAAATAATAAAAATGTATTTTTCGATAAACTTTCGGAAAAAAATGTTATTGAATAACATTGAAGTTTTTAACACTTTTTAAATTTTTTAATGTTTGCGATTTTGAAAAATTAAAAAAAGGATTACAAAATGTCTGTAAAAATTTAAGCGTGTTTTTTTACTAATTCTAAGAACTTTTTGATGACTAAAATTTTTTCGGAAAGTCTCATGTTAATTAGTTAATTAGTAATAAAAATGTAGACCTTTTCTTCCAAGTTATCTTTTCTATATAATTGAGATATTGTAGATTCAATTTCGATATCGATACTTCTATTTCCTTCAATGTCCGATATTCGATGTCCGAAGACTTTGCTCATCTCGGTTAGTAGTACAGTTGTTAATGTGTCTAAAGCATCTTCATCATTTTCATTAAATCGTTTAGCTGTTAATCGATCTTCATCCGATTGTTAAGCCATTGATGATCTTCATCGTTGTTCAATGGGTTATTTCCATTTATTATCAATGGCGATTCCACATTTTGTTTTCCTTGCGTTTCAAAGATCGTGGAAATACAATGTCCCAGCTTAAAATAGGATAAAAAAGATTTGAGTTTTACGGATTATGCCCTGCAATTGAATCTGATGGTAATTGCATTATCTAAACATTTTGGTGAGGCGTTGTACAAAACTTGTGACAAAAAAAGTAGTTATGTAACATTTTCATACATTTACCAAACTTTTATATGCATATATTGTTCCTTAATACCATATATTATTTACAACCAGCTAAAATCTGTGCAAGGCCCATATTTAGAATGTTGCTTTTCGTTAAAATACCTTCTTGTGTATGTTATACACATCAACACAAAATATTGTATTATACCATTTTAGCCAGTTATGCTGCCTCTCGATTGCTAAGGTAGAATGCTAATGAAGTTTGAAGATCCAGAGTTGCAGGAATTAAGATCATGATTCGTGCCAAACTGTTGAAGAGCTCGCTGAAACTATGTCAGTGACTCGAGGAATTTTAAAACCCGCTCAAGGTCAGGAATATTGTGCATTTACACAAAGAAAACGCAAAACTTATTTATACCCACAATATTACAAATATCTAATGCTATAGTATAATAAAGAATTATGTGCCATGCAAAAAAACAGTTTCGATTTTCATTTATTCTACCTAAAAAGGAACTTATAAACAGACCTTATAATCATTATTATGGCGTATATGTAGCGACTATTCATCCACAGATGATGCATGCGATTGTGAAATTTCACGGCTATCGTTTCGCACGTTGCCGGATTTGCTTATACAGCAAATAAATGCAAGAAAACTACCGGAAGCCCAAAAAAACTAACAAAGTCCGACAGAACTTTCTCCGATAAAAATTGCGCTTACTTTGTCGTCGCGAACAAATCATTTTTTTTTACATCGACCTTTCTAGGAAAACGAAATCGAATTCGGTGCGAGAAAAATCACCGAGAGGGAGAGTCGTTGGAAAAAGCAGGACTTTCTTTTTTCTTTGGTGCGATTTTAATTGGCATTCATCAGTTGATCCCTCCTAAGATTTACGAGATATGCTAAAAAGGTAAATTATGTACGTTACGCAGTTTACGGCAGTGATATGCGAGCAAAACGAATTACAATTCTAAGCGCACCGTATGATGCACCTGATTAGAAGATTATTTAAAAAGCAAGGGAGTAAAAAGCTTTCGACTGGAGAGTCATTCGTGTTATGAATTTAGTCACAATGACGAGGACAATGTTACATTAAATGATTTAGTTTTTTCTTCGTTTTTTCCTTCGTTTACAACCTACGAAGGACGTTCATTCTGGTCATAAGATATATAAATTTTTATCAACGTGTCAATTGATAACTTACTTCAAAATTATCTTAATTATTTATTATATTCTTAAGTACAAGATATGATTCCATACTATTATATTAATAGATCTGTTAACAAAAACGCATAAAAATATGAGATGGTTTTAACACTTAATTAGTATGTCCTTTGATGACAATTGCAATATTTCATATTTCAAAGGCATGACAAAAACGGCTAATCATAACAACAATCAATAAACTTGATGTAAATTTATAGTTATAGGTATTTTTTCTTTTTCATGATTATTCTCAAATGTACATTTTAAATCATGTAGGAATAAAATTGGAAATGAATAACGTCCAAATTCAAATTTGACATTTTCAGTTTGACGTTCGTACTCATAATCTATTTATTTTGGGTACGACGAACTTAACCTACGAATCCATATAATGGTGTACAAACAATGAAGACAAAGTTCAACATTATACATAGTATGATATTTCATTAATCCATTATTGATATGTGCATTTATATTTTTTAACGAATTAGGTTGTTTATATGAGATTCTAATATTAAAAAATTAGTGTAACAAATTAATGTCGTTGTACTCGTATATACCCCTTTATTATTATTGCTGATTGCTAAATTTTAGAAGTGTCCCAATAAACCATAAAGTATACAAATCGATATTTTGCATTCTGTTTCTTTCTAGTGGCCAATTGATTATCCGAGATTCTTATTCAAATTCATACTGTTTTATGCGAAACGTAATTTCAGAATTTTGAATTCATTCGATCTTATACGATACCGTATTTAACGCCTAAGTTCTGTCGATTTAATCGAAGAATTCCATATAGAACCGTAAGAAGTTTTCCGTATTTCATAATTCTCAAACAAATGTTCTGTTTTAGAGTTCAAATCATTTGATAATCCAAAGTAATCGTTTCTTTGAGGTTATGTGCGTTTATATATCTCGTATAATATCGTATCTATATACTCGCATTCGTAACTGAAAGGGAAAGAAAGAGACTTATTTCGTACTAAATCATAAAACACAGATTTTTCGTATACTTTTGGGTTTGTTGGGATTGTTTTGAATTGTCTCACAGCCCACAGGGAACCATTCGTGTTATCTTTTAACTTACATTTCTTGAACAGAGGGCAAGTAATAATAACAAACCTGTGTAGTTTCAGGAAATTGCGTCCGCATTCGTCTTCGCGATCTGTGTTCCCGAGTATTCTAGAATCGTTGAGATTTCATTCGTCGATTTTAGAAATATTTCAGTTAAGGAAACGCGCAGAAAATTCACTTTAGTCTGTACATATCACGTATTGATTAATACACAAGTGATTTCCGAACAAACCATAAAATATGCCAAAATCTGTATACAATTTAGTACGAGATAAGATTGTTTCTTTTTCGCTCTTTCTAATATATTAACGTTAGAACGTCCAGAAAATTTCAAAGAAATTTTCATTGTTGCGGCCATTTTGAGGTCGTTAGAATGATAGTATAATGAAGTGTATAAAAGTAAAATTTTTCCTTAAAATTGAAGTATTTTATTCACCTTTATTTAGAGTTTCAATAGAATCCCAATATTCTAAAGGCTCGAAAAAAATTGGTAAGAATGAATATTTCCCAATTTTTTTGACATTCGTTTCAAATTCGGCGCCATATTGGAATTCCTAATGGCCGAAAGTCAATTTTGACCTCGGAATCTTGAAGAGCGACCTCGAAAACAGTTGGATATGTATCTCTTAATTTTTTTTAACTTCCATTGAACAAAATACTCGATTGAAATAGAAGGAAGAAAAAGTGTCCTTTGGGCGTTAATGGGTTAACGAGATCCTGTGAGTTGTTAGACGAGATTCATGACCTCACGTAACCTGAAAAGAAAATATTACACTACATGTATTGTCAGATGATTGGGAGCACTGGGACTAAAAGTTGATAATGTGTAATTCTCCTATAAATCTGAAATCCGACAATGAATATAATTTTGCTTCTAAATCGGCAAATTAAAAAAAATTCTTTATTGCAATGAATAAATTGTTTGTATTTGTTATGAACTCTTTATTTTATAAGATCGAATGATTCTGATTCTCAAATTACAAAGGCGTATCAAATCATACCAAATCGAGTATGAAAATCTGAAAAACAATATGGGTTTGGAAAGAAATAAGGGTAACTTTTCAAGAAACCTGACAGGGAGCTGAACATTAGCCGATCTGATTTTTTATTAATTTATGCAATCTCTGAAAAATACAAAACGATTTGTGGACAATTAATCTAGCATTCCATTTATCAAGTTAATGTGCAAATAGTACATAAATTATAATTTTTTACGGTGTAGCCAAACAAATATTTGGCAGGTTCGGAGATGCTCTGAAGAACTGGGTACTTCAATACCTCAGGATTAAGTAACGAAAGTTCCCATTCATAATTAATATCTCTAGAAAGAAAATAGAAATATAGGTGGACATTGAAAACATGGAAGTTTCATTCCGATTTCAGATTATAAACTTCTTTTAAGAATATGCAGATTTAAAAGGCTCGAACTGAAAGGAAGAAAATCTTTCATAATACATTTCGCCGCCGTTACTACATAACTACAATAGTAAAACATTTTCTAGGTGAAACTCTGGGATGCAAGGATCAGATAGATCTAAGAAACAAAAGTTGTAAAGAAGCTGTAAGGAGCCGAAATATCTTGCCCTCAACACGTTCTCCAATTTGTAAAACGCGCAGTTCGCAAAGAATAATAGTTCATTTTCCCCATTTGTCAATACTTTCTGTTACCACTTTACTAATGAGACAGAACGTTCCATATACGTCTGCACAAAATTGTTTCTTCGCGTACGCTTAATTCGTTTTCCAATTTCAGGCCCAATTATGTCCAATCGTGGTCTCGATTATAATTGCGTTATAAAAAGTTTCCCCTTCGACTACGGATTCATTATCGTTAGCGAAAAGAAACTCTGTAAACACTAAATTCGCCAATTTTATTTGAATAAGTGGAAAAATTGCATGGTTCGAAGATTTTTATTGAACGGTTCGCGATTATTATTTATCACTATCGTCTTCGCGCTTCGCGAGTATGAAAATATAGTTTGGATCGTGAAAGTCTCTCCGGGGGCCCTTTAAAATAAATTCTGTCCGTCTTGTCTAATCGTTCGGAATTTTATATACGGCGATCGTTCTTTTTACGCCGTGTGTAACGTCTGCTCATCCCGAACCGGGATTTTCACTTGTTTCGCCGAGATCTAGAAATGAAAGTTCTAGTTTCGCCTTGGCCAAGTGCGCCGCAAATCGCATGCGACCGAGACCTTGGCAATACGATGTAAGAAACGGAACGTTCGTTCATTCAAAAACCTCGTGACGGAAACAGTGTCGCGATACAGTGAATTTTGTTTCACTTTTTCGCACGTCCATCCATGAATGTGCCGAGAATCTTAAGTTTTTCCGTTTAGAAATTATCGGCTAGACAGATTTTCGTTTCGATACCTGATATTGTAGCGTATTAGAAATCGACACTTTTCCAGTCCAGTAATAAAATTCATCACAAACATATTATTGATCAAAACGTTAAATTGTTTACGAATGTTTCCCAAATGTATCCGTCAAATAAAAGAAAACAATCCATGTTTTGGAATTTAGAGGGTATATAGTCAGATGAAAAATAAGGGTTGTAATAGACTTTCTGTTAAAGAAGGCTTTAAATATTAAAAAAATAATTTTTATTAAGGTAAATAATAAAATGGGGCCATTGAAACCATTCTTCCGAGATCAGATGGATTTGAAGAGCATTAAACGGAAGGAAAAGTGGCACTCGAATACCGCAACTGGAACGATCTATTAACTATGTGCAGGTGACTTGGTTACTTAACTTGGGATGTAGGGTTTTACGTCAGAGATGTGATACTAGTATCTTTGATTTATTATACCATTACATTCAGTTTCAGAAATCGTCACCCTAAACACATCGTGGTGAATTTGCATAATTTTGCCTCCTCTTTTCACAAATAAGCGACACTATGACATACTGCGAAGTTGCATAACTTTTATACGACGTACGTAGTAAAAAATATGACGTCGAATGTGTCGTTAAAAGTGATGTGCCATTGTTACGTCCAATGTGACGTCTAGTGCTGCGTCTAATGTGACGTCCTAAAGACCACATGAAATTGGGACATAGACATCATTAGACGTCGCATTGGACGTACATTGGACGTAATATTGAATGTAATAATAGATGTAATATTCCACATTTTTTATCCTGTATGCTGGATTACAAGAAAATTGCCGTACTATAATTATAAGGAGGTTACTTGTAACGAATCTTGACGTGTAATGTTAATGCAACACGCTGATGCCCCGTAGAGAACAAATTTAATATTGCAGAATCAGACATATCAACGTCCTAGTTAGTATCATTTGCTCCGAATCAGAATATATTAGACTGTCTAGAGAAAATATGAAGCTTATTTTTTTCAGAGTAAGATAGAACAATAAAAATAAAATACATAGGCGTGAGCAAAGTGCTAAATAGTACAAATTTCGCTAAAGTAAGAAATAATAGTCTACAAATAAATGTCGCATTAATAGAAAATGTATGCATAGTGTTATATTCCAATTGATATGCTAATGAAGAACTCGTAAAAGTAGCGATAGGGAGGAGCACATATGGTAAAAAAGGTGATAGGAAAATACTTTTAGCAGCTAGTTCGAAGATAGTTTTTTAAAGCAGTTTTAAACATTGCAATAGTAATAGATTGTCTAATATTGAGGGGAAGGGAATTAAAAAATTCAGTAGCAGCTATCCAGCAGGAATTTTGGAAATAATTTGTATGGCATAGAAGAAGCTGGAAATCACTAGGAACGTGATACAAAGAAGGATTAGAGGCAATGAAACTGCTCCTCAGATAGGTGGCTTGGAATGTGGTTAGGATTTGATACATATATATTCTGAGGTAGTATTTTTGTCGCTGTTTAATGGATAACCAATTTGTTTTAAGCCAAGGAGGTGAAACTTGTATCGCGTCCAAGATGAAAAAAGTCTTTGAAGTTTTATAGGTGTCCTGGTGAGTCAACAAAGACAAGAAAAGCCAAATCAATGTGAGGGAGGACTAGCGCATTAGCTAGAGTGAGCTTTAATTGTGGAGGAAGTGTCCAACCTCGATAGCCTATACGTAAAATAAAGTGTATTTTATTACTGATCGCTAAGATGTGCCGATTCCATGATAAATCGGACGATAAGTATACACCAGGGTTCGAAAGTAACGCGTTACTTGTAACGCCATTACTCGATTCGTTACTGTTTTTATATCGAATTGAGTAACGGCGTTACTTTTCTTCATTAGTGACGAAAATAGTAACGAGTACCAAATTTTGTCGTTACTTTCGTCGTCGATTACACCACGTTTTTAAATTAGATTGGCTTGAAGATGGCAATCAAATAGAAAAAGCTATACAAATCTTGCGAAATGTTTTAAAGAAATACAAAAGTACGAATCATGCAGAGAACACAGTTCCTGAGGAGCATTCCAAAGTCTAGCACGAAGGGTTCTTTAATTTTAAATGAACTTGAAGAAATATTACTTACTTATAAGAGTTGGACGTTATTGGACGTATATATATGAAATCGCCTTCATTGAATTTAAACATTTTAAATAGTTTTCCTATTTAGAATTTGTATTAAATCCTATAGGGAAAGGAAATTTGAAAGATGACTCATTTGAACAACTATTGTTATTAAAAACAAACGCGGCGCATTATTAAATTGTTCAAAGCATTCAGTAATAATTATTAAATAAAGTTGTCAATATTGATATTATTAACCCTTACTCTCCACATCTCTGCAGAATTACATACTTGTCCTACTGGGGTGAATTCACATCCTGATGAATAAACTTGTAGGAGAAGTAAATTATGCAATATTTTAATGATAGAAAGCTCATTTTCAAAGTTGTGATGGTTAAAGATGCAAAAGTAAAATACAGTAAATAATTGAATAATAGGACGATAGGAACCTCAAATAGATAACATAATTCCTTTTAAGTATAATTTGAGGTAATTAATTAGAAAATATTATATCCGGGAAATAACGGAAAGTAACGGTCGTTACAAAAAGTTAATGACCGTTACTTTTCGTTACATTTGAAATTAAGTAACGATTTATTATAACTCGTTACAAAATTTCCACAGTAACGAGTAACGAACATCGATACTTTTAAAAAGTAACATTCCGAACCCTGGTGTACACTAAGATTTTTAACTTCGTCTATGTATGGTACGCTTTAACCATTTAACTTAGTAACCATTTAACAGTATTGGTGGAATACACGTATTGTTTAGTACAGCTAAGTTCTGCCTTGGGCCAAAAATAATAGCCTTTGTTTTCTTTATATTATGGAATAAAACCGAATCTTCGATCCATGATGAGAATGATTCTATGTCACTGTTGAGTGGTTAGACTGGCTGTTGGATACGGCTAATAGGCATCGTATAGAACTGTGTAAAATAAAAATGCGTATAATTACGTTAATGTGTAATGTTTAACATCCAAATACCTTAAAGCGTAATGTTGATAATCTTAGAAAAAGCTGAAAATTTAATGTTAGAAGTCAGTGGCACCAGTGTTAACCGAAAAACTTAAAAATTTGTTTAAATTCTCCATCACAAAATGGATTTTCAACGTTAAAAATAATTTAGCTGCTTCCCAACTCTTTTTAAAAATTTATAATTGGAGCATGTATATTTTTTTGGAATCATTGAAAAGCAGGAATGAATAATTTCATGTATGGCTTTCAGGGTATTCACAAAATGCAATAGTGCTAGTTTTCCAATGGTATTACAAATGTTCTGGTCAAACAAATTATAATTGATAATTATCAGAATCTTGTTGATTTTTTCTCTAATATCCACTGAATAACTTTTCAAAACTGTATTCAATTATTTAGACTTGCATTTAAAGATCCGTGGATCACATTCTGGTAGGGATAGCTTTGTTAACACGTGAAAAAGCTCTTATTTGACCTAAAAAAATGAATGGATCGAAAAATGCTAAAAGAATACCATACATTTAACAACGAGTTTTGAAGCAACTGAATTATCTATAACGTTGAAAGTTAATGGTCGTGCTGGAGCATTTAAAAGAATTTATAATATTATAATCTTTCAATTAATGTTGAACAGGTTACAGAATCGGTCCATAAAGAGTACCATAAATAGAGGAATAAATATAAAATAAATATAACGGAGCATCATTTCCTCCAAGACTAAAATAGATGGTTGTTAGATTTTCTTCCCTACATATTGTTTTTTTAGTTTTGTAACTAGTGTTCTGTATTTAAAAGAGTTTATTATAAAATGAAACAATAGATTATGTCCAAGATAACTCACCTTAAGAGTTACCTTTAACCTCAATAATGATTTTATTCATTTTATTAATCAATGGCTGATACGTAAAACACGAGTGTCTTTGCTCAGGGGATTTTTATTACAGTATATTTTGGTCTATTTTTTTATTGCAAATGAAATCCTTTTGACCCTTTTTATCGTCATTTTTGTCAAACTTTCCTCTATTCTCAAGAATATTTCATGCGTACCTCTTATTTTTTTGTTGTCTGCCCAAATATCCTACCATTTTTTTTATTTATTCAGTTCCACATTTTTCTTGCCTAAATTAATTTCATCCTTTCTACATTGCATAGTAATAGGCAGGAGAACAAAGTTCCGAAAATCAACAGCCAAAATTTCGATATATCGTAACTCCAGCGTGATTTTTTTCACTTTGTCTTTGAAAATTTGGCAAAATTAAAGCAAATTAATATACCTTGGACTCGCGCAAATCGGTTTTTCAGCCTTTCGGAGTTTTGATTTTCGGAACTTTGTTCCCCGGCCTAGTAATATATCAGTAACTTTGCGGTGATATTACTGATATATTGGGCACTGGTATGTGACACAGCAGACTTCTCAGCGAGGTCTTCCAGAACTGTTTTCAAAGATAGCTCCAAAACCATTACTTGTGCAGATCTGTGTTCTTATTGCCTTAAACAAGAAGTATTAAATAAAGCTCGTACTTATGAGTTCTCAAATACTAATCCCGAAGATATCTTATGCTTAAGATTTTAAATTTGCCTCATTTCTGATCACTCTTTTCTGGTAAAGCGTTCCTCCTTTGGGAAATGCTGGATTTCTGCCGAAACGTTATTTGGTTTTGGAATACAAAAAAGAAATACTTCTTATTCGGACCAGCACTCGGTACCTGCAATGAAAGACGAATGGATTTACGGTACAAGAGTTTTACAATTGTTTATTATTGTTGTATGATACCTCTTCTATTTCTCCTATTAATCACTGCTGTCTAAAAGCTCTAATGAAAACATATTGTCACAGAATCTTTCAAAATTATTTATAAAACAATAATTATTTTATATTTTTAATATTAATAATAAATTGTAGGCAAACATTGTTTTATTCCGCTTACAAGCGTATAACACTATGCCCACAACAAAATATATGACGACGTGGTCAAATCATTTCATAGGAAGTTACAATCCATTTTCAGTGCGAAGCTTCTCGAACCGTGGCGGGTACCAGTGCGGCAAATGTAGTCCAGAGCTGTGACGTGCTGTAAAATTCCCCAGTTTGCGTTTTCTTTATTATAACGCTTTTCGTCTATCTTTAACCAAAACATCAAAAAGGTACCTTCAGGAGTTCTTTAAGAATTCACAAACGGGTCAAAAAGAGCCTGTAAAGACACAAAGACAGAAAAAACACGCTAAAAATTTTTTTTAATAACAAAAATAAACAGAATTTAAAAGTTTAACAAAATTAAAAAAACTCTGTTTCAGTCAATTGCAAGATATTTTTATACATTATTTAACATATAGCGTGTTACATACGCAATTTACAATATCGACAATAAATCTTTGGTTGTGTATTTTATTGCTGTTTTTTTTAACGTGTGTCTTTTTGATCACTGTGATTTTTAGTCGTGTCATTTCTTTTTTGTTATCTTTTGTCGTGTGTCTCTTTGTCGTTATGATTTTTAGGTGTACCATCTTGGAAAAGGCTTACTGGTCGATTTTAGAAGCTGTACAAGAAGTTCTCGGGAAAAATTGCTTCCACTCTCACTATAAAACAAATTAATTTCATTGATAATTAAATTCCTTACAATTATATCTTTTTTTTATTGTGTTTTAGTTATAACAATAAATGGTTTTTTTAATTGAATTTGCAAGAATAGAAAGGAGAACACGCAATAATAAATCTAAAATGCTGATTGCAATTCGAAATCATTGATAACGTTTTATTTTTATATTATTTTTTTTGTGTCGTGAATATTTGTGAATTTCTCTGATATCCGGAAGACATCTAGTGTTCAATTAATAAGTTAACCATGACTCAAAAACTATTGGAATATTAGAATGTCGGCTTTAAAGTATTTAATAAGCATTTCAAGAATTACGAATGCCACGTCTTTTACCATTAGTTTTAAGCGCATACTATGTCCTGTAGGAAATTTTCTGCTCTACAAAAAATGTGGATTGTTTTTCGAATTATGTTGCGTTATTTTTATAACGGAGGCCTTAATTTTTTAACGCCCGCGGCAGACAGATTTTTAAAACCATTTCCAACGTTAATTTTCTTCGTTATTACGAATTTAAAAACTTTTCCAAGGCCATTTCTTACGTATTTGGACACACTACTTCAGTATCTCCCAATAAAATTTCAAAAAACTGAATTTTCGAAAAGTTCTGGCCATTTTTTTTCCAAACATAACATGTTTTACATTTTTATTCAAAAATGTTTATTTTTCACATAGTAAGTAATCAGAGAATGTGTTACCTGAAAATATAAAGTCCGCAATATGCAGGCTTCGTTATGATTAAAGGTTATGAAACCTTTTCAAAATTTCATGATCGCGGACCCAAAATGGCCGCAGAAGTCTATTTTTCACACAAATATTAATACCCAGTGTCTAATCATCGTCAATCTAATCATTCTTGATAAAATTAGACAATCATCAATGTACAATTGAATCGATGAATAACATATTTATAAAAAATTCGACCAATTTAAAAAATATCGTTCAACATATTGAACCCACAATTTTGATATTTTGAAAATCTAACTTAAAATTCGTGATAAACATACCAACAAATATTTAGATACTTAATGGTATAAAAATAAAAAATTGTTCAGAAGACGTGAACTCTCGGTAATATTTGTGTTATAAAATATCTTTCTGCGGTCATTTTGAGTACGCCATCTTGAAATTTTGAAAAGTTTCACCATTACGAAGCCTGGATATGGTGGATGAGATATTTTCAGATAAAACAGTGCTCTGATTACATACTATGTGTAAAAAATAGCAATGTTTGAAACAAAATTGTCAGAAATGTATATTTTTTTTTAAATGGTCGTAACTTTTACAAAATTAATTTTTTCACAACCAGATTGATAATGAAAGAGCGTGTCCAAATACGTAAGAAATAGCTCTTAGAGAAATTTTTACATTCGGGGTAGCAGAGAAAATTGACGTGGAAACTAACTGAAAAAACGTCTGTAACGGTGTTAAAGGTTAACATGTAGGGGAAGTAGGGGCAAAGTGGGATGGTTTTGGAAAAACTTGTATACAAAAAATATGGGGCATAAGAATGGTTAGGTGTGGTTTAGAAACCCTGATTTAGGTCCTCAACTAACTTATTATGAAACGCATTTAAAAAAAAGTATCTGTTTAATACTCCAAATTTCAATTTTATGAAAAAACTTTTTTTTGAGAAATCTGAAAATCAAGGGCCAAAGTGGGACGGGTTGTTAAAATTACTTTTGGAAAGGTTTGACAGAAAGAAAGAAAGATAGAGAGAGAGAAAGAGAGGGGGAGGGAGAGAGAGGGAAAAAGAGAGAGAGAGAGATTAATTAAAAATTTATTTATTAGTGTCCTGGCCACTACGAGCCGTGGACACAACTCAAGAGAGAGAGAGAGAGAGAGAGAGAGAGAGAGAGAGAGAGAGAGAGAGAGAGAGAGAGAGAGAGAGAGAGAGAGGGAAAGAGAGTTCTTACTTATCTCTGTGAACCTAAATCAAAACGGAATACATCCCACTTTGCCCTACCCGCTTTGCCCCAAAATAGAATTTTTTTGAACACGTCGTAAAAAATCATCATCAACCATTTATTTAACAAAAATTAGGAATTTTTTATTTTTTTTCAATTATTTTTTTATTATTTCCCACGTTTAAATATCACAGATATTTATAAACAGCGCGTAAAAAATGTTTTCGATATCTGATGGAATCTATTGCAGAAATTGAATTTCAAAATGGTGGCTCAAAAATGTACAATTTTGTTTCACAATCATAGTCGCATGTATTCAATCGATTGACCCAAATGAAATTACTTCAAAATTTGGTAATCAGGTAGTTAATGGAGCTGTTGAATACAAATCTGATATAAGTTTTCAAAAAGTCAACATGGCTGATCCACAATACGGAATCAGCGACCACAAAAACCACCAAGTACCAAGAGTGAAGTGATTTCGTTTGATTTCAGTAAATACGTTTGCCATGTTGCGAAAATTTAACATTTTCCCTCCACTTTAACCCCTTGTATTTTTATTGAAGACATCTTAATTCGGTATTCCCACTTTCATTGCTTTAATTTAATTTATTAGATATTGTGGCCCTATTTTACTTCTTATTGATTTAGTAGTAACAAATGTCATCATTAAATCAATATTTAAAGTATTTCAAAAGTAGTCCAATAACGTAATATCTACGAAAAAATGCAATTGCAAATCATTATCGGCCGAAGTTAGCGTTTTACGCTTGCAATACAAATAGAACTAAAATATTCTGTATCAGCAAATTCATGATGGAATCTTGATCTGATTTCCTACAAGTGTGAAAGTTTCGAACGCCTGCCGCATGGTGGTACAACGCATGTACGCTGTGCATTGTGATGCACAATCATTCTCGCAAGTGCTGAAGGTACGAGGTACTCCGTATATGCTGTTCGTTAAAAAAATTCTTTATGAACAGTTTGTGATGTTTTTGATAAACATTACATTCTGAATAATATTTGTAACTATGTCTAATAAATAACTGACGCATAAATGGGTCCTTATGCCTTGTCGATTCTAACAAAACAGATATGAAGAAAGTTGTATGTATGTGTGTTTGAAAAACATTAATCTTTTCCACCATACCTTTCAGGAACTTATGATGATATGCACACAAAAATATCCAAATTTACACTATGGTAAAATTTTGAAGGCTGTCTTTGTCTTCTATTTTCTCGAAATTTTTTGTAGGTACAAACCTGATTTTCGTAATATGTATGCCAATAAACGGCTTCTGTCGTATTACCAAAATACACCAATACAATTTGTAATAAACATACAATAGTCAACCACGCAAAACCTATCGAAAGTATCTTATCAACTTAAACTCATACACATAAATACTAACTTTTTTAGTAGACATTAATAATATTCTCATTTCTTTAGTTACATATGTATCAATTACAAGTTAAACGGCAAAAAAAGAAATAATTACTATGCATGACTGAAATCATGCATCGGTATTTCCTTCTTGAATCATTTTAACGAATTAAAAAGTAAAAAGTGAAGAACGACTTAAAAAGTTAATTACAGTGTCTAATTTACTTAAACATATACTTTAATTTACTTAATCTCTATGGATATTAATATTGATCGGATATGCATAAGCCGGTTCCAGTTTGTTAGATAGGAAAGTTTACAAAATATTTCTAAGAGGATTGAACGATATTATTAAAGAGCAATATTCTATTGGAACTTCACTTTCAAGATCTTATTTCCACGCTGAATTACTGATCTCTAACACCCAGCAGTTGGGATGTGATACATGCATATCGAAATGCAATCTTGTAAAAACTGTGAAAGCCAACATTTGAAAAATCCATCAACAAAGTTATATTAATTAACACTTTAGTGCTTTCTTATTGATGTTAAAATTTGATAAATTATTTTCTTTGCCAATTATGACCCCCAGACTATTTCTTTTCAAAACTCCTTTGAAAACTACCTGCGCTGTTGACCGTGACAAAGAAATTGAACGTCATTTGCATCACAGCAACATACTAAGAAGAGCACCAAAGAAATTAAGTATCCAACGTAGTTGATGCCGGCTGTCACAGTTATATCTGTTTAATAAAATAAATATAGTTCAAATAAATTTCATGTTGGAACGAAAAGTCTTTTTCAGTAACTACGGTAGCTCAGTATTATCTGATAATGATATGGGAAATAGTCTAATAACTATATAATTTTATGTATCGTATTATTTTCCAAATTTCTTACTAATAAAAGTACCCTGAAACCAGATTCTATCATGAAAATAATAAGACCTTAACATTTTAAATATTTTCAAAAGAAATAAAAATACAAGATTTCTTTTGATTAGATGAATGCATAATGTAACTTACATCCCCGAGAAAAAAAGATGATAAAAATCGGATCAAAATCTGATGAAAAGCGAAAAACGTTCTAATATCGATATTATATATTAAAGATATTAACGATATAATAAAAAGAAACAAAGATTGATCTTTATTTATTTTTAACGATACTGTTTTTTGGTTCATATACAGTAGTCCCCTCCTTCTCAATATTTGCGTTCCCAATATTTGCTACCCCCTACTATTTGCCTTACCCCTCGATTGCTCTTCCCCACCACTTCTCACAAAGCGGGAATTCTGTGGCGACATCATGCATGCGCGATGTAGGAAAGGTTAAACGGACTGCTTCTCGTTCTATAACTGTATGTTGGTAGAGTGGGTGAAAATTTCTTCCCCTCGCTAGGCAAATATCGGGAGGGTTAGAAAAGGCCAGACAAGACGGACGAGGCAAATATTGGGGGAGGGGGGGGGCGCACTGTAGATTTGTTCCAATTCATCTTTTCGAATTCGCAGTTATTCAATATTATTACATTGTTTAATTTCATTATTTTGTAATTGTAATACACTTGGGTATTAATACGTAACAATAAGACATATTAGGTACTTCTGGAATGTATGTTGATTCTATACAATTTCGTAATATAACCCAGATTCGGAGGGATTCATATTTTCAATCCTCCTGAATTCGTAATTTATCAATGCGAATCCAAGATAATGACCACCATTGTTTTTGAAAAGCATGAAATTAATTAAAAAATTTTAAAAATCGTTCGAAATGTACCTTATTTGCTAATTTGGAGGGCACTTTTTCGAATGGTGACTTCAAAATTTCAAAAAAAAATAAGTATTTTTCTTTGATTTTGGCAAAAGTATGTGAAAAAACTCATTTTTGCGGGTAATTTTTTGTTTAAATTTCATTTTTGAATGAAATGCACCGAATGTTTGAACTTGAAGGATATGCAGGTAGACATTTTTTATTTCACCTTGAAATATTCAGAATAGCGGCTTATGCCAATGAATTTTAAAAAAATTGTTTGATTATGAAAATACAGTATTTTAAACAAATTTTCAACGGAACTTAACACCACGGACATAATCTTTTCTCAGCCATTTTTAATTTAGAAATTTTGACCTCACATACGTAATCAGCAACCTCGAAAACGTACAGATAAAATTTTTCCGCATGTCGAGAAACAACTTCCGAAGTTTCTGATCTATGGGCGCCATATTGGGTCAGTAATTTTGAATTTCGAAATTTTGACATCAGATTCGTCATCAGCATATCAAAAAACATTTTACGAGATAGGTAGTTCAGTTGGAAAATTGTTAAAAATGCTATATCTCCTTACTGCCAAAATAAAAAAAAATGTCTTGGAATAAGCGACCATTTTTGATATTTCAAGGTGAAATAAAAAATTCCTACCTGCATATCCTTTCAGTTCAAACATTTTATGCACTTTTGATATACTTTCTCCGTCAAAGAAACCGCGGTTTCGAATGAAAAATGAAATTTAAAAAAAAATGACCCGAAAAATGCGTTTTTTTTTTCACATACTTTTACCAAAACAAAGGAAAATATTCAATTTTTTCAAATTTTGAAGTCGCCATTCGAAAGAGCACCCTCGGAAATAGTAAATAAGGTACATTCCCAACTGTGTATCTATTATTTTCAGTCTGAAATAAGCGGTGGAAGATGTACATGGGAAACGTGCATTCTGGACGTTAAAGGGATTCACACGTATTCATATAAATCTGACCCAATTCGTCCTTTCGGATTCAGATTCATTCACCGTTGTTAAATTGCCTTCGTTATTATTTAGTGATTACAGACACGTAGGTAGGGATTAATATGAATACTCTGGGCTTGGACAAATTATGAATTGAATTGTATCCGTCTGAATCCGTTTGAATTCACTTCAATTCTGTTTACGCTTACTGGACAGTACTTTAAATATTTTCCAATAATTATGGATTCTTAGTACATAATAGTTTAACAGTAAAATATACACGTGTTGGAACAGGATGCCACATGACATGGAAAGTCGACAGGATTAAAAAGCTGATGTAAACATTGAAAAGTGGTTTATCTCGTTGGACTTTCCGATAACGCAGGACTTCTGGATAAGATGTTGGATTAAAAATTGGACTATCGGGATGAAAAGGTAATTAAGATAAATGATGGAATGGGGATTTTTCGATTTCGATCCCAAAGCAGACGCCGCCGATGATCCACGGCGCTTTCCCCGTAAATGGAGTACGCGACGAAAACCGGGTTGGCTCTTTCTCTTGCATTCGCGTGCGAGTCTCGCCGTCGGCCAATGTCCGAACGGAGTTTTCAGCTTATCTACACATCAGCTCTTAGGAGGGGCTCCTCAGAGTATAAAACTCTAAATCTCTGGATTTGGAGGTCAGTCGGTGCTGCAATTCTTTACACTCGAGATAGAGAAATAGATACGGAATTTTGTGTTTTATTATAAAACGATTTTATTGTGTTACTTGTGACATACGTTAATCAAGCAAAAATCATCATGCTGCAAGTGAGTCATTTATTTAGTTCTTTAGTTTAGTATTTTGACCAATTTGGTAAATTTTTTTTAAATTAAATTTTAGCAATTTCATTGCTATTTTATTTCGTTTTAACCGAAATTATTTGAATTCAAAGTGATGTTTTGTTAAAAAAAAATCCAAATACTGTATTTTTACATTCAATGCTTATTATCTCAAGTTAATTTATTTTTTTTTTAATATAGCATCTAGTTAGCTTTAATTTACAGTTTCAATTGGTGTTTAAATCTATAAAGTTAATTTTATTATTTAAGGAATTACAGTCTTTGACTACAAATAATGTGTCATGATTTCGAATTCTTTGGCGATATAAAATAAAAACGCCTAGAACATCATTTAAAGTAAACAAACCAGTGTATTTAGTTATTTTACTTAAAAAATTACATTTTCATAGTTGTCATTATTTTTGAAGTGTTAAATGTTTCTACTAATTATTTTTTTTATAAATCAAAATTGAAGTACTCTAAAATAGTTTTGAAAAAAAAGTAATCCGTAAAAGGAATACATCCTTCTCTTCCTGACTATTTTCAAAAAATCGTGACTATATGAAGCAAAAGGTTGTGCCTATTTAACAATAATATTATGATTATTAATCAATAAATACGACTGAATTGCAGGCATTTATTTTTTATCTATTTTAGTAATTTGCGATATTATAAAAAAGAAACATCTACGCGTTTATGTCAGGAATGAACTGGATGTTCAAGAACTATTTACGTTTCTTTAAAGAAGTCGGTCTCCCAACATTGAAATTTTAAATTAAAATAAAACTCATCATTTTTTCAAACTTTTTTGGTCCCATTAGAAGTAATAAAAAAAACGTTTATGAAAGATAAATATTACAAATTTGTCAATTAAAAAATGTAATGAGAAGTTTAAAAACTTACAGTGTTCATCAAGTTTTTAAGGATAATTAACTGATTATTTAAATATGAAAAATTAATTCAAACAATTAGGGTACAAATTCCACTTACTTATTTTCCTAACCCTTGGAGTTCATTGATCCTTTTATTTGATTTTCGAATCAATCTGAATTATTTAAAAGCGTCTAATGTAATCGAAAATTTTGATAAAACAGATTAATAACAATTATCACTCATTCAATTTGTTGTCCCTTTTCAATTTTAATGATTACTCTTTAATTAATGCACACTGAGAAAGTGTGAATTATATAATAATTTAACCAGGTTATTGTTAAATCGGACTTCAAAAAATTTATCAGGTAATTTTGATTGCAGAAGATTTTACATGCACTTCTATGTCATATACAAAATTGAGCATTTCTTAAATCACTATTGTTAATGTAATAATAATAATAATAGCATTTTTATTGTTAATACAAAAGGCGGGCAACAGCTTTGATTTGCTGTTTTAAAGACTAAGCTAATTTTTTTTGTATTTAACTGTAAAAAAATAACTGTAAACGTTACAATTTCTTAATACTGTAAGTAGTACAACAAAATAATTTCATTGCCTGACAGTAAACACGTGATCTTTAAGTTTCCTTACTTAGGTTTCAGTATTTTAAAGAATTTATTACTTTTATCTGTATTTTCAATAAACAGTTAGGAAATGAAAATATTAAAACAGTTTCATTATTGCTAATTCTATTTAATAATGACGTATCTTGAGTTGCTTAAACGATTAATACAACTGATTTATTATAATCGAATTCTATGGACTTAAAAATAAAATAGCGGTTCTGATAAATTTTTCTATTCCTACATACTAACCCAAATCGTTAAGATTCAAATAATTAAAAATCAACTACTTATTAAGAACGTTTCAAATTAAACAAATCTTGTTGATATTTTTTAAACAATGTGGTAAAAAAGACAACTACATCTTAACAATCAAATAAAAAACGTTCAAGTCACAAGTTCAGTGTAATTAAAATAATTCATTGCTTAAAAACTCTTGCAAGCAAGTGAATGAAACTACTTTCTTAATTAATTTGTGGTGAGTTTTGCAGTAAATGTTATTGATGATATCTGTTAAAAATTATTCAGAAGCCTTATCAACATCTTTATTTTGAGTTAAATGAAAAATACTACGCATTTTATGTTTTAGTACCTATAATATTAGATATACTGTTTAAATTGTTCGAATTCAGTAATTAAATGGAGCTTAACATGTAATAATTAGCAAATTATAAAAATAGTGGATAAATCGTTTTACATTTAACTGTGTATTTTATAAGTTTTAGTTAATTGCAAATGACCACGAAAATATTTTTGAATTCACAAACAAGAAATTAGTGCATATGACGGTAAACTTTTTATGACAGCAAATTTGTTTAGTTAATAATTCATTTATAAATATATTAACATAACTATTAATTGAGTCTTCATTTATATGGCGTTAGTACTTTAATTTCTTAAATCATCTATTTATATTAGAAATTTCATCCCAGTATTTCTTCTTAAAGGGAGTGTTCGGCAACAAAATCAGCTCTATGAAATACCTCTGATATATTAGTAATTTGTTATGTGAAATTCACTGGTGGTACAATAAAAAGTGAAAACAATCTTTCTGATTCAAAACAGAATTTTTTTTTTTTAATGGAATTTTTCAAGTTCCATCTGCAGTTATTTAGAAAATGTGTTTTTATGTTTACCTTAATTTGTAAATTAATTTTTAGAGATTTTAAAGCATTTTTTTGACAAATCAAATTTTTTGTTTTAATTTATGGGTCAACAAATTATTTCTTTAGTAATTTAATATGAAATCCAGTGGTTGAAAAATTAAAAATATTTTTTGAACGAAAGAAAAAAACAATTCTTGACCCATAACAATTTTTTTTCGAAAAAACAAAATTTGCATTTGCCATAAAATTTATAGGTCAACAAAATTTTTCATACATTTTACTCCAGCACCACTAAGTCCCTCGTCAAATATGACTATAGAAATAATTTGTTAAAATATTTTAAAGGTGTATTTCATAATGTATACATAAGTTAATTTTGTTACTGAACCCACCTCATGCTTAATAATATAACGCTCGCGATGCTTTTAAACAATTAATAACAAAAAAAAAAATTAATCACCTATTTTAACTGAATTTCATAAATTACGTCATATTTTTAAAAAGTGTTTAGGTTATGTTAAAAATTAATTATATTTCTTTGATTAAAAATGTTTTTTCAACCTATTTGAGAATCAACATACACTACCGGTTAAAAATTCGTGAACATTCTGGATTTTCTAGTTCATAAAATAATGTGTCATATCTCCGAATCCTTTAAAAGATATTCAAAACAACTCCAAAGCATGACTTCTTTTACAAAAATAAATTGTCAATTAGTGCATTCATTTTTATGTCAGGCATTATATTCTCTTCGTTGTATTTTTTAAATGTTCAGTTTTATCTCTAACTGATAGTTTTAAAAAGTTTCAACGATGGCCATTCATTTTTAATTTACTCCAAAACAAAACTACCACATTTAATTTTTAATAAAAATTGCTACCTCTTTTGGTACCGAAATTACCACTTTTAAAAAATTCTTAATTTTACTTATTTAGTCCGAATTTATTGAAAAAGACCAAAAGTTCTTGAAAATGTAGTTTATTCGTATTTCGCGAATCAGTATGACGTGTTTCTATTAAAGAAAATGCAAAATATTCAAATTTATAAAAAAAAAAAAATTTACTGAATATGAACAACAATTCAAAAGTCTGTATTTGTAACCATTACTTTTGTTACTTGATTGAATTATTGAATACGATCACTAATTTTGTTATTCGAATTTTTTTGTTTGAACTGTAAGTATTCAATTTGGTGATAATGTAACATGACTTATGCGTTACTGAGTTCAAAATCGTTAATCGGGGATTCTTGGGCCGCTGAATAGAAATTCAATGTTGGTTTTTAATGAATTCAAAATGATGAAATATGCCGGATGAAAGTTAAAAAAAATAATTTTGAACAAATTATGTTCAAAGAGGATTACGAAGTATCTGATTTCAAACTCAATAATATCCTAACCAAATTAAAAATGGCAGATGGAAAATGGCGGATAAAAAAAACCTTGAAACCTACGGATACGTGATTTCACTTACATTTTTACTGTTTCAAATTTCAATGCGGTCTGAAGATTTCGGAGACCCAATTTTGCTTCAATTGATGCTTCTTCATATCTTGATTTTAGCCTTATTGAACCCTTTATTTTTTGTAAATCCATTTAATCAAAATAAAAAACCTTATCTTACCAAAAAAGAAATAATTATTGTTCGAAACATCGTCATTAATGAGATTTTCCTAAAGAAACTGATTTTTGTTTATTTATACGGGCTAAACAATAAATAATCATTACCTCAATCAGGTACCTACTTATTTCCAATTTTTATATCATGCTTATTTCATCGCTAAATTAATAGAAAATATAAAAATATCGATTATTTAAGCGTATTTTATTATAAACTTTAATATTTTTCATCATCTTTAAAAGAAAAGTTTCCTTAAGATTTTCGAAATATTGAACTGAATATTCGATCAATTTTGACTCAATAAGAAGAATTGAAACTTTTCAAAAAGTCATTATTCAATAAAAACTCAACATTTTAGAAAAATGACGAATTTGACGGTCTTGATTTATAGAATGTAAGAAAGAGCAACCGCAATAGTAGGAACATTTTTTAAACTTTCAGTCAAAAATAAGAATCGGAAGAAAAATTCAACATTTTGAAAATGCAAAAAAATACTCCAAATGTAAGGTTTATTTCTAAACTTTTACAAATTTATCAGGTGTTTCAGTGTCGTCAAAGGATTCCTGAGTATTACATATTATTTGACGATATTTTTTTTAAGTTGGCCATTGTTACGATAATGTACCTACGGCGACTTAAACAATAAATTAATTTTCACTTTCTTTTGTTTAAAGTAATATTTTAACCGAGTAACCTACATAATATTTTAGAATAAAAATTGGAAAGCAAAAAATTGTTCATCATAGAAAATCATAAAACTCCTGTAGATTTTGCTACGATCTATATTTTTTGAAGTAAGAAGTCAGCTACTTTTGTAGAATAAGAAACGTTGACATGAACAGCATGAATAGAAGGAGTTTATTCATTTGAGATTGGTTATTCTTACGTTAAGAGTGAAAGTGCGTAAGAAAAGCATTATAGGGAATTTTATTTGTAAATTATATCTTTTATAAGATCTAATGGTCTAAATTGCATTCGTTATTGAAAGTTACTAAATCTGAGACAGAAGTATACATTCTAAACTCTCTTTTTTCGCAAATTAGTTAATGAGAAGAGAATTTCTGCCGACAATGAAAAGGAAACTAAAACGTTTGAGTTTTGGACTCCCTGAGAACTTTTGAAATTACATCCTCAATTATATCTAACTTCTTCTGTTTCTTTAGTATCATAAGACTTTTTAAATGACTTCAAGTAATCAGCAATAAAAAATAGTAATGGCGTAAAATGTAATTTGATATTATTGTTCAACTCGGGTTTAATTCGTTTTATTACAATTTTAGTATGTATATATAAATTTTCACCGATTGAAACTTGATCTCCATTTGCAAGTAATAACCATGTACTCAACATGTTACATATTTCCGAATTTAAATCAATTACTCTAATAATTGTATACCAGTATATACCGTAAAAATTACTTGAGTGCCTTAAAGAGACATTGCAAACTATCCAACAGTATTCAAAAGAACTCTTAAGGATGACTCAGTCGACAATTTGAAAACATACAGTAAAGTCTTAAGTTTCCCTTATTTTGAATTATCTTTCGAGTAGTATTTAAAACATCTTGGAACGAACTTAAAGTGTATATAACATAAATGTGTATATTCTCTACTTTGTTGAAAAAGTCACTGAACTCGACATATTTTTTGTACAAAATTGAGACACAATGTTTCGTAAAATTTAAAATTAGAAATATTAAAAATCTAGGATTTGACCATGTTTTGAAGTAGACCATTAAATAGTCCTTTCGCCAGCTTTAAACCCCGCTTATCCAATTTTGTAAATTAAAAATGGCGCAGGTAAAAAATCATTCTTTGCAAATTACAATAGTCTTTGACTGAAAAGGATCCAGAAAGATCGAAAATTATCGATAAATATCCAGAAACTTCACAGATTCTGAACTTCTCTGCTGTAAATGCCGAGAAATGCATCTTTTCGACAATTATTTGCAGACCTTATTCTTTCATCGCAATAATTATATATAATATTTTATTTTTTTCGAAAAGAAAGTACACGGAGAAAAATAATCAGCAAAATCAGCCGAAAAATCCGCAGATTCTACCAATTTTATCCTATAGGGACAGTTGTTGGAATTCCGTTAGGGATAGCCAATAATTTCAGCTAAATTTACTGAAAAAGTCCGCAAATTTAACGGAACAAATCTGCTAATGTAGCGGAAATTTAGAGCTAAGCGCGAATTGAGTAGGGTTAAGGCTACATTAGCGGAATCAAAACAGCTAAAATTGCATATATTTTCGGCAATTCCAGCCGAAAATTTTAGCTGATATGAATCAGCTAATCCAGCGGAGTCATTTTTCTCCGTGTAGAAAGGGGGAGGGGTCAAAATCACTTGAATTACGACCAATAAAAGCACTAAAATTACGACCAAAATAGTGATTCCGCTATTGTCCACCGTTGCATGAACCTTCTTTCCACTTTTTAAGGTTATTTTAATCTTTAATGTTTTTATTCTTACTTCAGATTCTAAAAGAGTGATGTCAAAACATACAAAATAACAAGTTTACATGTACTTTGAAAAACTTTTTAATTTCACTCGAAGCAGAGTAAATGTTGAAAATGTGATCGGCTAATTTCAATTTTTGGAGTCCGTCTTCGAATTCGCAATCAGCGACGCCGAAAACTCTGTTTTGCTAATTGTAACTACATTTTATATCTGTCTTTTGAATTGAGAAATTTAGCATATATCGGCGTTAATGGGTTAATAATACTTCACCCTGCAACAATTATATCTATATCTAAAAAACGTATTTTTAATTTCATATATCCCTAAGAAATTTTCAATTCTACGAATCTTCATAGATGCTTCATCCTTATCTATCTGTACAAATTCAAGCGTCGATTCTGGTTCTGGCTTTTTTTGATAAAATATTTCTAGCTTTCTTGCTATGTTTTTCCAAGAACAGGAAATCAACATTTTGTAGATATAAACACGGTATCAAAATACTATGAAAAAGAAAGTGTCTTTTTTTATTGTCTTTTTTTTTTGCCACTTAACGCTTTCTGTTTTAGCGAAAATTAGTAACCTACATTCTAAGACTGTTATTAAAAGTAACTCGATAATTTGTCTGCAAAGGAATCGCACAATAACAAAAGCTTTGTGCTATGATAATTGCATGTAACAAGTATGACAATAATGAGCTACTAATAGCTTGAGAAATTAATTCTGAAGGAACGAAATTTGCTTCTAACGCTAAAAAATAGACTAAGAATCAAATGAATAGGCATTTATATATTCACAAAGTTTTTGTTAGAATATTCAGAGCTCTCATAACCTATTCTTGTTCCGGGTAAGTTTTTAAATTAGATATTTCTTTTTAGCAAGGCGGGTTTAGTTTAAAATCTCTACAAACTTTGCATTACAAGAAATCTGCAGAAGGAGACCAGGTATCAGATTCTTTTGAATCGGAAAATACTTTTTGTGACAAATTTTACAATTGCTGATAGTGATTTAGGAATACCGAAAATTCGCATTGAAATATTTATATCTGAATTTACAGCGAATATCAAAATATCGAATATCAAACATTATTAATTAAAACTGTTTACCATTTTTTCAAAAAAAAATTTTTTGCATCTGTGATGTATTACAATCTGTCAACAATTGATGTTTTCCTCTTAATAATTACTTAAACAAGGTAAGTTTTTTGTTTGGTTTTTTTTACTATAATACTTAATTATTTAGATTTTTAAAATCCGGTCTATAGATCTAATGGTTTAAATCTCTTAAACCGGCGAATTTCATTTGGCATATTCGATTCAATCCGCACCAATGCGTTTGTCATTCTGACGAAAATTTTCAATCCATTTCTTTCCACAATTTCAATCCGAATGAATCCGTTATCATTCCGACATAAGTTTCCGAGCCATTTCATTCTGTGATATCAATCCTAATGAATCCTACCTTATTACGCATATACAGTATTAATATCAGATTGTTATCAACTAGAATAATTCAATTTGAAACGAAAAATTCTTTATTTATATTGATGCTGACTGATCATGCAGTCATTAATATGAAATTCAGTTTAATATTATGTCTAATCACAAACCATTCATAATAATTAAATAGAATATTATAGGTTATAATTACAAATTATTTACACTAAATAATGTTGCGTGTGTTTTTATTGCAGCATATTATTGCGGCATCTTGTATTGCTCTCATATCAGCGAGCCCACCGTTGAGTGGTAAGTAACACATTTTCTCTGATATATTATTCAATCCAAATTCCTATTTATAGATTTTATCATGTCTATGGAGAGTACACAGGAAAAACAAAGTTTATCCATTTCGAAATTTTGATTTTAAATTTTATTATTCCATTATACTCCTTTTTCATTTCGTATCTACTTCTACTGATCGAAATTGAAACTAAAATGGTATTAAAATTACAGTGCGGTTCTTAAGAAAAATGGACAAACCTGGGCTTTTCGTATTCATCCTATATTATATAAAGCGTATGGTTTTAAAAATCTGCCAAATCCATCCTTTTTTTGTGGAAAAAAAGTAAAAACTGATCGTGGCTAAAACTTAAAAGATAGTAGAAACTATACCGATCAATCGAATGCAATATAAAATTAGCGAAATACACCTGTAAAAGCAGTGTACTGCAGAGTACATACAGTAGAGTCCCAGTATATTTGCGTCTCGCTTTATTTATTTCCCAGCATATTTGCCTAGTTCAGTCTCATTATATTTGTCTGTCGCCGCTCTCTTTTTCCTCCACCCTGCACGCTGGGGCCTCAGGAAGGGCCTTCTGTGACGTCACAAACGCAAAGCGACTGTGGAGAGTGGGAGAAGCGGTTTTGTCAAATATAAGGAGACGGGAGGGGCAGGCGTGGAACCGAGCGGGCAAATATATCGGGACTCTACTGTAATACGAAGCTTTACGAAATAGACATGGCAGTGTTTATATGTTAACATTGGATTTGGATGATTTTTATTTAAATTGTTGGTTCCAACTGAAAGATTTTGATTTCCAAAATCAATTGGTAACGAGTCATGCAATCGTCTATGAAACCGAATTAACAACGTTAATAGTTACAATGATAATTATGATAACATTTGATGACGAGTTTCATTTTACACAAAAGTTAGTATTTACATAGGCTGTCGATTGAAACGAAAATGATAAATTTTATCACCAACACGTAAAGACTTCGAATTTGTGCAGGTGTAACAGAAAACACTTTACTTTACATATATAATATATTACTAACCATGGTCAATATATTTTCTTTAATAACGACAGTGATTAATTAGTCACGATTTGGCAGATTTTGAAAAGCAATGATTTTCGATGAAGCCAATATATAACTACAATTTATTCCGAAGTTTTACAGGATGCACTTTTTTTATATTAACATTATTTAAATAAGGCAAAATTTACACATAATTGAATCGGCAGGTTATCTCAATTTTCTGAGTTCGCAGGTTTTGGAACTCGATCCCTGATATATTTTCATTATAGTTACCATTGTAAGTTTCTTCACTGAAATTATTAAAGTGAAAATAGTTCATTTATTTTTGTTCATCCATTGTTCGTAGAATTCATTTTGTTACCACTAAAATCATCTTTCCACCATTAATTCCTTTATCCTTCTCATTTCATTAAACTCAAGACTTCTTGGTACACATTTAAATCATAATGTCTATACTAAAACATAATTATTATTTATATATTTATATTATTTATCGACCACACACACACACACGGACACCTTAAAGTAAGGAAATAATAATATATTTAATTTTGGATGGAATCTTCTATCAGAAAATCTCCAGGAGTACCGAAAGAGAGTTTAATATATAATAATATTAACAACTACTATCGGTACATAAACAGTAGGTACTGAAAATAATTAAAAAATTATCATGATTTTTTCGAGTTTTTACATTCGATTCAAGATCGTCTTTTTTCGTTTATATTAATATACTATTGGTCAAAATAAAATGAAAAATTTAACAATTTTGGGTCGCAATGCACTATTTGTTCAAGAAAGGTAGAGCAAAGAAATCGAAAAAACTAAAGCTTTCTGGTTGAAGAGTCTACTTTACTCGATAGTTTTATCTGCTCTCTAAATTTCTTGGAATGAGAATTCACTTTTTAATTAGTGAAAACCGAGCAACTGTCGCAAAAGAGTGAATATTCAAGTCTTTAAGAGTGGAAATTCACTCTTTCCTCCAGAGTTGACAACTGTACGATTCTGAGGGGAAAGAGTGAATTTTCACTCTATTTAGATTGAATATTCACTCTTTGTGAATATTTGTTCTGTTTTCACTAACGAGACAGTGAATTCTTACTACAAGAAATTTAGAGAGCGCATCCCTCGATGCAAGATGTAAACTTTCAAAATCCCTTGGAGTAAAAATTCAGCCACTATTTCACGAAGAGTGCAATTTTCAATCCATTAAGAGTAATATTTCTCTCTTCTAGGAGTCACTTTTTATCTTTCACTCTTGATAGAGCGAAATGTCACTCTTCATAGAGGGAAATGTTCGCTCCTAATAGAAGAGTGGCTCAATTTTCACTCCAAGGATTTTAAAGCGTAAATTTCTAAAATATCGACTTTGACATTCATTAAAACCTACTCAATGATACGTCTATACCGAAACAAAATCAAGATACATTTCCGGTACTGGGGAGTGCATTGGTCTTCACATTCTAAATTCCGTCGAGTGAACATCCACTCTTCATGAAGAGAAATTTAGCCACTGTGGTGAAAGAATGATGTATCGCACTTATAAGAATGAAATTTTCCTGCGTGATGAACTTTTAATCTAGAAAGAGTTAATTTCCACATCTTAAAAATTAATTCTTTTAATAGAGTGTACCAATTATCACTCCTTATTGAGTGAATTCTTCAGAAATTTAAAGATCAAATTCGCTTTAATTACTTTGAGTGCAAGGATTCTCATGAATATCAAAACAAAATAAAAATCATATTAACCAAGCTTATTTATCAACACGTGGTATTCACAATTGACTAACAAAAATTAAACGTCGTTTAGAAATGGGATTCACACTATAGAAGTGCGGAAACCGTCTCTTTTTTTTTTGTTTTCTTTTTTCAGTGTGTATTTTTGCTATGCTTTTTGTCCTGAAATATCTCCTTAGCAACTTCTGTACTCTATTTAGCGTCTATCATATTTCATTAATCTGTTTTATAATTACACCCTTTAAAAGTGTTTAAAAGTTTTGATTCTATTGTATTCGATATTGTATAAGATATCGAATTGTTCTTTTTTAAGTTGATATTCCTGCATGACAACTTTTCGAAATCCATCTGTAACCTAAAGTAAACTTATAATCAGCTGAGCAACTACTAGTACTATACCCACACAGCACTTTCCTGGGGACTTCCTCTGGAGCTCTTCAGGACGTCCAAATGTCCGCATTTACCATCCTGTTAACGTCCACAGGACATCCTCAGGATACAGGACGCCTTGAGGACGTTAATAGGACGATAAAAGCGGACATTTGGGCGTCCTGAGGAGCTCCTAATCCACACAAATATTTGATAGAATTTTGTGTTTGAAAAATTGATTCACTGACAGATACAGTCAAATTATTTTGTATTCACATCCTTGGGACTACACCAGTTTAGCAATTTTTGAATAATTCGTAGCTTTTAGAATATATCCCATCCTGTCAAAGAGATCATCTATAAATTATGTACGGGTGGGTATTTCAAATATGCCCTATCCGAATCTTCAACCCTATGCTTTTCATCGTTCTACACATTCATGCTACCGTTCTCCAGTGCGATATCAGAATTACTTCGTCTGATAGTCATAATTTTATCTTTAACCACAATTTAAATTACATTTTTTTTATTTTTAAAGTCTTCTACTTTCATATCATGGTCATCCACATTCCTTCAATCGAATCCACTTGCTAATTTTCTCGGGCAGTATCATGGAAAAAACAATCTACGAGAGAAAGTATAATCTTTCAATCATGCCTTCTCTACACTTATTAATTCATGGCGTAATAATTTGTAAATGACTGCTCACGAAGATGGTGGGCAAAATTATATTGACTAATTACAAAGTTCGGGACACGGCTACATGGCAAAAGATGACAAATACATATCGGAAAATTCTGGAAAACTTCAGAAATTATTCAAACGTCGTTTATTGAAATCAAGAAGAAAAAGCAATTCAAAATTTTGAAAGAAAACTATACTTTCTGTAATTTTGTCTTTCGCACTGTCACAATATGTTTCTTAGCAAATACCAGAAGTGACATTCATGTAGCAGTTCTATAACTGTTATTTAGTTACGTAAATGTTACTTGGTTATTACATAACAGTTATTTCTTTATTTTCTGGGCAAATCATAAGTTCTTGATTGTTATCAACAATTACTGATTACTTTGACCTCATTTTGCCAAAAAAGTTGGCATTCAGCTGCCCAAATTACGTTAATAACGCCTGGTTTATACGAGGACACATAAAAGGATACAAAGTGGTCGTTTTTTTATGTTCTTAGAAGAAGAGTCCAGAGTTGGTTTTGTGTTTTTTTTCTCCTAATGCGAGATCATTATTTATCTTTACTTCTTCGCTTTTTTTTTTGGTATCAGCTGCCTATCCCAATCATTGTGAATGTCAGTTTAATCATTGGGTACTAAATACTTGATAAGACACGACTTATTAAATATTGATTATGATTTAGACAGGTATTAATCATTATATATTAATCAGTATAATTCTGACTACTCTATACTAATGATAACTATCTAGTCTAATATACTTTTTGCAAAATAGTCGTCACGCCTTATTTATAGAGGTTTGAAAATGCATTTCAAATATTACATATTATGACATTTTTACATCTTTAAATAACGAATCAGTCTACAGAAACTGAAAAGAATAGAAAAGCCATTATTTTCAACACTCAGGCGTAAAATTTCATTTTATGAACCGGACTTTATAATAAATTCTTACTTGACACACATCGTATATAAAGTTCAGAAATACGTAATTGGGACAGTTATTGATAAATTCTTGCAGAATTATTTATAAATATTGCCTTTCAAAATGCACTAACAAATATTCGGATGTTTCACAAACTATCTCTGAAGGCATTCTAGAAAGTTATCTAGCTTCATAAATTTCCATGAAACATCAAATCAATGAGCAGAAAATAGAAATATGTTGCCGTGTAAGGTATTTCATGAGACCAGTGCATTCAAAATCAATAAAACGTCACGTGAAGTCTACACGAAAGAGAAATGTCTCTTCAGCAATCTCCAAACTGATCTAGGAAATGTGTAATTTAATCAGTCAATAAACAAGTGAATACCAATGATAATTAATAAATAACTCTTAAAATAGTTGATGACAGATGTGCAAAGTCAAATAATTATTCATGATGAATATTACATAACGAACCATTTTTATTTTATATATTGCATACAAAATATGAATGTCAAGACAGCATATTTTGGTACTAATTGCCATGACATACTTTGTTGTACTGTAATTATTAGTAATTGGAATGATAGGTACTAGATATCAATAAAACGCTGTTAACAAGATCTCTCTAAAGTACAGAAAACAAAAAGTTCTTTAATTTACAAACGACTTTCTGGACTAAAAATGAATATTTTATTCGTGCTTTTATTTGAAAACGAGAGAGGTTTATTAAAACTAATTTTAATATCGTTGCTGTTTTGAAAAATATTTTTTTTGTGAATCAGGGTAAGGTAATAATATCAATTACATTTAAAACGGTGGTAATTAATAAAGAATACTTTCTTCTTAGACGAAGGTATTATATTGCTGTTTCTCACGAAATGATGAGGCTCGCCTTAATTGCAAATCTTCACTTGAGCAAAGAAGCGTAACATTTTACTTTTTACTTGATACAAGCTAATATACTATAAGTACATGAGTACCAATTCGCGAATTACACTCTGTTTTCGGTTTTTCATTATGGAAACAGGAAAAAAGTGTGGATAAGAAGAATAAAAATTTAAGATGTACAAAGATATAAAGGATTTGAAGAACAAATTAAGGGCATGTACGATATCTTTTCTAAATTATTGCTAACGGTTCTTTAAAATTTATTAGGTCAAAAACCGATAGTTAAAAAACCTACAATCGAAAAGCCGACACCCAAAAAATCGATAGTGCCCGCTTGTCGATGTGTATATTTTTTCTTATGTCGCACCATCGTTTTATGCCGTAATTTATGTATATAAATATTACAAAATCTTAAGGAAGCCTTCAAGGTTACATATATCTGCTATATTGAATTACTATATTTAAGAGTTGACGCATCGTCATGATTCTAATTGTATGTAATGATAAAAAATCTCAATTTTACACCAGTTGGCACTAAACAAAAATCAATATTATTTTTTAAAATCAACTTTTACAACATTTGCTAAGATGCCAGTTACAATAATTCTTTCAAAATTTAATACCACTGTTTTATTTATTTCTAATAATATCATTTATTATTGACAAATTGCCAATAATCAACCCCGAGTTTATCGAATATAAAAATGACTCATAGTAAGGTTTTTTTTCGATCTTAGTCCATTTATCTCAATGCACATCGATCTATATCGATCTCTGACGATCTTTTTCCATCTCCATGGATTGCAATCGATTTTGAGAGGTTAAGAGTTATTAAGGTGGATGGAGATAGATCAAGGTACTGAGAAAGAGCAATAGAGCTCGACAGAATTTGGGAAGAATGGCAGAGATTGCTAAACATCAAAAAATGGCCAAAGATCAATATAAAAAATCGACAGATATCAATGAAGATGGGAATAATATGGAGAGAATTCAGTAGAGATCGATATAAATCGATAGAAATTGAGAAAGATAGATAGATCCAGGGATTTTGAAAAAGATCGGTAGTGATGGAAAGAGAGAGTAAGATCTCAAAACGACTATAAATTCCAGCCTTAGAAAGATCGAGGATATTGGGAAAGATCGATCGAAATCCCTAATCCCTAATTATTTAGGTTCAAAATCATTTGAAATTAAATTCGTAGCTGCTCCCTTTTTTAAGTTAAGCGAATTTTTGTATTTTAGTTTCTAAACGAAACAAAATGAACCTGTTGTATTTGCAAACATTAGACTGAACCTAATTATCTGAAATTTTTCCTCAAGATAGGAAGAAAAATTTCCCGAGATGGAATTGATCGATAATAAATTCCATGAAGTGAAACATACTGGACCATATTACAGTAATTGTCCCAATGTATAAAAATATACAACCTTTTACTCCAAGACACCATTTAACTCAAAATTTCTACTGAAATATTCAATAATAAGGTGCTTAGTTTTATGACTAATGACGAGTTTCAGTGGATTAGTTTTTCACAAATTATTTTTTCCCGATAGCAGCGCACGTTGTCCGTATGTTACCAAGACCATTACAAGATGCAATATTGTTGACTTTAACATTTCTTGGGAACCTTAATAGAAACATACTAACAATCTCTTTAATTTCATTACCTAAGCAAACATTAATAACTTCCTTTTGTGATGTTGCTGTTCACACATCATCCAGATTTTTACATCTTTTACGAATTGCATTAACTACCATTGATTACTAATTTGAATTATAATTATATACAGAGTCATTCATTTTAATCTATGGAGCACAATATCTCCCAAACTACGACATGTACAAAAAAAAGCTAATAGTTGACCAGGGTAGAGGAAGGTTATTTAATTGTTCCATCGATTTTAATCTTGTGGTCAATTTTGAAGGTTCTTTCAGGTTCATGCTGGTATTTGTTAAAAGGACAGTATTTTTTAATGCGGATTTCCAAAAAGCAGACAATTTTATACCTAACTTGTCTTTGCGACCTTGGAAAAGTCAAAAACGATCTGAAATTTTTTTAAAAATTGCGTAGTTTTCTGGCTAACACAAATGGACATAATGATTGAAGAAAGTCAACGAATTGTCAAAGTGTAAATCACTTTCACTAGCTTGATCTTCAGGTCAATTTTCAAGGTTGTTTAAAGCACATAAACATTGTTTTTGACTACCTAACCTGTTTTTTGACAATTTTCTCTTAAAGAATTGTACTTTTTACGGGAGCTTAAGGATTTTTTAGTTTTTCAAAGTGACCTTTCGAAGGTCATATCAAGGTCAAAGCACTTTCACCTTACTTTTAGCATTACCCATAAACAACGTGGTATATTCTACATCCTTTTGGTGCTTAATTATACTTTTCTGCACGTCATATGTTAGTTTTTTATAGTGAAATTTTGCACACGTCGTTTTTAGCATGCGATGTACATTGCGCCAATCGGGCACTTCGCGCACCAAAACCAGTGTGCCAAATTGTATTTTTAGCAATTGAAAAATGCTATTCTGGAGAAGATTAGAGCTTTCTTAATTTAGTTCTAAATCATAAAAAGTACCGAAATTAAGATAAAAGAACCCATTGTTTTTTATGTTTTGTCTGATGTTGTTTTAATGTTTTATTTATTTAGTAATGCCGAATTGATATCACAACAAATTTATTGTATGAAGCATTGTAGATTCAACAATGTTATTGTATCAGAAAATAAAACCAGAAATGTGAGTAACAGCTTTGTTATCAACATAAGCGTTTTTCTTCTCAATTACAACGCACTAAAAGAGCGGTATAATATTTATATGAGGATTAGAAGTATAGTCAGCTTTCTTCCTAATACCAAAAAAATATAAACCTCAGGATCGTAGAATAGTTATCTCGAATATACTTCTGTTCCTCAGAGTTGCACTGTTGAATTAATACGCTAATCTAAAAACTTACTGAATAAAACATACTAAATGAGTATAATTTGATGAAATTAACATCCAACATGGTTATTACACCATTGTAAAATAGTAACAAATTGCATTGAAGTGATACATATTACAACAATGTATATTTTCCATTAATGCTCATCTCCAATGTTTATTTCATTTGTGGTTTCTGTATACTTTAGTATACTTTTTAAGATTACCGCAGTTATAGTGTGCCTAAATGTAAATTACACTGATTTGTCTCATTTATTTCAAAATATACTAAAAAGTTAAAATTATTATTTTTTGTGTTTTCTTTTAACCATGCATACCAAAATAGTGGGGATAAAAATATATTATTCGAAAATACACACCTTTCAAAAATCAAAAGACAATTGATCGCTTAGTAACAACAATTTTCTCTATGTAAAAAAATCTGTACAATATGTTGCTATCTTCAAAATTTAGAAAGTTTTGAATAGTTTACCATAAATAAATTTATTATACACAATTTTTTAAACTAAATACTCTAAGAAACATGTTTAGTTACTTTCAATTATAGATAGTAAATAGATATTAATCAAGTTTTTTGTTGAAATTTCACTTTGGCTTACTTTCTATTTGTAGTCTGAAGAATTGTTTTACCTATTGAAATTTGTTGCAAAGTATTCCCTTAGTTTTTAGAATTAACCAAATATAAGATATTAATAGTAGTAATATAAATTTAGTTATTAATGCTCTTATAGTGAATTATATTAAATTTCTAATGGGGCTGTTTGCATATTTCAAAAGTGGGAAAAATTAATTAAATAATTAAATAATTAAATAAAGCAGTTTGTGTTTATTGCAGTTTTTTGTATTTACTTGTTATTTTGTTCATTTGAATTATACTGAAGTTAGTCCATTATTCACAAAATTCATGTTCCCATATATCCCCTTAATATATTTATTTGTTCTGTTTTCAAATTCAGTTACAAAATCAAATTAAAGATTATGAGGTTGTCAATAATTTTTTGTTTAATCATATCCGGTTCTAGTTATGAAGGAAAAAATTTTAATTGTTATTTAACAAAATCTGCTGTTGTTTTTCGTGATGTTTTTATATTATTATCAAAGATTTACCAAAGAGCCCTGTTATTACATCCTTTATTATGAAATTCAAGAAATACTTTTAGATCATTCGCAGCAGTATAGTATCTGTTTTTTGTTATCAAATTATTAATATAAATTATTTTTCTTTGTGTTCATTAGTGCGGAAAAGCCTCTAAAGCAATATTATTTTATCTTGATATACTGTATCAATTCATTTTAACTGAATCATTTTGAAATAAAACGAAATATTATTTTATAAAATGTTCTTTTTATTTCCAAATTTTAAATCTATTGAATATCCATTGCAAATAGATATTTTCAGTTATGCTTCAAGACAAAGTACATTACAAAAATTGTGAACAGTGCCTTACTTAAAAAAGAATGTCTCAAGCACTTTCACACTGATTATAAAATTTAATTATTAATAAGTTTAAACAAAACTATGAAATATCATATAAATTCAATTAATATAAGCCAAATAACTTCTTTAATTTATTGTAGGGTACAAATGGTGCTTTATGGAAATATAATGGGGTTTTAATCAAATTCATAATAAAATAATAATGTTTAATCAGAATTCATTCAAAATTCTTGGATAAATTATGTTTCTGGAGTTAATATTTTGTAAATTTCATTTAAGCATGAATAGAAAATGTGACTACAGTTATGTAAAGAACTGCATTGTACTGAATATCTTATTTAATTCCCACACATAATTAGGATAAAGGACTTATCTTTTGATAAGTAACTGTATACAGAAGGTAGAAATAAAGTTTCAAAGCACAATTCATCTCGAATGATATTAAAAGTAAACTTTTTATTAATTAGTACATCTAAAAATCGCATTATGACTGATTACGACATGAACATTCAAAAAAGTAAATTGTAGAAATGTCACTCTTAATCAGTCTTAATCACAACTTGATAATGTTTATAGGGAGTTCAAAGTTACTAATTAGATACAAATCACCGCTTTTTCCTGTGTGCCATTTCGTTAGCCATTTGGCGAAAAAAGTTATATATGAAAACCCGCAAAAATGGGCCTTTTTTCCTGTTTTTAGGTCCATAACTTCAGAAATGTTCATCGCAGGTCAAATGCTATTATGGATGAATTGTAGGGCGTAAAGAAAGCTTGTAAATGAGCCTACACTCTTGGATATAACTTAAAAGCGAGCCGAGTTATTGCAAAATAAGTAATTTTCTTTGTCTAAACTTCTAAATGGCCTATCTCTCATATTCTGAGCTTCAGATCCAACTTTGGTAAAGGACTATTCTGTTTGAAATATCATGCAGAATTGCCTCCTAAAATATCGTTAGCCAGTTCTCGAACACCCTGTATAAAAGTTGCAACACCCAGCAAATATCATATGTAAAAATAATTTTGAATCGGACGTTAAAACCTTTGGGGGTAATGTTTGTTGCATCTTTCAGCACACATTTTCAAGGTAGATTGTAAAGAAGATAGATGGATTAGAAAATACGAATAAAAATTTATCTTTTTATTTTGTGCATTGTTAGAATTTTTATACATCGTATGTGATTGAAACGAAACAACATAAGATTAGATTATACACCTAGGAGTAGAAATGGATCTTTTCGCGACGGATGTCTCACCATTACACAAATTCCAACTCCCTGTCGGTATATACACGGTATATAAGACATAGACAAGATAATCGCAATGACCTGACTGACATAATAAGTGGTCGTAGTTTTCTATTTTTCATATAAAAAATCGATTTTTATTTGTTCTCTTATGCCCTTTTTACTTCCTCTATGGATAATAAAGTAGTTTATTTGCTGGCATACTTCACCAGCTCATAGTGACCAACTTTTGCCCCTACATGCACACACCTGTACTAAACTGTCAATAAGTTTTTTAATAAGGACGGCAAAAAAATGGACGACAAATAAAAGTCGCTTTTATTTCTCATCATAAAAATGCAAAAATTTACTTGTACGGAACTCGATGAAGCAATCATACGCGTTTTTTACACAATTTCCTACTTTTTTCAGTCAGTCATTAATCCTTTCGTGCCCTTGCGAAAACCGGAGGTCGGATTACTTATTTTGACGTAAGGGAAGCTGATTGCGAAACTGAAATCAGATTTGAAAAATTCAAATTGGCGGATCCAATATAGTGAACTTTTTTCAAATAAATTAATAATTGACCTTCACAACTTTTGTTGAAATAAACGTCTATCAAAACAACAAAAATATTGTAGGGCAAAACTTGAAAACTTCAAGTAGTATATTCCTTGATGCATTAGCAGAATTTTTAATAATTTTATAAGCCATATAAAACATCTGATGATCTGATTGATGTTGAAAAATTGTATTGTGTAAAAAGTAGAAAATTTGAGGTCAGGGTTACCATTCAATGAGAAGAAGAAATAATCGAAAAGATACCGAAGCAAATAATCGATAGTAGCCATGGAATGAAATATTAGTTCATCCACTTAACAATCTGTTTGTCCCACAATTTTTTTTTGGTTTTGTGAGTGTCTGGTGTGAGTTAAGTGTTAACAAAGAAAAATAGTTAAGTTAACAATTTTTACAGTTATTTTAATTTTGAAATAGTCGTGGTTACAATTTTAATTAAATAAAACGAAACAATGTTGTTACCATTTAACGAATTGAAATAGATTTAAGAAATTAAAATAGTTATTTCAACTATTTCTTTTGGTTCTAGAACAATTTCTGAGATATCTACATCCAACATTTCTAGCTTAATGTACTATGTTTTTTTAGTTTTCTCAACCATTTAGGGTTTTCCGTATATGTGTGCGTAAACATTCTTTTCTTTCTACTTTTATATTCACAAAAATGATAGTTATTTAGGATATGACAACATCAATGAAATAGGTATTCTTTGCTGATATTGTAGTTTTTACACATTTATTTACTTTCTTGTACACATACTGTCAAGACTTAAAAATTGTTCGTTTATTCGTTGGTATCAATTCGATAAGATTTACGATTTTCAAGCAGTTGTCTGGAATGTTTCTACCTATTAGGTTTTTAAAACTTTTTCATAAAAATATAAATCAACTTGGGATAAATGTTTAAATGTCATTAGAAAAAAGACTGCTTCCTACCCATTTTTAAAATGTTTCCTGACGTAACCAAATTTTACTCAAATTTGTGCAAGGTTTACTAGTTACTAATGGAATAAATATTTATTTGAATGTAGCTGTGAAATAAATTTTGATCAAGCCATCACTAACCGGTAACTGAATGTTGTACCGAACGGGACATTTATTACCCGCAGAAAGGTATTTCCGTAATGGAGGCATTTTTTGCGGAAGAGTAAGAACAATTCTTCCATCGGCGATTTTCTCATTGTAGTCGGATTTTCTCCGAAACTTTTTAAGAGGTAAATAAAAAGCGCAGCAATCGAAATCATCCGAATGTCAAATCGACAAATATATTGCGCGTCTCGCAATCAGCGAAGCGATAAAACCGAGGAGCTCTCGGTACATAATTAGGTCGTTCGGATCGGCAACTGTTAAACGAGAAATCAAGAAAATCAACAGCGAAGGAACGTCGAGTGGCAAGCAAATTTGCAAAAAGGTGATGCGCCAGTTCCCTAGTTTCGGAAAATTGGAATGAGAAGAAGAAAACCTAGCGCTCCACTTTCTTATTAAACCTATGTAATTACGCGTGTACGGCACACATGTTCGTCGACACGTGCTGACGGGCCTGACGTGGTCGATGGTGAGCACATAGCCGTGTCGAATATCTGTAAAAGCAAAATTTTCTAATCAAAATACCGTAATTTTTTAATTGATTCATAAGACATACGCTGAAAGTGAATCTTAAAGTACAACAAAGTAAACACCAAGTCAATGTCATTAGGGGAAACCGCTCTAGAAATTTAAAGTCCTTTTACTAAAGGGTCATGAAAATTAAAAAAAGTTTGGCAAAGGTGTTTTTAATGTCAAAAATGTTCGTTTTGATGCAACGCCTCGCAGTCTTTTATATTGTTGATCCAAATAACGCAGAAATAAGTACGATAGTTTTTTACATTGTAGCAGTCATGTAAACAGCAATATTTTAAATAAATGTTGACTATAACTGGTTTAAGAACCTTTACTTTTGCTATTTTTACTTTTTGACATCAGAGTTTTAGTTCAATTTATGTATAAATTTCTGTTTATGAATCAATTATTAAATGACGGTTTCCAGATCTATTGAGCATACCTTTGAAACTTTTCGTTTTTGGGAGGCTGGGTGATTTAAAATGAAGCTGCCACTAAGACAACTACAGTAAAAAAAGGTTTAATATAAATATTTTTTTGATTAGTCGCATGGATTAAAATAATATTTCTTCAATTCAACAAATATTTCTTTCTTTTATTAACTCTGACTTATGTATACTTAGGGACGGTTGAATGACCGGATGCAAAAGCAACGTTCGAACTGAAGAATTTCTTATGTACGATAGAACATCTATCGTAAGTAGTAACAGACATTTTCGCAGTTTTTTTTGCATTTATCTCATTTTAACCCATTAATGTCCAACAGTAAATTTTCTTTTATTTGGGAGATTTTACATTTTCTTTATTTTCTTTTATTTGGGAGATTTTACTTTGGCAATGGAAGTTTCGGACAACTATATTTAAAAAATGTCCAAAAATTCGGAAACGTGTATTCTTATCAATTTTTTCGAACCATCAGGACAATAGGATTTGATTAAAAATGTGGACTATGGTAAACGGAAAATTCGAATTTTAAGAAAACATTTGAATTTTTTGCGTCACTTCATTTTAACGTCAACAATCAAAATTTATTTACAAAACTTTCCGACGCTGTAACTATGAGCTTTTCCAAAAAATAGTAACAATGACCAGTTCTTAGAATGCATTGAGAAATATCATAGCAATTTTTTAGATTTTTTTTAACGGTATTATTGAACAATTTTTTAAATTTTCAAAAAATTGATTAACAAATTCTAGTATGTTCCATTATAAACCGTAAAAAACTTTCGTTCTTATCAATTTTTTCCAAAAGTTGATAATTTATGAGAAAAAATCTCAAAACTTCACACACAGAGAAAAAAAAAGTGTTGATGGAACCATGAAGAAATGGTAGCAATGACTGTAACATATGTATATAGTAGAATTAACAACATTAAATGTGATATTTGAGGTTATGTACGAATTATTTAAGTACTAGAAAATACTGTAGGGAATAATGTTACTGTTCCATTTATTATCGAAATAGTTAATTTAACTACGTTTTTATATTAAAGCGTTTTACTATCATAAAATGATTCCATTAACTATTTTCTTTCTCTCTGAGCAGTTTACAGTGTATGGTAATATTTCAAATAAATTTTCATAGTAGACGCCGGCCGTTTTGAGGTGTTAAAATGAAGTTGCACAAAAGAGTAAAACTTCTACTTATAACTCAAGTATTCCGTGTACAATTTATTTTTATTTGAATTGAATACCAATGTCCTAATGTTTACATAACAATTTAAAAAAAAATCAAGATCGTGAACCAAAAATAAAGGTCAGAAGAACTTTTCTTTCACAAAAACTAACGGAATATTTTAATTCTTTAAAAAATGATGCATTTTTAAGACACTTGGGAACTGGCGGTTTTTTAGGCCGCTGACGAAGTGAAATTTAAAAAATTCAAAATGTCGGATTAAATAAAGAGTACGGTTTTTTAAAAATCACACGAAATCTATTTGAAACATGTTATTCTGAGGTATTTGAGGTCGCTGACTACGAATCCAAAGTCCGATTATGAAAATCAAAAAGGACAAATAAGTAATTTGAAGATACCTTGCAATTTATTCCTTACAGGTTATATATAACTTATGTAAGTATTAAAAATACCACTTTTTGTAGTCACAAACTAATACAATACAGCGAAGTCAGAAACCACTAGCTACCAAGTAACAAAAATTCACCATTTTTTTTAAGAATTCAAATGCTACGTTATATTTATGTAAAAAAAATTCTGACCCCCCTCTTGATCCTGGCTATCTTGATTTTTTAAAAAGTATTTATGGGGAATTTAAGGCTTGGATCTTGTGGACGCGGTGGTCTCTTACCGGAAAAACGTACTTTTATGAACAAAATCTTTTTTTTTTAATAAAAAAATTGTGTTATCTTTTTGGATTTTCATTTTCTTGCAATTCTGAAATGATTCGAGCACACTCTTTGGTAGAACTGATTATACAGAAATGCTGCAATGAAAATTGTGTTAAAAACATGTCCTTCCCGCCCTTAATAAGGGTTAATTCTTGAAGCATAAAGTTATAGGCATTTGAAAACTTATGATTTTATAAATCTTTACAGTTGGATTTGGGCTATGAAATAAGTGAGCAGTAGTTGTCTTAGGGATATAGCAAGCTGCTTGGGAATAATTAGAGAGGTTGAATAACACATGCAATAGATATGGAGGTCTTAAGATATTTCATTTTCAACATAAAATACTTTAAATTTTCTAACAAAGTACTTTGCACATTTAAAATTTGATTAATTAAAATAAAAAACCTATTACATTCTTGAATGATATGAAAAATAAAATTTACTTCAATAACGGAAAAGTCGATGGTGTAAACTGGAGGCAGTAAATTGCCGTTTCAAATTATTACATTATTTAATGCTGGTCAAAGTGTACAAAAAATTGTTTCTGATCAACATTAGTAGCATTAGGTTAAAAGTACATAGCACTCTTCGAGAGACTATAGTCGCATATTTTTCAAATTAAATTCTTTGTAACACGAAGAATGATACCCTTCATATCCTCCCAACTTTATGGCAATTTCTCGTCATTGTATTCATGTCCAAAATGCATTAGTTTTTAAATGTCTGATAATTTCGAGATTTCTGTTGTAAAGCGTTTTACATCTTTAGCATAGTACGAGAAACTTTCCAAAATGATGACACTCACAGTTTTATGTAGTGGAAAGTGGTCTCATATCGAACGTTTTATTCTCATAGACGGTGCTGACATATACGGTCAGTAATGTGACTGGAACGCTGTCATAATATTGACTGGTCATAGGTAATTGTTTATAATTCCTTTTTACAAAATTGATATTTACAGTAGTAGTTTGTTGGTGTCCATTGTTTGTTCAAATCGATAAAGTATATTTAAATATGTAATAAATATTAATTTTGTGTAATAGTTTCGCCATTTTTAAGTGAATGTTAGAAGTAGAAGCAAATTCATATTAAACGTTTCGTGATAGGGCAATATAAAATTTTATATAGTATTTATAATTTCTTATAATCTACCCAAATTTTTGTTTTAAACTCAAATTTTGTTGGAATATTGTATTAGAAGACCCCAGAAACCAAGAAATGATTAAGAATTATTGAGTATTAAATGATTCTTGATACTTTGGAATCCAATTTCTTGATTTGGAAGAATTCAAAATAATTTTCAAGTGTTAACTCTAATATTAAAAAAATGACTCTGAACGATTCAGGAGTATCTATAAGATTTCAGTATAAAATAATTATTTATTCATTAAACAGGTATTCAAACCGAAAGTAGTTTAGTCTTTAATAAGAATTCAAAACCATAAAATTGAATATTTTTGAATAATTTTGTATCATTCCTCGTTTACTGGGGCAGCAGTACAGAATCAGAATTATCACATTGCCTCTCAGTAATTCTTGAATAAAAGAATCTTTTTAGTGAAAACTACCTCCATTTCTAAAGGAATATTTCCATAAACATGAGTTTCACGTGTCGTTTTCAGAAAAGTTACTTTCGCGAATCTCTATATAATCGTTTCTGATTGGACAACAGAAGAAATTTGCAGTTGATTTCAGAAAATAAAACATTTATCATAGACTTCTAATTTCAAAAACGTACTTTCACCACGAAATATCAGATATCGATGATGCTTTTGCATCGATTCCAATTGTCGACTTTCCGGCCGCTTTTCCATTCGATGCACATGCATATGTAGTTTATACTTTTCCTAACGCGGCTAAGGAAAAACAACTCACGTGCGAGTAATGGGCGAAACTGATGGGAATTACTGAATTAATTGCAGCGAATCGGATCTGAATCAGCATTCCGCAAGGGATTTTTCATTAATGCTAGAAAATGAAAACTACTAAAAACTTCTTAATTGTTCGATTAAGTATAATTGTTCAAAATAAGTGTCGGATCTTTTAAAAAGTTTTATCAGATTTTGAGTATGATATAAATTACATCACCTAATGAAAATTATATTAATCGCAATTGTAAGACTAAATTCGTTCCTTTTCTATTTCACTTTTGCTTTAGAACAATATGTTCCTAAGTTTTCTATTAACGCTTTAACCCATTAACACCGGGAAGGACACTTTTTGCACTTCAATTTCAATTAAGTATTTCGTAGGAAAATCGAACGCCAACAAAATTGAAAGATATGTATCGTACTATATGTTCAAGGTTGCTCTTTTCAAAGGCGTTATCAAAATTGAGCTATCGTAATTAGAAAATTAAATATAGCGATTTAAATGCAAAAAAAAAACACAAAAAATCGGTTATACTTTTGAATAAAACGTTTTTTTGTCATGGAAGACTATTTTCGGACACAAAATTCCTTCACTAAAGATGAAGAATAGTTGTAGTATTAAGATATATTTTTAAAATATTAGCAAAATAACATCGTGATCACAAAATGGCGATGGCAGTGAGTAATTTTTGTTTCAAGGTTAACAATTTTTTTTCATGAAAACTATGAACTTTAGACAAAATTTTCTATGAATAAGAATTTCGTAGAATGTATCAAAGAGTATACCCAAATCATTTTTGATTTTTTAAATTTTCAGAGAAACTTTTTTTAATTCTTTGACAAATTCTAAGATAATTTTTTTCTAAAGAAATGTTGTCTCAAGTCCAGTTTTCGACAAAAGAAATTATTCGCCTATTACTCTTGAAATCTAGAAATGACTAATCATTTTTGATTCTCAAAAACTATAAATCTTAGAGAAAATCTTCTTAGAACAAATATATTCTAAACTTAGTCAAAGATTACTCTCAATTTTTTTCAGGTTTTTTAAATGATTTTTTTCACATTTTCGATTTTCTTAATTTTCGAAAAATAACAAATTGTATCAACACATTCTGAAAAAAATTGAGAATATTTTCAGTCACATTGTAAGAAACGTTTGATATTACAACATTTTTTTTTGCAGAGTTTGCAGTTTTCATGAAAAAAATTTGTTATATTTAAAAAAAAAAATTCTCACCCCGGTCGGTATTTGGTAATCATGATGTTTTTTAATATTTAAAAAATATATCTTAAATGGGGAGACGTACATATTTACGTTGATTTTCGACCTTCATTCTCAACAGGAAATAAGATTAATATTGACTTGAAAGTGACCAACCCTACCATTTTCGATTGGCGTGGACAAAATTGCATTTAAATTGATTTAAAAACCAATATGGCGCATTTAAACAAAAAATTAACAAAATTTCGTGTGTTTCGTTTTTTGTGAATTTTTTTTCGTATCAATAATGTTGCCGTATCGATGCCTTTTTACAACCAAAAGTACACAAAATATATGAACTTCAACTAGGAATTTTATTGTTTTGCCCTGAATCAACCTAACCTCTTCAAAACGTCGATATCTCGAAAAAATAAACCTTATTCTATCAATTATGAACATTATTGATGAAATTCGCATCTCTAGTGGTATTATTTGCCCTTAAATCTTTTCATGAAAATCTCGAAACAAAAGTGAAAAAATAGAAGCTCTCTATTGATATTTTAGATTCAAAGATCAACACAACATGCTTGTTCAGTAATGTACAAATTTTGCAGTGAAAAAAGATTTAAAAAACTAAAGAAATATAATAAACAAATGTTACAAATAATGAAAGAATTTAAAAAATGTAACAAATATGTAACAAAAAAAATAAACAAACAAATTTTTTTTTAAATAATACAAAACTTAAAGAAAATAAATAAAAATAATAAAAAAATAAAAAAAAAAGAATCTTGCCGTCCACCTGCACGTGATTTGAGTTGTGAAACGTTTACTTGAAACGGCTAACGGACGGAAACAACCAATTTTCTTTCACAAACTTATTATACCGTATATACCCGTATACACATTATCGCATGACTTTGAATTATTTCGTGAAATATGGTCGGTCATACCGGATCCACCATGTTGCATTTTAAAAATCTAACCTCAAATTCGTGATAAACAACCCCAAAAAACCCCGTATACGCATTTTATCGCGATTATGAAGCATTTTATTGAATTTAAGTTCACCATATTGGATCCGCCATCTTGAATTTCAAAAATCTAACCTCAAATTGCTGATCAGCAACTTCGAAATCCCCTGGACCTCCGTTTTAGAGAAAATAATACCACTAGAGATGCGAATTTCATCAATAATGTTTGCAATATTGATGCGATTAAGGGACACTGGCGAATTAGGATGAAAACAAAAATTCAGTGCAAGAACGATTTTCAGTTTAGCAGTAAAAACTCCACTCCGTAACTTTGAATATTTTCAATTTCAAGAAAATGTTGCAAATACACTACTGACTATTTGTTTATGAAATATATTTATTTAATAATAGAATCCACTTATTTTGGAGATATCGAGCAGAATGGGAACTCTACATATATGCGTACCATACATATACCGGTTTTATTTTAAGTATCTTTTTCTATATTTTTTTTTTAAATAATGAGGTTACAAAAAATGAAACCGAGGTTGATATAAATAATTCACGATACCATATAAAGTAAAGATTTTAAAGAAGAAAGTTTATAATTAATGAACAAATACGAGCACTTCCATCATCGTGTAATTGGGTTACAATTACGACCGAACATTTTCAGTTACGCATGTATTATTTATTCTACATTTATTGATCTTAATTGTTACATGTTTGATATAATGAACGAACTAACAAACGTTTTATTACGTTCCATTTATTGCAACTAAATTGCTATGATTAAAATTAGTCACGCCTATTACGCACACGGATGTAGTGTTTGTTTTCTGCTAGAATAGGAAAAGTTTATAATATACAATTCATTTAAGATTTAGTTAATTCGAAAGTAAAGCAATAAATAGAAAGTTGAGATCGATACTAAAGCCAAAATTTAACGCAAAATTTCGTTTCATCCTGAATGTATTTCAATTCTCGAGAGATTACTGAAAAACAGTAACACATTTTCGTTAATAATTTGATTTTTACTATTATACCCAAGTCTGTCTAATTAGTTGATCTAATAGTTAGAATGACTAGATAGTAGGATTAGACACGGACATCGTTTTTAGGTATTTTTTCTATCGAAATAGTGATTTTGACAAGTCAGGTCGCCAGTCTATTTATAAAACTAACTAAAAAAGGAACTTGTGCAAAATTCTACTATTTTTATAGTAAAAACAACTATTTTTTATTCTGATAGGATATGAGCAACCTTTTTTTACATTTTTATTATGAAAGTACCATCAGACTGAATTCCATGTTCAAATTCTGCACATTTGGACATTAAACCCTTTAACGCCGCGAAGGACACATTTCCTACTTCAATTTCAATCAAGTATTTCATATGAAAATTAAAGTTCAAAAAAATTGAAATGTATGTATCTTGTTATTTCGGAGAGCGGTCATTTTAATTGAATTCTCAAAATTGAGCTATCTTAATTAAAAAAAATAAATATAACGATTTAAATGTCAAAAAAACATAAAAAATCGGATATACTTTTTTATAAAACATTTTTTTCTCATAGAAAGAGTATTTGCCGGCACGAGATTCTTTCGCTTAAGTTGAAGAAAACTAGTTGTGGTGATAAAAGTTTAATCTGATTTCATTAGATGTAAAATACACAAAATGTTCAAGATTTCTGTAACATTACATTACATTCTTAGTATATACTAATTTAGTGTGTTCTATCTCACTCCAAATAATCTACTTTATATTTTCTAAATACACAGCGTATAATATATGCTAATTCGAAATTCATTTGCATATCGGGAACCGAACATATAGTCCAGTCATCTTAGGAATTAACCTCGGAATGTGAGATACCCAGCTAAAAATTGTTAAAAACCCGTTATTAGAATATCATAAAACATGTCTCAAAACCTGCATATGGTCGGGGGTCCGCGTCTACGAAAAGTCAAAGTAAAAAGTCCCAAAGATCGACGTTTTCCCGATTTTTTGCAAATATTTCGTTTTCTTTGGAGTCTACGCTATTTGTATCTCATATCAATATTATAGAGGATGCAATTTTCTACAACTTCTGTCGCAAAAGTTTTTTTATACATTGAATCGTTTTCGAGATAAAGGGCAGTAAGCGCGCAGTGTTTAACTATGTAGAGTACCATTTAAGGTCAACCGGTAGCTCCGATCAAAAACACGCCTCATAAAATTTATAAATTAATGATAAATATATAATTATAAATAATTTTAATTTTTTTAAATATTGCATTATAATTAATAACTTTTTTTATTAATTACTTCTACTAACTTCGGTTATTCATTAGTTTTGAATCGTATCTTGGTAGCTACACTGAGAAAAGTGTCTTTTACCAGTGACAATGCTTTTAAAACGATTTCTTATTGTCCGGTACAATCAGTATGTTATCAAGTAACGTCTATTTCTTTCCGTGTAGTTCACCCCGAGTTTACTTTTACTCAATAAACAAGAATTATAATAAGACATCAAATTGCCGCTGAAACAACAATGCATCACTATGTCGGCAATATGACTTAAAATATACAGGTCGAAAACGAATTCAAAGTCTTACGTCATTTTTGACCGCACAGAAATTATTTTTTGCCTGCGCTATTGCTGCATTACTCGGATTGGTACAAAATCAAATGAGGTTTTGCTAAGAGAAAAAGTAGGTTAATTTTGTCTCGCGGCGAAAATGGGTTAACTTTTCGTCTGGAAAAAAAATTGCTCAGGAGTTTAAACTGTTTTGGCTCTAAACATAAAATAATTCGTTTTTGCTCTAAATATAAAATAATTCGTTTTTGCTCGTAGCATTCAAATGTCATTTTTTCTCACAGAAAAAGTAAACTCATTTTTGCTCGCGATGTCTTTTTACTTGTTTTTGCTATCACCGTATCATCGCAGATTTGAGGGTTTACGATCGCTGTTTGAAAGTCCTATTTTCCGAATGTATGAAAATGCATGCTATATACATGATTTTCTTTTATGTCTGGAATCAGTAAAAACAAACGCAAAAATAATTTAGTTTTATATTAATTTTTGTAATTGTGGGGTCACGGCGATTGCACAAAAGGTCGGAGCATGGAATTAAAAAGAAAAACGATTATGTCCCAGATGTTTATGTAAATGGGCGATTTTCAAGAAACTATGATATTTTTAGTGATAATTCGGCGCATTCCCAGATTAAGTAAAAAATGTATATGTTTCCATTTTCTTGTTACATATAGTATGTGTAATGTGTACGTAACGTAAAACAACAAGTGAATTATTTACAGAGTTATGTTGGAAATAAATATTCTTTAATATGGCGGTGCGGAACGAGGTTTGAAGAGCAATTTAATTTTTAAACTTTTATTAAATATTATACAATAGTTTCAGACAAATTGCTAATAATGTCATAAATTATGACAGTATTTTTCTGTATATATTCATCTTTATTATTATTATTATTCATAAAAGTATGAATTCTTTATTTTAACGAATAACAAAGTAAATAATATAAATTTGAATGAAAGAATTAAAGATTTTAATAAATACTTAATTTATACAAACAAATAAAAATAAAAATACTTTTTGCATATATGTGGTATGATATTTTGTTATGCAATGTGCGTAAAATGCAAATGAAATCGATAAAAACTAGGTAAAGTTGAATTTTATTACGAAGTGTAAAAAAATAATTTGAAAAGGTTTCATTTTTTTTAAATAAACACATAAATTTATACATTACCAAACCAATGTATGTACAATATAGAATTGACGTAAATGTATACTTTTCTTGAATTTCGTAAGTTTTATTGCATAAGGTTTTTGTTTGCTCCCTTTTTTTATATTTTTCTTCAGTTTCGCTAGATGTTGCTTGTACTCGGAAGCATTTTGTAACAAATTTAATTCAACTTTACGGCGGTACTGACTTTGGCGATATTGACAATTGATGTTTATGATTATTTTATAGAATAATCAGTGCTCATCAAATATTTTCCGATTGCATTATGAAAGTTCTAAGTAACTTACATGTTTACACGTCATGAGCTTCACTCAAACAAATTTGCACTTGGGAGCTACTTACAAGTGGTACACTCTAAAATTATTGGACTCAAATTTCAGTCCATAGGAGTTGTCCAACTACATTTGAGTACTTTGGAGTCGAAATATAGTCCAATGGCATCAATAAAAACGGAAAAAGAGAAAGACGACTGAATACCGTAATAGACGGGACTTTTACTACGCGGTCGGCTTTTTTATTTCAACTCGCTATAACATAGTCAATTTTGAAGCTTTTGAAACCAATAAAAAAAGAAATTGTTCATTAGAGATTTCCGCATATAATGCTGAAGTAACAAATTATATATATATATCAATAAACAATAAAGTTATTAATTTTTTTCTAGTTATTTGCAAAATATACCTTCTGGCTCTTCGTTTATTGAGAGAATTTCAAGTATCCGAAAACTGTCAGCGAAAAAGTTATTCAAAAAGGTATGAACAAATTTTCTGGAAAGTTTTATCTTTATTGGTCTAATAGTCAAAAAGTAATGAATGTTTAAAGTTGGTAACAGCCGATGACCAACGCGTTATGTGCTTCGAGATTTTGAATAACTTCATTGTTTATTGAGATATATAATTTGTTCTTTCTTCATTAGATACAAAAAACTCTAACGAACAATTTCTTGTTTTATTCATTTGAAAATACTCAGAATTGAATAAGTTGGAGCGAGTTGAAATAGAACATGTTTGTCGGCCGGCCACGTAGTAACCAGTCTTCGATGCAGTATACAACTACACCGGTAAAAGGATTCAAACCTAGCATGAAATACCCCAATGGAGCAAAAGTGACTCCAAGAGAGTAAAATCGAAGCCTGTAGGAGTGGAAATTAACAATTACTCTCTCTTGGACTCCGCAATTGAGTCCAATAATTTTAGAATGTACTGACCACAATTTTTTTGTGTAACCGATGCTTAAATTTTGGAAACCGTTTATGTCCTGAAAACATGCAGTGGTTGCTTCGATCAATGCTCATTTGTTTATGGTAATTAACTTTTCAATGTACATCGATGTCTTGTGAAATAGTCAAACAAATATTATGTAAATATTGCAAAACTTACAGATTCACATAATTATGCTTAAAACCGTAAAAAAATTCAAATCGTTCTGTACAGCGTAATTAAAGGATGAGAGCAAAACTGCATACGATAATCACTTGCATTCCTATACATTGTTATTTTCCGACCAATAACGTTTCCCTAGGCTCTATATTCTATGAGTAATAACTAATTGATTTTAAAAATTCGAAAAAAGACATACTGGCGGTACTGGCATTTTACTTATATTTTAGTATGCAGAACTTTGAAAACAGTTTTTAAAAAATAATGAAAAAAGCAGAATTCCACCCACGAAAAAACTGCGTTTCTGTGAAACAACCCAATGTAATAAAAACCCAGATTCAAAATAGACTTCGTCTTGTGCAATCCTAAAGGAGCAGTATAGTAAATGTAAAACATACACCCAATTACTAAAGTCGGTTCCTCAAAATTCTCTAGTTTGACAATTGAACCAAAAAACTGCGTTGTTGCTGGAGGAAATTGGGCAGACATTGTTGAAAAATAAAAAGTTTTTATTTAGGTAGACAACGTCTAATAATTATAAGAAATATAGTTTAAATTACATTAAAATGTTAATAATGATGATGTTTCTAATAAACTAATATTTTCAGGATATTCAGCAACGGGTGGACTTCGAGGCTACGATTACTCAGGTAGTAATTACTTAACAGCCAAAAGCAGCCACGATGTTGGGACTTCCTATCTCGCAGATAGTTCCGCTTACCCAGCACCAGATCCAAGGTATTCAACTGCGGACACGGATCAAGTCGACAGCGGAACGGCTAGCAGCTACTATAAATCGAAATACGGCAACGACAATGTAAACACAATTCGAACATATGCCTCACCTGAAAGTCAATCCACAACGAAACATTACCCAGAGAACGCCAGTTCCCATGTTGGTAGTAATTATCGAGATTATTCTCCGAGTCACCAAACATCCACATATTTCGCCGATAGTACCAATTCTAATACCGGAACACCATCAGCTACGCCGGATCATTCAGGAAGTCACTTTACTGAAACACACACTGCTCAAACCCATGGTACGTTCACAGCATCCAACGCAAATTCTCATCCCGAATTTACGGCACCTCAGCCTGAAGCAACTCCAACCCTTTCGACATACACGAGCAGCGATTATCCAACAAGTCATGCGGGAAGTCACGCTATAAGTCACACTAGTAGTCACCCGACTGGTCACACTGGAAGTCACTTCAGAACCATCCCATCTTCCAGTCTTGGAGATTACGTCAGTGGACCACGGGGAACTTACCCTTCCTCGCACAGCCACGCTAGATACCCGGCACCCGGTATTTTTGGACTTCCTGATACCTACAAAAGCTACGCTGGCAGTGGACCCTACGTGGTAGGAAAATATCAACCAAAGAGCCATATGTACGCATCAGCTAGTACTCTCCAGGGTACTCGAATTTATCCATCACCAAGCTCATCTTATCCTTCCCCATCACTTCTCGGAGGAGGTATTAGCGCATTAGCCCAAATGGGAGGCAACGGCAATTACTACTATAATCCTCAACCGAATTCAGGATATTCCAAAAGTTACTCGACGCGTCTGATGCCCAGTCAGTTTGGAGCCGGCGGTGGTAAGGTTATTGTCATCCGGGACAGCAGTGGACTCTACGGATCTCCTGAGGGAATAGGGTACTCTCCAAGCGCCTCAACATCCACGGGAACTTTTAAAAGCAAAGCCGGCTACAGTAATGGTCAAGGAAGTTACTACGCCCACCCATCTAGTTACATGGGAGGTCATCCTACAAGCAGTATTCGTGGCAGTTATTCGCGCCCCGGAGGATACAGTGGATCAGGCAGTTCTTTTCTTGGATTCTCGTAAAACGACCATGACCATCTAGACTGTAAATATTTATTGTAATGACATAATTTAGGATCCGTAGATATTACAGTTTTGTACTCTCTTTATACGTAATAAAATTGTTGCGTTGTATACGTTGAAGGCACTTCCTTCACTTAATCGTTATAGACTTAAATTGCGGCTTTCTTCTGATCTTCGATCGCGAGTCGCCACTGGCGGATTGCGGTGGAGTCCGCATCAATTTAGGCTTTGCTGTGAAAGCGTCTTCGTCCTCTCCTGTCGCGTCTGATGTTACTTGCTGCTCGGATGGAACAACCTCCGCGTTCCTAAAGTATAAACGTCGTTTATTTATGATAAAAATTTAAGTATCCATCAATTGTATTTATTATATTAAGCGGCCAAAGTGCGTTTGCAAATTACAGTGAGTTACACAACTTTATAATCTCTTAGATTTTGAGAACTTGAGTCTCACTTACAAAGATGTATTGCTGCTTAATCTATCCGCCGGTGCTATGTTGGATAATTTTTCTAATTAATTTAGACAATGAAATTAATGTAAGTAAAGGTGGTACTTAAAATGGTACACGATTAAAAAAAGAAAAATAACATCAATGACTGTTTTCGTACCACCATCTTATGACTTCATTTTTGTGGCTTGTACGCAAAATCTAAAGATGATTGCTAAAATTCGAAAGAAAAATATAAATTGTAATAGGAATGCGAAAATGTTTATCCGACAAATAATGTTTGTATTTGTGAATGTAAAACAATTTACGGAACTGGTAAATTGTAAGTGTTTTCATGAAGGGTAAAATAAAATTATTTGTGAATTTATGAAGGCAATTGAAAAATAATTCTTAGATTCTATTCTATTTTGACTTATTCGCCTGATTAATCCTTATGTTAATAAGTCTGATAAAAATGTATCAAAAATATAAAAAGATACAAACTTTCAGCATAATTGTCTCCAGCAGAATTTATCGATGTGGTCGAATTCAGAAACATCTTGCTACTTTCCCTAAAATATAATAAATCAATATTGTCAAACAATGTCAAGCTAGACTTAAAGTAGCCCAGTGTTTTTTGACTACTAAACATAATTAATTATATTTTGTTTACAAAGAATTCAATTTGAAAACAAACTTGGATTTTGCATTCGAAAACAAACAGACGGCACTTTCTCTTCCAACACTTCGCAAAGAGATTTCGCTTCCCGCAAATCTGAAGAATCGATAATCGCTATCCCGAAATTCTAAATGTGACCTATTATCGAGTATTTTCCCAAGTCTCGTATCTTGCATTCTTTTCGTAACATGTACCTCACGTTCACTGACGGTAAGATTCGAAGAAGAGAATACGAAATTCGCATTGCTGTTTTCAAAATCGTAATAATCTACATCTTCTCTCGATGGGTTTAGATCCTTTAACGAATCAATTAAATTATATGTCGAACAATTTTGAACTATGGCCGATATTTCTAAAATGGCAGATAACTAATACTTTGGACTAAAAAAATACCTTAAATTTCACAGAGGACTCGCAAACGAAATTTTTTATTTTCTTTTTCCGATCTTCTCTCAAATACTCAACCCGTATTGGACGCACGCGAATAAAATTCCTTTTCAACTTGCCGTCTGATGGACTTAGTCGCCTATTGATATATTTCTTGGTTCAATATTGAATGTGTAGTAGATCTTAAATGCATACCTTTGCGACATGTCCCAGTCAGGAGTTCGTGGACAAAGCACTTCAATGGGTTTTCCATTCGATGAACGGTCAAGTTTGTCGATTGAAGACGAACGTGATAAAGAATAGCACATACTTAGGAGCATTTCTCCTGCAAGTTCACCACTTTCAGCTATCACTGGATCTTCTTCTTCGAGTTCATCCTCTAAAACGTCTACGCCATCCTACGTGGATTTTAAAATGATCTACATTAAGCGATGATGTCTGGTAACTAACGATTCATAATTTTTATGAACATATCATCAACTTTATATATTAATGCGATATTGATTAAATTATGACAAAAAAAATAAAAGGAACCATGATGTAAATGACGATTCCAGATTTAAAATGTTGAAATAAGTATATTTCATACTCAACAAATTTTAATATTTAACACTTACATTATCTTCATCGATAACTTCACTTTCGTTCTCTTCGTAAAGTCGTTTGTGAACTTTCAGCGTGTGTTGAAAATAAACTCTACAATAAACATTTTCAAGATCCAAAAAAATCATTTGAACTATGTATAAATGTTGTAGAAACATTATTATTTAATTTTAGTTAACTAATTTACCTCATCTCTTTCGTATTTTGTTTTCCGTGATAAGCTAAGACTGATGCAAGATCAACTTTTTTGGCTTCTTCGTTTATTACGTCGTTGAATAGAAAATTTTTTAATGCTCCATTAATGTATGGTAATGCCTGTTAATGCATAAATTCTCTAAATTAATTCTTTATAAGTTTAGAGTATTAATATTGAGTATTGTTTATAAGATAGACTGTTAATACACGGGCGAAAAATAACGCCTTTAGCATCTGCTTCGTACATGCAAAACTACGTATCTTCGAGAGTCTCAATACCCTGCAAACACAAAAGTAACAGTTATATGACAACTATGTAACATTTATGTAATAATGTAACCATTATGCAAATATTACATAACAGTGACTTTCCGTGTTTACAGGGAATGACCTTGGGGAATGGACATAATTCGTCAAAATGTGTAGAGCTTACGAGAAAAAAATGACGTAATATGTTTAAGAACCCGTGACTGACGAAATATTTAAATGAAGAAAATGAGATTGTAAGCAATCTCCCCCTTCGCTAATGATAAAAAAAGCATTTTTTCAACTTTTTTTCCTTTCAATTAAAAAAACAGTTTTCAAGCCGTCACAGGTAAAACAAAATTATATACAGCAAACCCTCTCAATAGTTCCGGGCAACGCGGAAAGGGGCAATGTTTTTCCAAGAACGCGGGTTCCCTCACTTTTTATTCGTCCGCGGAAAATTTTTCGCGCTTTCTTTCAACAATACCGGTACGCCAAACTTGACCCCGAGAGTTTTTTTATTTATTTAATTGTTATGAGGTGGTGAGATGTTCGTATAACATTAGTTTAAATTCAGTATTAATTAATATTACTATATTATATATTGTTATACATTCGTAATTTGGAAGTCCGAGCTTTGAATCAAACCTATCTCTTTCTTTTGTTTTGATAGTCAGAGTGTCTTGAATTTATATTTTGATTATCCGTCATGTTTTTTATTAAACCTAAAAGCTTGAACATCTCATAAACGTTTTATTATATTAAATAAATTAAAATATAAACAATATTATCAGTATTATATTAAATTTGCGTTTGGTATTACACTTTCTATATTGCAAGCCTAGAACAAACAAAAAATTACTATGAAGGATACAAGACGGCTATTTTGCTTTTTGCTTAGCGGAACTATTGAGAACAAGGTAAATGAAATTCGAGAGAAAAACATTCCAGATCAGTAGAAGGGGAACAAGCTCGCTCGACAAACAGGGGAAGCAGAACTATTGAGAGCGGCTCTATTGAGAGGGTCGACTATACCTCAAAATGTGTATTATTTCCTTTATATTTAACCTTTTAAGTGCGGGGATTTTTAAGTTGAAATTCGACTTTTTTTACACAATATTTGTGCATAAACTGAAAGAATATGTCACGTGGAGTGCCTGACAAAATTGGTGGTTCATATATCGACCAGTCCCGTCTGGAACGTCCAATGTTAAAAATTTAATTTGGCTAGTTAGGAGTGCTTTTCTACGTGTTTGAATGCATTAAATACGAAAAAAGTCATGAAAAATATCCAGAAGACATTCCCGACCTTGAAAACCGTATTTCAAGGTCAAATTCGGAGTAGAATGTAAACATTTTGATTTGGCGAGATAGGAGTGCTTTTAGACGTATTTGGATCCGCTGAATATGAAAAAAATATCAGAAAATGTTCAGGAGACGTCCGTGACCTTGAAAATTGCATTCCACGGTCAACTTCATTACTTGTACTATTTTAGTCCAAAAATGAGATCTCTACGTTTTTGTATGCATTACATGCATTTTTATCTCTCAGCATGACCCAGGCTCAACAGCGTGGATGTGGCGAAAATTTGGTCCCCTTTGGGGTGCTTTATTTCCGCGAGTCTCCTTGCTTCTCACCTCCAAATATTTGACTTTATGATAATGTCTCTTTTGTGTGATATACTTCAAAACCTTCAAAATCACTATTCCAAGGTCAAATATGATTTTTAGAATGATAACACTATGTTTCCTGTATTCGACATATAATATGCCCCCCGAAACAATTCGAAAATAATATCATACCGAAGTGGCCGCTATATCGAGGTTAAGCGTATATTTTTATGTAAACAATTTTTTATGACGGAAGGCACTCAACAATGAATATTTCCAAAAATGTACCGCATTCTTGGGACATGTAGCAATTGTAATAACGACAATTATTACGACGAAGATGACCGAAAAGAAGCACGACAAAATTATTCATAAAAGACAACGATGATAAGGAGGTTGCGTGTTAGTTACTGAGTTCCAACATTCCTTGTCGGTCGCGCCTTAACCTATTAATGTAAAAGTTTCAAATTCCGCCTGATACGAATTCCATCGCTTACATCATGAAAATACATACCGTATTAATTTGAAAAACATCTTTCCTACTATTTTCAAAAATGCTCCTGGGAATGACGTGGTCAGAATTTGCAAAACATTAATTCTTAAACGTATTCGAGGCTATAACTTTTATTAATAATTTTTTTATTTGAAATTTATATTGACTACAGACAGATACGCGAGAGGAAAAGTGCAAGAAAGCATACAATGTTTAAAATTTCCAAATTCAAAGTGGCCGATCCAATATTGGGAGTTTTTGAGATTGCTAATTACGAATAAGAGCACAGGTTTTGAAATTCAACATGACGAATCCAATATGTAGGACCAAACATGAAAGAACACTCTGCTTTTGTAGAAAACTAATCAATAATTTAATAAGTACTAGATAAATAACTAATTTGAATAATATGGTTTCCTCCTTAAAATGGCGTATTATACAGGATGCTCCATTTTAAGTGTCCATCCCAAATATCTTGAAAATAACGTGTGTGTACAAACAAAAATATTACAGACAACATTTCTAGGATTTTTTCTGGGCTATTCAATGACGAACTCTATTCGACCGTGGTCATGACCTTGAAGATCAAATTCATTTTTTTTATGGGAACGCCCAGTAATTATTGCGAGTTTGGAAATACCAAAAAATTAACTTTCAGACATTGACCATGACCTGGACAACGACCTTCGAGGTAAACTCCAAGGTCAAAGTTGTTTTTTCAACGGGAACTCCTATTATTTATTGTGGATTTGGAAAGAGTTGAAAGTTCACGATCAAGTGTGAATATGCCCATGTCCTGATCCACGATTTTCAAGGTGATTCCAAGGTCAAAGTTGTTTTCTATATGGAAACCTCAATTTTTTATTATTGATTTGGGAAGAGCGGGCTATTTTACGTCCGAAATGATAGTTCATAATATGTTACGGTAACCATCAGAAGGTAAAATGTTCTAAGTAAGAATCCTACACTGAAACTGTTATATTTAATGCATGTATTTTATTCGTATTACAACAAGCGCGCACACGCACAGACACGGATGTAAAACATCCTGCGCTTACCAAACCCACAATAAAAAATGGGGATGTCCATTTAAAAAACAACTTTGACCTTGGAATGGCGCTGAAGGCCGTGGATCAAGATATGGTCATATACATACTTGATCCTAAACTTTCAACTCTTTCTAACCCTACAATAAAAAAAGGAGTTCCCATTAAAAAAACAACTTTAACCTTGGAATCGTGTTGAAGGTCGTTGTCCAAGAAGTTATATCTGAACGTGAAATGTTCTCCTTTTTCCAAATCCGCAATAAAAAATCGGGGTTCCATTTAAAAAATTGAATTTGACCTTGATATGACTTTCAAGGTAATGGCCATGGTCGAATAGAGTTGTCAGTCAATAATCTAGAAAATAATTGTCTATAACATTTTTGTCTGCGACGCGTTATTTTCAAGATATTTAGGGTGGACACTTAAAATGGGACACCCTGTATGTATTTATTAATTCTTTTGAATAAAAAATCAAAAGGATCTGTGGAATTCTCTTTTATTACCACTCTTTTTGAGAGGCTTGCTGAATTTGGTTTATAACTATCCCTACAATTTCACAGACATCTCTAAAAATCAAGATTTTGGTCAAAATTAAAAGGTACCGTAAGTTTAAATATCTAAATTCTCGATTCTCAGGCTACTTAAGCATACTTTAAACATATTATATCAATTTTGACATTTTGGGAATACTGGACGCTTGCATTTTTACCATCGGAATAGAATATTTTTAGCGTCAAAGCCCAATTATGAAAGCTAATCCTACACGAGCATTTCTTTAAAAATACTACTTGCTCTAGAATAAAATAAAACATACCGTAACTCCATCAGAAGACAGAAGAGTGGTCAGCGTGGATATTGCTAAAGGAGCGATGGCTGCAGCCTTAAGTCGAGCTTGTTTCTCCAGAGATAAGTTCATCAAAAGTGCTGTGGCATATTCTAGTCGATACGAACCCATTCTACAACTTTCATTATTTAAGTGATGTATGAGCCACTCAGTCAAACCAGCTTCAATTATGTATATCCTTTGTTGTCTTCTTAGCGATTGTTTCTGCAATGTGGCTATTAACATGTCGCAAGTTAAAGCATCGACTGCTTCGTAATTGCTACTGCCAAGATATCTAACGATCTGAAATGTTTTATCAAAAAATCTATTCTATGTTACGATTAACGTGAAAATACATTGTTGAATGTTATTTTACTATTTTATGTCTAGTAACGATATTAACAAGTTTTAATAATCGCAAACGTTTCTGTACCGATTATCTATTTACTACCAGAACACAATTAAACATCAAATTTAAGTACGATATTGAATATTTACTAACGACATTAAGTACAGATGGTCCAATCGATAAATAATCTCGACCACATCTCATCGAAGCAAATGCATTCAACAACCTGGCAGCGGATTGGTGCAGCGCATGACAATTGACGACGTCGTCCGGAGGTGTCAATATGTGAGGTAGAATCGGTTCTCCGTTTGCACTCACCAAATGTCCATAAAGCCCTAATAAATCGCAGTTTGTATATTCATGCATGGTATCATCCCTATCTCCTGGTAGACTTAGCGTTATCTTCTGTTCAACATAAATGTATGAAATAATATAAAATTTTAGCGTTACTTATGTAATCTATGTAAGTTTCCTCACCCGCCTTAACGCCTGCAAAAGCAATAGTTTTGATCGAACATTTCCGTTAATCAAATGGATTTTTATTTTTTTGAAATCCAAATAGCGTGGGGATACTGGAGTATTAATTAAAATTTTTTCAGTTATTTCTCTCGTCAACTCTTTTCCTTGCCATTCGATGTCGGATTCTATCTTTAGCTGAAGTGACATGGAAGAATTAGGGAATTACTTGTTGGTATAATTTGATATGACTAAAAACCGTTTGCGGAAATCGGTATACTTAGGCTGTAAATAAAACTGTGTACACAATATTATACTGCTTTCGGACTTTTTTTGCTCGAAATATTAATAAATTTATGAAGAATTAAAAATCGACGAACATAAGTTTATATTTTAAATATGAATGGTGTAAATGGCGTCCAATGATGATATTACAGGATGATAATATCTTAACACATTAAGGCCCAAGTGAACTGATTTTTCACGTTGAATTTGATTGTTTACTGCATTAACAAAAATTAATGTATGCTTTGACAACATATCATTTCCAATGTTTCTGAGGTCGTTCTGTCGTACGATAATGGGAAAATTTGGAAAAAACGTCATTTAACCTCACTTTTTTAAACAAATACAGAAAAAATACCGAACATTTTTGATATTTTTGTTATAAATTTATTTTTTTTTAGAAAGGATTTTTTTTAAACAATCGGAGAAATTATCCCGATATTCAAGGAATAAGATCAAGCTCAGTAAATATTGTATTCAAGATTGCGGTTTCAAAATGGCGGCTTCTTTTTGTGGATTTATAGGTTTTAAAAGTTTTCTTATGTATTCTGGAAGATGAAATGTCATATATAGGGGTTTTTTAAGTTCTGATCACGATTCTGACATCAGAATTGCAAATTAGAAAACGGCGATTATAATATGGTCGACATATTCATATTTTGAAACGAGTGTCACAATAATAAGATTTACATTGTCTACATAATTTGGAGTTCGTATAAAACAACTTTTCGTGCAACAACTTTTGAGGAATGTTTATATTTGTATCTGGTGCAGTTGTGATTCTATCGTAGCTTTTTTGTCAAGTAGCATTTGGAAAAGTTGCTGCAGGAGAAGTTGCTATATGGGCAAATCCACAGAACTTTTAACTTTCCTGTTATACAGTAATAAATCGCAATAAAACTGTTTGTTTCTAAAATATTTGTAATGCTTGTGTTCGTAGTGTTTCTACTACTTAAAAGGAACATATCTGAGTAAGAATGAAGTAAATTTGTATACGTGTAAACTTGCTATAATCGTTTGAAAATAGAAAAATGAAGAGTTGTAGGTGTAATTTGGTTGAACATTATTTTGCTTTGTTCTGCTACGTTAAGGCCGTGCAGCTTATTTGTTTTTTTTTTACATGGAAAACTTAGTCAAATATATATATGAAATAACAATAAGAATGTTGTGTATGTGCCTACTTAAGATAAAACGATAGCAATGGTTTAAAGAGTGTAACACATTTTTATGAAATAAAAAACAATTTTCATTTACGCCTTTTAAAATTTACGCCGTATTATAAATTATTAATTCTTAGTGATAACTCTATTCCTGATAGAAAAACAAAGAAATTGAGCTGTCGCTGATATATGTGCTTCTTTTACCAAAAATACAAAGGTGTTTTGAACTTTCATATTTCAAACGTGATCGTACAAAAATTATCATATTTTACTACAGCACATGTAAAATAAAAAATGTGTACAATTATTTTTATTTGTGATCGAAAATAATGATCATACTTTACTGAAAAATACCCCCGGCAGCCCTGTATTCTGCATCTGAGATGAATTCTCGTAGTCGTTAACCGCATTGAATTTAATCCTTTTGGTCATACACTTTTAATTTCACGCAATTCAGTTGAAAATCGTTACTCGGGGGTTTTTGGGGTCGCTAATTACGAATCCGATCTTAGTTCTACCAAATTCAAAATGGCGGATCCAATATGATCCAATATTTCAGAAAATTTGAAAATTAACATTGGTTCGGTCTTGTACCAACAGAGAACTTTGGAAAGGAAAGTTGTCAGTTTTGGGAAGGACGTACTTCTGCTCAAGAGGTGGTACAAATTGTCGAGTCATAAACCGATTCAAAGTCCATATGTTCTTAATTACCGAACATGACATTAAGAATATCGACAAATTATTGGTAAAAGACATTAAACAGGCTCCAAACTCAAATAAAATTCATCAACTCTTATAGATAAATAACGAAGAGCATACATTATTTCTAAATTATTTATCGTGTAGTGAGTGTCTTCAAAAGCCTCCTTGTACACATTTTTCCTTGACACCATCGCAGTTTTTATGTATTCCACAAAAGAAAGTGCAATCAGTAAAAAGTGTTAAAAATCTAATAAGAAAAAAAAATAAAAAGCAATTAATTTAGTTTTGATTTATTGTGTTGTAAAAGTTTTATTTCCTTAAATGCCTAGACTCGGCCTTAATTTAAAACTTTCTTTTTACAGTGTAAATAATAACTATAGAAATCTAACAACTGCATTTTATTTAAATCGAACAATTTTTCGTATTTTAATCCGCCATGTTGGATCCGCCATTTTGAGTTTTGAAAATATCTGAACATAACCGTAATCAGTGATATACCATAGTAGCTAAAACCCCCCAGAATCGAATTTTATTGAAATCGAACAATTTTTCACATTTTATCCGCCATATTGTATTTGTCACTAGCGCCGTGGCATAAAAATCATGCACGCGCATGATTTTCACTTCAGAAAGATAGCCTGAATATATGGTCAAAAGGACAACATTGTGTCACAAAATAAAAACCAAAAATGTTTTGGCACTAAAAATGAAAAGTTCCGTGGATTTGCCCATATACGAAGTCGAAAATTATGTCAACAATATCAAATTATGTAATTTCGAATCTTTCCATAAAATCAAGGAAGTACTAGATATACATATAACATACAAATAAAAAAAATAACATATAAATAAAGAAAAAGCAAACGCAAAAATACCCCACAAAATTGTCAAATAAAAAAATACAAAAAAAGAGAAAATGTTGAATATTATCTAGCTCCACGTGGTAAGAATCGGTCAGCTTTTTTATACAAACAGAGAAAAGGTAATAACGATCAAATTCTTACAAAATAAATGTCAAGAAAAGTACGACTTACACAGTTAGAGAAATAACAATGAATTTATTTTGATGGCCGTTTTATTAGGTCCGCCATTTTGTATTCGCCATGACGGACGTCAGGTTTGTAATCAGCGACCTCAAAAACCTCAAAACAGCCCGTGACCGACTCCATAAGAAGAATGTGTCTGGAAATGGCCACCATATTGGATTCGCCATCTTGAATGTTGCTATTCTGATGGCAAAAAAAGTGATCAGCGACCGCATAAAAATAACTAAAATTCCCGAGCAACATTTATAACAGTGAATACATGTCGACCATATTAGATCCTCCATCTTGTATTTTGCAATTCTGACATCAGATTCGTGATCGACGACCCTCAAAAACCTCATACATAAAATGTCCGAGCAAATTGGATAAGAAACAACGAATTCAGCTGAATATGTCGGCCATATTGGATCCGCCAATTTCTATTTTGAAATTCTGATATCAGAACCGTGATCTTAAAAAAACCCTATATACGATATTGTATCTTCCAGAACGAGTAAGAAACTTTTAAAACCTGGAATTTACAAATCCATAAAAAGAAGAATCTTTTAAGCCGACATTTTGAAACCGTCATCTTGAAAACAAAAATATTTCTCGAGCATGATCTTATTCCACGGATATTGGGATCACTTTTCCGATTGATTTTTTTAAGAATAAAAAATACTTTACCAAAAAATATGAATTTATAAAAAAAATATCATGAAAATTCGGTATTTTGTATGTATTTCTTTAAAAAAGTAGGGTTAAATGAAGTTTTTTTTGAAAATTTCTCAGCGGCATTCGAAAGAGTGTCTTCGGAAGGAAATGATAGGTTGTCAAAGCATACTTTTTTCGTAAATGTAGTTAACAATCAAATTCAACGGGAAAAATCAGTTCACTTGAACATCTAAGAAAAATTTCGAGTGATGATAATATTTAATTTCAGATAAAACCTTTGCAGAAACGTTTTGTAAACACGGCAGACATAAAACATTTAGGAAGTAAAAATCACTTATTTCCTCAAATTCGCGGTCAGTTCTCAATTTTGATATTTGGTATTTGCTAGGATATCGTCTATAGTTATTAGAATCACCCTTACACAGCCCAAATTCTGAAAAATTGATTCAGTCATTTTTTATTTACGGTTTTTAGTGAAAATTCCTAACTTATCGAAGGGGCACTTTAGAACCCCTTTAACTTAGAAACGTCTTCTCGACTCCATCATTATCTTCACCTCTCTCAACAAACGAAATAGAATATAATTTATTTTTGTTAAATTCCGTCTCTAGACATATTTCCCTACGTTTTAATTCGAATACTGCAGAACCCCTCTTATTTTAAGCCCTCTTATTTTAATTGACCCGCTTGTTTCAATTGTCCAACCTCTCTTATTTTAATCATTTCCACGCGTCTTCCCCACCACGGATCGAACAGAACGTAAAATATCGCGATGATAATATTTCAAAATGTCGGTGATTTCGCCTATCTCGATATTCAGCTTTACAATGTCAGATTTTATGCGTATGTGAGTGGGGGTAAGGGCAAAATTGAAATAAGAGGGGTTGCGCCACCTTGAAAAACTAGCAATTAAAATAAGAGGGGTCCTAATGTACAGTGGCCCTCTCCTTATTTTAACTTTTCAAGTCAAGGAAGATGGCGACTTCTTCCTTTATTTTACCGCTTCCCCTCATTCCCACGACTCGCAGTATGAGAGAATAAAATCAGAGAGAGGAGATATAGTCGCGTCCTTCTTCACCTGTATGCGCAAGCGCAAACAGAAGTCCGCACTTTTTGAACACTTTCAAATGGCGAATGGTGGGGGAACTCATGAGGAGAAGAAGTTAACATAAGGGACGAACAAAAATTAAAATAAGGGACGCAGTTAAAATAAGAGGAAGACCACTGTACTGTTATCAGATAAAAACATAACCCACAAAATTATTAACTTACACTTTTTGCATGTTAAAACATAAACAGAAACTTCATCAACGAGTCCAGGCAACGGACGGTTTGACCCCGAACAAATTGCAACACGACCGATTTTTACTCGATAATTACTAAAAAATGAGTTAAAAACAAATCCAAAATCGCCGAAAATCTCAGTTGGGGAAAGTTGTTTTTTATTACAAAATAGGTTATGTCGGCCAAAATGGACATTTTATATCACATTACCCAATTTTCTCACAGTCTAGTCGCATAATCTGTATACTATATACAGGGTGATCCAAAAGTCCCGGAACAGCAAAATATCTCAGCGGGAGTGCATTTTCGAGGAAAATGTTTCAGACAAAAGTTACAGGATTTTTCCCTGGCTATTTAATGGCGATATTGAATTTGACCTTGAACATGACCTTGAAGGTTATTTCAAGGTCAAGTTAATTTTTTTAAATGGGAACCCCTATTTTTTTTCATGGATTCTGAAAGAGCGGGAAATTCTACGTCCGAGTATGATATGATCGATTTTTCCGGCAAGGTCATTTCAAGGTGAAACTTAAAACTCCCGTAACGGCGAAATATCTCAGAGGGTGTGCATTTCTTTGGAAATTGTTTCAGACAAAAGTTTAAGGATTTTTCCTGGGATATTTAATGGTAGCACAGAATTTGACCTTGAACATGACCTTGAAGGTTATTTCAAGGTCAAGTTTGTTTTTTTAAATGGAAACTGCTATTTTTTTTCACGGATTCGGAGAGAGCAGAAAATTTTACGTCCAAATATGCTATGGCCGTTTTTTTCGGCAATGTCATTTCAAGGCCAAACTTAAAACTCCCGGAACAGCGAATTAACTCAGCAAGAGGCACCATTGAATTTAACCTTGAAAATTACCTTGAGGCTTATTCTAAGCTCAAGACTATTTTTTTTTAATTGGAACCCCGTTTTATTTTCTTAATGTTTCCAGAGTTTCCAGAGTGCAATGCATTATCATTGTTCCCGGATAAAAATATACATTTTTTTTTTACATCCGATACGTTTATAAATACCGTATGTATGGGTAACATTTTTACATTGTTTCCAATGCTACCGCCGGCTTTAACATTACCCAAGATGTACCGCGTGGAGGTAGCACGGTCGGGTTTACACCTCTTCGGGGTGCTTTGTTCAGGTGGTTCCCCTCGCCGTCACCTGTGCGTGTGCGTGTGCGTGTGCGTGTGTGAGTGTCCCCAGACAGTTAAGGCAAGATGGGTATACTAAGATTTTGATGAAATTATGTATCTTACTAAAGCTTACGCTCAAAGTGATTGCCATGAACTTCTTGGCAATATCCCAAGCGATTATAAAAAGTCGATACGACTTTTTTAATCATATCTGGTGCTATAGCCGCGACTCATCCCGTATTCGTTGTTTTACTTCCTCAATATTCACCGGTTTCGTTCGATACACTCTATCTTTGAGATAACCCCATAGAAAATAGTCAAGGGGCGTAAGATCCGGAGATCTTGGTGGCCATTCTATTACACCCCTTCGACCTATCCACCGTTCTGCGAATACATCACTCAAATAATTGCGAACATCTGTTGCATAATGGGGTGCTGCACCATCTTGCTGAAACCAAGTCTGATCGAAATCCTCGCCTACAATAACCTGAATAGCAGGGATGATGTCGTCCCTCAACACATCGTGGTATTTTTGACCAGTAAGGGTACCCTCGATGAAGAAGGGCCCAACTACCGCATTGTTTCTAATACCTGCCCATACGTTTACTTTTTCAGGATATTGAGTAGAACGACTATCGACCATCCAATTAGGATTGGTTTCACTCCAATAAGACATGTTATGTCTATTGATTGCCCCATTTAAGAAGAATGTAGCTTCATCAGAAAATACGATGCGATTCAAGAAACCGGCATCAGTATCTATTCGATTCATCATTAATTCCGCAAACTGTAGGCGTCTATCAGGATCGTCTTCATTCAATTGTTGTACGAGTCTAACTTTGTATGGGTGAAATTTTAAGTTTTTAGTTAAGATCCGTTGTACTGTACCGTAACATAAGTCGTGCTGCTGTTTAACTTTCCTGATGGAAGTATGAGGATCTTCCGTTATTGACAGCGCGACATTCAACTCATTTTCTTCAGTTGATGCTGTTACTGGACGACCTGCTCTTGGGAGATCCTTCACAGTACCGTGAACTTCAAAACGATTTATTGTTCTGCTAACAGTAGATTTAGAAATCGGTTCTCGTCCCTCTCTAAATGATGCGTTAAATAAGGTTCGCACATTCTCTAAAGATCGCTGGTTATCACCCCAGCCTCTCATCATGAGAATGGTTATTCTTTCTCGTTCACTTAGCGCAGCCATTGCTCTTTGTACGAAATATACGTATGTATTTTGTTACTGAAATGATGCTTAATACGTTTAGATAGGAAAGGCGTTTAGATAGGAAATCCATGTATCTCACAAAACGATAAAGTTAAGACCAAAATGTAACCTTATAAGACTGTACACGTATGTATAAATTCAATGTGAATGTATGTTGTTTATTTACTTCGCTGGTGACTCGTGCTCTCTGTCGCTGTTCGCGCGCCCAAGTTCACTTTGCACAAGTGTTGCGTAAGATGTATGTATACACTTTTTTTAAACAGTTTATTATTCTATTTACAAAATTAGAGGACAAGCGAGGGACAGGAACTGATTCCTAAATCGACTTTGGGCAGAACAATAAATTGTTTCGAAGTTTACGGCACTGTAAAGGATCTCCCTAGAGCAGATCGTCCAGTAATAGCATCGACTGAACAAAATGAATTTAACCACTCTCAATACCGGAAGATCCTCATAACTTCGTTAAGAAAACGAAACGGGGTTCCAATTAAAAAAAAAAAATAATCTTGACCTGAGAATAATCTTCAAGGTAATTTTCACGGTCAAATTTTATGCTAGCCTTAAATATCCCGGAAAAAATCCTGAAACTTTTGTCTGAAACATTTTACCCGACAATGACCTCTTGCTGAGTTAATTCGCTGTTCCGGGAGTTTTAAGTTTGGCCTTGAAATGACATTGCCGAAAAAACGGCCATAGCATATTTAGACGTAAAATTTTGTGCTCTCTCCGAATCCGTGAAAAAAAATAGCAGTTTCCATTAAAAAAAACAAACTTGACCTTGAAATAACCTTGAAGGTTATGTTCAAGGTCAAATTCTGTGCTACGATAAAATAGCCCGGGAAAATCCTTAAACTTTTGTCTGAAACAATTTCCAAAGATATGCACACCCTCTGAGATATTTCGCCGTCACGGGAGTTTTAAGTTTCACCTTGAAATGACCTTGCCGAAAAAACGGCCATAGCATATTCGGACGTAAAATTTTGTGCTCTTTCCGAATCCGTGAAAAAAAATAGGGGTTCCCATTTAAAAAAATTAGCTTGACCTTGTATATAATATTGCCTTTTGAATTAATTTTATTGCTTTTATTGGCTGGGTTTCCTGCAAACACAAAAGTAACAGTTATGTAACAATGTAACCATTACGTAAATATTACATAACTGTTACATTCCGTGTTTGCAGGGTTATGGTGATGGTTGGATGGGATGTTCGATAATGATTATAATAATGCTAATGTCAATAATATGAGTTTATCCAACGTATTCAAGAATTATATGCATATGAGAAATAATTTGCATCTTGTTAAAATGATTCACGAGCAGAGATGTTACAAATATGAAAAATATAGAAACAGATTTTATATGATTCCAATTCAAATTGTAGTAACAAATGGCATATTTTGTGCAATTAATGAGTAAAAAAGTATTCCGATATAAACTTCACAACAATAATATAATTAAATAACGAAAACTAACTTCAGAATCTGCTTGAACGTTGCTATTAAACAGATCTGGATATATCTTTCTACAGGAGTCCACAATAGTTGGCAAATCGACTGGCTGCTTAAGCGCAAAGTTTTCAACTGCCATCGTTAGCTCTCCTGCCACTTCCCTCAACTTGAAATACTCTGTATGCAACTTGTAAAATCTCATTTTCAACTTTTGATAATTCGCATGAACATTGTACAAATTTGATTTTGTTAAAGCCAATTCGTCATTATATTGTTCCGATAACTCCGGTTGCCTTACAGTAGATCTTGGGTTGATTATATTCACAGGTCGATTTAGCGGTTCACTCATTCGCGAACAAGATTCTATTTCACTACCGCATGATTCAAAGGTTTGCGTTTCTCTGTGGAGAAAAGTTATCGATTCATAAAAAAGTTTTATTATATAATTTCTCAACATTTAATGAAACTCACCGAGTACAAGAGTTCTTTGAAAATGAAATTCTTTCTTCAATTTCATTATCATTAACTGACATTGATATAATTCTGTCATTGCCCGTTATTTCATCAGTGTCAGTGATCGATGAGAGATTATCACAGTTTTTAGAGTCTGATCGTACCGAACCTGATGGTGTGGTGTGAATATTAAACAATTTAAAATCCTGATGATTTGCAGGCGATTTGTCATGCATTAATATTGAAGAAGATAACTCAGTTTCGCTTTGTTTGTCAGCAGTTTGAAATAAATCACTGGTGGAAGTACTAATTGCTAGAGTATTTTTATACTGAAATTAAAGACCTACCTTTACAAATCTAGCTTTCGTAGTTTACATCATTTTGAAAATTTCATATATTACCTGCCAATATTTGAAAAAAAATGTTTCCAATTCCTTCGTCAATTCGTAAATCCATTCAATTTTGAAGAGATCAGTAAATAATGGACTATTTTCTGGTTGGTTTGTATGAGGTAACGAAAGAAAATTTACATAATTGTAAAATCCTGCATTTATTGTAAATTCGTTTACTTTTTTCGATACTAAATAATCCTGTAACTGTTTCATACTATTTTTTACCAAAATATTTAAGTGATTTTCTTTTAAATCCTACAAATAATAAAAAAGTAATAAGATATCTCAAATAATACACATTATGTTGTATTTTCTTATAAATGTTACCTTAGCGTTTTCCAAGTTATGAATCTGGCAAAAATTATTCAACATTTTCGAAACATGAATACCCGATTTCACTAAAATTTAATAAATTAAGATAAAGACTTTGTTTATAATTTCCTTTAAGAAATACCAACCGTTATCTTGCCGCAATTGTATTCGAATTGGCAAAATAGCAAAATGTACATGTAATTTTAACGTTAATATTTTGTAATCAGTCCGTTCTGTGATATTGACAGGTATAAAATCATTCCACATCTGGAAATGACAAAATATATAGAAAAAGTAAATTGAAATAAGAAAATGTAATTATACTTTAAAAAACCGTTCTGCATTTCCATTTCTATATTCCGTCATGACTTGACTCCATAAATCTTTTACGTCATTATTTTGTGGAAAATTTTCTAGTAATATCGAGAAACCAAGTTTGGCAGCTTCGTGCAAAAGCGCAACAGCTGTCGTTTGAAACCCATGATCTACCAAATGCTATGTATATAATTTTTATTAATATAATCGACAGCAAACATACAAGTGAAAATAAAATAGCGAACCAAGTAAAGTTGATTTATTAGCTTATCATCAAATAGAACGTTTTTGATCTGTGCGTCATCTTCATTGTCAATCTGTCTATTAAATAGATTGTATTAAATAATGTTATTACATTGAAGCCAAATGTTATCTTACTTCTGCGTATCTACGTTATTTATATGCATCGGAGCCTCGCACATTCTTAATCACTTAACTATTAGGGACTTATAAGAATTTCTGTTTCTGAATACTATTATTGATTTCAATACAATTCCCATCACTTTGTTCTGCTATTACACAAAGTTTAGTTCTGTTCCAATTATATTATACTATACCTAACGTTTACATTTAATAAAGATAATACAAGAAATTTTTTACAGAATCTTCTGTAATAAAAAAAAATTTGAAATTTAAAATTATTATTAAACATATTTTTCAATAAATTTTGACATCTGTCACTGTATAACCTCCAGGATTAGTCCTGTTTGTGGTTAGCAACACACACCATCACGGTTACTAGGAAAGCATGGAATTATTGATTAATACAGTATTCACATAATTAAAATGTTGGACATATTTAACATTAATGCCCAAAGTACACTTCTTGCTTGTATTTCAATCGAGTATTTGGTATCAAGATCGAAGTTAACAAAAATTGAGAAGTATACATATCTGTTTTCGAGGTCGCTCTTCAAGATTCCGAGGTCAAAATTGAGTTTCAGCCATTAGGAATTCCAATATGGGGCCAAATTTGAAAAAAATGTCTAAAAAATTGGGAAATATTTATTCTTACCAACTTTTTTCAAGTCATTAGAATATTGGGATTCTATTCAAACTGAATAAAGGTGAATAAATTACTTCAATTTTAAGAAAAAAATTTACTTTTATATCCGACGTCATTTTAATGACCTCAAAATGGCAGCAACAAAATTTCAAAGAAATTTTCTGGACGCTGTAATTCAAAAACTACGAGCTTTATTTAAAAATGCTAATAATGAAATGTTCTTAGAATTTATCGAGAAATATCCTGGGTTTCTTTTAGATTTTTTTAATGTTTTTTTTTCAAATTTATTCAAAATTGTAATTTTATTTTCGAATAATTCTGAAAAATATTTAATGTATTCTCTCATGCATTCTAAGATTTTGTTCTCCGTTGCATTTTTTTCAAAAGTTGATAGTTTTCGATAAAATGAATTTCCAATATTATAGCTTAGGAGGAATTTTTTTCTCTAAAACTGTAAACATTTGGAAACAATTGAAAAGAACAAAATTCTTCTTATTTTTTAGATTTTTTTAATATTTGGGGATTTTTTTTTCCAGATTGTAATTTATTTACGAAAAATTATGAAAAAAATTTACTGTATTTTCTGATGAATGCTAAAAATGTTTAAAATACTTCAATTTTTAAACAAATTTTCCTTTTATACCCTTCATCATTTTATCGACCTCAAAATGGTAGCAACAAAATTTCAAAAAAATCTTCTAGACGCTTTAACTCAAAAAATACGAGCTTTATTAAAAAAAAGTTAAGAATGAAAAGTTCTTAAAATTTATGGAGAAATATCCTGGTTTTTTTTAAAATTCTTTTGATGATTTTTTTCTCAACATTTTTTCAAAATTGTAATTTTATTTTCTAACAAAATTTAGTGTATTCTCTCGTGGATTCTAAGAATTTGTTCTTCTTTGTATTATTTTTCAAAAATTGATAGTTTTCGAGAAAATTAATTTCAAATATTATAAATTAGGATTATTTTTCTCGAAAACTGTCAACATTTGGAAAAAATTGCAAAGAACAAAATTCTTTGTGTTTTTTAGATTATTTTTTATATTTGGAGGTTTTTTTTTATTTTGTTCCAAATTGTAATTTATTTATGAAAAATCGTGAAAAAAATTTACTGCATTCTCTGATGAATGCTTAAAATACTTCAATTTTTAAACAAATTTTCCTTTTACACCCAACATCACTTTAACGACCTCAAAATGGCAGCCACAAAATTAAAAAAAAAAATTTCTCACGCTTTAACTAAAAAAATACGAGCTTTATTGAAAAAAATGCCAAGCATGAAAAGTTCTTAGAATTTAACGAGAAAAAACCCAGAACTTTTAAACATTTTTGTTATGATTTTTTTTTTCAAAATTTTGTCAAAATTGTAATTTATTTTCAAAAATTTGTGAAAAAAGTTTAGTGTTTTCTCTCATGGATTATAATAGTTTGTTCTCCTTTGCCTTTTTTTCAAAAGTTGATAGTTTTTGAGAAAATGAATTTCAAATATTATAGCTTAGGATTTTTTCTCGAAAACTTTTGGAAAAAATTGCAAACAACAAAATTCTTTGTGTTTGTTCGATTTTTTTTTATTTTTTCCAAATTGTAATTTATTTACGAAAAATTATGAAAAAAATGTACTCTATTCTGTGATTAATTCTAAGAATTTTTTGTTCTTTGTAATTTTTTCCAAGAAAAAATGCCTAATCTATTTGAAATTCATTTTTTCAAAAACTATCACCTTTTAGGAAAAAAATGTAAAGAAGAACAAACTCTTAGAATTAATGAGAGAATACACTGAATTTTGTTTAGAATTTTTTTAGAATAAATTACAATGTTGAAAACAAAAATTCATCAGAAAAATAAAAAAAGTATTCCATGATATTTCTCGATGAATTTTGAGAACTTTCCATTCTTACCATTTTTTTAAAAACGATCATAGTTTTTTAGTTAGAGCGTCCAGAAATTTTCAAACCAATTTTTATTGTTTCGGCCATTTTGAAGTCGTTAAAATGGTGCAGGGTTTTAAAGGAAAATTTTTTCTTAAAATTGAAGTATTTTAATTGTATTTGTTCAGAGTTTCAATACATTCCCAATATTCTAATGGCTCGAAAAAAATTAGTAAGAATAATTTCCCAATTATTTAGACATTTTCTTCAAATTCGGCGCCATATTGGAATTTCTAATGGCTGAAATTCAATTTGAGGGGATATCCCTGCGAACACGGAGAGTAACAGTTACAGTGGCCCTCCCCTTATTTTAACTCCTCTTATTTTAACTGCGTCCTTTATTTTAACTTTTTTTCGTCCCTTATGTTAACTTCTTCCCCTCGTGAGTTCCCCCACCATTCGCCATTTGAAAGCGTTCAAAAGAGTGCGGACTGCTGTTTGCGCTTGCGCATACAGGTGAAAAAGGACGCCACTATATCTCCTCTCTCTGTTTTTATTCTCTATACTGCCAGTGGTGAGGATGAGGGGAAGCGGCAAAATAAGGGAACAAGCCGCCATCTTCCTTGACTCGAAAAGTTAAAATAAGGAGAGGGCCACTGTATGTAACATTTACGTAATAGTTAGATTGTTACATAAATGTTACATAGTTGTTACATAACTGTTACTTTTGTGTTTGCAGGGATGAACCTCTCAATTTTTGTTAACTTCGATTTTGATACGAAATACTCGAATAAAATAGAAGCACACTGTAAAAAATTTGAATTAATTTTACAGTTTCATTGTAATGTTCCTTGTATACAAATTTGTTAATATATTCTCAATTGTAACATAAAATTGTTACCAATTGAGGTTAGGTTAGGGATTTTACAACATTTTTGTAATTTTATTCGGCGCCACTATGAATTTACAATGCAGTGGCCTTCCCCTTATTTTAACTTTTCGATTCAAGGAAAATGGCGGCTTCTTCCCTTATTTAACCGATTCCCCTCATCCTCACCACTGGCAGAATAAAAATAGAGAGAGAAGATATAGTGAAATAAAACATACATGGTAAATGGTGGGGGGACTCACGAGGGGAAGAAGTTAACATAAGGGATGAAAGAAAGTTAAAATAAAGGACGCAGTTAAAATAAGTGGAGGACCACTGTATATCAAGCAAATGAAAATTACAACGTACAGTAAAACCCCTCTTACAGTCCGACCTCCCTAATTGATAATCTCCGTAACTGATCAAAACGAAAAAACCTCCATAATTGTTAACGTCAAAAACTCCGTAATTGCAACTCTGCCCCCCCCCCCGGACCGTCTAACCTTTTCAGGGAAGAAAAACCTTATTGGCTGATGGCGTTGATTGGTTCACCCACACATGTACACATCATGTATACATAACCTACATTATTTGATATGTTCGTAAAGTGAGGGGAAGTGCATTGAATATGGAGACAGGCGGGAAAGTTATCAATTATGGAGTTTCAACTTCTCCTCCGGTTCCGGCATGTTATCAATTAGGGAGGTCGGACTGTACTTGAACAGGGTCGAGCCGGCATTTCCCCTCCGATCCCGTTTATTTGAACGCTTACAGTTGTCCCCACGCCTCGCGCTATATTCCGTCCGGCGTGAGTAGCGCACGCGCATTGGAATTTGTATCCGCGTAAGAGCGAGTAGTGGGGGTAAGGGGAAGTAGAAATTGTTCAAATAAACGAGATTATTTTGTTCAAGAAAGCGAGTGTTCAAGTAAGAGGGGTTTTACTCTATTGCATTCACTGCTTTACATGTTGGTAAAAATCAAGCCCACATAGAATGTAGCAATTGTACCGTTTGCAGGAGAAAAACATAAAAATTTGTAAAAATACAATCTCAGAAAGAAAACTTTACATCATTACGAAATATTTACCACATTATTTGCGGGTAAAAATTCACCCACATTCAATGTCGTAAAATTCATTTACTTTTTTTTTCACAGTGCAAGAAAAAGTGTCCTTTGGACAAAGTAATTTTTACATCGTTTAAAAATTGTTTTAAATAAAATTTCAATTTAATTTCTAAATAGGATAATAAAATGAATATGGAAAATGCTGAAAAGAATGAATTATCAAAACACATTATACCTGGGGTAAAAATTTTATTAAAATACATATTGACAGATTTGAGGTTAGGTTTGATAAATATTATTTCATTCAGATATCGCCATTGGCGTATTATATACCAAATTTTATAAATGAAGACGAAGAGAAAACAATAATTCAACGAGTAAATAGTGTTCCATTACCAAAATGGACACAACTAAGTCATCGACGACTTCAGAACTGGGGTGGAATTCCGCATGCGAAAGGTATGATTGCAGAAGAAATTCCACCTGTAAGTTCATTTCACTCGTATTTGAATTACTTGTAACATAAATATTCAAACTGATCTTTCCAATTGCAGTGGTTGAAAACATATATTAATAAAGTGAATTTATTAAAACTTTTCGAAAACAATACACCGAATCATGTATTAGTCAACGAATACTTGCGTGGGCAAGGAATTATGGTAAATAATTTAAAGTAATTGCTGGCAGAACTCGTAAGATATAAATACATAAATTTATTTTCAGCCGCATTCTGACGGTCCTCTATTTCATCCTATCGTTACAACTATTAGTTGCGGTTCGCACACAATTTTACAATTCTTTAAACGCTTTCAAACAGACGAAGTTGTGAGTATAGTACGTAATTACTATTTTTACAGGATTTAAATCGATTGTCTTTGCAGCAACCTTCGAAACCTGAATTTAATTTATTATTGGAACCACGGAGCTTGTTCATTTTACAAAAAGATTTGTACCATGATTATTTACATGCTATTGATGAACGAACGAGTGATACAATTAAAAACGACATAAGAAATTTGGCACTTTGTTCAAAGAATTATACGGAAGGAGAAGTTTTAGAACGATCGACAAGACTGTCTTTAACTATTCGTCACGTTCCACGAACGAGTAAATTTCAGCTGAAACTTAGATGAGTTGAACACCAACCTCATCAGGTCTCCATAGGTACATCGGTATCTTCGTAATTTTCTAAACTAACATCAGCGATGTCTTCGTCAACTTCATCCAACATCCCTTGCAACGAATGAATCGAAGAAATGAGAACATGAAATTGTTTTCTCCTCATCTCAAGTTTGTGTTCCAACAGCTCCGATTTTTCCTAGAATATAAAATATAGGAATAAAATGTTTGTACTGAAATAAATAATGAATTTTATATTTATAAATATCTTACTTTCAAAGTATGTAATTCTTGTTTCAATGTAGCAAGTTTCTCGTCTGTATCTTTTCGTACTGGTTGTTCATTAATAATATTTGCCAGCATATCGTATTCGATTCGATTTTTTCGAACTTGTTTAGCCTCGAGCAATTCAATTTTCGTCTTTTCGATATCTTGTTTAGCTTCTTCGATTTCAACTTCGATATCTTTGGATAGTTGTTCGTAATTCTCTAATTCATCTTGACTCATGTTGGAAACTAGACGCGATTTCTTTTGAGCAAACTCGCATTGCGCGAGCTGCGGAAGCATTCGTTCGTACAGAATATTTTCTGAATCGGGAGCGTTTACCCATTTGAGAAATGATTTTAATAAAACATTGATACGACGATCATCTCCTGTTCCATCTCCGTCAATTAATAACCTTCGACGAATTACTTCTTCTACAAATATAAATGAATGTTTACATATGAAATGATTCTTTACAGCAAAGGATAAATCTATTCTCCTTTGTTAATATTTATGAATGTTTGTTTAGTAAATTATGATCTACAATAGAAAGAGAGTTTGCTCTTACCGTCGGCCATTTGTCTGAGGTTCCCTGGTCTTAAATATAAAAATTATATGGAATTTATGAATTATTTTTACAATTTCGGCTTTTTATGTTTTGTATCTGTGTTTGGTTTGAATTAACCTCAAAAATACAAACATAAAAGTACGATGATGCACATATGTATACAATTTCTTATTGACGTTGCGCATGCGCCGTAAAACATTGGAGGCTTGAAGCCGGTTCTGGTGATTCTTAGGGAATTCCTATATAGGGATTTTACTCATAGGGAAATTATTCATAAAATCTGGCTAAGGCAAGAACTGCGTCTGATAGATCCATATTAAATTTTTGTGGGTACACCAGATCCTCCGTCTGCCTTTTTTCTCCAACATGGGGGGGGGGATGGGGGACTCCTAATAGCAATTCTGATTGTTATGAAACAAAAAAGGTGAACAATCTTGATGGGCTGGGCAATGGCAGAACCGAATTGACGGGCTACGTACATACTAGAAGGCGTACGCGCAGTTTATTTCGGGCAAATAAAATCCGGTCACCGTTAATTTCACTATTGTTTTTAGTGAACCAGATAATAATGCTCTATTTACTATTTCATGTTCAATGTTGAAGTCGTTTTAGCTCATCTTTTGAGCCCTCTTCTCGTCTGAACTTGGAATGTCCTTCCCTTAACATTAGCCCACCACGGTGTGCCTTAACCAGATTCAACCTAAAAGTGCTTGCTCAGTAATTCTGCTATTTTGGGGTGAATATACATATAAAAAAAAAAGCTTTTCTAGTAAAAATCAAAATAATCGCCGGAGCCGTTTATTAGAATGGTCCATTTAAATATTTGGTAAACCTTCGGAAAAGGCACCTCCTCCTAAACGAATTTTTTTTTACTCTATTCCGACGTATTTTTGTCTCCCGATTACGAATATGACAACAAAAATTGCGGGTCGGACGTATTAAATCTGCTATTTTGAAAAAAGAGCCAAAAAACGCGTTTTTTTTATAGTTTTTTGCATTTATTTTCAAAAATACGCATCTGACAGAAAAATGTTTCAAATAAAAGTTGTAGAGCGCAAAATTCTCGACAAAAAAGATCGTATACATTTTTTCCGTTTAAATTTTTTTTAGAAGAAGGTGCCTTTTCCGAAGGTTTACCAAATATTTTTACGATCAAGATTTCATTACACCTTGTAATATTTAAAGATTATGCTCATGATAATTGTTATATGTATTTAAATTTGCCTATCTAATTAACAGAGTAAACGACAATTGAAAAATATACTGTTTTTATGATTTATAATACGCTTAATTATTATTTTCATCCAACTTATACAATGATATAATTTTTCAACGCTTTATTATACACGTAAACTATTATAAGCACAAGTAGCTCGTAGAAGCTTTTCGAAATATTGAGGGTGTGTTCTTGCAACTTTGTGCTGTTCCCGTATTTTTTTAAAATCATGATGTACTAATTCCATAGCTTGTTAGCTGAAAAAACTTAGACCCATATCTTTCATTTTTATGCCATCCTTAGACCAAGTTTGAGGCATCATAAACATTGATAAATCTGGCAATACTTGTTTAGTACTATTATTCTCCTTTGTCCGATATATGTTTCTTCTACATACACAATGCTCCAGGTATACGGTTATCATCGACATATTTATCAAAGAGATTTTCAAAATTACTGTTTAATTTCTTGGTTAGAGGAAACATCTCTTTCTTCTTACAGAAACACAATAAACACACTTTTAGACGATTTTCGTCATGCGGTAATGTATGGTGTTTAGACATTTTTTACACATTTATTGCATTTACATACCATACGATACGAGTTGGTTTTGTTAAAATTAATTTGATACAGGGAGAAGTTTGCAAAGAAAGTTGTTCAATTATTTTTCTCATCTTAGGGATGTTTCATGTGCAATCTGCACCGCCAGGCGGCACGGCAGCAGTATATTTTCAATCGCTCAAATATTCAAATAGACATTTCTAAAAAACGGCTCCTGCGATTATTTTCATTTTTATCAGAAAAGCTTCTATTTTGCACGTATTTCAACCCAATAAAGCAGATTTACTGAGCAAGCACTTTTAGATTGAATCTGGTTAAGGCACCCCGTGCCACTTTATATAAATTTTCAACGAGACAAAAGCGTTAGAGTTATTGATACTTTTTTTATCGCTTGCGAAGGTGAATGATGTAAAAATCTTCAAAAGATTGCGTGGCGTTCCCCGTGCAAATACATACACTATAAAAAAGAAATGTAAAATTACATTTCTGAAATTTTACATTTTGTTGAAATTTTCTATTACTCTCGTTGGAAAATTGCATGTTTTCGGTAAATATCCAACGAAAACAGAAGGAAATTGACCGTAAACGTGTAAAATTAACAATGGAAACGCAAAATTTGCAATGGAAACATAAAATTTGAAATAGAAACATAAATTTACAGCGTAAAAGGTGGAAATAAAAATACCAGTAGGAATCGTTGTAATTTTACATCGAATGTGTAATTTAACAAAATTTAATTTCACATCGTCTTTGTAATTTTCAATTGTTTTCCATGTAAAAAAGCATGGAAAATGTAAAATTACACGCGCACTGTAAAGTGGTTCTCGCCGGTCTCGTCGACCGCTGTGGCGCTGTTGACATATATACATACAGTGGAACCTCACACTAGTGAAACTCACACTAGTGAAATTCTCGCACTAGTGAACATTTGTCTCTATCACTAGTGAAACATCAACTTCCCCTCGTACCCCCACTCTGCCACTTATGCATGTGTATGTATGTACACAAACATACTCAAAAAGCTGTATGTATACATATGGGTATTACGTATGTATTTACATACTCAAGCTGTAACACATTACGATTTGTGTATTATTTATTGTAATTAATTTAGTATCGGTGGCTTGGAACATCATGTGAAAATAATTCTACGCTTAAGAACCTAAATGCGGACACAAATGTAAAATTACTGGCAAAAGAGTTCTCTTTTGAGAAAGCGAGAAAAATACAAGTATTTTTGGTTATGAACGTTATGAAAGTGTGTAGACATATGTATATATGCACATGTTTGCACATCTGCCGATGCGCATGCGCTCGCAAATACGATACGTCCCTAGAGAGGGAGTAAACATTCCACCCCTCCGCATCTCACTAGTGTGAGAAAAACAAAAAACCGCTGGTCCCGACAGTGCCACTAGTGTGAGGTTCTACTGTACATATAAACCAATTGGAACAATTTTTAAATTAAACTGTACAATAACAATGACAATAGCTTTGTAACCACAAAAATAACCACACCTTTATACCCCATAAAAAACCGTTAAATACTTAGGAATCCACCTCGATCATTTACTCCGATTAAATAATCACATCAAAATTCAATTGAGCAAGGCCAAAACAGCCTTCCATGCAAATTCCAAACTGTTTTATTCACGCCACCTCACAGCCAAAACCAAAATTATATGTTACATGGCACTAATCAGACCCATAATAACTTATGAAATAAATACTAAAGATCGTGTTTAAGAACCTGCCTAAGACTCCACAGAACACCCGAATCAAACTTTCTCAAGCGCCCCAAAAACCAAGATATATATAATTCAGCCAACATCCCACGCATAGATAACTTTTTAATAAAAATAACTCGAAAATACCATGAAACAGTAGATAAAAATTCTACCAACTACGAAAAATCCCTACGACTAACCAAAAACGCCAATATAGTCAAAGATAATTGTGAAAAAGGATTCGTTACCCCTAATCACTTTCCAGCACTAGATAAACTCGGGCTAATACAAGACCATAACAACGCCCCCATAATTTACCACTGGTCTCGCCATGTAGCAAATAAAAAAATTAACTATTTTGAAAATATAAAAAACGGCACCTTAAATATTCAATAGCAATTCCATTATGCGACTACCTAGATACCTCACGAGTAACAAACAAAAACCTATGGTGCATTCAAGAGGACGATGCACATATGGGGCATTCCATGCCAAACGGGCAAGTGAGAAGATTAGCCTTTTCCTGTGTCTCGCATTAAACGCTTGTTTCTGAAGTTCTGTGTCCGAGAAAGGAAAAAATAATTAGTGGATTTTATTCGTCTTGTTATGCACTTCCCGCCGATTAAAATGATTTTTTATTTTATTTATATATTCATTATGATTTTTCAGTTTAAAAAATAAAAATCGATTTTTTTTCAAACTTGGACGTTTTAAATATTTTTTTAAGCAGGCCCAAATGAAAGCTCGTATATTCGAACTTTCATTAGAGCCTGCTTAAAAAAATATTTAAAACGTCCAAGTTTGAAAAAAATCAATTTTTATTTTTTAAACTGAAAAATCATGATGAATATATAAATAAAATCATTTTAATCATCGGAAAGTGCATAAAAAGACGAATAAAATCCACTAATTATTTTTTCCTTTCTCGGACACAGAACTTCAGAAACAAGCGTTTAATGCGAGACACCGAAAAATGCTAATCTTCTCAGTTGTCCGTTTGGCATGGAATGCCCCATATGTACGAAATCCGCAATAGATCCAAACGAAAATCCCATTAAGAAGAATAATCAAAGCATGGACTCTCCACCTACAATGATCATACTCATCCACCATTCAATCATACCAGTCATCTATCCTAAAAAAAATGTATATATGTAAATAAACTGTCAACCTCATATAACACAGAAGAAGGGTGTTTTTATAAGAACAATTTTGTCCCTTCATAACATAAGTCATTATGCAGTGCCCAACTAATCCGCACTTATTACACCCGTCACAGTAAACAACACGAAACGAACACCGACAAAATACGTCGCGAGTTGCCCCCTGGACCTAATTGTACGTATGAATAATCAATGTAAGGCAAATTTTATTAATGTTTATTAGCCTACCATGTACCAGTTATGTATGTATTTCAGAAATAAACATTAAAAATAAAAATAAAAAAACAAAAAAAAAAACATATACATACATTGTATACGACCGCACAGATGTGCTATTTCGTTTATTGATTGACTTTATATTTTTAACGAAAAAGGAATTGAAGACATTACAAATTATAGGTAGCTGAATTACACAAAATTTAATTGATATATTTTGGTATATCATTCCGATCATATTTTAAAATTACACCAAAACTTGGGACATTTCACTGAGCCAATGTAATTTTACAGTGGAAATGTAAAATTCCGAAAAAACTCGAGGAATTTTATAGTCCAATTGTAATATTACAGTGCCGTGTAAATATTGAACTGATTTTTTCCGTTTTACAATGCACATGTAAAATTACATCGACAATGAAGGAATTTTACAATATCACTGTAAATTTACAACGATTTTCACTGGTATTTTTATTTCCACTTTTTCACTGTAAAATTACATCGACTTTTTTACAGTGTACCATTAGAAAACTACACGGAGAGCAGTTTTCATAGATTTATACGGTGCACATGTGTAACATTGAATAACAGGGAATAAATACTATGATTGTCTGGTGCTAGCATCGTCTTTTTCGGTTATAATACCTACATATGTATCATTACGAAACGACAATACGCGGTGGAGTAACGTCTTTCTCGGGTTACCAAAATGCAGTCACATAATATAGTGCAGTGGCCCTCCCCTTATTTTAACTCCTATTATTTTAACTGCGTCCTTTATTTTAACTTTTTTTTGTCCCTTATGTTAACTTCTTCCCCTCATGAGTTCCCCCACCATTCGCCATTTGAAAGTGTTCAAAAGAGTGCGGACTGCTGTTTGCGCTTGCGCATACAGGTGAATAAGGACGCCACTATATCTCCTCTCTCTGTTTTTATTCTCTCATACTGCGAGTGGTGGGAATGAGGGGAAGCGGTAAAATAAAGGAAGAAGTCGCCATCTTCCTTGACTTGAAAAGTTAAAATAAGGAGAGGGCCACTGTACATTAGGACCCCTCTTATTTTAATTGCTAGTTTTTCATATTGACTTTGGTAGGGATGAAGGGATGCGGTAAAATAAGGGGAGGGCCACTGTAGTGTAATCAGGTTACTTCTAGGGGAAATTTTTGAAGTTACCCGTCCAAAGCTGTGAAAACTGTTTTCCGTGTATAGGTACACTGTAAAAAAAAGTTGTTGTAATTTTACTACGTATCACGTTGGAAATAAATCGATTCACATGTAACGTAGTAAAAACACAAGCCGTGTGTAAAATTACGTGGTGATATATTTCAAATTTACAATCGATGTGTAATCGACGACAATTAAATTTTCAAAGTTCAGATCATGCAGAACAAGAAAACCCATGGTTTTCTGAAATAAACGTAAAAATAGTAAAAAATCTCCGAATTTTTATACAGTAAAACCCTTCTTACTTGAACACTCGCTTTCTTGAACACCCCGTCTATTTGAACAAAATAACCTCGTTTATTTGAATGATTTTTACTTCCCCTACAACTACCCCTACAACTCGCTCTTACGCAGATGCAAATTCCAATGCGCGTGCGCTACTCACGCCGAACGGGTATATTGCGCGAGGAGTGGGGACAACTGTAAGCGTTCGAATAAACCGGGTTGGAGGGGAAATGCTGGCTCGACCCTGTTCAAGTAAGAGGGGTTTTACTGTACTTCTTGTTTACATTGTACTACTTGTATATCTGCAATGTAATACTATGTTATTTTACATACGGTTTGTACTTTTGCTACGTTACACGTGAATCGATTTATTTCCAACGTGATACGTAATAAAATTGCATCGAAATTTTTTTGATCTCAGCAGGTTCTAGGCGGTTGGGTTAGGATAGTTTTCCCGGAGGGGGGCGGACCCCCAGTCACCGTCAACGAAGTTGGCCCCGGTCCTGAAAATAGACACAGTGCACAGTGCAGTTCTGCCACTACTGTAATTTATACCCAGACATTTTTGCCAGGAGAACTTATTCCGGGGAAATTTTCAGGGGGGAATAAAGTCCGGGAACCAAATTAATTATTTTCTATAAATACTTATTATACCTTTATGAAAATGAAAAGGGATATAATAAATTAACACTTGAATACGTTTCAAATTTTCTGGTATCATTTCATTGGAATATATACAGCGTCTACAAAATCATGAAATAAGATATTTTCATTGCACTACACTGTGAGTGGGATTAAGGAGTTCTGTGCTATCGACCACGAAACAGTCAGTAAACCCGAAAGGATATTTTCTCGGACAGCATTAAACGCTATTTCTCTCAAATATTTCATATAAATATATGATGTTCTTAAAAATTAGCATATAAGAAGAGAATAACTTTCTGACTAGTATATTTTTCAGTTTTATTCCACATTTATCTATATGATCTTTATAGTGCATTTCTGTAATCTCTCCAAAGAGCACTAAACTGCTGCAGGAGAGGCAAAATATGAGAAATACAAGGAGTTTTGCAAGTAGTGAATTTGTATAATGATTTGGTTCAATGTGTCTGTTAGGCTTTAACCAATGTACTGAATTATTAGGTAATAATATCATGCGTGCATGTATAATGTGCTTTTTATACCAATATTCCATGATGCCTGATTCTCTAAGATGAATTATAAGATGGTTTAAACACGGAAGTATTGAAAAGTCTAAATCCATCATGATGATTTCCCACATATTCATAATTTGTTGATTTGGCATACATTTAAAAATTGGCTTATTATGCATATCTGTATACAGCTCGGTTGTCATTTTAACTTCATGGTCATTTGATATTGTCATAATGCGGTCATACGGGTGTACTCTTACATGTTCAATAAATGTGTTTAATGTCCATCTATTCACTGTAATCAAAGAGTCTTTCAATTTATTCAAAATAGGAGTATCCGAATTTAAGTAATAATCTCTCTCGTTAGTGCCAATATGCAGTTTATGACCTGCATCCAGTAAATCGTACAACGTATCAAATCGCTGTTCTACATTGTGGAGAATTTCTACGTCTATTATATTCGATAGAATATTAATTCCGTACAAAATAGATGTAAACAATACACTAGTATAAACCATTCTTTCTGCAGTATTATACGGCATATCTCTGACACTTATTCCCACAATTCCATAGAAGATATTAGTGGATATCCAACATCGATTTTTCCAGTTCAATAAATGTGCTAGAACTTTTAAAATAGTAACTGCACTAAAAGTTGCAACTACATACGTCATAAAATTATCAGGCACAACGAAGTGGTCAGAGTAAAAAATTGGAAATAGTGGGATTATTGCTACCGGCATTAAAAACACGGAATTTGGAAACCCAACACGCATACCCAATTCTGGTTCATACGCAATTGTAAATTTAAATGTGGCGTAGGTTTCTGAAGCACTGAAGTTTTCATTTCTGGCAAATAGAGTAAAATTCATAACTGATTCCAGTGTTCTAAAAATAAAACTGTGTGGTCCTATTAGTTCCTGAGAAGTATATAAAGACTGTTGAAAATTTACATTTTCTTTTATTCCCATGAATGGATACCGAAATTCATGCAATGGAGTAAAAATATTGATTCCATTTAAATCTCGACAGTACGTGGAAAACCAATCGGTATTGGATGTAATACGATTTGCTTTGTACTGACGAGTGAATCGGTTGTAATGATGTATAAGCGCATCGTACACTTTTGGAATTGTATTTTCCGATATTGTGAAACTCTCGTTCAATAGAGACTTTTGCGTTAATTCCAACACTGTCACATCGCAAAACTTTTCGGCCCATTTTGCCATAAACAGACTTTTCAAATTACTGCTCACTGATGTATTTGTACGTATGATCACTATTAGCATTTTATATTTGTATACTCTGTTACGGAATTTTGATAATATAAAATGAAAATGTTCTCTTTTGAAACAAGCTGTGAAATCATTTTCTATAAAGGCCACATCACGCATATAATATATACTAATGAAAAACATCTTTTCCTCAGAAAACAGTTGTAAATTACATCTAGAGACATAAATAGTTGGAAAGTTATCTGTTATCGCTTTACTAATTAATTCTGTTGGTGACGTACTATATTTTGGGTCTATGATTATAGTTACAGACTTCAGATTACTTCTTCGTTGGTAGTAATTGCTTAAATTGTCTAGCCAATTTAATTCACTATTGCATGAAACATAAATGATGCCAATATGTAGACTGAGAACCCACATCATTTCCTTGAGAGCAACCATGGTTGATGGAAATTAATAATTACTAGAAATGAAAGAAGAACCACAAAAATAATATTGAATTATTTGTTATAAAACTAAATAATAAGCGTTAATTTTGTTATTAAAACAGTTTCATTGTTTCACATTTATTAGCTACCCTGATGAAAGTTTCGAATTTATTCGGTGAAGAAAATTCCATTCCGCTTTACCTACACCGCATTCCGGAATGTATAAAAACCTTAGTGTTGCGACCGAATCCAAAACTACTGGAGGATATGTATTCTGTATGTATGATCGGATTGATAAAGACAAAGAAAAAAATGTTGAACGTTTCTCGGATTCGGTTGGATTGGGAACAATTCAGGAAAACATTTTGATTTTTTTTCGGATTCGAATGGATTAATTTTTAACTTATCTGACAAATTCAAAAGGATTGCCTAAATATAACGGTTGCGATAGGATTGGGCAGGAAATAGATTCCGGATTGGATCAGATATATCGACAATGAGTAGGAATGCCTTGCAATTCAAAACTTATGTCAGGGTGATCTACAGGAAATTAAACTCTATGGCAGAAATAACCAACAGAGATGTACTGCATTATGATAAGATAACCTTATTTCTCGTTTATATTTCCACACAGTTTCTCGTTGCTATTAAAATTTGCTTACCAATGTCATAAATCGCACTCCTCTATATCAATATTATTACTTTATATAATTTTCCTTGCAGGCTAATAAAGAACACTCCTGAACAGATCTTCAACATGAAAGAATATACCGCAAAACTTATGATCATTTAATAAATTATAGAAAATGAGAGTTTCAATGTCGCTTGGGTTCAAGGTTTTGTTTGACATAATTATATTTGTTATGAATCGACGTTAGTAACATGGAGTGTTTCTTTTTATAATAAGGTCTCACGGGAATTGTACTCGGTGCATTTTCAAAGGAAGGTGTAACGGAGTTGTACGCCTCGATGACGGTTCATGGACATTTCATCGACCCTTATTTCATCACTTTCAATTTCATCTTCTATACATTTCATCGCTTAGGACACGTCATGGGCTAGGCATTTCATCGTCGGAACATTTCATCATCTAGGACATTTCATTATCTGGAAATGTCATCGTCTAGGACACTTCATCGACTCGAACACTTCATCGTCTAGGCCACTGATGGAGAATCTCTCTGTGCAAATAATGAAACATACGAGATCTCACGTATGAGTGCTTATGTGAGTGCCTATGAGAGTTCTGGGAAGAGTAACATGTACGGGATTGCATCGTGCGTGCCCAAAAAATATCTGCTTCTATGCATAGTAGATATATATGCATAGCCTGTTCGCTTATTTGGCCTCCCTATGCGTCGCGTATTTTGCCGCCCCCTCAATTCCTTTCTCCCCACTCTTCTATTATCAAGTATGTAAGATTTGAAACCATCTCGCAGTTCGTTATGCGCAAGCGTGGTGTAACGCCAGATGGACTTAAGTGGGGGAGCATTTTACCTCCCCTGAGAGGCCAAATAAGCGACGGAGAAGGAATTGGTCCGGTCCCATCGAGGCCAAATAAGCGACGGTCTACTGGATGAATATTTTATGATACTTGTAATGACTGGCTAATGGTCTTGATCAGTACCCAATAGACATCAGGCGAAACGCCCGTGCTACAGGCTACAGCGCATTATGTAGTAGTTTGCGCATGCGCTAATTCCTCAAGAAAGCAGGTTAATTCCTAACGAAACGGCCTGTGAGAGATAAATAAATTGCGAACAACTTTTCTGCCGTCCTATTGAAATCTGTCATTCCAAGCAAAATGAGTTCGATACACGTGCATGCCTCAATTGAATACAAATTCTCTGGTGGAATTGTCGAAGAATGTCACTAAACAAACTTTTATTCGGGAATAACGTATATATAACGAATATGCTACAAAAAACTACGAAATTTTTTAACAATGCGGCTTTAATAATAATACAGAATTACACGAATATTACTTTCATATTTTTATATGCTAGATGGAAACTTAAGATACTAATCTATTTTAATACCCATTGAAAGCAAATTCGAAAAAACAGAATGTGAAAAGCGCTTCTTCTGCACCCTGTCACCTTGAGTAGATTTTCGAAGGTTAACATATTAGTGTTCTTTTCTTAAATTCAGTTATTACGCGATCTTTATACTTCCATATTGCAAGCTCTCCGAGTAGTGCTAAAATACACCCACAAGTAGTACAGCTAAGAAATATGATGAGTTTTCCAAGCATTGATTGCTGTACGTCATTGCCAACGACGTTACGGTTTGATCTTATCCATTTTTCTATCGTATACTATTTTAGCAGGTATCATATGCGTCTTGTACCAATAATTTACCAGGTCCGATTCTCTGAGACGGCTTAGATGCTGATTTATGCTTGGTAACAATGAAAAGTCTAAGTTTCCCTCTATTACTTCCCATCTAAAAACGATGTGCTGATCCGGTATACACTTGAAAATTGGTTTCTTTTGCTTATTTAAATGCATACTACTAGCAAATTTAGCCACGTATTCATTTTCAAAAGTCATTATGCGCTCATTTGTTTGTTCCTTCACTTCGTTTATAAAATTAGAAAAACTCCAACCATCTGTTACAATCGTTGTGCGATTTATTTCTTTTAAAATAGGCACATTTGCACCAGAAAAGTAATGATGTCTTTCTATGATTCCAAGATGGGTTAAATATTCTGCTTCATGTAAATCGTCCAACGTTCCAAATTTCTGGTCTACATTTTGAAGCAGCTCAACATCGATGATACTAGATAAAATATTAACTCCGTACAGAATAGACATGAATAATATGACAGAGAAAAGAATTCTTTCTTCAATTTTATTCAGCATCTGCGAAATATCTATCCCTAAAATTCCACGTAATATTTGATAGGCTGACCAGCAATCATTTTTCCATTTCAATAAATATGAAACAGCTTTCAAAATAAAAATTGAAACGATAGTTGACAACATATACAGTATACAATTCTCTGGTACGACGAACTTATTGTAGTATAGAATATGGTACAAGGGAATGATTTTTGCAGGCATAACAAAGCGGGAACTCGGAAATGTCCCAGAAAAAACCTTACGTCGGTTGGTGTTGAATTTGTAGATAGTAAATCCGACTTTTATAGTAGTTTGTCCAATCTTTTGTTCGCGCAATAAATGAAAAGTTCATATTTTTTTCTAACGTTCTGAAGAGAAAACTGTGTGGGCCCGCTAAATTGTCCGAGGTGTACCACGGTAAAATGCTGGAGATATTTTCTTTGAATCCCAAAAAAGGATACTTAAATTGTTCCATTGCAGTAAAAATGGGTTTTTATAGAATTGTATATTATATATCTAGGGCCCAAAGGAAGGTATTTCAGACCAGCAAGGGCTGCAACGAGGGTCTTGTCTCCGATTCCTGCATTCTCGTCCGTGATATACAGGATATATTTTTTTCACACCTGTACTTAACAAATTTCGCCTTTATAATGTCGGTGAATTATACGGTAGGTGCAAAACCGCGAATAAACACGGTGCCTTTGAAAAAAATTAAACCAAAAGTCAAAGCAATTTTCTTGGGGATTTCTTAAGTCTTGTATGTGTAGACAAAAAAATTGTAGATTCAAAATGATCGATGGAGGACTTTTCAAGAAACATAACTTTGAAGTTTTATTTCGACTCGAATATTTTTTCGTATCACATTTTTGTTAGGAATTTTAATCTCGCAGATATTATTGTGAAAGTTGTTTATCAGACAAAAACAATACAAACAGAAGCTTTGTTATGAAATGTTGACTATAGAAAACATAACCAGACAATATAAAGGGCAAAACTTTATAGGGCTTTCTTTACAAGAAGAAAATACAACAAAAAGTAAAAACGACACTTTCTCGAGGGGCGTACAAGATTTTTTGTCGCAGCAGGTCACTAAATGCAATGAGCGCCCGTTGACCTCGACCATGCATCTCTATGGTTACAATGCGGCCGCAAAATGCGATTTTGCGGCCTACTGCGACAAAAAGTAACCTTTTTGTCTCAATTTCCTTTTGTCATAAATTTACATTTCTTCTATATCTTTAGTAAGGCATCAATTGAATAATAGAACAATCAAAGATAATAATCGAATTAAACAATTAACCTACAAATAAATTGGAAAAATCATCATGTGGGGTTCATTGTGACATAGAATTGTGGGGCAGTGTGTGAAATAACTTGCAGATTCTATTATTTAACAAAATATTATTTTGGACTTGGAGATTGGAATTAAATACAAAATGTAACAAAAATGTTTGCTGTGATTAAAAGTGAATTTGTAACGAATAAGTAAGTAATTAAACTTGATAAAGATTGTATAAATATAAAATTAATAATAAAATATAATTGTAAAAATCATTATAATAACATCATAATGTACATATTTAAACAAAATTATTTTCCTGCCTTACATCATACGTCACAATGACCCCTTAGCTATGCACAATCTACCCCACGTATGGGGCAGACTGTGACACACGCAAATTTAAAAAAAAATGAATATTTTTATTGAAATACGTTATTTTTTTATGAATATCTTTGCTATTTTATCAACTTAAGTAATCACACTATCGATTACTTTTATGAAAATACGTGTTTACAGGTTGTAATATATTTTAAATTGACTCTGAAAAAAAGTGTCAAAGTCTGCCCCACTCTCCCCTAAACAAGGTGGCACCAAATCATCCAAATTATTTTCTGTTTAATTAAAAAAAAGTCTTCAGTAATGTCAAAACGCAAAAAAAAAACAAAGTTAATTGTCTCAAAAAGCCGCCTTCCACATTTAAAGTAAAAAACTGCTTAGTATTTCCTAACTTTTTGCTATGAAATTCAAATTAGTTTTATTCTGATAAATTAACGCAAAAGTGCTGTAAATTATCTTAAAAACAAGATATGATTGTTTTTCATACATTTACGCAGGGGCCTTCTTCTTTTACTAACCTTTTTAAATCGAAATTTCACTATGTCAATTTTGCAGATCCCATTTCAATTTCGTCACTTCTACTTTTCTAGTGAATAAATTCAAATTTTTGTAAATTTTTGGAACCTGTTTCCGTGGCCTAAACATGAAAATTAGGTTTGAACTTTTTGAAAAATGTTCAAAAATTACAAAAATATATATGTAACATGATATTTTTACTGTTTTTTTACAATTAAATGACACGACAACTGTAAAATTCCGAAAATGAATGCCGTAACATTTGTTTATGACCGTTTGTATTTAAAATGAAAATATTTATGAGTATTTTCCCTGTAATTTTTTACTTAAAAAACCTTTGTTTTGTAGCCTATCACAAAAGTTAAATAAAATAATCTAAACCACCAATTTTAACGCAGATTTTCAAGAAATGTACATTCTGTTTGTTACAAATTTATGACATGGATCATACTCAGTGAAAGAACAATACATATACAAAATATTTATTGTACTTTTGTTTAATTACACGTACATTGCAATTTACGATCACCTGCAGTGTATAGCGCATTAGTTGTCGTCTCGTGATCGGTGCATAATAATAACACTAAATTAAATATGAAAGGAAATACCAAGGTTTCCATAAATTACCATATATGGTTAAACCATAACTAAACAATTTTTCGTCAACGTCATTTTCAAAAAAAAAACTCCGCATAAAAGCGCAAAACACTCTTTGAGAGATTAATAAATGACGAGAAACTCTTCTTCCGATCGGTTGAAATCATTAATTCAAAGCAAATGAGTTGGATCGATGATCATTCAGAGCAGATGAGTTTCTCAAATGAGAAATCTCTCTAAGCTACCTGAAAAATTATCAAGAAGTAATCAACCAGGAATTAAGCGCGCCTGACAAGGTGTGCATTATGCTAGACCAGGTTCTGATCAGGGGACTATAACGTACACCTTACCAGGGAAACGTTGTTGTAGCCAAGTCATGTTCTGACCAGAGGAATAAGGCAAACTTAATCAGGAAAGCGGGTTTCTAGCCTAATATAGCAATTTTTTATAAATTGATTTGTACGTTTTATAGATTCGTGAGCGATCATATTTCCAAATAAGAAATGTCAGGAAAAGCTCCATTGCGATTGGCTAAAAACTATAATATAAGATAATATAAGACCTCTATATTCGGTTGCAATAATTTTGTTGGATGCACCTAAAAAATCCATCAATTCACAAAACAAACATATCAAAAACCCGACATTAAAAACCGGACATTTAAAAAATGTACAACATCTGAAAATATAATTAATGATTGACTTCTAAATGTGCTTAATAAATAATCCTTTGGTCAAAGTAATTTTACCTTCAAGTGATCTACAAAATTAACCCCTTGATCAACATTTGTTACCTTCAAATGACCTTCCAGTGAAACCTCACGGTCGGCGATCCGAGATAATTTTTGTATGTAGTGAACGCACCAATCGGCGGTGTGTATTTTTTTAAATACTTAGTTTATGAATATTTGTATTTTCAAATATCTGGTTTTCTGATTTGCCGGATTTTTAAGGTGCACCTATTTTTTTAAGTTTTCCATTTTGTGGCACTATTAAGAAAACATTTAAGTGCGAATATACATTTAGATGTAAATAAATAAACCAATGTCTCTTTCGATTTAAAAGCATTTTTCAAACAAATAAAAAAATAATTTCTGAAATTTTCTATGTCGAGGATATCTCTATCACAGTGACGTAACACGGAGATTCGGCAGCGGTCGCCAGTTGCAGTAGCGTAATGCAAAATTACTACTTTTAATCTCACAATATTAGTGTTTAGAATAGTTAAAGCGCAGCAAAAAATTCTGCAATGACAAAACTGCAGTTATTATCTAAATTACTTTTTTTTAAATTATATATAGACCTAATTTTTCTTCCCCGTGATAGACCAGTCAAATTAAACATTCTTTTTTTTGAAAAAGGAAAAAATTGTTAACAGGGATATTATAGTTGGAAATTATAAAATGGGGCGTAATAATTGTAAAAAGAATAAATGCGTCAGTAGAAATGTTTCGGGGGGATTCTAGGGGGGTTAAAAAGGGTCAACTATGCATTATTGCGGTTTTCAGCGAAAATTGAAGTCTGAGAGAAAAGTCTACAATAGAGAAGTTGTAGATAAACAAAAAATCTACAAGTTTTGTTTATATAAATTTTGTACATAACCTCAAAATAACCGAGAAAAATGCTAAAAACTGTTTTTTCCGTTTTTTATTTTTCATTTCCACAAAAAAAAATTTACATATTTTGAGGAATCTTGGTGAAAACATACCTTTTAGTTTTCTAAACATCCACAAATTTTTTCAGATAAGAATATTCAGGGGTTTCCGAGATATTCACGTTTTTCAACAAAAAAAAAAGTATTTTTCAAATGAAATTTGTTCTTCAGGGAATTGTCGCATCGACTTGAATAAGGGCTTAATTTCTTCGTTTTTGCTTATACTTTTTTAGTAAATAAAAAAAATCAGTAGTCTCCATTTAAAAACACGCTCAAAAAATGGAAAATCCAAAAATTGACTTTGTCAAGAATCAGGGGTTGATGGAAAATGTCTATAATATATTGAAATTTGTAAATAATTTTGACAAACTGATTACACCATTGAATGTTACGAAGAAAAATACAATTAGTATAGGTAGAAGGAAGCAACGAGTTTCACTTTATTGTTCAATTTTCAAAAATTACATATTGACGTTCAAAATTAATAAATACTTGACACTAAACAAGTTTTCGTTTTTTTAAAACATGTGATTCTTCATTTTCTACGCCATCAACATATTCGCAGGTTTCTTCATTATTGCTCGGATATTCTTCAGATTCTCCGGAGAACTTGTTTTCTGAAGTTAATAAAAGGCCACGCTTCTCGATTTCAAATATCTTCTGATTCTTGTAAATCGTCTAAAATTCTTTCAACATTCATGCAATTGCCTGAACTGTGACATTTTGTACATAAATCAGTACATCGAAGTCCATGTTTTCGACAGCCACATCTGTTGCTTTCGCAACTGGTTTCGCAGCTACAAGAAATGATTTTTAATAATTCTTCAGGTATAAGTAAGTCTGCGGTAAAACGTGGCACAAGAATTTTTGAACGGTCTACTATCACATCTTTCCAACCCCACTTTGTTGATGTTATTTCGTTTCAATGCCATTTTTTAAGCTGATGGTAAACTCTGTAAGAATGTTGTGTGGCTGCTCCAACAGTTGGTGGTAATTTGTCCAGTTTGAATGTTGACTTAGCAGTTGATGTCACATATTGCTAAAATCTTAAGTCGTTCAAAGATAATTCGTGTTTGCCTTTGTAAATTGATGCAATTATTTTACAGCCATTCTGAGCAATAATTGCTGAATTTGCATGACTCTCATAAAAAGGCTTTACTAACTCCATTAACTGTGGAGTTGCAATGAGTGAATTAAATGTTGTTTTTTTTCCTTTTCCTGTAAAACCAGAGACTGTATCGCAGCCAGTAAAACAATGTAAAAATCCAATGATATGTCGGTAATCTTCATGTATAAAACTGTTCGATGAATACGTAGAATCGCCTACATTGCCTGAACCTGGTTTTAAAAAGTACACGTCTGCATCATTGAAATGGAATTGATTCAAAAGAACTAAATGATCGATATCTTGGCCAACGACAACTACGGTATTTTATATTCGGCTACTCCTGTTTCTGTATTTACTACTTTGCTTCCTTTTGCAATTTGTATAGCTGTACGAATAGTTAAAGAATCTGCGTCTTCCTCTGCTTGAAGAGTTGTAAATCCTTCGACAGTTAATGCTTTTGATAATTCTTTTATTAATGCATTTTTATTTCTGTCATTTGACAAAAACTTAGCTTGTGAAAATGTTATTTTTGTTTCTAATTGAAATTGGAAAAAAGGAGTATTCGAATAATTTTTCCGCCTTAAACGTTCTGCTGTTTTTGTTGACGATGTAGTTGGGTTTTCATGATCAATTTCATGGTTCGGATAACCATCAAATATTATGCAGCTATTCTGTGAATAGCGATTGCGTACAAAACTTATGTATTTACCAATGATCGCTTCAACGGTATAATTTGTTTGCCAAATAACCTTGTGCAACAAAAATCCACCGTCAATAACATGCACAATATTTGCAGTACTTGGTAAAGCTTCAATGCTGACAAAGTGATAATATAGTTGAGATTTATCGTTTTTCTTGCGGCCATGTTCTGTAAATAGTGAAAGCGGATACGCAGCAAGTTCGAATTTTAAATATTTCTTCATGTCATTTTTACTATTGATATTCACACATAAACGTTGAAATAGTAATAATGGATTTATTGGAATAGTCTCATCATTTATTGTCCCTGATGATTGAACAGTTTTAAGGGATAAAACTTTGTTCTTTCTTGTAAATTTAACACTTTCAAAATCTTGCCCTGTTATTGATTTGATAGAGTTCATTCCTACTTCGTTCGCTTTGTGGCAGTTAATCGAATCATTACCAACCATTCCAGAAAATATCGACATAACATTTTTATTCTCCGGAAAAGGATCATACCTGTAAAGTACGTTTTCTAATTTTCTTCGTAAAATTCAATGGTGTAATAAGTCATTTTTTGGGTTTTCCAATTTTTGAGCGTGTTTTTAAGTGGAGACTACTAATTTTTTTATTTACTAAAAAAGTATAAGCAAAAACAAAAAAATTAAGCCCTTATTCAAGTCGATGCGACAATTCCCTAAAGGACAAATTTCATTTGAAAAAAATTTTTTTTTGTTGAAAAACGTGAATATCTCGGAAACCCCTGAATATTCTTATCTGAAAAAATTTGTGGATGTTTAGAAAATCAAAAGGTATGTTTTCACCAAGATTCGTCAAAATAAATTTTTTTTTGTGAAAATGAAAAATAAAAAACGGAAAAAACAGTTTTTAGCATTTTTCTCGGTTATTTTGAGGTTATGTACAAAATTTATATAAACAAAACTTGTAGATTGTTTGTTTATCTACAACTTCTCTATGGTACATTTTTCTCTCAGACTTCAATTTTCGCTGAAAACCGCAATAATGCATAGTTGACCCCTTTTTATCCCCCTCGAATCCCCCCCGAAACATTCCTGCTGACGCATTTACGTTTTTTACAATTATTATGCCCCATTTTACAATTTCCAACTATAATATCTGGGTTAACAATTTTTTCCTTCTCAAAGTGTAATTTGACTGGTCTATGATACTTTCATCAGATTTTCGAAGGTAAACATATACGTGTTATTTTCTTAAATTTAGTTATTACGCGATCTTTATACTTCCATATTGCAAGCTCTCCGAGTAGTGTTAAAATGCATCCCAAAATAGTACAGCTAAGAAATATTACGAGTTTTCCAAGCATTGACTGTTGTACGTCATTGCCAACGACGATACGGTTTGGTCTTATCCATTTTACTTTCCCACCATGGTATTCTATTTTGGCAGGTATCATCTGCGTCTTGTACCAATAATCTATCAGGCCTGATTCTCTGAGGCGGCTTAAACGCTGATTTATACATGGTAACAATGAAAAGTCCACGTTTGCCTCGATTACTTCCCACCTAAAAACGATGTGTTGATCCGGTATACATTTAAAAATTGGCTTCTTTTGCTTATTTAAATGCATGCTGGTTGCTAATTTAGCTACGTATTCATTTTCAAAAGTCATTTTGCGCTCATTTGTTTGTTCCTTCCCTTCGTTTATAAAATTAGAAAAACTCCAACCATCTGTTACAATCGTTGTTCGATTTATTTCTTTTAAAATAGGCACATTTGTATCAGAAAAGTAATGGTGGCTTTCTATGACTCCAAGATGGGTGAAATATTCTGCTTCACGTAAATCGTCCAACGTATCAAATTTCTGTTCTACATTTTGAAGCAGCTCAACATCGATGATACTAGATAAAATATTAACTCCGTACAGAATAGACATGAATAATATGACAGAGAAAAGAATTCTTTCTTCAATTTTATTCGGCATCTGCGAAACATCTATCCCTACAATTCCACGTAATATTTGATAAGATGACCAGCAATCATTTTTCCATTTCAATAAATATGAAACAGCTTTCAAAATAAAAATTGAAACGATAGTTGACAACATATACAGCATACAATTCTCTGGTACGACGAACTTATTGTAGTATAGAATATGGTACAAGGGAATGATTTTTGCTGGCATAACAAAGCGGGAACTCGGAAATGTCCCAGAAAAACCTAACGTCGGTTGGTGTTGAATTTGTAGATAGTAAATCCGACTTTTATAGTAGTTTGTCCAATCTTTTGTTCGCGCAATAAATGAAAAGTTCATATTTTTTTCTAACGTTCTGAAGAGAAAACTGTGTGGGCCCGCTAAATTGTCCGAGGTGTACCACGGTAAAATGCTTGAGATATTTTCTTTGAATCCCAAAAAAGGATGCTTAAATCGTTCTATTGCAGTAAAAATGGGTTTTCCATTTAAATCATTACAAAAATAAGGGAACCACTCGATAAGTGGTGACAATGGTTTAGCACTGTGCACCTCAGTATATGGATTGTAACCATGCACAATCGCGACATATTCAGTGTCCAACATTTGACCGCCACGTATAAAACTCTGATCAGAAAGAGGTTTTTCTATCAGCTCTAATACCGTTACATGACATACGGTTTGAGTCCATCGCGCTAAAAACAACTGTTTTATTAACTTACTACTGAGAGTGACATTTTTACGAATGATAAGAATTACAAATTTAAATTTGTCACCTTTATTGAGAAAATCGTCTGTTGTAAAATGTCCTTCGAAATTTCGACTAAGACATGCAGTAAAATACTTTGATATAGATTGAATATCGTGCGAGTAATGTATGCTTATAAAATGTTCCTTCTGTGCTCTAAAAAGCGTTAAGTCACATTTGGACGTGTGAATAGTAGGTAATTTATTTGTTATCTGTTTGCAAATTAATTGCGTTTGAGGCGTCCGACTTTTGAGTTCCATAATGACGGTTATGGAGTGCAAGTCAGCTTCTTGAAAATAATTGCTTAAACTATTCATCCATGTCGGTTCGGCCTTGCATATAATGTTAATTAGCATGCAAAGTTTGAAAAACACAAGTATCGTCAATCGAAGTCTCATAGCTGATCTGTTACAATTTTGCCTGAAAATGAAAAGAAGACCAAAATTATTATAATCGAATTAATTAAGTTGAATGGAATTATATTGGTATTTTTATGATTCGATTAAATTTTACGCATTTCTAAATTTATAATCAAAACTAACACTAAAACTTTAAGTTGCTCAATGTATAACTATTTTCTTATCAAAGACGATATTCTGGAAATGAGGCATTAAAAAACAGTCTGGTTAAAATATCCAGAAAGCTGGTTATTAAATCAGCATTTACTGTTTTCCTAGTTGAAATAACTATTCTTGGTACCACATTTTGTTCAATTCGAATAGATTTTTCTATAAAGCCTTACCTGAATTTCTAGTAATGATAAGTGGAATATTTTACCATCATTCAGATTTCCAGGGTGCCAGTAATACGAATACTTTTTTAAGGAAAGCATTAAAGGAATTTACGGTAACGATAAACAAAATATTTCCCTAGATGGTTTTCTTAACGTTCACACAAATAATTTTTATCATATATTTTTAAATTAATCGAAGATTGAAACTGTTTTTTCAAACTGATATAGAATCTAGGCGATGGGTGTAAGTTCATCGAACTTCACGTGTGATTCACCGATAGCTATATTAACCCTTTGGAGCATACATTTTTCTTTACGCTGAAAATAGCTGAAATTTTGTTACTCGGGAGTTTTTGGAGTCGCTGATTACGAATCTGACCTCAGATTTTCAACATTAAAAATGGTGGATCCAATATGGCCAACAGAATTGCAAAAATGTACTTGATCGAGGTGAAATTGGGTACTTGGGGGTTTTCGGGATCGCTGATTACGAATCTGACCTCAGATTTTCGAAATTAAAAATGGCGGATCCAAAATGGCCGTCCGAAATGTAAAAACAAGTCAGATTCATTCTAGATTTCAGTCAGCCATATTGGATCCGCTATTTTTAATTTTGAAAATCTGCTGCCACATTCATAATCAGCGATCCCGAAATCTCCCGAGTACCCAATTTCTCCACGATCAAGTAAATGTTTGCAATTCCGTCGTCCATATTGGATCCGCTATTTTGAATATCTGAGGTCAGATTCGTAATCAGCAACCCCAAAAACCCCCGAGTACTCAGTCTCGTCATATTTGAGTGACGTTTTCTTCTCCACATATATTTTCCGTAAACAATCGACCATTTTTACACTTTATTTAATTTTTTTACACAATATATCATGATAATGATAATTAAAAATATTGATTTATTTAAATTTTCTTGAAGTAAGGAAGTAAAAAAATTGCAGAAAAATTAATTAATAATTACCTTAAATATGTAAATAATGAATTACAAAAAGGTGTAGCATATATGCTACACCATGCTTCAAAGGGTTAAGACGTTTTTGGACATACATGCAAATCGACTTTGAACATATTAGAAATTTAAAGTTACATATAATCGAATTAAAGCTCGTCGAATTTAGTACAAAGTATTGAAGAATATTATCCTTACTGTAATAAAATTCGATCGACTGTATTAGATCAATTACAACACGTCGAAATTATGACGAAGTATGGGAAATAATTATTGTCCCGAGATATCGCGTGTGCAAATAAATAATTGTACATAAGAACGGACTTACAGGACCGCGAAACATATTTTTTATTGATTTTTGTGATCTCTGGGATCTGTAATATCGATATTTTATGATAAACTATAGAGTATTTTTTATTCCCCAGTGACTAAATTCCCTTCGTTCCAGTGGTTGACTTTGAATAATGTCAGGACTTTTTTTCAAAAATACTTATGTATTTTTCATGTACAGTTTTTTACGGTTGCATTTTCACATATTTTGAAAGTTCAGTTAATTTTACGCCAGATGTTACACCATGAAACCTTTAAAGATCTTTTTTTTCAAATTTCAATCATTGAAAACTGTAGTAAAACCATATTCATTCAGAACTTAATTTGTTAAAGTACTGATACATTCTAAAGTATATTTTTGAAAAAATACTGATATTACTGAAATTGTCTAATATGCGTCGCCTAGACCGACGACTATATGGGGAGATGTAATTGACACTTATTATGTAGGAGGCTAACCGTATTTTAAGTGCAAGACTTTTAGGTACATATGGGGTACTTATGCTTACCCCGATATACGTACCCATTTAATAAATTCTTTTCTTTTCCCAATACATTCTACAAAACTCTAATATTTCGCATTATACGTAAATTATAGTTTCAAACGAAGACTTGCTGTTAAAATATGAAAACTTTACCGTCTCTTTGCACTTCGGCAATTACCCTAACTTATCTATAACGAACATCTATACTGCAGAACATTTCATGTCATTATTTTATAATATAATGACTCAAGAGATATTATTCCAAAGAGTATATGCACGTTACGTTATGAGTATAAGTGTATAACTTTCTTCAATTTCATAGAAAGCAAATATTTGATAAAGATAACAAATTTGAGATACATAATTTTTAAAAGATTCATTAACCGTACAGTTATAAAAATTATATAAAATATAATAAATTTTATTACTATGGTTTCCTTTGTAAATTCCTATATCTTATAAGACATTTTCTGTATCTGAAGCACCGAAATATAATCAATCGAGATAAACTTTACACCACGGCACAAACATTTTGGCTCTTAAATATGATTAGTTTATTTTCCTGAATATCAAGTTGAAGAAGATTAATATTACACCAATTAGAGATTTTGTCGAAATCGCCCTGAACATTGACAACATCAGCATCAGAATTATCCACTGCAAACAGTGACGTCATCAGCAAGCAACAACTCATTCACAAATCATAGGTTATTTAAGATATCATTAATAAATAGATTAAATAATAAGGATCCCAAGTGTGAACCCCGCGGAACACCAGATGAGACTATGTATTCATCCAATATATGATATTTTTTATTTTAACTGATTGTTTGCGATTTGAAATAAAAGATGCAATCCACTCTAGGAGATGACCACCGACCCGAAAACCTCTAATTATTGATTAGTATTTGGTGGTCAACGCTATCAAATGCCTTCGAAAAATCAAGATATATGGTGTCCACCTGAGATCGCCCATCACTAATCACACCGTTTAAAAAATCAGAAAACTCCAGAAGGTTTGTAACCGTCCATCTACCTTTCATGAAGCCGTGTTTTGTAATTATTGAGTCAAACAATTTGGGGACAGCACTAATAATGGATATCGGTATATAATTTGAAACTATACTTTTATTGCCAGATTTAAATACTGGAGTAATATAGGAATTTTTCCAGTAGCAGGGGAATACCCCCGAGCTAATAGATTTGTTAAATAAAATGTCTAGAGGCTTCATGAGGGCAGTTTAACACAATAGTGGGAGGAATACAATCCGTGCCGAATGTCAGGGAATCGATCAAATTTAGCGATGCTGATAACATGTTGGCTGGTGAGATCGTCGAGTTGTTGTTGTTTTTGTTGTTGAGAAGTTGTTGAGTTGCATTCCATCGGGATTATAATTTGTGAAGTTGATGGTTATGGACAGACTCGATGTACGTAGCGAAGAGATTCGCACATTCGATGCTAGTTGAAGAGTCCAGACTACCATATTCCATACAAACTAAGATGCTATTGGATGACTTCAATTTTATGACGTAAGATAACACGCCTTATTATAATAGCAAGATCTGTCTTCAACCGTCTTTAAATACTCGGAATAAACTGATCTAGACTAGGTAACGTTTATCTATATCGTTACCTAGTCTAGATCAGTTTATTCAACATTGTAAGAAAGAATTTAATGGAAAATGAGTATCCAAAGGATATAATAGAACAATGTATTTATAAAAAAAAAAATGAATTTTAGAATTCCTCTGAAAAGAAATCTACTCAGGAAAAGCCGATACTCAAGACCTCTTCAATTCCTTATGTTAAAGGCGTCACAGAAAGAATACAGCAACGTTTAAAAAAAGAAAATATTAGACTAGTATCTAAACCGATATATAAAAATATTGGGGGCATAAAGCCGTATAAAGATGCACTTCCAACTTTAAAAAAACGCAACGTTGTTTACCAAATATCTTGTTCTTTCTGTGACAAAATCTACATAGGACAAACAGAAAGAAGACTTGAAACTCGCATTAAAGAACATGAAAAAAATATTTTGGGTGATGAAAAACAATATACGGGTTTAACTCTTCACCGTATTAAAACTGGACATAATTTTGATTACAAAAATCCAAAAATTTTAGCCATCGAAAATAATAGTAAAAAAAGAAAAGAAATTGAGAACTTTTTTATTAAAAAATTTGAAAATAAAACTGTTAATATACGCTTTGAAAAGTCTAATTTACCTGAAATTTATAATTCATTGTTTACCAATTAATTTGTTTATACTATATATAGTGCATACATTTTAATATAGGTGAATTAATTTCCCGTTTTAATTATTGTCTTTCAAAAGACCTATAAAGAATGTTTTGAGTTTGTTTTTTCTGTATATGAATTCATTTTTTTGCAAAACTCTGCAAACTTGGATGGGTGGAGTTTGAGAAACTCTAACATCTTGAGACATTCTTAAAATGAATTCCCCATTGTTCTATATAATTTTTTATTTTTTAATTTAAAAACATTTTTAATTTTATTTCTGAAGATGGCATCCACTACAGGGCCGAAACGTCAAATTATTTAGTAGTAAAATATATCTTTTTCACTTAATTGTATAGTGACCGTTTCTCACCGAGAATTCACAAATATTATTTATTTATAAAACGGTCGAGAAGTAAATATAAATTTAAAATTATCTATATCGTTATCTTGGAAAAGTTCAGACCAGTCTACTTGGGATAAGTAGCTTTTTTAATACCAGGAATATCAGCTTTTGTGAAGTTATATTGGTGGATTAACATGATAAAAATCGCACAGTAGATTTGAATCAAGGCTACTAAGTTTAATTTTCAAATCAGAAGTACTTGAAAAGAGTAAATCCAATGTATAATATATAAATTCGGTGAGCAATAACCAAGATGCAAAGGTTTAATCAAATCGGAATCTACCCTTTTCACGTTCGGAATATATAATCTCTAACTATAACCATTTCATGATCCTTGAAGTTTGAACAGAGATTCTTGTTTGTTAATAAACGCAATGTTGGCCTCTATAGTCGATGGTGAAAAGTAGACGCTGGTTATTATCAATTTCGTTTTCTCAATGATACATCGAACAGACAATTGCTCAGTCAATGGATAATCATGAAGAAGTTCAAATTGTCCAGCGATTTGAACACGGTTGCTTAAAGCAACAAGGACTCCTCCACCACGTGATGAATTTGTTTCAGCTTAATTTCGGTCGCAACGAAATAAATTGTAGGAGTCAATTTCAATTTCATTCGAGAACGTATTATTAAGCCATGACTCTATCAACGCAATTATGTCAGGATAGATTATGTTTTAGTAAAGATATTATAAAAAATATCGGTGCAAACTATAGGAATATGCTTATGTATATTACATTTTTCTAAATACATTCTGAGCCATAATAAATTAAAATGAATTTTTTAAAATGATTGTATTGTTTCCTTTTACTACCAAACACAATTAACTATGTGAATGCAACAAAATATATAATCACTTTGGATAATATAATCGATATTAAGTGCAAATAAATTCTAATGCGAGTGAAAGGCACGTCTTTTAGAAAGTGGTACTTTTTCCATCTAGGACGTAAAATGTAATTTCACATATATAATAGTGATTCTACATTTATAAAAATATAAAGAATAAATTTTACAGATTTATTCTAAGCATTGGACAAATATGTCTTTAAATTCGGAGGTGCTTGAAATTCTAAAGGGGACCCTCGAATTAAATACAAATTAAAATACATTCTGAAAAAAAAATCAAAGCTGCCTCGTTTTAAAAATGTAGTTATTCTCAGAAAATGATTTGCAAGGTCTCTTGTTTTCAAGAAAAAAAATAATGCTGCTAGTACATTTTTGCTTATTCAACACAAGGTATTGTATCTAAAACTCGGTATTTTTTAATAATGCTTACTTAAAGAATCATGGTTTTTTACTATATGCGTGAAAATCATAAATAAATTTCAAATTTTGTTCGTCACCATTCGAAAGAGCGGTCCCGTAAATGGTTAGTTGTAGATCAGTATTTCGCATCAGAGCGTGGCCTTTAACATATAAAATGCCGAGGCAGATATCTCTTCCCCGAACATAAAAAAACTGGAACGACTAATTGTCACTCAAAAAAATTTCTAACTCTAGTTGGGTACGAGCTATTCATTTGGCAAAGACAAATTTCTTTCCGACGGAATCTGAAATCTGCCTCCAATCCAATCAGTGTCATTGATAAATTACTCAGAAAAGTATATTATAAATTACAAAATATTACCGGACAGAGAATCGATCTCCTATATTCTACCCCTCAGTTTCGATCAGTAATCACTCGACTAATTGTAAGCCTATTATTTCCATGGTAACGAAAAGTGTTTATTTGTGATAATTTTTTTGACGATGAAGATATTTAGAATTGACATTAAATTTAAAAATAAATGAATGTTAATTTGATTTTTTTCTTGATAGAAATGACACGGACAAATGATGAACCTTCACCCCAATGAAGCTTGATTATCCTGATGGTCTTAAAGAAGAGCAAAGTAAAGTAAAGATACAATTTAATCACCAAGAAGTAATTCTCTATAAGTAGTGAAACTAAGGTATTTTACTGTTTACTTTTTAGTTACAATTAAAATATTTATTAGATATTTTGGTTTACAGTAACTTGTTACTTCAAAAACATTGGTATTGTAGCCTCTCGCAAAAGTTAACTAAATTATTCTAAATGTAATATGATATATGGGTATGATTTTGGCTGGCATAACAAACCGTGAACTCGGAAATGTACCAGAAAAACCTAACGTCAGTTCGTGTTGAACTTGATGATAATAAATCCTATGTTTATTGTAGTATACCCAGTTTTTTGATCGCGCAATAAAAGAAAAATTCGTGTTTTTTTCTAATGTTCTGAAGAGGAAACTATGTGGGCCCGCTAAATTGTCCGAGGAATACCATTGTAAAGTACTTGGGATATTGTCTTTAAAGCCCAAAACGGGATGTTTAAAGTTTTGTATTGAAGTAAAAATGCTGTTCTCATTTAAATCTTGACAAAACTGAGGGAACTACTCGATATGAGGTGAAAATGGTTTAGCACTGTGCACATTGGTGTATGGATTGTAACCATGCACAATTGCATCATATTCTTTGTGCAATATTTTACCTCCAAGTTTGAAACTCTGATCAGCAAGAGGCTTTTCTATCAGCTCTAACACCGTTATATGGCATACGGTTTGAGACCATCGTGCTGAAAACAACTGCTTATTAATTTAATACTGAGTGTTACATTTTTGCGTATGATAACCTTTATAAATTTAAATTTGTATTCTTTTTTAAGGAATGCGTTCGATAAAAAATATGCGTCAAAATGTTGATTAAAACAATCAATAAAATACTTTGATATAGATAGAATATCGTGCGTGTAATGTATGCTCATAAAAAACGTCTTTCGTGATGAAAAAAGGTATATGTTACATAAAGACATATAAATGGTAGGAAATTTGTTTGATATCTCTTTGCAAATTAATTGCGTTTGAGCCGTCCGATTATCGAGATTCATAATGACTGTAATTGACTCCAAACCAACTTTTTGGAAGTAATTGCTTAAACTATTCATCCATGAAGCTTCGTCCTTGCCTGTTACTTTGATTATGATGCAAAAATTTAAAAATATCATTATCTTCAATAAGTGTCCCATAGTTGACAAATATACTGCAAATATCACTGCAAAACAGCACATCAAAATAATATTATCAACTTCATAAACTATTATTCGTATATTGATTTATATTGGTTATTGTTATCTGCTTAGACTTATGCGCATTTATGACTCTAAGATATACATTTTTCGCAAATCAAATTAAGTTAAAGTGTTAAAATATCAAAAAATCTGATTATGAAATAGGCTCTTACTATTTTTGCAGTTAAAGTAACTAGAAATTCTCGTCACAATTTTATTGACAATTCCAAAAGTTTTATTTAATAAGATTTTTCAGGATTTCTGAAGAACAGGTTTCCAGCTATTGCAATAATTGTGTGTAGTAAGCCTTAAAAGAGTTCCTGTAATTATTTTTAGTTTCCTTGACCTTCTCAGAAATTGTCATTATCATAGATTAATTTTATTACTATTGTTTTTGAATTGAAACTTAATTCAATTTCATGCAATATTGGCGTGATGTCGCATGTACAAAAAAAAAATGACACATATAGGGCGGACGGACATACGTACAAGATCACGGAAACATATTTTTTTATCGTTTTTTTGTGATCTCTAGGGTCTGAATTATTGACTTTTGATGAAAAGGGTATGTATTGTATAGGGTATGTATTCTCCGTGTTGTTATGCAGATAAACGATTGCAATCATCTATACTACGAAAACCGCTCCCTTGTTTCATATCCGCTGGAACACCGATCCTGTCTCAACCTGAGTTGTACGACTTTGAGTTGTGTTTCACTATAAGAGAGTAAAGCTATCTTATTAAATTTGGCTTGCTTTGCGTTTCATTGTATAGGGCGGATGTTCTTAGGTGGATTTAGCATCTTAAACTGACGCAGAAAGCATTTTAAGATATTTCAACTTTTTAAATGTAAATAATGGAAATTATTTAAAAATAATAAATAAAAAATTATACACACGCAACTTACCCAATTGCATTAATTTGCATTGTTACTAGGACGGTCAAAACACATTTGTTATGTTATTTTCATTTCTATTACCTGTCCTAAAAATATGGCTATACATTCTAATATATACATAATAATTTGTATTATGTATGCAAATATTGCAAAAAGTGAGACATTATTAATAAGCAGCATCATTTCAGAGCCTTCCTCACCAATTAGGAACCCAAATCTGTCAACTGAAAAAAGTAGAAACTGCCCCAGCAATTGAGATTGGATAGGATTGGATTGAAAATTTCAATTCATTTTGAATTCATACTTTGATTCCGTAAATATATATTCAAATGGATTGAATTCCGAAAAGAGGAATCCATCTGTATTCAATTTTACGAATACAATCGGAAGCATAATTTGCCGAATTAAATTTCAGAAAAAGAAATCCATCCTGTATTCAATTTTACGAACACAATTAGATAGTTTTGAATCCGTAATATTGAATACAGACTTATTCAAAGTTTATTTTTTGAAAGAAAACTGTTTTTTGCATTGAAATGAATACGCTTAGATAGTTTTGAATCCGTAATGTTGAATACGGAAGCATTCAATATTTCGTTTTGAAGAAGGAAACTGTTTTTGGATTGAAATGAATACAGTTGGATAGTTTTGAGTCCGTAATATTGAATACGGATGTATACAAAGTTTCGTTTTTTGAAATACAACTTTTTTTGGATTAAAATGAATACACTTGGATAGTTTTGAATCCATAATGTTGACTACGAATGTATTGAAAGTTACGTTTTTGAAATACAACTTTTTTTGGATTGAAATGAATACACTTAGATAGTTTTGAATCCGTAATGTTGAATACGGTTGTATTTAAGATTTAATTTTTAAAAAGAAAACTTTTTTTTGATTAATATGAATTCAGAAAGTAACCTTTTTATTCGTATGAACGAATAGAATTGTATTTACGTATTGAAATTGGATTCGTTGATCAAAACCGTTGACCAAAGTATGGATTCAGAATTTAATAATAGAATCCAATTCTATACAACTCTATCCAAATTCGATTGCTGGGTGCCTGTAATAGATATACTCTGAAGAGCAGCTCATTCGTTGCCATCTTGATCGACTTGTGAATTATGAGACATTGCTAAGATGTTCCAACAGGTACTTAGGGATGGCTAGTGTTCCCTTTCTGAGAGAGTGCTGAAGCAATTAGCTGTTGACGATGGTCATCACTTTCCCGCTGCGAAACCTATATTCTTGTATATCAGGTTTACGTGGGCGATTTTCCGTTCAGATCAGATGATCAGGTTTCGGCAGGAGATCAGTTTATAGCACTGGTTTGTCGAGGAGGCTTCGAAATTCGAAAGTGTTCTTCAAAATTCTGGGTGTTCTCTGGCACCCATTTTCTGATGAGTACCGTTTCTTAGTGCATCGAGAAGAACAAATCGAACCATGAGTGGGACGATGCAGTTCTAGAATCCGTCTCTAAGAAATGGGCTGATTATTGAGACTCGGTGTCACTCGCCAACTCCATTGTCTAGTGGCACCGGAGTGCCATTTTTTTATTGCATTTTTCAGTGCTTTTTTAGCTCCTGAAACGTCGAAATTTGATGTTAAGCTACACCAAATGCAATGCTTCGTTCTGAGCTATTTTGGACCGAAGTAATAACGAATATATGAGACGATATATAAAATAAATAATATTTTCAATAAGGAAATTTGTGTTTTAGGATGGGAAATGTGGGTTATCAATTTGATCAAGTTATCTTATTGCTGTCTTTTTAAAAATGTTTTTTATTATTTGGAAAACGTTTTTTTTTTAATCAAAGAGACGAGGAATACTGCAAACTGAAGGTGGGTCTAATTTTAACAACCTTACATTCTAATACGCTTTTAATTACTTTCTGTTGAAAATATACATACAAGAAAACCATAGGTTTTTAAAGATTGGCATACATTTAAATCTTATTAAATATTCCTGCATGTAATCCTTATAACTGTATGTTAGAATTTCTCCAGCAAATGTTAAAACGCAGCATGAAACACTACACGTAAGATAACAGTAGCTTTTCAAATAGTGCGTCGTGGGTGTCATCATTATGCCCCTTAGGTATGATTATCCCCATTCCACCATAATCTTCTACTACTAGATTATATATGATGTACTTTTTGTACCAGTATTCCATGAGGCCTGATTCTCTAAGCTGAATTAAAAACAGATTTATACATGGAAACAGTGAAAAGTCCAAGTTCGTCACGATTTCTTCCCATCCGTTACTGATTTCTTGATCTGGTATACAGTTGAAAAGTGGTTTATTGTACTTATTTATATATAATTCAATAATAGCTTAAGCTACGTATTCATTTTCTATGGTCATTAAGCGTTCAAATTTTTCTTGCTTCACTTCATGTATAAAATTGGACAATGTCCAATTGGGGACCACATTCTCTGCTCTACCCAAGGCTTTAAAAATTGGAACATCTGGCAATAAGTGATTTATCCTTTGCTTTTCTCCAATGCGAACTTTATATCCTGCGTTGAGCAACTCTTTAACCGTTGCAAATTGCTGTTCTACACCGCAAAACAGTTCAATTTCAAGCAAACTAGATAAAAACGTAACTCCACATAGAATAGACATAATCAACATGCTGGTATAAGTAAATCTTTCTGCAGATCTTTTTGGCATTTGGGTAACAACTATACCTAAATTTACATATACAATGTGATTGAAGGTCCAATAACGATTATTTCATCCAAAGAATTTTGACGTTAATTTAAATACAATGATTGCAACAAAATTGATGTAAAGGTACTCTATAAAATTATTAGGTAGGACAAGTCGATTGGTGTGTGTTACGGAATATAAGGGAACAACTTTTGCTGGCATAATAAAGACGGAACCCGGTCCTGAAATATTTATCATGGAGGTTGAATCGGATTTAATTTCTAGAATGAACGTATCGAATTTATTTAAGTACTGTTTATTATGATTGACAACTATAATAGTAAAATTCATAACTCTTCCCAAAGTCTGAAGGATAAAACTATGTGGACCCTTTAATTCCGGAATAGAATAAGTTATCTGTACTTCCGAAATATTTTCTTTTAAACCAATAAGTGGATACTGAAATTTCTGCTGTGTCATAAACATTTTAATACCGTTTAAATCTCGACACATAGTAGGGAACCACTCGGTATTTTGGGAAATGGGGTTTTCTACATATTCCTTAATGAATGGATTGTAGTGATGAATAATTGCGTCATATTCCTTGGGTAAGGAATGTTCTATTAATGTGTAATTAGTATTCAATGGAGACTTTTCCTTTAATTCCAAAACTGCTAAGTCACATATTTATACATTTTTCGGAATATTGGTATTGAAAAAAAAATGTTAACTTTTTTGAAGCAAGTATTGAAAATATTTTCTATCGATTCTCCGTTCCGCATGTAGTGTAAACTAATGAAATACTTTTTGTATGGTAAAAACTGATATCTTTTACATTTTGAGGCGTAGATACTTACTTGGAAACTTCTTTGTTATCATTTTGCTAATCAGTTTCGTTTCAGGCATGTTATCTTTGGGTTCCAGAAATATAGTTACAGAATGCAAGTTATTCTTTGTTCGATAGTAATCGTTTAAACTGTCGAGCCAATTTATTCCTTCTGCATATACCACATTTATCATTGTGTAAAATTTTAGAAGTAAAATGATCGACTTTTGAGCATGCATATTAACAATGTCTAAAGTTAAAGAAGAAAAGCTTTAGAAGAACTTTTTGAAGCAATGGGAAATGATAGTGTATATGTATTGGACATTGTTACTTACGAAATTTCATACGTTGGATTGGCGTTAAAATGCCAGTTTTTCGTTTAATGTTTTTCTATCGCCATTAAAAATATATTTTACATCAAAAGACGAGAAATATGAGCTGTTTCTAGCACTTTTTGTGTAAGTTATATTAAATATTTTAAATTCAATAGTTGCATGCATACCTTCGAGCATTGTCGAATCCCCTGTTAATTTCGTGATCAATATGTTATCAGTTGTTACCGGTAAATTATTGATTTTGACTTGTAATCACCAGGTTTACCATTGCAATTGCACTAACACAGTTACCATAACATAAACCAAATTGTTTCATGGTTAACGCTTAAAAGTTATCAACTTCTACACGCTGTTGTTTTTTTTTACTCATTTTGATTGGTGTTACTGTATTGCGATAGATGAACTGATATTCCAGTTACGTCGTTTTATTTATTTACTTTCATCAATATTATTAAACACACTATGGGCACCAAAAAAACATAAATTATTGTAGAAGTGAATATTTTTTCTATTGTTACAGTTTATAATAATAATTTTGGCTTCTTAAGTTTTACTTTCGGACATTCAATTACGAAGTTAAAGACAGTTTATCACCAACATCTGAAAAATTGATTATTTCTTCGTGCATAATTTATTACTTGTCAATTGGAAAAATGTCATTTTTATTGTGCATGATCTGTAGAACGTAATTTTTTTAATTCCACTGAGACGTATTCTAATGGGACCGCATTCTTCAATGGTAATGCCAGTTAGAAACAGTGTTTATTACATAGTTTAAATACCGTCATGTACTACTTTTTATGCACTCTGCAACAATGTTTATGTCACAGGTAAAAAAAATACATATGCGTATTATGTTAGAGTATTCAATTGCATAGAGATATCTCTTAATTATTTTAATGCTCTCTCTTGTTTATAATAAATATCGTTGATTATTGATTAATTATAATCGGCCTCTTTCAGATACGATGGTTTATCAACGTCTTGTTGATTATCAACGTTACATGCAGCCTCAAACTGGCTAGATTATTTAATTCTTTAACCTTCAAGAAAATAATCGTTTATATCCAGTAACTATATTAACAGACGATCATACGAGTCATACACAATTAATATGCAAAACAATAACCAGAAAGTTTCCTAGTATAATTGTAAATAAATGTAATATTTATCAATTTACACCAAAAGAAATGCTGTACATTAATATACACTACAAGCCTAAAAACGGATCGATAGAAAAGTATTTTAATGCATGCTTCGTTCGTGCACAATTATTGCAAACAACACGATACGTCAAAAGATCCTCTAAATTTAAAATCGTTATAGTCATTATTTACGAAAATAACTATTTGCGGTACAATTTCATAGATAAGATATTTTTAACTAAGGTATTCCAAAAGTACTTTGATGCTACGATAGTGGAATTATCGGAAAAGCTACGACATAATCAAATATCCAAACTGGCAGATATGACGATTAAAAAAAACTATAATGAACTTATACATCGTTATAATATGTTTACTCGTGTCTACAGTGCAGCGCCATTTTCATCTCACATGGAGTGGTTTCCTAAAATATGTATGGATTTGCATGGCACACCTGTGGATATCCAATGGTCTGATACATTTGCGCACCCATCCTCAAGATTCGAAAAAGGTGTCATTGAAGATCAACCAATCTTCGGAGGTCCAGGTTGTAATATCTTAGAAGTATTGAGAACTGTTTTGAATTTTACTGTAATGTTATCAAGGAATCCGGTGTTATTTCTGCAGGAATATCGAGCGTTTAGCATAGTAATTCAACAAGAACCTGTCGCAGCCGATTTTCCAAGTAGACCAAGCTCTTTGTGTATTATGCCAACAAAAACTCTTCCCATATTTTCAGTCCTTAATCGCAATGAGATAAATCTACAAGATTATTTTGACGTATCTATGTGTATTACTATGGCTTTCATCATTTTGCTGAAACTGGTGACTTACTTAATAAAATGGAAAATTCTTATTTGGGAATCAGGAGAATCTACAATAAACATCCCCCCAACAATCGCAAAGACAATTGCTTACTCCGTTTTACTTTTTATACTCACTGCATGCGGAATTTATATTATGGGGATCATTCTACATGGTGAATTGGTCAACGATTTTCATCAACAGTTTACAACATTAGAAGAATTGCAAAATGCGAGTTATCGTCTTTTAAGTGAAAATAAATACACGAATATTGACAAGACATTGAATTTGAGCTTGCTAATAAAACACCTGAAGGAAAGAAAAAGTAACGGAATAATAGTGAGTGAAAATGAACATGTAGCCCGAATGCTATCCACAATTTGTCGGAATCAAAACGATGAACCTATTTTCAGACGTTTACGACACGAAGAAACCATTTTAAAATGGGAATCATTGAGAATTGATTATGGATTATCGTTGTTCCCATGTATAAATCCACTTTTAAGTCGACTCCGAGAGTCGGGAATTATAGAATATTGGTACAACACACAACTGTCCCACGGTCTTAAGGAGAAATTAAATTATAACATTAAGTGGATTAAACCTGAAAGATGCTTGATCGATGATTACAAACAGGACTTGAAAATTCCAAGACTACTAATATTCTTTTTTTTTAGTTTATTTTGCTGCGTATGGGTATTCTTTGTTGAAGTTTTAAAATATGAGCAAAGAGTATAGATATGCCCATGAATATGTCCGTATACTTTATGTTTGCTGCGTAACAAAATAGTTGTAACATAAATCATGCTTAATATGATGTGAATCCCCAGATAGCAAGGCGTGAGTCTCACGATGCCCTGATGTTTGAGATCTCACTTATAAGTGCTTATGTGAATGCATATGAGAGTTCAAGAATGGCAAGAAGTTATTGGTTTTCGCATGCGTAAATTATTCAATAAGGCAAGACTCATATGTATGTGAGTGACGATCGTAATCTGAATGCAGGACACAAGTAGCAGTCACGAGGAGCGCAGACGTGCGCTCTAATCTCATTTATGAGTTTCTTTATGCACCTATGTGAACTCACGTTGCTACCTGGGCACCTCTGGATATCATCAAAAACATTCTCAATTTTAAATAAATGTTTGTAATTATTTCCTTAACTAAATACTGCATGCTATGATGCGAATACCTGTCACCTAATCGCCGATTCTCATGGTAGTTTGTAAAATTATCTCCATTAGGAATTTGCCAAATCCTTTGGGATAATTGCTCCTGAGATGTATTTTAAAAATCGAAGGTCAAACATTACGAGCACTCGTCAGGAGACATCGGTGCGGATCGGTAAAAATTATATATGTTTAGAAAACTCTATTATTAAGTAATGAAATGCCATCAAAGCTTCAGCGATTTATGATATTTCTGTAATATGTGTACGTAAACACACTATTGTTCCGCTTTTCCTGGGTGATTTGAATCGTACAGAGAAACAAGTGATTGAGCGAGTCACTTTTAAAATCTTATTTTATTAAATATTGTCATTATATTCTTATTACTTTCCAGTGAATATTATCGAAGGAATCAAACATGGGTATATTGAGGTACCAGATTTTATGGATCACAACTCTCTGCTTGGTGTTCCGTACAACATCTACGGAAGAATCAGATTGGTTGAATCATATGTGTAACTACATTCAAGAGTCTTCGTTATATCAAGCCACAATAATAATGGAATCCAAAAGCCATATGACTCAAACACAATTAATTTCCAAAAAGATAATAAGCAAGATCCCGAGTATACATTTATCGCATTGCAAAAAAATTAAATTTATTGAGGATGGATTATTTTATATAAGTTTACATTACATCTATGACTCCAAGTTACTCGCAAGTAATTTTAATGATTGCTTTTCAAAACACCCTGAAGTTAGCGAATTTCTAAGGCGTAAATTGAAATTAGGAATAAAAATCATAGTAGTTATTATTCATGCAAATACACCTCATAATAATGAGTTTATAAGAAAATTATTTTCATCTCAGTGTTCAAAAATGCACCTTGACACGACTGTGGTCGAGTTAACAAAAAAGTCTCAATTTAACGATATTTTTACGTCAGCAAATGAGACGAGTCTTCTTGGGTATAGGACACTTATACATCAATACAATCCTTTCACAGATATGTACAGCGCAAAACCGTTTTCTTCCAAAACTGAGTGGTTTCCTGCTTATTGTCGAGATTTGAAGGGTATTCCCATATTCATTAATAAGAATGCATTCAAATATCCATTTATTGGTGTCAAAGAAAATGTCAATACGAACTTTGGAGAGTATGCCTCAAATGAATTAGCAGGCCCGCACAGTTTGATATTGGCAACTTTAGAAAACGTTATGAATTTCACTCTCAAAGCAAGAACGAATTTTCGACAAAAAAACAATCAGTGCTACATCACACTGAAAATGGAGTATGAACCGTCTCTTCAATTCTATAAAGCGAATCCAACTTCAGTGTTTTTCATACCGTCCAAAACAATTCCCCTATTTCCAATTTTATATTCTAATAAGATTGTCGTACCGGAGCAGTTTAGTCTCTACACCATCACTACTTTTACAATAGTGTTTATTTTAAAGGTTGTTGCATATTTATTGAATTGGGAAAGAAAATCGTGGACAATTACTCTAATTTTTAATGGAATTATAGGATTATCGGTTCCACATATGCCTCACAAAGTAGCAGAAAGAGTGGCTTACACGAGTGTGCTAATCACGTCTGTTTTATATGGAGTATATATTATATCAAGCATCATAGATTTTCAACTTTTACTCGATGTAAAGAAACAATTTGAAACCGTGGAAGAATTGTACGAGGCCGGCTATCGCCTACAAATTGCCAACATTCAAAAGAACTATTATTCCTATAAGTATTTTCCTGTTTTAAAAAAAATGATAGATACAGCAGATGTAGTTAAAACGTGGAAATTAACAACGCTTATAAAGGACATAACGATCAACAGACTTACTCGTACAATGGTTTTTGAAAATGAATATGTGGCTAAAGTTGTATCGAAGCTATATACACACATGGATAATAAACCAGTTTTTTCATGCATCCCTGATCAACATATTGAACTTCAGTTGGAAGTCATTGAGATAGAATCAAATTTACCATTGCTCCCTTGAATAAATCCAGTTTTATGTCACCTTAGAGCGTCGGGTCTTATTGAATACTGGTACAAAACAAAAATGATTCTTGCCCACCAAACTGAAAATCACGGAAAAATCCGCTGGCTTAAGCCTAAAAAACCCATCATGGCTGAACCGATTCGCGACACATTGCTTGCAAAACTCCTCATATTTATATTCTCTTGTTTTGCTTCTTGTACGTTCGTATTTTTAGGCGAGATATTATTTTGGAAATACAAACATCGTGTATATGATTATATAATGAAGCAGAAATACGTGCGATTAATCAGGAAATGGTGGTTTTATGGTAGATATTTTTTTAGAAAATAATAACAAACTGTTGGAAAACTGAATAGGAAATTAGATAATCGGGAGGAACAACTATCTACATTTGTTGGTTTATGTAATGGATTATTAATTTTGTTTGTAGGGTTTTCATTTTTAGTAATGCAACATACTCTAATCTACTTTCCTAATCTAGCTCTACAGACTAATCAGTGGCGAATGCTATCACTAAGAAATCACACAAAAACGTGTACTCGTTTATAGCTACACTGAGAGAATTCAGATGATAAGATAAAAACTGTGCAGTTGCTGATCAAAGAAATATTCGTTTAGTGCATGAAACTGTGTTTATATTATTATACATTTTTTGACAGTTTAATGTAATAATAATGATAATAATAAACTTTAGCACTTAGCCTTATATAATACGTTGTGTTAGGCCTTATTTAAAAACCATAAGATAAATGTTCTCGCTTAAATTAAAAAACTGTCAATAAAGTACATGAAAATACAACAGCGACAAGCTACCACTTCTCTTGATATATGAAAGCCTTCGACGCCGTGCCATGGAAGGGAGCCATTCGCATCGCTTGTTTCTACCTCATCTCGAAGACGTCGACGTTGATATGCATTTATAACATAATGTAACCCAAACTATGTTACATTTCAAAATGGTAACGAAGGTTAACAGTTGATTAGAAGAAACTGATATATAGAAGTATGGAAAATAATAAAAATCCACTTGATTTTAAAAATCAAACTCCGAGCATTCCAAAACGATACAATATATTGTTTCATACTGTTCACAAAAGTCTCGCCAAACACTTTCCAATTCGGATTCGTTTATTTTTTCTGAAATCTTTTTCTTTTTAAAATTTATAATTCTTATTTTGTCTTCTGTCTCTTAAATACTTCGTATGCATTTATAATGTTCTTGAAAATCGGTGTACAAAAAATGTGTAGCTTCCTTATGAGTTGTACATTATTCAATCTTGTTCTACATGTGTTTATATGATTTTTATACTTGTAAATTATAATCTCTGCAAGAAGAACTAAAGTACAACAAGAGACGCAACAAGTAAGATATATAAGCAGCTTTAGAACAAGTGAGTTGGTACTACGATTCTGAGAGATATTTCTGTTAGGCTTTATCCACTTAATTCTATTTTCAGGCGAGAGTAGCATGTGTGCGCGTATAATGTGCTTTTTATACCAATATTCCATGATACCCGATTCTCTAAGACGATTGATATGATGATTTAAACATGAAAACAGAGAAAAGTCCAAATTTACCGCGATGACCTCCCACATATGCATGATTTGTTGATTAGACAAGCATTTAAAAATTTGTTTATTATGCGAATCTGTGTATAGTTCGGTTGCCAATTTAACTTCATGATTATTTGCCACGGTCATAATAAGGCCATATTTTTGTTCTCTAACGTCGATTTGAACCACAGATTCTTTCAATTTGTCCACAATTGGAAGCTCTGACTCTAAGTACTGATGCCTCTGCATATAGCCAGTATGTAATGTATATCGTGCTTCAAGTAAATCGTTCAAAGTTTGAAATCTCTGTTCTACGTTATGGAGAAGTTCTACGTCTATGATATTCGATAGAATATTAATTCCGTACAAAATAGACGTAAGCAATATACTTGTATAAGCGATCCTTTCTGCTGCAAAGTACGGCTTATCTGTGATTGATATTCCTATAATTCCGTAGAAAATATTAATCATTTCCCAACATCGATTCTTCCAATTCAATAAGTATGCTGCGAATTTGAAAATAATGACTGCGATCAATGTTGCCAATATATACGTCGTAAAATTTTCAGGCACGAGGAACTTGTTGAGTACAGTATTGGAAATAGCGGAATTATTCTTACTGGCATTAAATGAGCAGAATTCGGATTTCCTATGTGCATACCTAACTGTGGTTCATACTCAATTATAAAGTTAAAAGCACTATAGTTACGTGTAAATTTATACAGGGTGATCCAAAAGTCCCGGAACAGCAAAATATCTCAGCGGGAGTGCATTTTCGAGGAAAATGTTTCAGACAAAAGTTTCAGGATTTTTCCCTGGCTATTTAATGGCGATATTGAATTTGACCTTGAACATGACCTTGAAGGTTATTTCAAGGTCAAGTTAATTTTTTTAAATGGGAACCCCTATTTTTTTTCATGGATTCCGAAAGAGCGGGAAATTCTACGTCCGAGTATGATATGATCGATTTTTCCGGCAAGGTCATTTCAAGGTGAAACTTAAAACTCCCGTAACGGCGAAATATCTCAGAGGGTGTGCATTTCTTTGGAAATTGTTTCAGACAAAAGTTTAAGGATTTTTCCTGGGATATTTAATGGTAGCACAGAATTTGACCTTGAACATGACCTTGAATGTTATTTCAAGGTCAAGTTTGTTTTTTTTTAATGGAAACTGCTATTTTTTACACGGATTCGGAGAGAGCACAAAATTTTACGTCAAAATATGCTATGGCCGTTTTTTTCGGCAATGTCATTTCAAGGCCAAACATAAAACTCCCGGAACAGCGAATTAACTCAGCAAGAGGCACCATTGAATTTAACCTTGAAAATTACCTTGAGGCTTATTCTAAGCTCAAGACTATTTTTTTTTAATTCGAACCCCGTTTTATTTTCGTAATGTTTCCAGAGTTTCCAGAGTGCAATGCATTATCATTGTTCCTGGATAAAAATATACATTTTTTTTTACATCCGATACATTTATAAATACCGTATGTATGGGTAACATTTTTACATTGTTTCCAATGCTACCGCCGGCTTTAGCATTACCCAAGATGTACCGCGTGGAGGTAGCACGGTCGGGTTTACACCTCTTCGGGGTGCTTTGTTCAGGTGGTTCCCCTCGCCGTCACCTGTGCGTGTACGTGTGCGTGTGCGTGTGCGTGTGCGTGTGCGTGTGTGTGTGTGTGGGTGGCCCCAGACAGTTAAGGCAAGATGGGTATACTAAGATTTTGATGAAATTATGCATCTTACTAAAGCTTATGCTCAAAGTGATTGCCATGAACTTCTTGGCAATATCCCAAGCGATTATAAAAAGTCGATACGACTTTTTTAATCATATCTGGTTCTATAGCCGCGATCTCATCCCGTATTCGTTGTTTTACTTCCTCAATATTCACCGGTTTCGTTCGATACACTCTATCTTTGAGATAACCCCATAGAAAATAGTCAAGGGGCGTAAGATCCGGAGATCTTGGTGGCCATTCTATTACACCCCTTCGACCTATCCACCGTTCTGCGAATACATCACTCAAATAATTGCGAACATCTGTTGCATAATGGGGTGCTGCACCATCTTGCTGAAACCAAGTCTGATCGAAATCCTCGCCTACAATAACCTGAATAGCAGGGATGATGTCGTCCCTCAACATATCGTGGTATTTTTGACCAGTAAGGGTACCCTCGATGAAGAAGGGCCCAACTACCGCATTGTTTATAATACCTGCCCATACGTTTACTTTTTCAGGATATTGAGTAGAACGACTATCGACCATCCAATTAGGATTGGTTTCACTCCAATAAGACATGTTATGTCTATTGATTGCCCCATTTAAGAAGAATGTAGCTTCATCAGAAAATACGATGCGATTCAAGAAACCGGCATCAGCATCTATTCGATTCAGCATTAATTCCGCAAACTGTAGGCGTCTATCAGGATCGTCTTCATTCAATTGTTATACGAGTCTAACTTTGTATGGGTGAAATTTTAAGTTTTTAGTTAAGATCCGTTGTACTGTACCGGAACATAAGTCGTGCTGCTGTTTAACTTTCCTGATGGAAGTATGAGGATCTTCCGTTATTGACAGCGCGACATTCAACTCATTTTCTTCAGTTGATGCTGTTACTGGACGACCTGCTCTTGGGAGATCCTTCACAGTACCGTGAACTTCAAAACGATTTATTGTTCTGCTAACAGTAGATTTAGAAATCGGTTCTCGTCCCTCTCTAAATGATGCGTTAAATAAGGTTCGCACATTCTCTAAAGATCGCTGGTTATCACCCCAGCCTCTCATCATGAGAATGGTTATTCTTTCTCGTTCACTTAGCGCAGCCATTGCTCTTTGTACGAAATATACGTATGTATTTTGTTACTGAAATGATGCTTAATACGTTTAGATAGGAAAGGCGTTTAGATAGGAAATCCATGTATCTCACAAAACGATAAAGTTAAGACCAAAATGTAACCTTATAAGACTGTACACGTATGTATAAATTCAATGTGAATGTATGTTGTTTATTTACTTCGCTGGTGACTCGTGCTCTCTGTCGCTGTTCGCGCGCCCAAGTTCACTTTGCACAAGTGTTGCGTAAGATGTATGTATACACTTTTTTTAAACAGTTTATTATTCTATTTACAAAATTAGAGGACAAGCGAGGGACAGGAACTGATTCCTAAATCGACTTTTGGCAGAACAATAAATTGTTTCGAAGTTTACGGCACTGTAAAGGATCTCCCTAGAGCAGATCATCCAGTAATAGCATCGACTGAACAAAATGAATTTAACCACTCTCAATACCGGAAGATCCTCATAACTTCGTTAAGAAAATGAAACGGGGTTCCAATTAAAAAAAAAAAATAATCTTGACCTGAGAATAATCTTCAAGGTAATTTTCAAGGTCAAATTTTATGCTAGCATTAAATATCCCGGAAAAAATCCTGAAACTTTTGTCTGAAACATTTTACCCGAAAATGACCTCTTGCTGAGTTAATTCGCTGTTCCGGGAGTTTTAAGTTTGGCCTTGAAATGACATTGCCGAAAAAAACGGCCATAGCATATTTGGACGCAAAATTTTGTGCTCTCTCCGAATCCGTGAAAAAAAATAGCAGTTTCCATTAAAAAAAAACAAACTTGACCTTGAAATAACCTTGAAGGTTATGTTCAAGGTCAAATTCTGTGCTACCATTAAATAGCCCGGGAAAAATCCTTAAACTTTTGTCTGAAACAATTTCCAAAGAAATGCACACCCTCTGAGATATTTCGCCGTCACGGGAGTTTTAAGTTTCACCTTGAAATGACCTTGCCGAAAAAAACGGCCATAGCATATTCGGACGTAAAATTTTGTGCTCTTTCCGAATCCGTGAAAAAAAATAGGGATTCCCATTTAAAAAAATTAACTTGACCTTGAAATAACCTTCAAGGTCATGTTCAAGGTCAAATTCAATACCGCCATTAAATAGCCAGGGAAAAATCCTTAAACTTTTGTCTAAAACATTTTCCCCGAAAATGCACTCCCGCTGAGATATTTTGCTGTTCCGGGACTTTTGGATCACCCTGTATGTTTTATCTTTGACCAGTAGGGTAAAATTCATTAGGGTTTCCAATGTTCTGAAAATAACGCTGTGTGGACCTATTATTTGCTGCGAAGTGAACGTAGGTTTGTTGACAGTGGTATTTTCTATAAGTCCTAGAAATGGGTACCGAAATTCCTGCAGTGAAGTAGAAACGTTGTTCCCATTTAGGTCTCGACAAAATATGGGAAACCACTCAGTATTAGATGAAATACTTTCTATACTTAGTTCACGAGTAAATGGATTATAGTGATGTATAAGCGCATCGTATGTTTTAGGAATTATATTTTCTGCTAAAGTAAAACTTTGGTTCAATAGAGACTTCTGCGTTAACTCCAAGACTGTCACATCAAAAAACTTTTGTACCCATTCTGCCGTAAATAATTTCTTCCAATTATTCCGTTGTGATGTATTAGTACGAATCACCACCATTAGCATTTTAAATTTATGTGCCCTCTTAACAAATATTGACCGCATAAAATAAAAATATGGTCTTTCGATGCAAGCCTTAAAAATATTTTCTATCCATTCTACATCACGAATATAATGCAAAGTAATAAAAAATATCCGATCAACTGTAAAATAGTGTATTTGGCAGCCGGAGAAATAATTAGTTGAACATTTTTTTGTCAACTCTTTGTAAATCAATTCTGCTTGTGGTATGCGAAAGTTGGGTTCGACGAGTATACTTACAGACTTCAGATTATTTCTTTCTTGATAGTAATTACTTAAATGGTCTAGCCAGTTTGGTTCCCTATTGCACATTGAAACATTGATGAATATGGAAAATATGAAAATCAATGTCATTTCATTTAAAGCACCCATCGTAGATGGAACTAAATTGAAAGGAGAACGACAATTATATTAGTATTATATTATCAACAGAGTAATATTATTTATTTTGTACGAATGGATAGGGTAGATAAATAGCTCTTTAATTTATAAAATGTAATAGTTCTTTTAATTTATGCACTGCGTGGAAGTCGTAGGTCGCGAATTGGATCCCCGACCTGAGAAATAATTTTTTAATTTCTTTTCCAGGCAACAGCTGGTTGTTCGTGAACAGAGCAACGTTGCTGGTTTACGTTTAAAAATGTTTGTCTATACATTAGGATATTCTTAATTTCTTATTCATTCTAAATTTCTTAAAGTGAAAGTTGAGCCACTTTCTGATAAAAGTGTGAAAAAGTCTTTCAGTTAAAATAGTGAAAAAGTCACCATTAGCAGAGAGTGCCTCAATTTCCACTTTAAGAAATTTAGAGTATATGTATAGGATACAATATTTTTCTCTCTGTGTACCATTAACACTGTTTATTGACGTAATAAAAATGTTGCAACTGTACCTATGTTGAATTTGAAAATAAAAACTCTTGATCATGAAAAAATTGTGTATCCCGTGCCTGCGATTAAAATTTTAACTAACGTTAAAATCTTCGTTCGACGTAATTAACCAGCATGAGTGGTGTAGAATATTTCATAGTACATATACTTTAAATTACGCCTCTTGAGAACTTATCGCAATAAATCTCATAAAATATGCATTGTAGAAGCGCAATAAACTATTTTTTCATTTCCAACAATACATTGCAATATATTTTCGGTGTGTTGCTTTTCGGAACTTTGTACCCCGAACATTTTCAGATTGAGAAGAATGTCTGGGTATTTCCGTTGTAAACTTGAAAAATATCCCGTGTTCTATTATTTTCTGATATCATTCGAATCTTTTTTGCAAATTACAACTCGATAATATTAAAAACTTCTGGGATACATCCTCATGCGACGCCTCTTTAAATGCTAATGACGAGCGATCCACTCCGGAATTATTGGTTAGCAACAGTATTGATTTAAAAGTCTGTGTCAGTTCACAAGTACAACACGAAAGTACTATTATATAACAAATAAAAGCATATTTTGATCCAATTTATAGACCTAACTGAAAAACAGCTTGGTTACGAATAACTCGTAAAATCGCCTTTCACAGTATAACATATATTTACTGTGTACTTATATAGATGCAGTGAACATTGTTTAAAAACATTTTTTATATAGGAACATTAATCAAGCTTTTATGGTTCATCAACTCTTTAATGGTTATTCCGAGAGCATGTATGGGGGAAATGACTTGGCTAGAACACATGTGCAACTACGTTCAATAGAACCCTTTCTTTTATCAAACCACGATAATAATGGACTCCAAGAGCAGTACAACTAGTCCTAGGTCGAAGACTGCCTTGCGACATTAGGAGTTAGCCAACATTATGATTTATCCGTTTACTGTAGTAAATAAGACCACGACGTTATTTCTTTTACTATTTCCTGATCGTTAAATATGATTGGAGTACACAACCTCAAATCTACCGTAAACATAACTTAATAATCACTTTAAATATTCCTGCTTCCTCAGTAGTAACATAGATATAATAAAATTGTTTAAACGAAAATAATCTCTTAACGAAAATTATGATAGTAAACGTATTGTATGGTATATTTGATAATAATATTGTATGAGTAGTGTTTAAAATAGGTCACCATAAAAAGGAAGAAAAAAGGGGGTTTTAAATAAAAATTATAGAATAAAATTAAAAATAAAAATATGACGTTTCGGCTCTCGGAGTGTTGTGAACGTAACAAAGTAAGTATCAACGCCAACGTTAGAAGTTTTAACCATTTCCACATTTTTATATGGTTAACCATTTTTTTTCTATCTACGCATTCGCGTTGTAAAGAAAATGATTGAAATAAAATACATGTAGACGATTACCCTCGATTTCATTTCTTTTGCAATTATAAATCTATCCCATGTAAGCTTAGCTCTGTAAAGCTGGAAGTATCCACAAAAAGAAAAATAAACTTTTGATACATTCACTTTTTCAAATTGTCGCGAATTGGCGCACTCTTGCGAAAAAGTTTTTACCGTAGTAGAAGAACGCGCAAAAAGCCATCCTTTTCCCAACATTTCTGTGAATTGGGATAACTTGAAAATATTTATTTTTTCGACAATTAGGTATATTTACATAATTTAAAAAATCCCAATATCATTAATTATGTTGAATTTTCAGTACCGGTTTTGATTTATGGTTTTTTGGCTCTGGGAATTAACTATAATCCATACGGATCTTAATATCTGGACTGCTACAAACTATTTGAACGCATTTTTAAGTTAGAAGAGGCATACATCAGTTTCTTCATATATGTTCCACATATATTATAACAATCAGGGTATTACATACAATGTTGCAAAACTCTTTAATTATTTAATCAATTTATATCGAAGGGAAATTCAACTGTCTTAAATTAGCCGATATATTTAAAGTAGATTAATGAATACATATTCGTTTCTATATGCATAAAAATAATATATAAATTCTACAGAAAATTCTGGTTATTCTGCAAAAAATGATGACAGAAAAAAATGTTTGTAAATTGACCAGATTTGTGTATAAAGGCTCAAGATGAGTAAGGAAGTGAAATCTGCAGAAATTGACCAATGGTTCATTTTTCAGTTTTGAAGTTGACGAAGGAACTTTTTCTGAAAACCCTCTAGGACTTTTCCTCGGCCCATAATCTGAAAGAACGTGTATTTTATGTTTTTATTTAATTTCTTCGCCCATATTCGTGCAAACCACGTTCAAAAATGAATGAGTAAAAAATGAATAAAAAATGAAAATATATATATATTATTATTTAGACCTCTATTTGGTGCATTTTTTCAAATTCATGAAATTAATTTTCGGTATAAAAAAAAATGATTGCAAAATTAAATCATTTTTTTCTTGAGTTTAATAAATGAGGTCCTTTTAATAAAAATCTAAAAGATCTCTTTTGTCAAATTGTTAATAATTTTTTATAAACATGCAACAATAAAAACAATACTATCTTTATTCAATTTTATTTTATTCTAAAGATATTCCATTGCATAACAGACTTGAAGAAATATATATAATTATATATACTTAAGTTACCTATCTTGTTTATTTTTTGAAGAGTTTAGAATGATCAACAATATAATCTAAAAATGAGAATAAAAGTCTGTATAAGAAATGTATTGTAGTATTGTATTATTAGCGTATTGTCGCGTATTGTCTCATATATTTTTGGAGATTTTAAAATGATCAGCCTATCAAAATATAATTATTCCATTTAATTATTGGTTCTGTGAATGTATTCCAGCACAAAAGGCACACACGATGCCATTTCCTGTTTTGCATCCATTATTGATGCAATTCCGTGTTAAATTATCGAGGTATGATTAGCATCGTTATTGCGAGTGACAAAACTTATCATGGAACGTAACCTTTATTAAATCCAGGGCAAACTCGAAGTAAAATTAGCCAGAACTTATTCAATAGACAATTGTAGTAAGCGACTAATGCAAGTGAGTTCCTTGTTTACGTGTCTTCTTTCTGTTTATAATTTTTTTTAATGATTTTTTTTAAAGAGTTTTATTTTTATGATTAAATGAAGTTATGCCAAGGATGAAACATAAATTTCATATTTCTCAAACGAATCAGTTTGATTGGACTCCAAAAGCGTTACGAAAGCTTCCACGTTGTTAGTATATTGACATATTTCAAATAGCAAAATAATTATTATAGAATGTTGATTTATAAAAAATAATTTCTCATTCGAAAACAAATTTCATTCTCAGAATTTATCGTAGGAATATAAAATATTCTAAATTTGAAATAATCGTTCGTACTTATATTATTTGCTGATTCTCATGGGAGTTTGCAAAACCATGTCATTTAGGAATTTTCAAAATCCACTGGGATACTTTTCCCTGAGGTAATCCTTTTTAAATTCGAAGGTCAAACGTTCAGCACTCTTCATAGAGATCGATTAGCAATTGTATTATAATAACTTCATTTTCAGGCAGCAGTAGTAATAAGGTCATCTTTTTTCAAAATTCGAGATTAAAAACTAATATTATTCAGAAATGAAATGTTTCCATAAAAACGGTAGGATTCACAATTGACGATATTTCTTTAGATGTAATGAAACAATAATTATTACGCCTCTTTGTAGGTCAGTTGTACCGTAAAACAACGCTGTGAACTATAAACAAGAAATGTCTCATAATAAATTACAAGAGAATTTTGAAACATTTCCTTTTTACAGTGCGGAGCAAATTATTTTTATAAACTCGTTTCATTGAAAATTCTAATTGTAATCTTATTGGTTTCCAGTACATCATATAAAGAAATCATGTATGGCATCTTGAGGTACCAGGTTTTACGATTTACACAACTCTGATTGGTTTTCTGTATAACGTCTACGGCACAATCAAATTGGTTGAACCATATGTGTAACTTTGAAGAGACTTAATAAATAAATAGAAAATAAATCATTTAGCTCAATTTAGTCCCGAACATGAAAAAGTTGCCTTGTACCATACCACTGACGTCAAAACTAAAAAAAATAAAAATTGTGAATATAACAATAGAGACTGAATGTACAGGAACTGATCAAAAATCGAAATTCGAAATAAGGGCCCTGATATTTTGGATATTTTGGGATTTTGATAAACTATTCGAGGACTGTTAATCACCCAAGAAACAAACACATTCATTTATGTACATTCGTAAAAACATTTGATAACAACTTCTAAATTTATAAATTTGTTCTACTGAGGTATTTAAGATTAGATTCAGAATGTTTAACATACAATGTTGTTACACTTTCTCGTGGGAAAATGTCATAATACTCAAACTTAAGTGACCTACTGTTCCTTTTATGTGATAGTATTATGTAAATTCGTTAAATGGTGATGTAACCCAGTTTATGAATGTAATGTAAGACTTCTAAAAAACAAAGTACCACATATAATGCATAACATATACAGGGTGATCCAAAAGTCCCGGAACAGCAAAATATCTCAGCGGGAGTGCATTTTCGGGGAAAATGTTTTAGACAAAAGTTTAAAGATTTTTCCCTGGCTATTTAATGGCGATATTGAATTTGACCTTGAACATGACCTTGAAGGTTATTTCAAGGTCAAGTTAATTTTTTTAAATGGGAACCCCTATTTTTTTCACGGATTCGGAAAGAGCACAAAATTTTACGTCCGAATATGCTATGGCCGTTTTTTTCGGCAAGGTCATTTCAAGGTGAAACTTAAAACTCCCGTGACGGCGAAATATCTCAGAGGGTGTGCATTTCTTTGGAAATTGTTTCAGACAAAAGTTTAAGGATTTTTCCCGGGCTATTTAATGGTAGCACAGAATTTGACCAGGAAAAATCTTTAAACTTTTGTCTGAAACAATTTCCAAAGAAATGCACACCCTCTGAGATATTTCGGCGTTACGGGAGTTTTAAGTTTCACCTTGAAATGACCTTGCCGGAAAAATCGATCATATCATACTCGGACGTAGAATTTCCCGCTCTTTCAGAATCCATGAAAAAAAATAGGGGTTCCCATTTAAAAAAATTAACTTGACCTTGAAATAACCTTCAAGGTCATGTTCAAGGTCAAATTCAATATCGCCATTAAATAGCCAGGGAAAAATCCTGAAACTTTTGTCTGAAACATTTTCCTCGAAAATGCACTCCCGCTGAGGTATTTTGCTGTTCCGGGACTTTTGGATCACCCTGTATAGTTATTTGTTATATATTAAAAGCGCCCTAGATTACCAAGAATTTATATTTTTTAATTTTTTAATTTCAAGATAGAAGTTAAGAAATTAAACATTTTACAAAAAATTACATAAAATTGTGAAAATGACTACTTCATTATTGAATATCTCGACATCGTAAATGTCATGTTTTTCCTACTGTGAATAGAGATTTTTGTCGTATGTTTTCCAGGTAAATGCGCTGCGAAAAGTATAAGAGAACTAATTTCCCTACAAAGAAAATACAATCGTTAATTATCCAATACGAATTTCTTGCATATAAATTTATTGCGAATTTTACTTTTTCAGTAATAATTATTGCCAGAAACGCAATAAATAACCAACAAGCTATTAATATAGGGTTTATTTTTATTCAAACTACCTTAAGTTTAACTGAAAATAAAAAAAAAAAAATTCAAGTCCACAGTTTTGCATATTGTCAAATATTTAAAACCCATAAAATGTCATCAAACGATACAATCAAATCAACGAGCGATATCAACTTCCACAGACATTCCATCGCTCATGAACATTTGAATAATAATTTGCCAATATTTGTAGCAGACAATTCCTCTTTCCAAAATTAGTACAACTCGTTTTACCCCATGTGTATTTAGACGAAATATAAAATCATATCTAATTCTAATCCAGGAAAAATTACAAGACATAATGCAATTTACGTGACATATAAAAACTGATAGGAAAATCTTCGTTTAATTTCAAATGTAATGCGATGTCGTCATCTAAGGCTGTGGGAACTTATTTCATAAAAGGCCGTTACTACTGACATTCTGCTTAGTTCAGTGCGAGCTTCCGCTACCACTTTCAAAATTAAATGACATACACTTTTCTACAATAGAGCACAAGGTTACCCCACTAGTGCGTGCAAAGTGATTCTTTTGAGAAATGGTTAATCTAAAGGCCGATGGTTCTACAATAAAAAAGATGGATCCGGTTGAACCGGGTGATGAAATTGTCATCTCTGGAATAGCGGGTCGATTTCCGGATTCAGAAAATCTGAAGCACTTTGAGGAGAACCTTAACAACAAGATCGACCTTGTTTCTTGCGACGATCGCAGATGGAAACTAGGTTTGATTGGAAATAGTTTAATAGATTTGAAACATTATAGTTCGCACAAGAGATTTGTAATCAATATCGACCATGAAATTCCTATGGGCTTGAACCATAGGTAAATACATAGTCCACCTAAATAGGATTGCATCAGAGAACCAAATGATCGTTATAGCCATTTTTTTAAAATCGATTTTTGGTAGTGCTCCGTATTTATTGTTACTTTATGTGACTCTCCTGTATTTAAATGTTGTCCAAGTAAAACAAATAATGGATGATCTATAACTTTTCATATGCAATTTCGCTAACAATAGAAAAAGTTAGAAAACCTGTAAAACTAGTCATCTTCTCTTCTTTTATCGGGTCTAAACATTTTTAAATATTTATCATTATTTACATTTAAATGTGAAGACCCCTAAAGTAACAAACAGCTTGGAATAAGTGAAGTTTGTATTACGAATGGATTATATACTTATTATGTTTAAACCAAAGAGTTTTAAATTAAAAATGAACTGATTCCCAGGGTTGTTCGCTGAATATACCTAGTCTTATGCAAAATTTTCTAGCATGTACACAATTCTAATGCACTTTAGGAGTAACTGAAATTTCTAGCTCCAAATAACTATTTTTAAATTTACACAGCCCATAAAAAAAATCTTCTGCAACCCAAACGATACCACCATATCTTTAGTTTTAACAAATTGCTTCGTTGAGATAAGTTTGATATGGAGAGTAGGAAGGGGAATTTTACTAGGATCAACCAGTGATTCGTGTAAAATGTTTGCAGAAGCTGCGTGAAAAGAAAATCTGTCCGGCCGTATTTCACTGACCTAGTGATTGGCGCGATCTCAACTGTCCCATAAACACGGATAGCAAAGATATTTTGTATATCCGCTTTGTTGTCCTAACAATATAGTTAAAATTTTCAATTCACCGCAGATTAACCAGTTATGTTCAGAATACTTGATTGTCTCAAGTATGACCTTGATTTGACCTTGATCCTGACCATATGCAAAGAAACTGATCCAGGATTCGGTTTCAGTGACCCTAAAAACATCTTAATGTAGTGTTTCAGGACGACTCGCTATGATTTTTTCTATTTATAACGTTGGTTTGACCTTGATCTTGATCTGATGGGGATAAACCGACCCCGGATTCGAATTCAACCACCTTCAAAATACACAGGTATAGAGGTTTCGCCTGGGTTGGATACATTTTTTGTGGGGCTGTGTTATCTATGTATTTGCTGGAATCAGGATCTAATGATTTACTTACGAGATTGGCAACTTTATTATCATTACCTTTCTTCTGCCTAGCAACTAGTGAACCGAAAATTTTGACAATAGAATAATTTCTCATATTAGAACGGATAAAACGTCTATGCGGTTTCTCTCCTTTTTTCTCGATAGTTAGTGAAATTCTATATATGCGAAAGTTGTGGATCTTGAAAATATCTAAAATTTTTATAGGTTATTTCTTTTGTTTCCATAAAATTTGAGTTCAGAAGGGACTCGCAAAGTCATAACAACTTTGGTAGACTACAAAAAAACAACTTTTAAAAAAATGCATCGAATGATTATTTTGATTTTTGGTACAAAATACTCAGGAATGAAAAAAGAAAATCCCATTTAGGTTTATTTACCGGTGGTTCAAGCCCACAGTAAATATTTAACTAAAACACAGCTCATTCATGAAGTTTTCTTTATTTTATAACAGACCGGATTAAAAAAAACATATTTGCGCGCCTAAAAATCATTACGATTTACCTTTATTTTAATGACTCTCTATTGTTATGTACAGTAGTCCTCCCCTTAAGGTTTAAATTTTAGCTTTCAAGATGGCGGCTTCTTCCCTTAAGGTTTACTTTCCCCTGACCCCCACTACCAGAGTTTTTCGTGCTCGACTGCACGCAGCGCACCTGCGGTTGGTTCACAGGCGGAACCAAATTTTCTGGTGGTGGGAGAGGCCGTGAGGGGAAAAATAAAACATAAGGGAAGAAAGTTTTAAACCTTACCGGAAGAATAAACCTTAAGGGGAGTAACCTTAAGGGGAGGACTACTGTATAACTTTTTGTTGCGGCCTTGAAGTATCAAAAGAATTATGATATTTTGTTTTTAAAAAAGAAGCATCTTAAAATATTATTTACATGATAAAGTAATTCTCTTTTGAAATGTTGATGTTAATTATGCACCAAAAAAATCGTTTAATTTAGTTGAAAAGCCAATAAGTAAACTTTAAAGATCTTGCTTGCTGAATCCGTGTTTAAAAGTTATACTACTTTTGTAACTTACATTTTTGAAATATTTGATGATGGTATACCTCAGAAAGCCCTCTCGGACAGGTCGCCTAATTTGCTGTAGGCGAAATTTTTGTCTCAACATTTGCACAAAGGAATAAAAATGAAATAACAAGGTAATCAGTACTATAAGGTGCAAATAGCAGATATGTTTAAACAAGCGGCATTTTCACGCAATAAATTCGTCAATATTTTCCGGAAAAGTATATTTTAATTATTTCATTTTACAAATATTCCCATTTTTATTCCATTTCCATATTCCAATCTCATAAAATAATATATTTATTATGAGGTGTTTCTTTCTCATAGAAATTTTTAAAATACAAATCAGTAATTACAAAATGATAATATTGATTTTGGTTATAACATTGTTGAACGATTCAATGACAACCTTTTATTCATAAATTATAGATCATCCAGATATCCCACAACGAATCGGGAAAGTAAATAACATTGGCAAGTTCGACGCAGACTTTTTTGATATACACTTCAAACAGGCTCACTGTATGGATCCAGTATCCAGAATGCTTCTGGAACATACCTTTGAAGCAATTGTCGATGCTGGTTGCAATCCGCAACATCTACGAGGATCCAACATTGGAGTATTTACCGCATCTTGTTTTTCTGAAACGGATAAAGACTGGAACTATGACGATACAAAGGTTTACTCCCTTTTTTTAAACATTTTCAAACGTCATAGTTAACAAAAATGTTTACCCTGAAACCAGATTATGCTTTCCCGAAAGTTTTTGGTACCCTGAATTGAAATCCGACCGCTCTAATACGTCTGAATTTTGTGGCATTCCAGCCTAAAAATGGAAAAAATACAATTTTTTTCATTAGTAATCGTTATCATCGTATTATAAAAATATTTGATAGACTTGGTGCTTTTCGAAAATAAATACCTTAAAAAATACGTTGTGTTGATTTCAAAATTTTATTAACTACTTCGCTTTGAGTAACTCAAGGCCCCCTGATTGAACTTTCTGAAAGTTTTCTTTGTGGTAACTTAAAGTGTTCTCCACTATTAAATTTAAATTAAAAATTAAGTCTTAAATCTTTAATTTTATCCTGTCGACTAATAATTTTATTTGAAATTTTATATTGGAAATGAAACGTATTTAATAATTTGTAAAATATATGGTTACACTTGTCGATATTAAGAGTAAGTTTATTTGCTATAATTAAAACACCAATCCATAACATTATCAATATCTTTCTGAAGTTATAACCACCTGAAGGCTTACTAGACTTAAAGACTTATTAGAATTTCAGTTTCTGCATGGCGTCAACATTTTTGCATTCGGGTGATCAGGTATTATGTTTAACAAAGAAGAGTGGAAATAAATGATTTGACATAACCTCTGCATGCAGAAACTTTACTGTTTTAAATATTATTGGTTTGTAAATTTCCATTAAAAAAAAGCTCTGTTAAATCCGCTGACTGAATGTAAATAAGACGGAGTAGACAATACGCGATAGATTATTCAAGTTTGAGGATTACGACACTTCCCACGATACGTTTCTAAATTTTAATGTTAACAGCAACATCATTATTATCCGCTTTTGATGTCATTAAAATTGCTTTACATAGTCAATAAATAACGCGAATCATTTCTTGAAAATATACCTGCAAATCTTAGAATGTTTCGAATCCCTCTGTATTGAGGGACATTTTTTTATTTTTGTCAACATTCATAATTATACATACACGTATCGACCAATGCATATAATATATACGAAATTCATATCTTCGGTGAAGGGTCCTCTCAAATAGTGATCGTACAATAATCTCAGCGTGTCTTTTATATGGTCAACAAAAAACATAATTTAAGCAATACATTTTTTGTTTTTAAACAGGCAGATGGACTTGGTATTACGGGTTGCCTTGCATCATTCTTTGCAAACAGAATTTCATATTGGCTAGGAGTTACTGGACCAAGTTATAACATTGACACAGCTTGCAGCTCGAGTCTAATTGCGATGGAGCACGCTTATAGGGCTATTCATACAGGCCTTTGCGATGCTGCTATAGTCGGTGCTGGTAACTTATGTCTTCAACCGCACGTATCACTGCAGTTTTCTAGACTAGGTAAACATTATATTGAATAATTTATGCAGGGAAATCTACTACCTCTAAATATTATTATTTCTTTGCATTTAAAAACAATGGAATCCGTACTAAAAAAAACCAAGGCGAATTTCCGTAAACTATAGTTTAGCGACATGTTTATGGCCAGATCATGGCCTAGTAGTTTTGGCCTATTTTATCAAGTAGAAACCACGTTGGATTATCGTGTTTCTATACCGTTTGACCAGATGGTGATGATCTGGTTGCACATTTCTACATGGGCTTAACTTGATCGCAAATTTCTGCATTGTCTGCACCAGGGATACTATTCAGGTATTACCACATACCATGTGCACCTAGGTATGACCCCGTAGGATTTTACCACCAGATCAAGACTTTGCGATCAAGACAATGTAGAATTTTGCAACATCGGGGAGCAAAATTTGTAATGTTTACGATGTGATTATCCTCACCGATCAAGGCAGAGTCTCCTACATGCATTATTCGTTTACTTTCGTACTACTTAGCATTGTCACATAGTCCGTTTCTTCGGGACCACCGGAAAATAGCAATACGTTCTATAGGATCCTATAATACGACCCCTCAAGGTTTCGCTCCTTGCGCTAGGTCAGAACTATGTAGAAGCGAGCTAATCTCACGTGCTTTTCACCTGGTCAAATGGGCCAAAACTCCGAAATCGTCAGAAAGTCATAACAAAAATTGGAAAAACCCTTCATGGATTTTGTTCAATATGAAATACATAATAAGTAAATACAATGGGAAATCAGTGATATATCTTTACAGAAGTCTAACATATGTGATGAAGCAAGTTTGAATAACATTGAATAACTCCACAACATTGATTGAGTGCGTAAATTAATTGTAACACTGAAATAACTGTTCATTAGAAATATTTCAATTGCAGGGCTCTTATCACCGGACGGTAAATGCAAATCATTTGACAATGCAGCAAACGGATATACGCGAAGCGAAGCAGTCTCTGTGGTTTATCTCCAAAAGGCCAAAGACGCTAAGCGTGTTTACGCTACTTTCGTCTATGCCAAAACAAACTGCGATGGTTTCAAAAAAGAAGGCATCACTTTTCCATCTAGGGCAATGCAATGTGCACTTCTTCAAGACTTTTATAAAGAATGCGGAATTCCACCATCGAGTGTGACTTTTGTTGAGGCCCACGGAACAGGGACGAAAGTTGGTGATCCAGAAGAAGTAAACTCTATCGATACTGCATTTTGTCAAGATCGAAAAACTCCTCTGAGAATTGGTTCCATTAAGTCGAACATCGGACATACAGAGCCTGCAAGTGGTCTCTGCTCTATTGCCAAGGTATTCATGTTTGATTAACTAATTTTACTGTTATTTCTTAATTTTTTAAAAGTTCGCTTCGCCTATGCAAAGGATTTCAATGTTGCAGGTTATTATCGCAATGGAATCAGGCGTTATACCTCCAAACTTGCATTACTATGAACCTGCAAAAGAGCTGAAAGCCCTTCATGAAAAGCGACTAGTTGTAATAACGGAACCAACGCCTTGGGAAGGCGGATACGTCGCTATTAACTCATTTGGATTTGGTGGCTCAAACTGCCATATACTTTTAAAGTCTAACAGCAAAGAGAAAGTGAATAATGGTGTACCTAACGATGATCTACCAAGATTGGTAGTTGTCTCCGGAAGAACAAAAGAGGCAGTTTCAGCCCTCTTAAATGATGTAAGTACTCCGTAGTTGATTATAGCCAACTCCTCGGCTTCGGGTCGTAAATGCGTCTTATAATTTAATTGTTGGATGCAAATTTCAAACTCGAAATGTTAAATTATAATCATGGCAGTGTAGATCGTAAGCAGACCAGCTGATACCGAACATGTGAAACTGCTTCATGATCTGTATTCTACAAATATATCAGGTCACTTGTACAGAGGATATACGGTACTTGAACCGCGAGGAATCACAAAAGAAATTAATCACGTAATTGAATATTGTCCAAGGAGGAAACGGCCAGTTTGGTTCGTTTTTACAGGAATCGGGACGCATTGGCCAGATATGTGTAAATGTTCTGTATTTAACTAAATGTCTAACGCAATAATATTCAGTACAGCATTTTCAATGTTATCTCTAGGTCAGGCATTACTGCGATTGCCAGTATTTTCAGAAGCTATAAAAAAATGCGATGCAATACTGAAACCGAGTGGTATAGACATCTACGACATTTTAACGAATAAAAAGTCTTCTGAGAACATTCTAAACTTTTTCGTCGGAACTGTCGCTATTCAGGTAGAATCAAAATTTAATATCATCATCAGTAAGATGGTCTCTTTTTATAGAGATAAAAGTTTGGAATATATTTATTAATTACAGATTGGTTTAGTCGATTTACTAACCGCTATCGGTATAAAATCGGATCATATAATTGGTCATTCTATTGGAGAGCTAGTATGTGCTTATGCCGATGGTTGCTTAACTGCTAAGCAAACGATTCTCATAGCTTACTCGATTGGAAAGTCTTTTCTAGAATCTAAAGTAATTCACGGCTCAATGGCTGTCGTTGGTTTGAGTTACGAAGACCTGAAACACATATGCCCATCGGATATTGAGATGGCTTGCCGTAATGGACCAAAAAGTACGACAATTTCTGGGCCTTCTCAATCCGTTACACTCTTCCTGAATATTCTTCGAGTATACTATGTTTTATAATTATTTTAACTGCATATCAAACAGACTTCTTTCACATTTATTTTTTGCAGGCGAAGAATATTTTTTTCAAAGAACTTCCATGTTGCCACATTCCATTCCATAGTCGGTACGTAGCCGCTGTAAGACCAAAACTGACATCGTACCTTCGACAAATTAATTTGCAACCAAAGCCAAGAAGTCCCAAATGGTTAAGTAGTTCAATTTCCCAAGCTGAATGGAACTCCGCAGTGGCACGACTGTCTTCAGCTGAATATTATATAAATAATTTGCTTAATTGTGTACTCTTTGAAGAACCTATGTCCTTAATACCGAAAGACGCGATTACAATCGAAATCGGTTCTCAAGAATCACTGACAAATATTTATCAGATATCTATTAATGCGGAGATAACTAATGTAATTCTGATGGAATGTGAACAAGGTGACAATGTCAAAAGCATTTTTCAGAATCTAGGAAAATTATACAATGCAGGCTTGCAACCTCAATTGATCGGCTTATATCCTAAAGTACCATACCCAGTGAGTCGAAGCACACCAATGATCTCTCCTCACATTAAATGGAACCACATTGAAGACTGGTATGTTAGTTATTACAAGAACATGAAGATAATGGATGCGGGAGAACGACTCGTTCTAGTCTCTCTTAATGACGAAACGTTCGAATTCATGTCGGGACACGTAATTGATGGAAGAAACTTAATACCTGCTACTGGATATCTGCAACTGGTTTGGGAAACCTTTGCAATGATGAAAGGCGCTCATTACTCTGAATTGTCAGTAGTTTTTCAAAATGTAAAATTCTTAAGGGCTACAAAACTCACCTCGACTAGCGTTTCTAAACTCCACATAATGATACAAAAGGGTAAGTAATATGTTATAACTATTAACCCATTTAGAGTAATACTATTATTTTCATGTTTTAAGGGTCGGGAAGCTTTGAAGTGTCAGACGGTCCTGCTTCAGTGGTCACAGGAATTATTAAATGTATGCCAACCTTAGCAGAAAGAATCGAATGCCCCGAGATGTCGGAATGCGAGAAAGATGAAGGCACCCTTACTACGAAAGATATTTACAAAGAACTACGATTACGTGGATATAAGTACACCGGTTTCTTTCAGGGAATAAATAGTATCTCCATTAAAGGGACAAAAGGTTATCTACGTTGGACTGGAAATTGGGTAACATTTTTGGATACCGTATTACAAATTCGACTCATAAGCCTAGAATCTCGAGGTCTTCTTGTACCTACTGCTATTGAGAAACTTGTGATCAACTTGAAAGTTCATCACAAACAAATACGAGAAATGTCTATAGGCAAACAAGGTTAGATAGCCAACATATACATGGGGCATTCTATGCGAAACGTACCAGCCGAAAAATTGAAAGTTTTTCAATCTTGTTGAAATTTGCACAAATATTAGTCCTATTGACAACAAAGAAGTAGGGACAATTTTTTAACCCTAGATAAAAGGGTTGCCGAATTATCGGGGCTTCAATTTTTATCACGACAACCATAATGACGACGTTGAAATGCCTATAACTTCCGATAAAATCGGCCGATTTTAAAAAATGATCAGTGGTTTTTGAAGCTCTTTTTCCGTACTTTAAGAATCTTTTAAGAGCAATTGAAAATTTGTTAAATTCTTCATTATTTTTTAATATTAATTCTAAAAATTGTTTTTTTTTTGTCCCAGGCTCCTCCGATTTCGATGAAACACAGTTTAAAAAAAGAGAAATCTCTTCCGAACAAAAAAGTATAAGAATAGGTATATATTCCGACCAAAATGGGCTGAGCAGTAGTTTTCGAGCTAAAACTCAATTTCTGGCCCGCTGTGATAGGCAAGTGTGAAGAGACAAATGAAATAACAATTTGTAACATGTAAAAAAAACACCGTCCCTTATATTTTACACCTCGTGAAAAAATGTTACAATTCCAAAAACACAGAAATTTGGAATCTCTTGTACACCATGAAATAACATGAAATTTAATCCCTTCTTAGCGTTACCCAGAATGAACGACGTGGATGTGGTAGGTTCTCATTCCTTTGGGGTGCTTTTTTAAAGTGAGTCCCCTTGCCTCTCACGAGTCGGTGAGCTTTTTGTAGGTGAGTCCTCTGATCTTTTTATTTTCTCATTTCATTTTTCTCTTCTCTTTTTTCTTATTTATTTTCGGAAATACTTCTGTAGCTGAAGAATCCTTTCTAAATTTGAACGACTTTTTATCATCAGAAGGAACAACGTAAGGATATTTTTGAGTTCCCGGTACTGTTTGTTTCGGCGAATCTAGTTTTGAGATCATCGGCGGTCTATATTGCGACATTAAATAAAAGAAGACTAAATCTACTTTCAAATACAAATTTAAAAAATAACGAATACAAATTTAAAGAATACCGAAAAGATGTTTGATTCAATATTTTTACCATCGTAATAAATGCGCGAGATAGTTCGAAATTGTAATAAACTTTTTGGGTTTTTTCTGAAAAAAACTCATTGACATCCGTAGCATAAAGGTATTAACTTAGTCGTGTAAGAACACAAAATTCTGTCCTTGAAATTTGGCTAAATTTGATCTTTACGAAAGGCTATGTTCTTTTTAAAATATAGTTTTAGTTAATACACTGAAAAAATGCAGATTTACGCAAATATTAGTTTGAATAGTTACATGCAGATATTTACTTCAATTTAAGCAAACGTTTTCTTATGTAAAAATATACGAGAAAAAAAATATGGCTTCATCTCGGTAAATATTAGTACGAATTATATTAAATGTTTGTTTAAGACTATTCGAATAAATATTTATTTGATATCACAATTTTTTCAGTGTAAACTCTATAAAATTCCTGTTATAGCTATTTTTCAAATCACCTGTTTCGTTGAATGTGGATTTATACCGATACCACAGTTACGCCGTTGCCGACGAACAACAACTATTAATCAATTCCTGTATTATTTTTTAATCGCCCATAATAATTCAAAGTAGCAACAAATATTTTAAGTAGTATACTACTAATTTTACACCATGCCTGAAAATTGCTTATAAAACAATTGCATTACGGAAAATTTATTTGAAAAAATGAATACATCTTTTAACAATTTAATTTACCTAGCATCGATCGCTCGGAAATCGAGTTGTAGCTCGAAAACTACTGTTCAGCCCATTTTGGTCCTCCTATACTGTTTTGTTCGGAAGAGACTTCTCTTTTTTTTTAAACTGTGTTTCATCGAAATCGGAGGAACCTCGCATCGAAAAAAAACATTTTTAGTATTAATATTAAAAAATAATGAAGAATTTAAAACAATTTTAAACTGCTCTTAAAAGTTTCTTACAGTTCGGAAAAAGAGCTTCAAAAACCACTGGTCAGTTTTTAAAATCGGCCGATTTTATCGGAAATTATATTTCAATGTCGTCACTACGGCCGTCGAGATAAAAATTGAAGCCCCTGTAACTCGGTAACCCTTTCATCTAGGATTAAAAAAATGTTCCTTACTTCTTTTTTGTTGTCAGTAGGACTAATATTTGCGCAAATTTCAACAAGATTGAAAAACGTTCCATTTTTCGGCTAGTACGTTTCGCATGGAATGCCCCACATATAAATGTTACGATGACACTAGTACTAATAATGTTACCTTGTTTTCTTTCGTCAGAATTCGCTGTTTATGTGGACGCCAATTGTGATTGTATTGTCACCGGCGGAGTGGAAATTTACGGACTAAAAGCCAGTGGTATCAATAAAAGAAAAAATGTAGCAACCCCAATTTTGGAAAAATATGAATTTATTGGACATAGAGACCGCGCAGAAGTAAAATTGTCGGAGTTTATTCGAATATCGTACAATCTAGGCCTAGAAAATATTTCAGGCATTAGAATAAAGTCACTTGAAGTGATTGATGATACGAATAAGTTAATTCTCGATGATCTTTTATCAATTCATGTTCAAGATTACCTTGCTGGCGTACCATTATTTCAAGCAGATATCAATATCGTAACAAACGTCAAAGTCGAGGAAAATCAATTACCTGAAAACATAAAAGTTGTCGAATCTAAGATACTTGGAAGTAACACCAATGCTCACTTTATAATTGGTCGCCGATTACTTACACAGGAACACAGCGATCTTCTAAATCAGATAGTGTCTGCTTTAATTGATGGAGGATTCATCATCACACGAGAAGATGTCGATGGACCCAATCTGATCGACAGAATTCAAAATGATAATATCAATATTATAATGGAAAAAACATATGGAAAGGAGCTTCTTGTTCTTCTCCGGAAAAAAATTAAAGTTATAGATAACAATATTGTACTTCATGTGAGTAATTCAAATTTTGCGTGGATAACAGAGCTACAGGAAGCGCTCAAATCATCAACTGAAAAAGGCAGTGAAAAAACACAAGTACTCGTTGTAGGTTATGGAGATTATGAATGTGGGTTATTGGGGTTAGTAAATTGTTTAAGAAGAGAACCTGGAGGCGACATAATTCGTGGTATACTGATACAAGATCCGAAAGCTCCATTATTTACACTATCAAATTCATTCTACGCAGAGCAACTCGAGTTAAATTTAAAATTAAACGTCCTTGGTAAAAGCGGAATCTGGGGAACTTATAGGCATTTACCGCTGCAACCTTTAAAAGATATCCCTGTTCATCATGCAGTAATTAGTCAAAAAATACGAGGTGATATGTCCTCCCTGTATTGGCTCCAAGGACAAATTACACTTGAAACACAATTTGACATTGTTCGTGTGGTTTATTCCTCAATTAATTTCCGAGACATTATGGTGACAACAGGAAAGTTACCCGTCGAAGTGGTTGAAAAAAACCGACAATTTCAGAATTGTGCTTTCGGTTTAGAATATTCTGGAATCGATTCGAAAGGTTGCAGAGTCATGGGAATTGTGCACAACCGCGCTCTATCAAATCTGATTCAGATTAAAACATCTCTTTGCTGGAATGTACCAGACGATTGGTCTCTTGAAGATGCCGCTACAGTACCGGTTGCTTACGCTACTTGTTACTATGCATTTTATGTCATCGGAAATCTTAAAAAACAAGATAAAATTCTGATCCACGCAGGATCCGGTGGCGTGGGACTCGCTGCCATAAATCTTGCACTTTATGAAGGTTGTGAAGTGTTCACAACGGTCGGTACGCCTGAAAAACGAAAATTCATCCGAGACACGTTCCCGACAATTCCAGACAACCACATCGGCAACTCCCGAGACACCAGCTTCGAGCAATTAATTTTACAAGAAACAAACGGCAGGGGTGTGGATGTAGTTTTAAATTCCTTGGCTGAAGAGAAATTACAAGCATCTATTCGGTGTGTCGCTAAAGGTGGACGTTTCTTGGAAATTGGTAAGTTTGATCTGGTCGCGAACAACCCTTTAGGAATGGAGGTATTTGAAAAAGGAATTAGCTTTCATGGTGTTATGCTGGATAATATGATGGATGCTCCAATTGAGAAACAAATGAAACTAAAAGAAATTGTTAACAATGGTTTATCGAGTGGAGCAATAAAACCATTCACTAGAACCGTCTTTTCTAAAGATGAAGTCGATAAAGCGTTCAGATACATGGCAGCTGGAAAGCATATTGGGAAATGTTTAATAAAAGTACAAGATGAAAATAAACCGAAAAACACTCCTATACTCGCTTTTCCGCAATATTTATGCCTTCAAAATCGCAGTTACATTATTTTTGGAGGGCTGGGGGGTTTTGGCCTGGAACTCGTAGACTGGTTGGTATTGCGAGGAGCAAAAAATATAGTTATTGTATCTCGGCAAGGAATAAAGGCTGGATATCAGAAAATGAAAATTCAACTTTGGGAAAGTTATGGTGTCAAGATCGTCATAGTCTCAGGTCGAGACGCGTCAAAAAAAGAAGATTGTGAAATTATCCTTGAAACCGGGATGAAAATGGGTCCTGTTGATGGGATCTTTAATTTAGCAGTTGTCTTAAAGGATGCTATATTCCCGAATCAAACCTCGGAAACATTCGAAGATTGCTTCCGAGCTAAAGTCTGGACCACAAAGCAACTGGATGTGGTCTCAAGGAAACTCTGCCCAGACTTGCGTCACTTCGTTGTCTTTTCATCAGCATCTTGCGGTCGTGGAAACGCCGGGCAGACTAATTATGGAATGGCAAATTCTATCATGGAGAGAATCTGCGAAACGCGCGTTGAAGAAGGATTGCCAGCGTTGGCTATACAGTGGGGTGCAGTCGGTGATGTCGGTTTGGTTGCAGAAATGCAAACTAGTGAAAAGGAAATTGTTATTGCGGGTACATTGCCCCAAAGAATAACATCCTGTCTTGATGAACTTAATGGATTTTTGTTACAAAAATATCCCGTCGTCTCTAGCTACGTCATCGCAGAAAAGCTTACCGTAGGAGCTGCTGCAACTACTGTTGTTGGTGCTGTTCTTAACATTATGGGTAATTTTTAAATGATAAATACATAATTGACAATGATAGAAATGGTTTATATTGCGACTGATTTTTATAGGTCTGAAAAATTTAAAGACAATAAGCCACCACACACCCTTAGTAGAATTAGGAATGGATTCGATGATGGCTGTAGAAATTAAACAAACTTTGGAATGCGATTTTGATGTATTCCTGACAGCACAAGATATGCGCAGCCTCAACTTTGCCAAGTTAGTGGAAATGGACACGAAAGAATCGACTATCAAAACGGATGGAGAAATCAATCAAAATGATGAGAGCTTAACAGGTATACAGATACTGATGCGCACTATAGGCTTTGAACCAATAATCGACGAACTCTGCCTTAAATTGGAAACAAAGCAAGAAGCTGGTAGAGATGAAGTATTTCTTATTCCGGGGATTGAAGGATATGGAACAATATTCAAAACCGTTGCACCAAGGATTAAGTCTCCTTGTACTTGTATGCAGTTTGGAATACACGACTCTAACCAAAAAAGCGTAACAGGCATCGCACAAAAACTGTTGCCAGTGGGTTTTACTTTTCTTAACACTGTTATAAAATATATTAATGTATTTAATTTCACGAGTATTCTTCATATAATCGTTTCAGTATTTCTTAACAAAGAGTGGCAATAATTTCATCATAGCTGCCTACTCGTTTGGCTCATTAGTAGCTATTGAGTTGGCTAGAAAGTTAGAAGAGCTTGGATTTTCGGGTAGGTTAGTTCTAATCGACGGATATCCTGAACAGATGAAGATTGTTGCGGACCAATATATAGCAACCAGGACTGATGAACAAATCCAGAGCAATCTGCTATTAGGTTTCATGGATATGATTTCGTCTAAAGGAAGCTCTCAAGTAAGCTGAAGTTCTAACTTTGTAAATCCTCTTACTTTGCCAAAAAAAGACGTATTATTAATTATTTCATTAGTTTTCTAATATAATATCACCTGTTTTGACTATCTGGAAATTTGCAGCTCCTTATGAATTTAGAAAAGTGTAAAGATTGGGAAGAAAAATTAGATGCCTTTGTGTCAGTTCTGAAGTTGAATATCACCAACCATAAAATATCCGAGACCACACAACGAGGCATTTGCACAGCTGTTTTTCATCGATTGATAGCTATTAAAGAATATGACTATACGGGTTCGCCTCTAATTAAATCACCTATTATTTTACTAAAACCATCAGTGTCGCCTTTTAAAGTAAAGGACAAATATTGCGGACTTACAAAGGTAATATTAATTTCTAAATGGACATAATTTCATACGGATTTACAATGATTTTGGTACAAAATTTTAATTTTATTCTTAGGTGACGCAAGGAAAAATAGGCATATGTTACGTTGACGGAAACCACATCACTATGCTTGAAAATGATAAAGTTGTGTCCGCCATTGATGGTGATCCCATAGAAGATGCAGAAATCGTACAGGCGCGCTCGTAGCAAAAACACAACAAATGAACTTATATATAAATATATATCTTAAAAAAGTGAAAAATAGTACATAAACTTAAACTAACTATACGAATAAAATTGTAATTTTTATAAAAAAGTAAAAGTGTATCGAGTTTTATTTTAGTCTAAAGTAAACGTTTTACACGTAACTACATTTGAGGCATTCCAGGTCAAATCGGACAATTTTTTTCACACAATTTGTTATTTTAGATTTATCGTTTGAGTATTGTTAGTATATATAAAAGAAGTACTCTTGACCATATAAAACATTTTAAAATAATTTTTAAATAGTAAGAGTTGCGAAGATATTTAGGAAAATGTAATTTTCTGTTCTGACAATGATTAATTTATTTAAGCCCTTTCTCGTGAAAATATCCGCTTTCACGTAGAGTTACAGGATAAGGTTAAAAAAATCGTTTGTTGAGTTTTTAATTTAAATTTTTCGAAGGAAGGACCCTTTATAAAATTCTGAAAAAGAATCATAAAAAAGGTTTAATATATACCCTTTATGGCAGTGTAGCTGAAATTTTGTTTGTGGATCGGTTTACAATAAAAGCATCGACATAAAAAATTGTAAATAAATAGAAGTCCCCTGATTAACGTATAAACTGCACAATACAGGGGACTTACTTTATACGAATTCAACCTGGATTATCTCGCTCAATTTTGGTCGAAATACAACATTTTTTTAATTTTAAAGGTAACTCAATGCTCTACAAGACGCATTTTTCAAAAGCATAACATTTCAATGTCTAGCTACAAAGAATGACCAAAAACTGGACACAACATTTCAACGCAGAGAATCAGTTACCGCCGGCATTGCATTATATTTTGAAGTTCACTACTCATCGTACCGTGGCGCTGCTACATCTTACCGATTTCTAACTACAGTAACATGAGTTACTCCGAGACTATAAACAGACCAACTTGTCAGCGCTTTGAATTCTTCAGAAAATCTGATATTATTACGTAAAACGTATTTAAGACTTTAGAATAAGACTTGAAGCTGATGTTCTTTTTCACAGATACGTCATTTTTACTTCGACCCAGACTAAGTCTGGATGAAGTATTGAATTTGGTCACTTCGGGCAAAAAAATTACCCTATAGTTTTTCATCAAATGTCGACGTTTCAGACCCTAAGGAACCCAAATCAACCATAAAAAAATTTGTGTCCGTGATCTTGTACGTACGTACGTCTGTACGTCCGTACGTCCGTACGTCCCGTTTTTTTGTCTCGCGATAACTCGCGAACGGATAAGCGTATCGACATAATTTTTTTTTTTTAAATACGCGTCTTGGCATAACTTAGATCTGATTAGATTTTGGGGCAGATCCACCCGTCCATTACTAAAAAAAATTAGCCCCAATTAAGTTTCTTCGTAGTTTTTTGAATTTATTTTGAAAAATACAAATTTTATTAAAAAATGTTTCAAACAAAAAAGATAGAGCATGAAATTCTCTACAAAAAAGGTTGTATGCATTTTCTTCCTAAAGTCAACGATAATGCCATAAAAACTGGTTTAAAATGCTTATGACTATTGTCTGAAAAAGTATTGATTTTGGTCACATCGGCAAAAAAATTACCCTGTAGTTTTTCATCAAATTTCGACGTTTCGACCCTCTACGCCCCCAGGGGTAGTCTTCGCCAGCCCCTCGGGCGCGGTTATCACCTACGGGTGTATAAGTTCTTTTACGCCCTTGATACGAAAATAACTATTTCGATATATCTAAAAGATGTCATACAGTAGCTAAAAGATATCCGTCAGAGATCTTTTCGATACTTTCAAGATATCTTTGACGAATTATATGTATATATATTGTATATATAATATCATAATGAGACAGACAGTAATTAGTAAAACACTGTAAACAAGTAATATGCATCGAATAGTCTATTACAATACAAGTGCTTGAAGTAAGTACAGTCCTCCCCCCCTAATTGCATCCCTCTATAATTGCAGTCCTTCCGTAATTGCAGGCCTAAAGTATTCCGTAATTGCAGCGATGGGCGTGTCAAGGTTCCCCCACCATAGTTACCGTAGCAAGTCAATCACACACACACACACACACACACACACACACACACACACACACACACACACACACACACACACACACACACACACACACACACACACACACACACACACACACACACACACACACACACACACACACACACACACACACGCACACGCACACACAGACACACACACGCACGCACGCACGCACGCACGCACGCACGCACGCACGCACGCACGCACGCACGCACGCACGCACGCACGCACGCACACACACACACACACAACTCACACACACAACTCACACACATCAATTCTAACCTATATTGTTGTTATGTTTACAAATATATATACATACAGTCACATATCATATAACTGCTTCGGAATTCAAAATTTACTGTTTTACTGTTTTGTTGTTTTGTTGTTATATGATGCAAGTTGATAAACTTTGTCGACCAATGTAAATTAAGAATGATAGAATTATTTGTGGCGACAAAGGCAAAAAGAAGAGCTCTGTGACTGCGTACAGATACTAGGCACTGTACTGATGTAAGTTTAACTTTCATAAATGCCAATTCTTACTTTATGTATTAAAAAATAAAATTACAAGACTTAAAAATACAAGTTAATTTTTAGGGATACGAAATTAGCAGATAATTCCATGGTTCAGTGGCTTGAAGACATTGCTGTTATCAGTATTCTAGAGTATACATATGTACGTCGACAGCCTCCAGCTCAAGACTGTCGTAAACTTTGATAAGTAGAGTTAGTCGATCGACATAAGAACCGGTCATTTTTGTTCGATTAACATATAAGTTTTCATTTTAATTTTCAGAATGGACGTACGACTCTCCTTACGAAATACGTCTTAAAAGACGACGAAAGTAAATGCTACGGGAAACTGTAATTGAAGCTTTTACATACGTTAAATAGGTGGGAATGAGTGTTAAAATGGAATTAGCAAATCATTTCTTTAACAAGACATACTATAAGCTTATATTGTAATGTGCCACATTGGATTCAACTTTTATTACTTTAAGTATATCAGTTAATTATTATTTTTAATTATGTTTACCTGTATTTAGTAGCTTTTTTAATTGTTTCGGCCTTTGAGATTATTGTTTAATAAAATAATAAATAAATAAATAAATAACTGAACCAACCTGAAAATCACTAGAATATCTTTATGTGTTTTTAATACGGTTTGCTTCATATTTTACAACTTTTCAATATTCTAAAGTAAATATTCGTGATAAATAAATACCTCTCTCCTGTTTTCAATTTGTAATATATTAATTACTTACAGACTGATGACTCTACATTTTGGATTTTTTAAATATTTTCTGAAAATATGCCCAGTTGATGGATTTACCGCTCAGCTAGTTATCATCACCGTACAGGTACTTCGTGACGTATGACCAACGATAATATATTCGTGTGAGTTTCAGATTATAGACAGTAAGTAAATATAAAATTAAGCATGTCTTGAACTTAAAATAAGTAAAATTTTGTTTTATAATGGTTAAATTAATGTTTTCAGAATGCAATGCAAGTCCAGAAATTGCAATATATCTGGTTTCGTAAGCTTCACAACATTTTGCCTCGTTATACTTTTACCAATACCATTTGAAACTGTATTTGCAATTCGACGATGACTGAATTCAAATGAATCCAGTCTATGGATTCGGCTAATATTGTATAGGCTGCCAAGAAATAATTCTTGCTATAAATATTGTACGTACATAATTTGAAATATATATTTCTGAAAAATAAGAAAATGTATTGAATGTGATATTTTATTTTATTTAAAACAGGCTAGACTAATTATAAAATCAACAAAAGTTTTGTGTATATAACAGTCTTTCTATTTCTTAAATCTTAAAAAAGATATTATTTATATAAGAATATTATAATGTATAATATTTTTACTTAACATAGTAACAGCAAAATTGAAAAACAATGAATTATTTTGTCGACAGATTCTCACTACGCATATATTCGATAAGATCAAACTATCGACTCGAATTTTATTGTTTGACAGTTCTTGAACTATATCCTGTTACTGCGCTTCGGACAAATCTGAAACTAGTTCCTGGAATCGTGGAGGTTTTGTGTTTAACGTTGATCGAATCTCATTATATGTATCAGCAATTCGCTCCGACTTTTCTTATTTTGAAGATCACAGTCATGGAATATTATGAGTCGAGACGTTAATCACAAAATAATATGCAGTATCAGAAAACCTTGTATCATTGGTGTAGTCTTTAGTAGGGTCTTCGAAAACATTATTTTTACAATGATTAACTCCGAATTATTCATGAAAAAAACTTACTCCTAAGTAACTAATCAAAACACTTAGCGATGCTCACAATATTCAATGAATTTTAAAGTAAAAGTTTCAATAATACTTTATACATATAATTGTAACAAAGTAAAATAACTCGCACTATATTCGATTTACCAATGTTTACAAACTGTAATAAAGTCATGTCTGAATCTTAAAATTGTAAACATTAAACAGAATTTCGATAATCTTAACAGAAATATCGATCGCATGAACAGAATTATCAATAAAATTTTATCGATCACTTAGAACAATATTATTAACACTGTCCAATATTTTATTAATTGCTCGCAGATGTTCGGGGTCTGTATCCCATCTCTGACTTAACCAGTCGTACACTGTATGTAATGAATTGCAGACATCATGGGCCGATGCTCTAGTTAATGTGTTGTTCGGATTCAGACTTTCGTCTAAGTCTTCTTCGTCTGCTTCATCCTCGTCTTCTATATCTTCTGTATCGTCTGCATCGTCTTTATGTTGAAATGTTTTGTGCACTATTTCGTCTATACTCAACATCTTCCAGCCTGGGTCGTGACAATCAATAGCCAGCCAAACCCTCACTTCGTCATTGGTAAATGATTCACCAAGCAGTTCACTACTCAGTTCGGTGATTCTTCCCAGGTCTTCATTATCTTCTGGCGGTAACGATTCGCCACTCAAAATTTTTTTCCAAGCATTTTTTAATGTTTGATCACTTAGCGATTCCCACGATATTGAGAGAGATTGAACACAGTCCAACAGAGTCCACTCTTTTACTAATTGTTTTACGTCTTTAGTCACCGTTGTGTTATTCAAAAGCAATTGGACGCAGAAGTTTTTTTTATATGCCTTTTTTAGTGCTTCTATAACCCCCTGGTCCATCGGCTGGATTAAAGCCGTGACATTAGGAGGTAGGAATACCACTGTACACTCTGGAAATACGGCTTTTAATGTTTCACATGGTGGGTGAGACGCAGCATTATCCAAAATTAGCATACATTTTTTTATGGACTGTTGATTTTTCTGTTTAACAGCTTCCATAAAGGTATTTTCAAACCAGTCGATAAATATACTTTGATTCATCCAGGCATTTTGCTGATTTCTATAATACACAGGCAACGAATGAATATTTTTAAAGCATCGTGGTGCTTTTGACTTGCCAATTACTAATAATGGAATTTTATGACTTCCTGTTGCATTAGAACAAGTCATAACAGTAATTCTGTCTTTGGCAACTTTGTGTCCACTTGCCACTTTTTCGTCCCTTGGTGCTAGTGTCTTTCTTGGAACACATTTCCAGTTGAGACCGGTTTCATCGGCATTATAAACATCGTCCATGTCAATTTCTTCAATTTCAATGTAACTTTTAAAGAACTGGACAAATTCACCGCTTGCTGAAACATCACTAGACAGCTTTTCACCTTGCACTCGTACTTCTCTAATACCGTGGCGTTGCTGGAATTTATAAAGCCATCCTTTGCTGGCCTTAAATTCTGGGCAATTTCCAAGCAATTCATTGGCACGAAGGGCTTGGGTTTGTAACAAGAATCCTGATACCGGCATACCAACATCTCTCTGTTGAAGAAACCAATCAAATATAACTTTTTCTAATTCGGTATTTTCAATGCCGGTGTATCTTTTCTTTTTTAATGCACCTTGTTGTTCATTAAGAATGGATTTCCTTTTTTCTAAATTTTCCTTATTTTTTGCAATTCTTTGAATTGTTGAGATGCAAACGTTGTACTCTTTGGAGAGATCAGCAACCTTTGCTCGATTTTCAACCTTGTTGACAATCTCCAATTTTGTTTGTAGATCCAGAAACGTGTGATGATCGGATTTTCTTTTTTCCACATTTTCCTTGCCACTTACAGTTCTTGGAATTGTTGTAGTTCCGTCACCATACACTTTAAACAAATCAGAAGAGGTATTTTCTCCATTTTGTACATTTTGCGCGATCGCCGATGTAGCTTGTACGTTAGGAAATGTGTGATTTTTCTTTGCTTCCTCTGTCATGTTTCGTGCCTTTCACAGTTTTTCTCTAACGTCAATTCAACTCTAATTCTTCCGCACACGTTTTTTCCAATTTCGTCGCCTTTTTGTATACATATAGTTTTTCACCGAATTCACTGAACTGTAATTTTTTCGCGCAGTTTTTTCGTATCGGTTACAATGTGTATGAATGGACCGTGAGTTGCGCCTGCGCTTGAGCACTTTGCACCGATTGGAGGATGACCGCGCGCCACCACGACATAAATACACACATACACATTTATAGATATGGAGAAGGGGATGTAGGGGCGGTAAAGGCAGACAAGCAATTATGGGGGCATGAGGGGAGTGTCGGTTCCGACCTCTCTGCAATTAGGGGGGCAGGACTGTATTTTGCAACTTTTATTTATTAATACTTCGGCTGGCCTGTTGTCGGGGTCGAAGTTTTGAAAATGCTCATTTTCAATTTTCATACATATAACAAACACTATATTGTTGTAACACTATCTAAGTAAAACTATCGAAGCCACTTGGACCTAAATATGATTGGACCCCCAAATATCAATATAATTTTATAATATAACTGAAAGCTGTTAGTAAACAAACGAGTACTAAGGAACAGCCGACTCTACACTGGGTCGAAGTTTCTGAGCGAGCGAGGCACCACGCCAACACTAGTTTGTGTTTATGTTTATAAGTTCAATAACAGTGCATTAAATTCAAAACGTTTGAAATCATATTTTTACCTATCAATAATTATTATTTTTGAGTTTCATAATCTACATCATTAACCAATCTCTCTTAAGGATAATGAGAAATAGTAGTTTTCGATACAAGTGGGGAAACGAATGCGAGGGTTGCGGTCTGAGCCGAAGGCGATTCGTTCAAAAAACATTTTCCCACGTGCACCTAAATGTATTTTTTGTCGCAAGTGGGTGTAAAATAAGGAAGAAAAATATTAAAAATGGGTAAAACCGAATTTTACCCACGTTGAGACAAAAATATAATTTATATCCATTATATAATCCATCAGTACAGCGAGGAAAATCGTGGTACAAAAATAAAGTGCGGATATTTTGAATACTTGTACCGTGCCTTCTAGACATTCTTCTCAACTCCATGACATTCAGCATGCAGACCAGAAAAAGTTATATATCCGATGTACTATGGGTTTAAGCTATTCCTTAAATTTATTATTAATTACCATTCCTAAATCACAAAAATTAAACGCAAAGAATAAAGAGTTTATGAATGACACTACACAATATAAGAAATTGAAAAGTCATTTTTCATGGAACGATCCTAATAAGGTTTATGAAAATTATAAGCAATTTCATCAACGTTTACAATGCTAAATTGTTTTCTCGAGTATATTAGTTAAAATTTAAATTTATGCATTGTTGCGTTAAAAAAAGAATCCAGTGAAAAAAAATTAGCATTTTTTCGAAATAACAATAACATTGGGTCGAAAATTAATTTCACAATAAATAGCTAAGTTTAAAAATATTATACTACGCTGAAGTAAATATTTCTTTCCGTACCTCCAAGCAATACTGGGTATTTGTATTTTTGTATTTGTGTTTGTTGCTCTCATATGGGATACAACCTGTTGAGAGGTGAGTTCCGGAATAGACCGGGAGAGAGTTCGCAGATACATGTGGGAATTTATAGAAAAAAGAAAAAAAAAGAAAAAAGAAAAAAAAAGAAAAAAGAAAAAAAAGAAAAAAGAAAAAAAAAGAAAAAACATTAGAAAGAACAGAAAAAGACAATATCAAGACTAAAAAATGCGCTGGACTTAAGATTAACACTAAAACTAATCTAAAACCAAAACTAATCGCCTGACAAAAATTGTCTTCTCACAAGAGTTGCCCTCACGAATCGAAGTAAAGTCTTCGCTGATAAAAGATCTGGGTTACAGATGAGAACGCAAAGAAGATTACTCGGAATGCACATGGGTAAATTTGCGGCAAAATCGCGTCAGACTGGTGCATGTAAAAATATGACGAAGAGAGTCAGGAGCTTTAACCCACTTATAAAATAAAGACACTACATTATTCACTTCGCTCGCATGACATTGAGAAAAACATTTAATAACCATAACATCAAGATTCGGAATAAGATCCAACATAAATGTATTGCTGAGACCTTGAGATAACTCAAGTTGGTTACAATTTGCTAAAATCACGGTTGGTAAATGGAGCTGGTTCAAAGCGTAGTGTGGTAGCATACTCCAGCGTGATACGGTCACGGCCAGCCTCAAATGGTGTTGATGATTTACCAAAAAAATTATTTTATCAGAGGAGTCAATAATCATAACATCTAAGTGAGTATCCGAGTGCAGGGTGTGATGAGTAGCTCCAAAAGGGATGGAATAAAGCGACAGATCAGAGATAACGTTCTTAACGTAGTTACAATCAAAAGTATCAGCAAGCAGTTTTGCATTTAAATCACCTGTAATAACGACATTTTTGTATATTGCATGATATTGCGAAAATTTGGTAAAGAAATAAAAAAAAATATGACCTTGTGGACGGCGATAAAGAATGACTAGTAAAAGTCTTGATGAGTCAGGCAGTTTAATATCTAAAAACATGAACTCCGGATTATCAATACTAGTATTTACTGATTGTTCAAGAATAGAAAATGTAATTGAATTTTGCAAATAACACGCGAGACCCCCACGTCGGATAAATCGGTAATTTGAGTGATCCATAACTCCACGATCATGACGTATAAAATTGTAGTTGTTAATATTGACAGAAGAAGACGGTATAAGAGGGATAAGCTATGATTCTGTAATCGCAAATATATGCGGTGAATATTTTTTAAGTTCAAATTCAACTTCGTTGAGATGCGCCCGCAGTGAATTTATGTTGACATACGATATTTTAATAGAGTCCTTCGAGTGCGGTTTTAATGCAGCGAAATACGCAGAGTTGGAGCATGCATTAGTTTTAAGTCATGGTAATGTATCCTGGGTGGCGTTGCAATTGACACCTTAGTAAAATTTTAAAATATGCATCCGCTCCAAACTTCTCCGGAACAAGCAAATGTGACTTTGTACAATTTTTTTACCCTTCTACGTCTCGGAATAAGTACACACGACCACTGACCGATTTCCGAGTCTTCCATGGATGCAGTGCTACGAATAGTAACTCCCAGCACGAAAATTAAGAATTAATAAGTACAACGATACAGAGCGTTAATAAATCGAATACTTCATCCAAGTGAATAGAGCACTGGTGAAACGGCCAACATATTCGTGACGGCTACTTTATTTTTCCCGTCAATTCTGATGACCAGGTCTGACGGAGAAGGCGCCGGTATTTCTTAACGATGGTTGTTTTAGCAGTCTGCACATCCTGGACATGCTTCTGAGGCACTCCCAGGTGTGCGTAGGCTTCCGCGGCGCTAAGGTGACGGATAACACTTCCGTTGACGACCTCCAAGTCGTTGTTAATGGAGTCTGACCTTCTTCTGTGCAAATGAACGACTGTACACTTGTCCAATCCGAATTCCATGCCTATATCTCTCGAGTATGTGAGGGCGATGTTCAGCGATCGATGTAATCGATCCTCGCCTGATACGTATAATTTAAGATCATCCATATAGAATAAACGGTTGATCTTATGTACACGTTCACCAGGCGGCCCACACATGTACCCTTGAGATTGACGGAGGGCAACGGATAGTGGCAATAGTGAGTTGCAGAAGAGCAGAGGACACAGAGAATCTCCCTGATAGACACCTCTTTGAAATTGAAACACTCTAGACATAGTTCTACGCTTGCCCGATGTCATAAATACTATATTTATATGTTTTTTTTAGTTCTCATGTTATATAGATAGATGAAAATAATTTGAATTAAATAAAACAACTCAACATTGCGCTCCTCTTTTCTGTAAATAATTGACGCTCAGAAGATTGGTAGTTATTATTATTTTAATTTATTTTTACAATTTGTTTTGCTTTCTAAAATTTAAAAAATCCCCTTCGATCGATCGAAATTTCGAAATTTTGGTTCGCCATTATAGAGCGGCCACTTTGTATTTTAAAAAATTGACTATATATTTATAATCAGAGAACTTAACACCCCCCCCCCCTACACCGAATTGTTAAAAAACAGATAGAAAATTTAAATTTATGTTCGGCATACTGGACCTACGTTTTTGAATTTTGCAAATCTAAGGTCGGATTAGTAATCAGCGATCTCTAAAACCTCCGAGCAACAAGTTTTAAGTAATTCAGATTAATATCCAATATTTAGTCCGCCATGTTGGGTGCGCCATTTTGACTTTTGAACATCTGCTAATAGAGTTGAAATCAGTGACCTCAAAATCCACAGATCCAACATCTTCTAATTAAATCTCTTCATTTAGATGAATTATTAACATTCCCGTTAACTATTCGCCATTCTGGAGCCGCAATTTTGAGTTTTCAATTTTGACTATAATAACCTTTTAGCATAAGTCATGCCACCCGATCCAAACGTACGTCCAGATTAGCTAACCTCTTCATATAAAAAATGAAAACTTATTTCGAAACAATTGATTTTTTTTCACGTATTTATGCATTCAGGTGGCCATATTGAAAAAAAAAATCCAAAATTGATTGCAGATTCAGAAATAGCATACCCAGAAACAGTAGGGTATGGAATCATAGATAAAGGCATTAACGCTTTGTGTAAACTCAAATGAAGTGAAAAATATCATGTATGCGTCTTGGGCGCTATCGAGTTAAAGCAATCAGAAAATGAAAAAAGAAAGTCAATATTTAGTCAAAATTTGCTAATAAAAAGAGAAAAATTTACTTACTGATGTTTAATTATTTCTTCTAACAAACAATAAAAAAGCTATTATGTGATTTGGCTAACCAGAACCGCAAAAAATATCAGAGCGCAGAGTGGCCTGAAGTAACACATTTAAAATTGAACATAAATGTACCTAAATTAAATACAAAATAAATTCTTTCCATATTTCAAAAACAATATTGGTGTTTATGCATGTTAAAAGTAAAGTTGCAGATCCAGATCAGCTACTCAAGAAGTTTCGGCAAACAGTTTTTGCTTAAAGTTATTATTATTAATAATTTTTATTATCAAAGAGTGACCGTGGATATTGCCACGCGCAATTTAATCTAAACAAGAAATGACTAGATTTTAAAAGGTTAATGAAATAAAGATGATTTTCAGTTATTAGGGAGCAAAATAATATTTATTAACTTAGAAAATTAATTCACAATTTTTTTTTAAATGGCGTATGGATGGTCCTCCTCATCTTGTGACCTGCAAAGAAAAAATGTCGGTGTCAGTCATGGAAGCAAAATCTTATCTTAAAATTAATATTAACTAATAATGAAGAATAATGAATAAGGAAACTTATTAAAATCTCATGATTTAATCAATTTAACTCATCACGTTAGCAATAATAACTGTGTGACCAATGTCAAATATATCACAAATATGATATGAAAATGTCAGATGACAAAGCTTTTGTGTATTCTTTGGTAAATAAATTTTTCTGAGATAAACATCCGGTGGATGGACAGATCACCGATTCAAAATTACCTGATAAGTCCGATTAATCACGAATTCGAAACGTGCATAGAACAAAAATTTATTATCACTTAAAAAGTAAGGTATAATCTTTGTCACTTACAGGATTGAAACTGCCAAATGCTTGGACCCTTTGATGCACATGGCGCTTGACGGCTGCGCAATGCGTCACCGTACATTGGTGGTGTTGGCACTGTCCTGCGTGCCCAACCAAGATGTCAGTTATCTCCATGCAAATTGCGCATGGAGAATCGGCGGCATCTTCCCAACACGCTGCCAAGTGTTGCAGCCGATTTTTCAACTGCCAGCAGTAAGGCAGCTCACAATCATATTTGCTGCAAGATACAGCATGCATCAGGGAATGCTCTATATTCGCGGGCAAACATTGTCGCGTCTTCTGCAAACATGCAGCCACATTACGTCTGAGACGTCTTTCAAATAACGATTGCTGGAAACAATTTTTTTTATTAGTTTATTTAGAGTACTCTAAAATAGGATCATAAAACATTGAATTTTTTAAATACGGAGTGCATTCGGTATACGTTTACGTATTTTAGGACCTGTGGCTACCTATTAAGTAAACGTATAGATCAATACTTCAAAATACATTCCGTATAAAAATGGAAGTAGCATTATTAAAAAGAACAAGATATGACAATATACTGGTCATTATTTATTAGACTTAACCAAACCTACCTCTTCACATGGTCCAACAGTCAGTCCCTCCATAGACATTAATAAATGGTTTAATTCCATTTTGATTTTCCTAAGATGACAAAAACACAAACAGAACATTAGTATTAGATATTATAAATGTTATTTTTAGTATAATTATATTTATTTCTTGTAGAGGTCAGTACAGGATTTTTTAATAAAAGTCAACATTGTACAAAAAAAAAAGCGCCAAGATATCAATTCTAAATTACAAAAGTAAATGCAATCCACTATATTTATACATATACAATTTCTATTAAGCATACGATTTCTTTTTTCAAATAATATCGTTTTTTTTTATATTAAGTTTAAGTCAAATGAAACAATTCTTTCAAAAGTGTCAAAATTATAGCATTACCCCTGGGGACGGGAAAGAGTGGCCACTAGAGTGGCTCGACCATGGATAGACACTTTACATATATGAGTATTTCGCAATATTAGAAACGCATATTATGTGTTTCTTATAGAAAATTCTGAGAAATTGAAAATTCCAAATTCCCCGTCCTCTAAAGGTTAAGACTTATTTTCTCTGTGTATCTTTCACAATTTTTGGCACACATACTAACGTAAATTTCGCAATGTTTATAATTTCAGTCTGATTTTAGCAGAAAGGATACGTTCATTTGGATACAATCATGCACAGGAGGTTTTTTATAAATCAAATAATTGCATGTTAATTTAGTCAATAGAGGTGTTGTAATACATAAAATGTGTAGAAATACATTGAAAATTAATTCGGTACGCTACGAATAGTTAGTTTTGAAATTATAATGCCTATTGAATAGTATAATGCAGCCCTTTTGAAAGAAATATTCGAATTTTTAAAATACTTTCTTGTCTTTTAGCATGTGTACATTGAACTTCAAACAAAACAAAAGATTGTTATGACACTGAAACTAGCAGGAAATTCGTAGCAGGAAATTCAGTCGCCGGTAACCCTTGGAAATGCGTAGCAGGAAATTCGATTGCTGAGTTCTTAGCAGCGATTTGCACTACATAAATGGCTATTGATTACAACAATAGTATTCTTTTGATATATTATCAAGAAAATAATCGAGTAGTTCCGAGTGGTTTCAACCCAGCCGAAATTAAAAAATGTTCTTATATCACATAGTTATTCCAAAAAAATAGTCAAAAATCAAAATAGAAGTGTCTTTGCACTACCTTTTCGTCATTCTAGTTATTTTATATAGTTGTCTGCAACATATAAAAGAACTTCCGAGTGATCCCAAGTCAGAACCTAAGTCGAATATTTTTTTTTTACCTTTAAACCTAATTTTATGAACTCGTTATCGTAAAAAATGGTAAAATAATCGAAATTCAAGTGTCATTGCACTCGATTTTCTTCATTCTACTTATTTTATACAGTTGTCTACAATATATAACAGAACTTCCGGGTGGTCCCAACCTGGAACCTAAGTCGAAAGTATTTTTTTTTAACACTTTTAAACCCAATGTTGTAAATGCGAAAAAAAGAACATTTTTTAATTTCAGCTGGGTTGAAACCACTTGGAACTACTCGATCGTTTTCTTCACAATATATCAAAAGAATAATATAATGTTAATCAAACGAATAGCCATTCATATAGTGCAAATCGCTAAACTGAATTTCCTGCTACGAATTTCCAAATGCTATCATCCATTGAATTTCCTGCTAGTTTCGGCGTCATAAGATTGTTTCATTGTGAATAAATGAAAGACATTTGAGTTTGAGGCATATCTCCATCTTTAAATGCGTACAAAATAATTGAATAAGTATTACTGTAATTTGTAATTTAAATTTTGAAAAACTCGAACTAATTGGCCTTCGGGGTTTCTGATATATCACATGGAACAAATATTAATTGAATATATGATTTATGATACAATTTAAAACTGAAAAAATTATGTAAGTATATTAAACTCACATCCATACGCAGACGTATTTTAACTTGAAATACTTACGTAGGAAAATTATACTGACAAACGGAATATTTAATCAACATTTGCAATGATGATATGAACATTATTAAATGTATTCAAGCTGCATTAAATTCGACAAAACTTAGTTTTAACTTATTAATATAACAAGGTTTACTTACAGTTTGTTTAAATCGGCGAGTTATACCTTGGGCGCTACTCTTCCTTCTGCTGAAGCTGTTGCTATTTGGCGTTTTCAAAGGTACTCTGCGTAGAACTTCTTAACTTCACAAGAGGCTGGCTTCGAATGAACTGCTTCGAACGAACGCAAAAGCAATATGAGAATATTACATTTATGACAAAGGTTTCGAACATTCGGTTCTGGTAGGCTAATGCGCTTCAGGTCAGCTCATACCCTCCGACCTTTACTAAAAGCTAGTGATCACAGAATTTATGGGCGGGAGAGATAAGACTTACGCAGGTACATTTGGATAATTATGCCTATCAACTTTTCTCTGCATGTTTGTGACATGCCCGGATGACACGGATTATGATTCCTCAGAAAACTGTACTTTGGAAAAACCCATATTTGTTTGAAAGAACAAAGTGTATTCTAAATTCTTGATCCACGTGTCTAACGTGAGACTTTGTTATAAATAATGGCGTTCCACACAAACAATGAAAATAATTAAAAAAGAATTCTTTTAAATTTCAGTTTTTTTACAAGTGATTGCAAATGAATTCTTTTTTATTAGTGAAATATGTAACGATTTCCTACCATACGGAACTTAATATGAGTTACAAAGAGTTATTTTCCAAAAATTATTTTCTCTGCAATCACAAGCAACTCTAATTATGTTTAAATATGAAATAGAGATCGACAACGACGAATCTACATTTATATTGGAAAGTACTAAAAATCAGATGCAACACTTTCTAATCGAAAACTGCAAAATACTGATGAATTCAATAGTTAGATACTTCTACAATACTTTAAAATTAATGGTAGAATATGTCTATAGCATGTAATCAAACGGAATAAAATATTATTTAAGGATACTACACTGCTGTCTTGATTACGTCACTTTAAATTGAAAGTGTGCACTATGTGGCATTCAAGTAAACGTATGCTTGATTGAAATAAATTTTAGCTTAAAGATTTATAGCTACTACTGAGCAGTTTACATGGCAAATGTTATAATCAAGTATCTTCGAATAAAAAACTATCGGTTCCATAGTGTAGGAAATAGACCATAAAGTTAAGTAAATTTCGCGTGTCTATGTGCTAATTACTTAATTAAATAGTATATATATTTTATAAAATTCAAATTATTATTGCATGATAATACAGGATTGTTTCATCAAACGTGTTAAACGTTTTTTTTATACGTCATTCATTCATGAATGTTCCATTATTGATATGTTACATGATATTTTCATATTTGTGTTGCTTTGAACGGACACATTAATTGTATAGCTCCTGAATGTGATCCGTTTAGTAATCGTTTGAAGGAGAACGAAAATGTTTCAAGAAAGAATGATACATATGTCCTTTACTTTTTCGGTTGTAATTTAATGGAGCATTCATTTTCCGATCGAGAAATTGAACGGTAGTACGAAGAAACTTTCTCGCTCTCCTGTCTCTACTTTCGTCCACTAAAATTGAAAAATAAGAATACCGTAAGACATTAACGAGATTGTAGGTTATTTCAGGTGCGATAACATTATTTGTGTTTCCAACACAAGTAATAGCATTAAGTAACATCTTATTCTTGAAACCCTCTTCGAGATCAGCATAAGGAACCAGTTGAGAACATGTTGCTAACAGTAGTATAGGGGTACCGATAGCCAGACGTAAACACCCCCCACTCCTCCAAATTGAGATAGGTCTGGCGCAAGACGGTAGACGAACCTTGAGATAGGTCAGGGTTAATGACCTCATAAAGAGGTGATAATGGTTATTAATGGGTAATTACTGTCAAAACAAACAATAAAAACGTCAATAAATAATGTTAATTGGGTAATTAATGTCAGATAAATAATAATTTATGATCGTAAATATCCCTGTAGCCGCATTTTGACATAGGTCAGTAGTTTGACGAAAACAAAAACGTAGGGGGTACCTTTGGCCGCCACGCGTGGCTGGCAAACGAATCATGAGATAGGTCAGGGGTTAGTGACCTCGTAAAGTGATAGTGGTTATTAATGGATAATTAATATCAAAACAAACGATAAAATCGACAATAAATATTGTTAATTATGCAATTAATGTCAGATAAAAAATAATGATGACCGTAGATAGCCCTGTAGCCGCTTGGTAAGGTAACTGAGACGTAAACAAACCTGAACGGGGTCCCTTTGGCTGCAACGTGAGGTAGGTTATGGTTCAACGACCTCTCGACGACTATGCATTAGTTTTTGTGTTTGGTTTGTTACGTTGATCCACCCGCTCTCCTCCTTATTATTTACTAAAATTTACCAATACATTGCGCAGATGATCTTTATATACATGTTACGCATGTGGCAGTCCACTTGTAGGTCGAAAACGAGAGGCTGTAATTCCCTACGACGTCGAAACATACACACGTGTTTCTTACCCGAGGGGACCCACTTTTCTAGGAAAATCTTGAAGACTAGGGAAAATAAGACTCTAAAAGTAAGCTAGAAATCGTACTATACAAAATAATACATATAATAATATACACGTATAAACTAGAATAATTAATGTCGAAAATTTCCGATTTGGTACTCTGGAAGCCATATAGACAACTACTTAATTGTAATAGTTTCTTGGAAATCCCCGGTAAATACGAAGGGGAGATATGATAAAGGTAAAATAAGGAAAGATTCGATTCATTAAAAACATGTTTTATTCAAACATAGCAGATTTTAAAGGTTCGGTGATCTTACAAAATTTGAATAAACCAGCCTTGCACCTACGAAAACTAGCGACGAGAAGTAACGTCTGCTAACATACAATAACAATCCCCGTTATCCGGGGGTAACAAGCCACTTTATCCGGAAAGTAACGTCGATTTAGCGGCATATTCGGGTAAATAGGCGATACGTCGCAATAGTGTATGTCTCGCCAGTAGTTTTGGCTGCACTAATGTTACGCTATTTCGCCGTCACTGCCGTAGAGAACTGTTTGCTGATCTGTGACATCTAAAACGGCGACAGAATTCTGTTCATCGATATGTTAGCATTAAAGTGATCACATCTGTGAATATATACATTAAAACACACAGGTTATGAAAGAAATAAAAGAAGCATTCAAAATCTTATTTAAATTTAAGAAGTTATCGCAATTCAAATGTTTAAATATAACAAATGTTGTACAATGTTCATTTCTAAAACGGTAAATGTTATAAGACTTTATGACATATACTGAAAAAACATTTTGTTCTCCAACTAAACGCAATTGTTCACTGATATTTTCATATTTGTATTGCTTCTAACACAACCATTAATTGTATAGTACATAAATATTTTTTTAATAATCGCTTGGGTGGGGAACGAAAATGTTTCGAAAATGCATGACGCATATTTCTGTCCTTCTCGATTTTAATTCAATGAAACCTGATAAGAAATAGAACGCAATTACGTCTGGCAATTATATCTACATTAAAATCGTATAATACGTCAATAAAAATTCCTGGTTCACGTAATTTAAAATTAAATGGTTTCAAAATTTGTTCTAGTTAAGGTTAAAATTTCTGTGACAAATCCTAATTTTCTGTCGGCATTTAGCTTTTGTATTTACACAATGAAGTCTGGACTCTGGCGTGGCGTCGTCGCGTCGGTTAGATATTTTTTTCCGACCCTTATTTGAGAACCGCACTTTGGTGACAGGTATCAACACCATGAAATTATGTTTGTAAACACCTCAGGAAAGTAGACGGTAGCAGACTTCATTGACGTGTTTCTATTTAATAGTTTTACCTTTTAATATTTTTGTTTAAGTCCAATTTGCCTGGACTAGATAAGTAATTCCTGTAATCGATCGTTGAATTACCGAATGGTAGTTATGAAGTTTAGCAGTGAAAGTTTAGAAAACATTGAAAACATTATTTCCGTTAACATTATGTCGCGTGATATCTATCCAAGAAACCCACAGTCTCAGACTGTGAAATCGCTTAGGATGAGACTGCCCTAGTCTAAGAAGTAAAACTTAGGCGGGAGAAAGCCTCGAAGAAAGCTTCGCAGTTTTGCAGTCTCATCCTAAGCGATTTCACAGTCTGAGACTGTGGGTTTCTTTCCTGAGGTGTTTACAAACATAATTTCATGGTGTTGATACCTGTCACCAAAGTGCGGTTCTCAAATAAGGGTCGGAAAAAAATATCTAACCGACGCGACGACGCCACGCCAGAGTCCAGACTTCATTGTGTAAATACAAAAGCTAAATGCCGACAGAAAATTAGGATTTGTCACAGAAATTTTAACCTTAACTAGAACAAATTTTGAAACCATTTAATTTTAAATTACGTGAACCAGGAATTTTTATTGACGTATTATACGATTTTAATGTAGATATAATTGCCAGACGTAATTGCGTTCTATTTCTTATCAGGTTTCATTGAATTAAAATCGAAAAGGACAGAAATATGCGTCATGCATTTTCGAAACATTTTCGTTCCCCATCCAAGCGATTATTAAAAAAAGATTTATGTACTATACAATTAATGGTTGTGTTAGAAGCAATACAAATATGAAAATATCAGTGAACATTTCAATAACGTAAATTTCATTTCTGTAAGTACTTTCTGTAATTTTCAATTCGTCTATATTGTATAGAATATTTACAGTTTACAGATAATCTGCTCCGGAGGTATAGATTTATTAACAAGAGATTTGTTGACTATTTGAGAATTTGATTGTATTATATTTTATAAAAGTGACAGATGTCGGAATTTATGTAAGCGACAATTAATTTGAATCGACCATTTGAAGTTTACTTTAATGTTACATAGGTGCACACTTTGAATTGAAAGTAATGTAATCAAGACAACCGTGTAGTATCATTAAATAATATTTTATTCAGTTAAACGATATGCTAGTCATACCACTGAAGAGTCCCAGCAATCGAGAATGGATAGGATTGGATTGAAAATTTCAATTCATTTTGAATTCATACTTTGATTCCGAAAATATGTAATCAAATGGATTGAATTCCGAAGAAAGGAATCCTTTGTAATAAATTTTACGAATACAATCGGAAGTGTAATTTGCCGGATTAAATTTCAGAAAAAGTAATCCATCTGTATTAAATTTTACGAACAAAATACAGTAACGTGCTATAACTATAATTATATATTTTAAAATCGAAATTGACGATCAACTCATAAGTAACTTTTTCAAATCGATTATCCATAAAAATTCAAAAGAAATATACACAATTATGCATAAATTGCAAACTGACAAATATAACAATATGAATACGCTTAGATAGTTTTAAATCCGTAATGTTGAATACGGAGCCATTCAATATTTGGTTTTGAAGAAGGAAACTTTTTTTGGATTGAAATGAATACACTTGGATAGTTTTGAGTCCGTAATATTGAATACGGATGTATACAAAGTTTATTTTTTGAAAGCAAACTTTTCTTGCATTGAAATAAATACGCTTAAGTAGTTTTGAATCCGTAATGTTGAATATGGATGTATTTAAGATTTAATTTTTAAAATGAAAACTTTTTTTGGATTAATATGAATTCAGAAAGTAACCTTTTTATTCGTATGAACGAATAGAATTGTATTTACGTATTAAAATGGATTCACCATGGACCAAAGTATGGATTCAGAATTTAATAATTCAACTCAATTCTATACAACTCTATCCAAATTAGATTGCTGGGGTACCGTTTATTTTGAAGTATTATAAACTTATCTCACTATTAAACTTTCGATTTAAAAGCTTTGCATCTGGCTTTTAGTACTTTTCTATATAAATGATTGCTGATCTCTATTACATATTTAATCATACTTAGAGTTTCTTTTGTTTGAGGTGATATCAATGTTTGAAAAAAACTCTTTGTATCCCATATTAGGTTACCACATAAGGGGCAATCGTTACATCTCTTAATAATCATGACGAATTCATTTCCCATCATTAAAAAAAAAAGTAATTCAAAATAATTTTTTCGTATGTATTATACAAAAAAATTTTCACTGCTTCTGTGGAATCCCATTATTTACGACAAGATTAGCACTGTAGACTCATGACTCAAGAATTTCAAATATACTTTGTTGTTTCAAACAAATATGGGTTTTTCCAAAGTACAGTTTTCCCAGGAATCATAATCCCTGAAGTCTGGGACTGTTATAGAAATGCAGAGAAAGGTATGCGGAATTAACAAATGTATCTGCGTAAGCCTTATTTCCCCTCCCTTAAATGTGATCATTGGCTGTTAGGATAGCAAGGAGGATGTGACCTGACCTGAAGCGCTCTAGCCTATCGGAACCTAATATTCCAAACCTTTTTGCCACAGAATACAGAGTACAGAATTGCAGTCATTCGAGGTTGTTCAGAAGTTGACTAGTGTTCGAACGAAGTACACAGTTCATTCGAAACCATCGTCTCGTGAAGCTTATAAGTTCTACACAGAATCTGTTCGAAAGTCTACGATTTTCTTAAACTGTAAGTAAGATTTTGCAATATTAATAATTCAAAATAAATTTTTGGCCACATCAATATATTTAATAATGTTAATGCAATAGTGCATTTATATAAATAATTTTTTGATGCAAGTATTTTAAATTAAATATCATTTGCATATGGATTTTAGTTTAAAAGTTACATGATTGGTTCATTTATAAATTGCATTCTGAATTCTCAAATCATATTCCATTAGCATTTTTCTATGTGGTATCATCGACAATTATCAGAAAATAGGATTCTAATCGTCGCTCTGTTATTTACCATATTATCCTAAAATTAATGTACTTTTAACATCGTATTACTAAATCTTTTAACATTTCAGAATATTTTAAATATCCCCATTGAGAAAAGTTAAAATTCTAGTTCTTTTCTATAAAAAAAAGTATATTTAGTATCTTTTTTTTTCATTTATACCAATTTTATTTATTGAAAATCATCCAACAATTGTAATTCTCAATGTCTGTCCTTTAAACATAGCGAAACATTTTTCTAAATATGATTGATCCATAGTGTTTTGCTTGAACTTCAATGTCCTGATGCGGAAATGCTATGATTTTAAGAATTCTAACAATTCTTACCAAAACGGCTGCATTACACCGTTCAATAGGCAAAGGACTGATGAAACACATATTTCGTAGCATGCCGAATTAATTTTCGATTTATTTCCATAGTTTTATATATTACAATATTAGTTCTAATTAATTTAACGTGCAATTCCACTTGTAAAGTCTTCTGACGTTAACATTTTTAATTGATTTTGGAAAACTGTTCATGAATTTATACCTAAAACGTATACTTTCTCTAAAATTACATTCAATACATAAAGATTGCGAAATTTGCGTCAATGTGTGTGTCAAGAATTGTGAAAAATACTGAGAATCCGCAAAATTGTATATTTGAACAAGATTATATATATTTTTATTATTTCCAAGGGATATAAAATATGATAAACATATTAAAAAACATTTTTGAATGCAATTAGTAAAGAAGAATATTGATTGAACAGGTTTTCGTTCACAGATTTAAAAAATGATAAATTTCAATTTATTTTCATTTTTATGTGATGTCTTTCAACTCTTCTGGTAACTGTTTATATAATATACAATGTAGTGAAAAAAAAGATCATATTATTGTAAAAAGAGATGGATAAAAGTATTTTATATACAAGTTGTATATCTATATATACAATTAATATTCTAAAACTTTGCATCTAAAAGTGGATTCTATTTATTTTTGTAATTTATATGATATATTTGCACTCGCTATAGTCGCATTTAAATGTATTTTCGATACAACCGTATATAATATTTTTTCCGAGTATATCGATATGTAATACTGATGTTCTGTTTGGTTACTTTCAGGAATAAAAAATGGAATTGAACCATTTAATGCTGTCGATGGGAGGACTGTCGGTCGGACCCAGTGATGAGGTAGGTGTAAGCCTATTGGCAAATTACCAGTATATTGTCATGTCTTTTTGAACTTACCAATGCCTTTCATTATACAATGCTACTTCATTTCTTATGCTGAATCTATTAAGTTTTAACTTATAGGTTTACTTAATGGGTAACAGCATACGTTTACTTGGAATAAAATGATAACAATAAATTGTTTACAGCAATCATTATTCGAGCAAAGGCTGCGGCGAAATGTGGCCGCTTGTCTACAGCAGAAGGAAAGATTGCCTGGCGTTTCGGAGCAGGCATTGCTGCATGCTGCATCGTGCAGCACCATGGATTGTATGCTGCCTCACTGCTGGCAATTAAAAAATTGCCTCCAGCACTTGGCAGCATGTTGGGAGGACCCAGACTCGCAATGCACGGTTTGTTTGGAGATGACCGCGCTCCTGGTCGGCCACGCAGAACGGTGCCAAAAGAGTGATTGCGCGGTGCCGCATTGCGCCGACGTGAAGCGCCTTGTACATCAGAGAGTGCGGGCGTTTGGAAACTTCCATCCTGTATTTAACAAAGATTACGTAAACTGTCAATTTACAATAAACATTAACCATAATAACAAATAAACGTCATATCTTTATCTTTTTCAAACTTAATTTGTGGCGAATATTGCGAAAAGTACTTTCTTGTATGTATTAAAGATTATGAAATCAAACTTTTTCATTTTGTAATATACATTTCATTTAATCTTAATGGTGTTTTACTTTTTTTGTCGGGGGGCTCCGCCCCCCGAACCACCCGTCACCCCCCTCCTTCCATCCCCATCGACCTTGCACGTACTCTTGAAGATGTCGAACTTTGCGCAACTCAATAGGAAAAATAGTATACGATACTCGTGCGCTGCGTAGGTGTTCCCACACTTTGCGCACTTGTATCGTAATGTACTATTACGTACGGCTTTTTCGTGCGTAAAGTATAATCGAGTGCGTGAAGTTTACTTTACGCACCGTAAAGACGTACATAAAAATATTTACTCAACTTAAGGATTTATTTATTCAATGTCCACAATTATTTCTGTTTCAAGTACATATTTATTCAAATTTATAAATTATTTTTTTAAACATAAATTTTATTTATTTTTTTGAACAAAATATTTTCTCGGTAAAAATAAATATATTTCAAATTAAAAAAAAAATAATTTAATTCAAATGCATTGCTTTTTTTTAAAAACAAATATTTACTTGCTATTATTCAAATCAACCATTTACTTGAGTCAAGTAAATATTACTTGAAAATAAAAATTATTTTTTTCGCAGTGTAGAATTTATATATATATATATACATATATATAGATTATATATGTCGAAATCTGTATATATTCTACATACAGACGACTGTATATATGTTATATGTCATTCTAATTCCTTATCATATAACATATCTACATATCAACAAAAGAAAAAGGGGCAAACGTGCTACAGCAAATCTAGGTAGTGGGGGAGAGGGGAAAATTACAATAAGGGACGAAAGCCGCCATCTTTCCTGACTGGACAAATTAGAATAAGGGAAGGACTACTGTACTACACTGGGAAAACCGGACAAGTCGGCCATTTAAGACAATCTTTTTGATGAAAATGCTCTAAAAATATTATTTAATTAATTCTAATCGCACATATTTTTCCTTGGGAGCTATGAGAAACTATCTCATAAAGCGAATTAAGAAAAGTTATTTTTCGTTAAAAAAAACGCAAAAAAGAGTTACAGTAGTCGACCATCAATCCGACAGTAGTCGGCCACCATTTAAATTCGTTGTAACAGGAAGAAAAGGATTTATTTTTTTTTACTAACAAAATGATTTCTTATCATTGATAAATATAGGTATTTCTCTACGATCATTTTTTTTTATCAATTTCGATCCTTCGTATTGTTAATTAACAAATAGTTAAAAATGGTACCATTTTCAGAAAGAATGCATTCTTTACTTGTAGATTAAAAGATTCAAGATGCCAATTTTTTTATGTACTTAGTACCTTCAATACTACTACAAAAAATTATTTAAGAATTTTCCGCCATATTTTTTTAAATAAATTAAATTTTATCAAACGTAAAAAATCAATTTTTTTACAAAATTCAAAAAAAAATATTAAATGAAAATTAATGAAACTATACATGGGTTTCTTTTGTAATAACTGTACTGATATGCGTAATAAAATTTTGTAAGTTCAAGATGGCGAATCCAATATGGCGGACGAAATTTTAAAAAATCGGATAAAATTCGCTTATGACTCGTCACTCGTGGGTTTTCGGGGTCCCTGATTACGAATATGATGTAAGATTTTTAAAAATCAAAATGGCGGATCCAATATGGCGGAGGAATTTTTGTGAATGTTGGATTTTTATCTTAGAGTTCATATGATCGCTGGTTATAAATTTTAAAGTTAACTTTTAGGATTTAAAAATAAATCCAATAATGTGAAAATAATTTTAAAAAATATCAGATTTTACTACATTGTATTTTAAAAATGTTTGGTATTGTGTCAAAATCTGAAATAAAGAATTACAATTTATAGATTGTTGATTATTATTATATAAGCACCTTGCTGCAGGAACCAGACATAGCCCAGAAAAGAAATGGGGATTTTCAAGCGAATCACATGATTTTTTGAAAAAGTCGTCCGGCATATTAGATCCGTCATTTTGTATTTTTGTGCGAACCACGATTGTTGTCATGTCTTCCCATCGTCAAAAAAGAGAACTACTGCGCTCTAGCAGCGCAAAAAGACCTTGGGAGGGAAATAGTTTCTCTTTCCACCAATTGGTGGCCAAGTCGTGGCTCGCCGGCTCTTGTTTCGTTCTCGTTATAGCGATGCGTTTCTATTTGTTACATATGCGATCTAGAGAAGGCACGGTCACCTCAGTCGAGATTGGTCCAGATCGGCGACGGCAGCGGATAACGCTCTTTATACATGTACCACAACCAGGCATATTCGTTGATTCTTGTTAAAGATACTGCTCTTTGTACTACATGTATATTTATTTTGAGACAAATAAATTAAAGAAATTTCTTTAGTTAACACTGCTAACCCTGTGAAAAAATTTAGGAAGGATTCTCACGAGAGCCTCACTAAATACTCATACGATTCTCATTAGATTCTCATCAGAATCCTAGCTGCCATTTTTCACAGCCGATTCTAGAATCTCATAAGATTCTCATCAGATTCTCATAAGAATCCTGTTTCAAATTCTCATGAGAAAATTTCATATAGAATGCTCATGAGAATCCTACCTAAATTTTTTCGCAGGGTTGGGATTTTCGTCAATATCGAAAAATTTCCAATAGTGAATTTGTCACCAAATACCCCTATAATCTCTGCAAATACCTTCAATAATAACATATTTCAAGCATATTACAAAATTTCGATGTCAAAAAAATATTACAATATGAAATAAATTTTGAAAAAAATAAAAACTGTCAGATTCTACCATTTTCGAGGCCGCTCTTTCGAACGGTAGTAAGAAACTTATTAAAAAATTGAAATTTATACATGACTTTGACATATATAGCAGAATAACATGATTTTTTCAGGACGCATTTTTTACAAAAATATCGAGTTTTCGTTAAAATATATTGCAAGGGTGCACTCGATAGTTGTGCTTAAAAGATGCACTGGTGTATATTTGAAATTTTCGATGTTAGATTCAAAATGGCCACTCCATTTACAAATTCCTTTTCAAAATTTAACAATTTTTTTTCTTGAAAGCTACGGAACAGACGAAGTAGTTGAAATCTCACCAGCGCTTCCCCTTAACCCTTTCGCTGTGGAGGCCGAAAACTAGAAACTGGGCTCAAAATGTGACGATGTTTCCGGCCAATTTGAAATTTACGACTCCAGAATGTACCACGTGGAGGTATGCGGTAGGATTTCCACTTCGTTTTTTATTTATTTTTTCATTTTTTTATTATTTTTTTATTTTTTTTTAAATTTTTTTAAATGTTTGTTTAATTTTTTTTTTTGTTTTGTCGAAAGCACATGCCATCAGGAATAATGGGTTACGAAAAATGCTTCAAAGGGTACCCCACGGTAAGATAGGCGAAATGCCACTGTTAATGAAACGGAAAAATGACTTTGAATTCGTATAAGTACACTAAAAAAAGAATTTTCTACGATTTTTCCAACCACCTATCCCCCCTCCACTTCCTAGCAGCACCAAAAAACGACTTTTTGGGAAAATAATTTTTTTTTGTTAGTGCGTTTTAATGATGTGAATAAAGTCTATAAGCTTATTAGATTTGTGTACAATCGTACACGGGAAATAATTTTTATATAGAGTTTTATTTACGATCATAAATTATTAGTAATGGACGGATGGATCTGCGCCAAAATCTAATCAGATCTAAGTTATGCCAGGACACGTATTTTAACAAAAAATTTGTCATTGCTCTTATCCGCGTTTTCTTCGTAGTTTTTTGAATTTATTTTGAAAAATACCAATTTTATCGATTACTTACCGATAACTTAATTAACGTTTCTGTGCACAGAAATTTTTAATCAATGGACGCAAAAAATTTACTTCCCAGGGATCAGAACGTCCACTTTTAAAGTGTTAACAGTGATTGAAAAATATTTTTTATCTTAAATTTAGTGTTTTTCTTGCAATTGTTTTTAATTGTTTAATTGTTTCTAACAATTCAGGCTTCCATTACATAAAGAAAATAAAACCACCATCGGAAAAGCGGATGAAATTCTTTGATGAAATTCTGCATAAAAAACCTTTCCCTTGAATTTTTTTGTCAATTTTAAGGGACTGTACTATGCTGTCGAAAAAGTTGTCCGAAAAATATCCGTTTAGGCCTTAATGGTTTAAAGCGCAAGTAAAACTGACCTCGATTTAAACTTAATACGCATATATTGCAACATTCTGCGCAACACAATAAGCCCGGTCAAGTTTATAACTCTTCAAATGTGCGATTCATATCATGTTTCAAATTATAATTCACATCTCCATACCAAGAAGACTTCGAAATTAGAATTAAAGTTCCATGTATACGCAACAATAACTTAAATATGTCGCAACTGACTGAACTTGTCTAAACTCGACTTCCCTTCCATATTTCTCTTTACAGCTCTGTCTACAATTGAATTTTTTCACATGATGTGATTGAAACGTTAACATTTTTTGCATTGTGAGAATTAAAAAGATACTGGGTACTTCTTATGGGAAGGCTTCATTAAAATCAATCAGCACTTCGAAAGTTTTACCGTAGGCCAATTTTTAATGGAGTATTTAACAGAATCCTTATTGTTCCGTATTGGTTCCAATTAAATATCATAATGTAAATATTTGCGTTATAAGAACAGTAGAGTAAAGGGTTAATTAAATAACCAATGTCTATAGTCGTGAAATTACGAGTGGTGGGAACTTTATAAAAGACAGTCAATACTAGATTGATAGTTAGTGTAGTGCTAGTCTTCTCAACATTTCTAAAAAGAAAACAGTATCAAACTTTAAGTTAAAAATAAGCAAAATTATCAAGTGATCAATACTATGTGCTTTTATCAAAATAATAGATCAGTTTCCGTCGAAAGAAAATCTTCTTTATTGAGGACCATGGAGATAGTAGATCCTGATGAAGAAATAGTCATCACTGGTATAGCGGGTCGTTTCCCAAAATGTGACAATATGAAAGAATTCCAGGAGAATCTGTTCAATAAGGTCGATCTCATTACGGAGGACGTCCGTAACTTAAGAATAGGTTAGTTTAGAACTGAGATTCGAATGGAAAAAGAAGTGGATTTGAATCAAACTGTATATTTTTTAAAAGTGATCCAAAACACATAAATCCCAATGTTTAACAAGTCTTTTACTAATGGTAGATCACTCTGAAATGCCACAACGAACTGGCCAAGTAAGAAACGTTGAAAAATTCGATGCAGACTTTTTCGGAATACACTTCAAACAAGCACACTTCATGGATCCAATGTCCCGAATGCTTCTAGAACATACTTTCGAAGCCATCATCGACGCTGGTTGCAATCCTCGACATCTTTGGGGTACTAATACGGGAGTTTTTATTGGAGCTTGCTCTGCCGACTCCGAGAATATCATGATCTACGAAGACAATAAGGTTATCTTATATTTTCTTTTGTCGTTTCTTTTCAAAAGTCGTAGTTTAAACATATTAGGTACCTTACTCAAGTACTTCGGACAGATTTTTCAAAATGCAAATGAAAATAGTTCAAGAATATTTTACACTGATCAAAGTAATAAAAATGTAAAGACTTCAGATAATTCTATTCAAAATTGTTTCATTTTATGTGTCAGATCTATAATTAAGATACCCCTTGCATTGGCAAATATAATTTAAAAAGAAATACTTTTGGTAGACGATGACAACAAACATTTACGTACCTACATACTATTCTATTTTTAAGTAAATTAACTTATTCTTTACACTTTCGCGTATCGAGCGAAATTGTAAAATAAAGAAATTATAATATATTCCGCAAATATAATTCTGCCGATTAAATGCCGATGCACGGGCTTTAGATTACCTAATTAGCCCCTCACCGTGTATTACACTATCGCGACCTCTTCTATTATACTTATCAGCATATGTCAAATTGATGATCTTTCTTTCGAATTTACATATTATTATATATAAACTCTACAACGAAAAGAAACTTCAGTCTTTTTCAAAGTTGCGCTAAAATAAACCGTTAAATACGCAAAGATAATTGTCAATATTTTTACCCAAAATCTCCAGTAAAACGATCCTGAACAGCTCCGTATCGTTAACACCTTATCGATACACATTACCTTTCAGCATTACATTTCAAACTTTTATATTTATTTATTTCTTTTCTGGTATCAAAACCATATGATAAATTCGAGTATGAATGAATCTAGTAGTTTCAATCTTGACCTACTTACTATAAGTCCGTTGTCCGCAGAATGAATTGAAAAAATAGAATATTTTACTTATAGCATATTCGGGATGTTACACAATTTATGCATCGTGCCATAATAGCCCATGTTAAAATGCGTACTTGCATCGTGCAAATTTGCACCCAGCGGTTTCTCCATAGGCCGAAACGTGCATTACACGGGAGCATATATCATCCGAATAAGCTATTATTTATTGTGTAATGCCGGCAAGGCTGATCCGGCCATGTTACATTTAAATACAAGCTTACGTAAACTGAACAGTTTAATCGCATTTATTCCATACTCATAACACTACAACAGATTAATATGGATGACTTGCACTTCGTTTGACTTTATACAATGTGTAGTAAAAATGTAGTAAAGAGGACTAAAATTAGAGGATTCTCTCTCTCTCTCTCTCTCTCTCTATATATATATATTTCCCTTTGAGTTCGTCCCAGAGCATTTAAATAAATATAATCTAATCTAATCTCTCTCTCTCTCCCTCTCTATCTCTCTCTCTCTCTCTGTCTCTTGCACACAGCCTACACTTTCTCTCATCCTTATTCGTCCAGTACCTATTCCCCCCTTTCCTCATTTCCACAACTTCACCTCGTTATACGGACCAATCTTCTACACATTTTTATATACATTAGTACCCAATTCACTTCGTAACTTGCATATGACTTGAACTCTTGCCCATTCTCCCCTCTCTCTTATTTATCCACTTCAATATCTCTTTCCCTCAAGTGCTCCCATTCATTCTATTCCCATTCATTTATAGCTTATTCACCCTAATAGCGAGGTGAAGATGAGATAAGAGGAGAGGGGGATAAGAACTGGATGAATGATGAAGAGAGAAAGTGTAGATTATGCTCGAAACAGAAAGAAAATGTGGAACATTTAAGGAATAATTGCGAGGATGTGTGAGAGAGGGGAAAAATCGGTGCGGATGTTTTAAATGATGATGGGAGAGGAATCAGAAGGATGGAAATGATAGAAAGAATGAGGAGAGAGAGAGAGAGAGAGTAAATAATTTAGCCTGACAGATGTAATTTTTGGGAAACTTAAGTTTGTATGTAATTGGAAATATAGAAGTCGTGAATACAAGTATCTATAGCTTCCTCGTTCATGCCTCTTCTTTATAATTATTTCCCCTTCTCAACACTCTCTCTTGTCTATTCACGTCTATAATTTTTCTTTCGTCTTTTCTCTTCTCTATTATGCACTTCAGTTCTAATCCCTCTCCACTTTTTTTTTATTTTTCCTCAAACCTTCCCGTCCTCCTTCCCATTTTCATTTTTAACTTATTTCTTTTTAACTCCTCTCTTACTAGATACCCCGGTGTTATCCTTTCCAACACTAACTCGAATCTAGGAAATAATATTCCTTTCAATGTACTGTCTGATAGTTTTATCCACCACCTTACATCCCCCTTAAATTTCCTCTCCTCATAATTCCATACCCATCTCATTGCCATTCTAGTTTTTTTCACCTTTTCTCTCATGTGTTCTGTTTCCCTCCATGCCTAGTAGCTACGTATGTACTATAAATATTTGTATTTCTTCACTATCTCTATTCTTTCCGTTCACCCATCACCACAATCATTCCTTCTCCCTCCCACCCTTATTTTTAAACACCATCACTTTAGATTTCTCCACGCTTAATTCTACCTTCTTCCTTTCTATCTATCTTTTCCCTTCCCGTATTATGTCTTTTAGCCTTTCTTCTTCACCTGCAAGCAATAGAATATCATTCGCATATTCTAGTTATCATACCTTATCATTTCCCACCCAAATCCCTCCCCTTTCTTTTTTTAAGAAGCATTTAATTCGTATGGAAATTTGCTAATATCGAAACTGAGGTGCACACCTCAGTAAAGACATACGCTATCAGTGACTATAAGGTCATTATTGGTATAATATACCTTATAAGTAGACGTATACTTCTCCAATATCCAGTAAGTAAGCAATTACAGTCCACATTAATCCTTGATCCCGACGCATGGGTCGTTTTCGACCCAGAGAAAATTCAAATTGTACTTTACAAAATTGCACAATTGCAAGCATTTTCAAACAGCAGGACATATTTGACCCAGGTAGTAGGAGGAAAAACACCCTTCGGAACTAATGGTTAAGTGGCCTTTAAATCCACCGTTACATATATCGTTTATTTGCCAATTTGCTGGATATTAGCGGAATAAACCGACTTATAGCGACCTTCTAGTCATTGATGATTTCTGTGCTTGTTGAGACTTTAAATGGATGTTCATGACAGCGCTGTTAAATCTTCTACCAGGAGCACCCTTATATTATCGACCAGAAAAATAAAATAGATACTAAAAACCAACAGGACGACAATCGTCCAAAATGTTTTCTGCTCATCAATTTACCTTAACCTAGATAATCATAAACATTTTAAAATGATTACCTCGTACGCTGATCAGCCAAAGTTCCAGCGCTTACCTGCAAAATGTGTTAAATATTATATTAAAATAACTGTAAAAATGTTGTGGAGATTATGGAAGAAAGCTAAGTGTATATTTAATACTTGAAAGAAAGTATTCTACTTAGATAGTAATCCAGAAAAATGAACAAAATGATCGAAAATGAACGAAAGTTGTATAGATTTTTATAAATTTATATATTTTGCTTTTCAAACAGAGCAGCGGATTCGGTATGTCCGGATGCCACCGAGCTATGCTTGCCAACAGAATTTCTTACTGGTTAGGAATTACGGGACCAAGTTACAATGTCGATACTGCTTGCAGTTCCAGCCTCTTCGCTATGGAACAAGCTTATAGAGCAATAAAAGATGGACTTTGCGATTCTGCGATAGTCGGAGGTTCTAATTTGTGCCTCCATCCTTTTATATCTCTCCACGTTTACAGACTAGGTACAATTAATGCAGTTCATTCAATTACTTTCTGTCATTTATCAATATGTATCCTGTAACATGCCCATGGGAATATTTCAAAAATATTCGTCGGTGATGCCAAGAGTTCCTAAAAGCAATATGGTCTGACAATTGATCGTCAACATGTTTTAAAATTCTCAAAGATTTTATACCTATTTTGTAGTAATGAAAAAACACAAAATAAAATTTCTATTAAAATGCTCCGAAGCTATTGAAAAATTCTCGTATTTGAATTTCATTTAGAGAATTGGAATTCTGATAAATGATTTGCCTTTAGCTCGACAACTGTTCCAAAGCTGGGCTTGTCACACTGACATTCCCTAGATTTATTTTTAATTTGAAGCATTTTACTTAAATCTGCAAAGTTTCGAAGCCTAAATAACAACTAAAACAAAATTAGTCTAAAGTTTCTTATAATTTTTTAGGAGTTTTATCACCGGATGGTAAAAGTAAGTCATTCGACAACTCTGCAGATGGTTATACACGAAGTGAAGCAATCGCAGTTGTTTACCTACAAAAAGCCAAATACGCAAAACGTATTTACGCAACTGTCGTCCATGCCAAGACAAATAGCGATGGTTTCAAAGAAGAGGGTATCACTTTTCCATCCAGCCATATGCAGAGCGTGCTACTTGAGGAATTTTATAATGAATGTGGTGTTTTGCCAACCAGTCTAAATTTTATAGAAGCACATGCTACTGGAACTAAAGTAGGCGATATCGAGGAAGTAAATGCTATTGACAATATTCTTTGTAAAGGTCGTAAAACTCAATTGAAAACTGGTTCAACTAGATCGAATCTTGGACATGCAGAAGGTGCGAGTGGTATCTGCTCCGTTGCGAAGGTACAAATGATATAGGGGATAGAAATTCATACTTAATTAATTTTTCACCCACATTTCCTTGTATCATAGATCATCACTGCAATGGAATCGGGTATTCTACCTCCTAATTTGCATTACAAGATACCTCGGGAAGGTGCAAAAGCCCTCGAAGAAGGAAAGCTTAAGGTAGTAACCGAACCAACACCTTGGGATGGAGGATACGTTGGTATAAATTCATTTGGATTCGGAGGAGCTAACTGTCATTTATTACTAAAATCCAACATCAAAGAAAAATTAAACAAAGGTGACCCTGAAGATGACCTACCTAGACTCGTCGTAGTATCTGGAAGGACGGAAGAAGCAATAAATACACTTTTAGCTGATGTAAGTGCCTAATAAACATTTAAAACACAAGTTTTAAAAGACATTTTGTCTTCACATAAGTCTATAAAAATGTCTATAAATATAAAAAATCAGTGAATGCGTACATGGTAGGTTGAAAGCAGACCAGTAGATGTGGAACATGTGAAGCTACTTCACGATGTATACTCTGACCATATACATGGACATACTTATCGAGGATATACAATACTTCAACCGCATGGAATCACAAAAAAACATACCAGAGATATCAGAAAGTACCCATCGACTAAGAGACCCGTGTGGTTCGTCTTTTCTGGAATCGGTTCGCAATGGACGGGCATGGGTGCGTATGAACTTATCAACCATTTTATTAGGCGCAGTTAAGACAAATAATTTAAATATGCATAGGCGAGGCTTTGCTACGTGTGCCAATATTTACAAAAGCAATAAAGAAATGCGATGCTGTGCTTAAGCCCCTTGGTGTCGACATCTTCAATATTTTGACATGTAAAAACACAAATTTGTTTGATAATATTCTTTACTCGATTGTAGGAATTACCTTTATACAGGTAAAGTAATGAGTAATATAACAATATTAAATATAGAATTTTAATGCCTTGATATAATAGAAATTTCATACCGATGTTGGTAGAAATAACTTAATTAAATGTTTGAAATACTATTAGCATTATATATATTATTAACAGATTGGATTAGTTGATTTACTCGATGCTGCGGGTATAATAGTGGACAATGTCATCGATCATTACAGTGGAGAATTAGGATGCGCTTATGTAGATGGCTGCCTCATAACCGAACGAACGATTCTCTTAGCTTATTCGCTAGGAAAAGCATTTCAGAAAAGTGAATTAATTTTCGGTTCGACTGCCACCGTTGGCTTAAGCTGCAATAACTTAAAGAACATATGTCCACAAGGCATCAATATTGTGGGTCATAAGGGTTCGGAATGTTCAGAAATTAAAGGCCCTACAGATTCAATTAAGAAATTCGTGGCTAAACTGCAGGCAAGTAGTTTTGTATAACAAACTATTGAAAACGTCAGATGTAGATTTGTAATATCATGGTAACATGGACAATTCTTACAAAAAAGTACCGGTTAAATTAGCGTACTGCATTTATAATTGCATTTATATAAATACTAAAAATATAATTGTAAATCATCAATATTGTATTTTTAGGATAATCACATTTTCGTGGATTTCCCTTATCATAGTCAGTACTCATCAGCTATGACTTCAAAAGTATTAGATGACCTTAAAAAAATGATCCCTAACCCAACTAAAATAAGTTCAAAGTGGTTAAGCACGTCAGTAGCCCAATCGGAATGGAACGAATCAATTGCAAAACTTTTTTCAGCAGAATATCAAACAAGTAATTTACTCAAGTCAATGCTGTTTGAAGAAATGTCTACTTTAATACCAAAAGAAGCAATAACGATTGAAATAGCTTCTCATGGAATAATGCAACGGATTCTTCAAACGTATATGAAACCAGACGGGATCAGCGTATCACTGATGCAATCTAGACATAACGACAATGTGGAGTTTTTATTCCAAGCATTGGGACAATTATATAATGCAGGATTGCAACCTCAGTTAATGAACCTTTAGCCACATGTCCCATATCCTTTGAGCAGTGGTACACCAATGATATCACCCCACATTAGATGGGATCATTCAGATGTTTGGTACGTTGTAAAAGCCGTGGGGTTCGGAGAATCGGAATCTGCGCAGCGAACATTTGACATAACTCTCGCAGACGAAAATTACGAGTATATGGGAGGACATGTAATTGACGGGAGAATCTTGATACTTGCTACGGGATACTTGCCACTCGTATGGAAAACCTTGGCTGATATGAAAACTAAGTTGTTTACAGATCTTTCTGTGGTGTTTGAAAATGTTAAATTTTTAAGGGCTACACATATTTCAAAGGATTCACAAGTGGCGCTTACAATTATGATACAAAAAGGTAATTTTAAGAGATAAATCATATTACATAAAGCTAAAGTTCTAACACTTATTCATGTTCTTATATAAGGGACGGGAAGATGTAAAGTCGTCGACGGCCAAACAGCAGTGGCAACGGGGTTTACGTAGAAAGTATGCATTTTCAACCAACCTTGGAACATGAAAATTGCGAAGAAACACTCACGCCGGAAGACATTTATAAAGATTTCTGTTTACGTGGGTTCCAATATGATGGCCCATTCCGTGGAATTAAAAGTGCTTCGACAAACGGGATGAAAGGACATCTAGCTTGGACCAATAATTGGGTCCCGTTTATGGACAACATGTTGCAAATGCAGCTCATAGGTATGGACTCTCGGGCATTGCTCGTATCGACAGGAATCCAAAAACTAGTAATAGATCCAAGGGTTCATCTAAATCAGATCCGCACCATGAATGTTGACGACAAACGTTTGTATTAAATATGTGAATATTCAACCTTACATTTCACTAAGCCTTATATAATGAAAGTTACCCACTCTTTTGTTGGACAGAGTTTCCAGTATATATAGATAAAGATCTGGATTGCATTGTTTGCGGTGGCATAGAATTTCGAGGTTTAAAAGCTAATGTTATCAATAAAAGAAAACAACCTGCAAACCCAGTTTTGGAGCAATACAAATTTATCACCCACATGGACCGTGCAGAAATTAATTTACGAGACTTTGTTCGTTTGTCATGTAGCTTAGCATTGGAACAGTTTTTTGAAATGAGCTTTAAATCTATAGAAGTGATGGACGCCACGGATCAACTCTGTACTTATAACCTCTTATCTATCCATATTCAAGAATTTCTCAATGATGTACCCCTCGTACTAGGCGATATTCATGTCGTCACAAGTACCAAAGTCGAAGAAAACCAATTACCTGCAAACATTCATGTCATGGAACCTAACATGCTTAAAAGAAACAGCAATGTTCACTTTGCGATAGGTCGTCGACTACTCGCGAAGGGTCGCATTGAATGTTTAAAAGAGATTTTATATACGGTCATGAATGGAGGATTTATTATTACCCAGGAAGATATTGAAGATAGATATTCTGCAGACTACATTCGTAATCTCGACGTCGACATTATTATTGAAAAGACATATGGGAAAGAGCTCCTTGTTCTCCTACGCAAAAAAATTAAAATTTCTGATAAGACTGTAGTTGTCAATGTGAAAAACACAGTTTTTTCTTGGGTGGAAGAAGTAAAGGAAGCAATTACAACAGCCACCGAAATAAAAGGTCAAGTCCTAATAGTGGGACATGGGGATTTTGAATGTGGGTTATTGGGGTTAGTAAATTGTTTAAGAAGAGAGCCTGGTGGAGAATTAGTCCGCGGCATATTGATTCAAGATCGAAACGCGCCGTTGTTTTCGTTGCAAAATCCATTCTATGCAAAACAACTGCAGCTAAATTTAGCAATCAACGTTCTCGGAATAAACGGTACCTGGGGTACATACAGACACTTGCCATTGAAACCTTTATAAGAGATACCTGTTAATCATGCTATCGTCAGTCAACGAGTGCACGGAGATATGTCCACATTAAACTGGTTCGAGAATGACATTAATCCCCTAGAAAAATCAAATATTGTCCACATTGTATGTTCATCTATTAATTTTCGTGATGTTATGATAGCTACAGGAAAACTACCAGTCGAGCTCATCGAAAAAAAACGACAGGCACAGGATTGTACAATAGGTTCAGAATTTTCTGGGTTTGACTCCGAAGGTCGCAAAGTCATGGGAATATCTAATAATCGTGGTCTAGCAAACTCAATTTTAGGCTATAAAATTCTTATCTGGAACGTGCCAGACCACTGGAGCCTTGAAGATGCAGCTACAGTACCGATTGCTTACGCGACGACCTATTACGCTTTTTATCATTACGCAAATATCAAAAAAGGAGATAAAATATTAATCGACGCAGGAGCTGGTGGTGTTGGTCAAGCCGCAATTAACGTTGCCCTCTATGAGGATTGCGAAGTCTTCACAACAGTTGGTTCGCCTGAAAAAAGAGCATTTATCCGCAAACGGTTCCCTGAAATTCCTGAAAGTCATATTGGTAACTCTCGTGACACGAGTTTTGAACAGTTAATTTTAGGAGAAACGAAGGGACTGGGTGTGGATATAGTTTTAAATTCATTGTCAGAAGAAAAGTTGCAGGCATCCCTCCGTTGTTTAGCAAAAGGTGGCCGCTTCTTAGAAATTGGAAAGTTTGATCTGGTTGCCAATCATTCTTTAGACATGGAAATATTTCAAAAAGAAATTAGTTTTCATGGAGTTATGCTTGATTATGTGATCGATTCATCAGTAGACTTACAACTCAAACTCAAAAAGATCGTTGATAATGGTTTATTGAATGGCGCAATAAAACCATTGACCAGAATGGTCTTTACCAAAGACGAAATGGAGCAAGTTTTCAGATATATGGCGGCTGGAAAGCACATTGGCAAATGCATGATAAAAGTACGAGATGAAAATAAACCAGTAAATATACCCATACTTGCTTATCCGCGATATCATTGCCTGCACGACCGCAGTTATATTATACTTGGAGGTCTCGGTGGTTTTGGTCTTGAACTTACAGACTGGTTAGTATTGCGAGGTGCTAAAAATATTGTCATTGTATCTCGTCAAGGAGTGAAAAATAGCTATCAGAAAATGAGAATTGAACTCTGGGAAAGTTACGGGTGCCAAATCGTCGTTATCTCAAGTCGAGACGCATCAAAACAAGAAGACTGTGAATTTATCCTTGAAACCGCATTGAAACTGGGTCCTGTCGATGGAATTTATAATTTAGCAGTCGTTTTAAAGGATGCTATTTTTACAAACCGAACCCCCGAAACTTTTGAAGAATGCTTCCGAGGTAAGGCTGGGATTACGTAACAACTGGATGTGATCTCAAGGAAACTCTGCCCTGATCTTCGGCACTTCGTCGTTTTCTCATCAGCTTCATGCGGCCGTGGAATGGCAGGACAGACTAATTATGGAATGGCAAATTCAGTAATGGAAAGAATTTGTGAAAAACGTGCTGCAGAAGGATTGCCAGCATTAGCTATACAGTGGGGCGCAATCGGCGAAGTCGGCTTGGTCGCAGAAATGCTAAATCGTAATAAGGAAATCATTGTTGGAGGGACGTTGCCACAAAACATTACGTCTTCTTTACAGGAACTAAATGGGTTCTTACTGCAAAAGCACCCAGTTGTTTCTAGTTATATTGTTGCTAGAAAAAGAGCACAAAACGCAAGAGCTACCACATTGCTTGGTACCGTTCTAAATATTATGGGTGAGCTGGAAAAATAAATTGCTTTTTATGTTTTCATATTGGTTTCGAATTTCCATAAATAGTATTAATTAATCTACAACTTCTTGGATAATTTTTTTAGGTTTGCAACATATAAAAATGATTAGCCACCAAACGCCATTGACAGAACTAGGTTTGGATTCGATGATGGGTGTAGAAATAAAGCAAACTTTCGAGCGCGAATTCGATGTGTTTTTGACAGCGCAAGATATTCGTACTCTTAATTTTGCAAAATTAATGGAAATGGATACTGGAAAAAAAATCAGGATGGTCATAATCAGGAATCGTTGTCTGGTATGCAACTCCTAATTCACAGTATTGGAATTGAACAAATGAATGAGGAAATCTACCTAAAATTGGCAACACAGGAAGAAGCAGGTCGAAACGAAGTAATCCTTATACCTGGAATTGAAGGATATGGATCAGTATTTTCTTCTCTTGCTCCAAAGATGAAGTCTCCTTGCACGTGTTTACAGTTTGGTGCCAATAGTATGACCGCAGACAGTATCCTAACCATTACGCAGAAACAATTACCAGTAATTTTCGTTTTATATCTCTCACTGTAGGGTAGAGATTTCAACTGCGTAAAACATATTCGCCTCAGAAACCTGTCCCTTTTTTTTTAATTTTATCAGAATATGTCCTCAAGCCAGCTCTTTTCAATTATGCGTTAGGGCACCAAATTCGTAAATAGTCGAATCATTTGCACATAACTCAAAAATACTTTCTATTTAGATAAATATTATTTGCTATTTTCCTTTATTGGGTTCATTGTCACCGTTTGCTCAAAATTTGTAATTGGAGTGCATAGTTAGCAGATAAACAACACATTATTTTAGTATTATTGTTTCTTACTCCCCCCACCCCTACTAACTATGTTTCAGTTTTTCAAATTTGATATATATGTATCAATGTTTATAGAGGCATTTGAGGTTGCTGATGACTATTTTGCTGTCCACAATTTCATACATAAGACAGAAAATTATGTCAAATCATTCTCATTGTTATTTTAGTTACAAAAACTTCTTAACAGTTTTTTCGGATAAATTAATTTTCTCGTACTATAAACCTGGAAAAAATAAACCCGTACCATTCGAATCGTCCACAATTATCCTTTTTTACCATTTAATCATTCTCTAAGCGTGGTATACGAAAGTAGGAATTCGCATGGTATGTTTTAATTTTACCAGGTAAACATTAAATGTCAAACCATCTTAACATTTTCATTAAAAATTTCAGCATGTTTTCAAGATATACAAAGGACGTAAAGATTTCGTAATAGTTGGATACTCGTTCGGAACAATAATAGCAATAGAACTTGTTAGGATTTTGGAAGCGAATGGATTATCGGGTAAGTTAATCTTAATCGATGGATCTCCTGAACAAATGAAGATACTCAAGGACCGACAATTAACATCAAAAACTGACCAAGAATTACAAAATAATATCTTATTGGGTTTAATGGATATGCTTTTACCAAACCTCAGCCCACAGGTGAGTTCTATGCATAATTCAGAATACGCAGAATACGAAAAGCAATTCTGAATTATTGAAAATGATAATTTTCTTAAACTTTGAATTCCATTTGTTTATTTTTGTGAATAATTCCATGTTATAAATCATTCTAAATCCTACCGAGAACTATATTCTGGAATTCTTCTCTATACTTCAGGATATAAATTATACGGCACTATGTTCACTAAATCCAAATGAATCAGTGACATGAATAATTTAAATCATTTTGGATTTAATTTCTGTTTTATTGTCTTTTGAGGTCACAAGAATAATAAATAGCAAAGATAACACTTATTGTTGTTAAGACTTTGAAATTAAAAAGACATAAAAAAATAATATTTCATTGTAGTTCTAGCGAAGGGATTTATTTCGAAGTAATCTGGCACACCGGAGAATAATAAGAAAGCATTCGAAAATATTTCACGTTATCGTTCCCCAACTTGGAAAAAAATGAAGAGTTAAAAAAAGACGTAAAAAAATTAAAAATTTGTTTAAAAATGTTATTTTTCTATATGTAAAGGCGTCATCCAATCGAATCCAGCTTCTGGATCGGTGGCATAATGACTTGTACTTTACGAAGACGTGACGTCCGATCAAAAATTCAAAATGGCGGCTGCAATACGCAGCCATCATGACGGAACTTTTACGTTTTTGTATGTACCGCTTTTGCAAATGAATAATTTTTTATGAAAATGAGTGTTGGGGGTGTTTTTAGGTCGCAAATTTCGAGTTTGTTGTCCGATTTTTAAAATTCAAAATGGCGGATCATAAATGGCGGACTAAAATTGAAAATTTTCATCAATTTTTATCACATTGTGCATGCGAGGATCCATAGTTTTTGGGATCACAGATCACTAATACGTTATCCGATTCTCAAAATGCAAAATGCTGGATCCAAAATTCCGGACAAAAATGTGAAAATTACCATTGATTTTTATAAAATTTTGTATTGAAGGGTTTTTGGAATTCGAGACTATGTATCCGTTATCCGATTTTCAAAATTCATAATGTTAGACTGCATTTTAAAATTGTTCATCCATTTTATAAAATTTGGTTTTAGATTGATTTGGGGTTGTAGATCGTGAATCGCTGATTCGAATCGAAATTGGCTTTAGACAAAGGCTCTCCTTGACTTATTGTATAAGAAATTTCGCGCTCCACAAAAAAGGTTTAGTGCATTTTTTTGTTTATCTTGCACTGTTTTCGATACTGAAGCCTCGAAACGAAAAAATTATTATATAACTATTACGTCACAATCACTGTTACGTAACTGTGACACGTTTGAGGAGGAATGTAACTATTACGTAACTGTGACATAACTTCTATGATGATTGGGCATTTTTAATCTACAGATCGCCATTTTGAATTTTGAAAATCGGACAACGGATTCGTAATCTGCGATCCCTAAAACAGTCTGATGTATCATTTCATAAAAACGAAGAAAATTTTCAAATGTTAGTCCGCCATTTTCTATCCGCCATTTTGAATTTTTTAATTTTGACGACGAATTTGTAATTTGCGACCCAAAAACACCCCCTGCACTGATTTTCATAAAAAATTATTAATTTACAAAAGCGGGATTCGATTGGATGATCAAAAAATTACATTTTTAAAAATGTTTCCGAGTTTTTTCCTCTTCAAGACACCATATTGAAAAAACGGCTAAATTTATGAGAAAATGGAGATCGGATTCGAAAAGAACACACTCGAAAACTGTAGGATATGAGGTATCGTGCAATTTCATTATCTCGACATAAAAACTGTGACAATTTGTGCCGCTCGCGGCATTATCGGGTTAACCCATTATCGCCGACACTTTTTAAGCCAGCACTTTCACGTCGCTATTTCCAATTCGTTTGATGGAGAAAATATAACTGTGACATAGTGAATTTTGTCGAAAAAAGGTTGCGTTTTCCGGTGGTGTCCATGAAATTTTGAAAAAATTGAAATGTTCACGCGAAAATGAAGGTTTTTCGTAAAAAAAAAACAGGATTTTTTTTCAACTTTGATATTTGTCCAGTTTCCGGTTTAGAATCACTCTCAAATCTTTGTATATCGTGTACTTTTGGTCTAAATAATTTAAAGTATCGATGATTTATATAATTAATTTTGGTCCACAAAATTGAAAATGGCAGCCAAAACACCAAATTTTTTACTTAAACATTGCACATTAAAAAAATAAAAGTCTCAAAAAATTCTGAAAAAATTCTATTGCATTCTTTAATCGATATTGAACATTTTTCGTTCTTACAATTTTTTTCAAGAGTCTATAGTTCTCGAGAAATAAATTCTTGAATGTTTAAGTAAAAAATTTGGCGCTTTGGCCGTCATTTTCAATTTTGTGGACCAAAATTAATTATATAAATCATCGATACTTTAAGTTTAGACCAAAAGTACACGATCTACAAAGATTTTAGAGTGATTCCAAACCGGAAACTGGACGAAAATCGAAGTTGAAAAAAAAGTTTATTGAAAAAAATCATGTTTTTTTACGAAAACCTCCATTTTCACGTGGACAATTAAATTTTTTCAAAATTTCTTGGATACAGTCGGAAAGAGCAACCTTTCTTCGACAAAATTCACTGTATCACAGTTATATTTTCTCCGTTAAATGAATTGTAAATAGCGACGTGAAAGTGGTGTCTTAAAAAGTACCCTTGTCGGCGTCAGGTGAACATAACCTCAAACATAACACTGCGCATATATTCGTTTGTAAACACCAAATACATGCGAGAATAAATCGAATGTAACCAAAAAATCACTGAAAATTTTGCAGATAATCTCGTTTATTGGGTATTTAATAGAATTTATCCATATAATAACCATTTTTACTTTTTTTCTCGCGGTGAAAATGGAGCTTTTGCGAGGAAACTTCGAGAATCACACGAAAAATCACTCAAATCCACACAAATATCCAAGTTACTAATCAATAGGAGGGGGGGGGGGAGCAAACGCGAATTTGAATAATTTGTGCCCAACAAACCAAAAAGTATATGAAAAATCTGTGTACGATTTAGTACGAAATAAATCTTTTGCGTTTCAAAGACGTATTGTTAACGATTTGAATTACAATAACCTAAAAATTTGAGTAAATTGTTTTTTAGGTTATGTGCTATTATCCCAATAGATGAAAAAGAATTAAAACGAATTAAATACATTTTATTTTGGTTTCTTGACCATTTTCATTGAAATTCTTTCGTTCTAATGCGATATAAGACGTGAATAGAATATAAACATAACCTAAAAGACATTGATTCGCAGTTTTACATGAAAACACGAATTAAAATGTAATCAATTTCCCCGGAACTAAATAATAATAATATATTGTGAAGGCAAGCAATGCCTTTCATGGACGTAACATTTATTTTTCTTTTTTCTTTGTAACAAAAAATATATCAATAAAACCGACGCATTTAAACGAATTTTCCCGAATTCAAATATTCGGAAATCCACGCGAATATCCCAATAAACGAAAAAGTATACGGAATCGAGATTCTGTTTCTTTCTAGTGGCGTATTGATTATTCGAGATTCTTATTCGAATTTACACTATTTTATACGACCTGTAATACCAGAATTGAAATCATTCGATCTTATACGATACCGTATTTAAGGCATTACAAAAATTGATTTGTTGCGGCTTAGAATAGCTTTAAATTCTGTTAATTTAATCGAAGAATTGATTATATCGTTTTCCGTATTTCATAATTTTCGAAGAAATGTTCTGTTTTCTAGTTTTGAGTTTAAATCATTCGATAATCCAAAGTAATCGTTTCTTTGAGGTTATGTGCGCTTATGTATCGCGTATAATATCGGATACACTCGCATTCGTAACTGAAAGAGTGGGAAAGAAACAGACTTACTTCGTGTTTACCCGTAAAGTCCGAAAACGGCATAAATTCCAACCGTTTTTCAACATACGACTACAGATCCAATTCGCAGATGAATCTTAATTGAATTATATTTTCTGAAATATTTTTTCGTGCACTTTTCAATTCCGTCGTTATTTTTGCTCTATCTCTCTTAGATTTTTCAATATGGCGGCGTTTTCCTGGAAAAAAACATGTTAATTTTCAATTTTTATTTTGTTCAGTCGCGATTTACATTCAGTTAAACAGCTCAGCTTTGCTCCAAATTCTGTATCGGGTGGAATTTTTTGTTGTACTTTAAGGTTTTATTAGTATTTTTTAAAAATTCAAGATGGCGGTTGATTCGCATGTTGAGTTGTAACGAAATTTATTATTATTTTCTCAAAAATGATTGGCTTACAACAGAAGTTGGTATACTACAGCTTTCAACAACAAAGATTCCACAGAACTGTTGCATTAGTTATTGAGTCTTGTAAAAGTCTCATAAAAGTCCACTTTCTGCACCTTATACTCGCGAAATTTTGTCCGCCATATTTGATCTGCCATATTGGATCCACCATTTTGAATTTCGCAAATCTGATTTTAGATTCGAATTCAGTTACCTCAAAACCTGTAGTATACCAACTTCTGTTGTAAGCCAATCATTTTTGACAAAATAATAAATTTCGTTACATCTCAACTTGACCATCAACCGCCATCTTGAATTTTTAAAAAATACCAATAAAACCTTAAAGTACAACGAAAAATTCCTCCCGATACAGAATGTAGAGCAAAACTGAGCTGTTTAACTGAATGTAAATCGCGATTGAACAAAATGAAAATTGAAAATTAACACGTTTTCCAGGAAAACGCCGCCATATTGGAAAATCTAAAAGAGATAGAGCAAAAATAATGACGGATTTGAAAAGAGCACAAAAAATACTTCAGGAAATACAATTCAATTAAGATTCATCTACGAATTGGTGGAATTTATGCCGTTTTGGGACTTTACGGGTTAAATCGTACACAGATTTTTCGTATACTTTTTCGTTTGTTGGGACACCACAAGAAAGAAACAGAATGCAAAATACCCTGAAAACACAAAAGTAACATTTATGTAACAACTATGTAACATTTATGTCACAAAATATCGATTCCGTATACTTTCTGGTTTGTTGGGTGTACAACTAAACAAAATTTCTTGGAAGTAATGAAACCGCGTAAATACACCGACAAACAAAAAGTTCTTCTCTTGAAAAATCACTTGGAAGTAGGACTTCTCTTATTCTAATTGCCTTTCTTATTCTAAGTGTCCAACCTCTCTTATTCTAATCATTCCTAAGTCTTCTCCCACTATTACACGAAAAGTCAACGAAAAATATTGTCCACGAATCACAAGCTTGCAAGCAAAGTAAGTGGTGGTAAGGGGAAAATTAGAATAAGAGAGGTCGCCGCCATTTTGAAAAACTTTACTAATTAGAATAAGAGAGGTCCTACTGTACAAGTTCCGCTTCTGATGAACAGAGGTTAGGAAATGTTTTTACATTTCATCTTCATTGTACATTTCTTGTACACTTACGATAAAGTATATACAAAGCTCTTTTTGTACACTTCGTGTACACCCAGATTTTATTCGTGTCAATAGCAATACATTTTACCAAATTTTCATTATTTGTATAAAGTGCAACTTCCCAGATAACATTGAGTGCAGACTCACGATGGGCTCACGACGTGAATTCACGAAATGATGTCATTGTGCAGCCCTCATGATGGGCAGTTCCGTGCTGCACATGCACGTTTCTCACCTCCGAATCACAGTGAATTCACGCGTGATGCGCATTGTGAGTTCATCGTGATTGGCATCTGAGTGACATGCGCATGCGCATAGGTGCATTACTTGAGCCCCGTTATCTCTCTTCGAGCAAGGCGCCACCTACACGAAAATGTCGCCCGGCATTTACCGGCATACATTACACTTACACATGAGTGACACACGTGCGTTTTCTTGTATTTATTTATTAACAAAGTAAATGAAAGTTATTTATTCCTAGAAGGAAGTGACAATTAAACTTTTATTAATGCTTGAATATATTTTTTTTAGGCCCGGATTCATAGTTGTAAATTCAACTTAAGTTCGTTTTTTTTCTCGTTTACATTATCGTCCATGTCAAAGTTGTACGATGGTAAAATGGCATCACATAACTTTCAAACATAAAAAGCAAAATACAGTAGATCTGGACAACACCAAAGTACATAACAGAATGATATAATTACTGATTTGTCAGTTTGAGGTTAAGCTGCAATTCACGACTATGAAGCCCAGCCCAAGAGTATTCAGAATAAATTATAATGACACATATCGTAATTGAAGTCCCCATGATCCTTTCAAAACATAATAATCTATTTTATTTTATAATTCTTTCGTATTAATCAAAAGAATATCTCCTATTACTTATTATAGATTTTCATGCGGCAGATTTTTCTACACGAGGACTCATAGTGAGCTCATCATGAGAAGCATTTCACGTGAAATCACGAGCGTGATTTCACTGTGTGACGCAATACCCGTCCGCATTACGCAGCGTTCATGAATTCATCCGTGATAGAATTTCTCACGCGTGAATTCATCGTGATTTCATTGCGATATCATTTTGTTATCTGGGTTGTTAAATAATTCTTTTCACTTCATTACTTACCTGTAATTCACAGTTACTTTTGGATTTTCAAAAATGCAAAAACTGGGAAGATAAATTAGAATCCTTTATATTCCGCATCAAATCAAACACAAGTGGAATAAACATATCAGAAGAAGTACAACGAAACACATGTACTGCAATATACCGACGATTTTTGTCTCTGAAAGAATATAACATTTCGGAATTGGCCCCAATTAATGCGCCTATCACTCTTCTGAGACCAACCGAACCTCTCTATTTGTCCACTAAAGAAGACTATGGGCTTACTCAGGTAATGTCCGTTTTATTCTATATTATTTTATTTAATAAATAAAAAACATCTTTTCCAGGTAACACGAGGAGAAATAAAAATTCACTACGTTGAAGGAAATCATGTAACAATGTTGAACAATGACAAAACTGCAGCTGCCATCGATGGTGATTTCATAGCGGAGATTAATCTAATCGAAAATCCATAGCGACGAACGAAATGTAAGAAACCCAACGGGCACGAAGGACCCAAATGTTTCTAAAACGTTTTTTAGAATGTTCCAAAAATGTTTCTAAAACGTTTTATGTCTGCAACATGGATGAAACGTTCCGTAAAAATATATATTTTGCAATAACTTTTACAATTCTTAATGAATTTGCATGAAACTTCGTATACCAAGATATTTTGGGTCGCTGAATCCGAATCTGTCGTCAAAATGGGAAAATTCAAAATGGCGGATCCAATATGGCGGCTGTAAATTTGCTAAATTTATTAAAATGTGCGGCTCACATTTTTCTTTATACGGAAAACTGAAAATTGTTACTCGGGGGTTTTCGGGGTCGCTGATTACGAATCTGAAGTTAGATTTTGAAAATTCAAAATGGCGGATCCAAGATGGCCGACCGAAATGCGAAAAATTACCCAAATTTTATGAAACTGGGCTCTCGGGGGTTTTCGGGGTCGCTGATTATAAATCTGAAATCAGATTTTGAAAATTCAAAATGTCGGTTCCAAGATGGCCGACATGAATGTAAAAAATTTACTTGATTTTGATGAAAGTTGGTACTCGGGAATTTTTTGGGTCGCTGATTGCGAATTTGAAGTCAGATTTTGTAAATTCAAAATGGTGGATCCAAGATGGCCGACATAAATGTGAAATATTACTTGATTTTTTAAATGATTAATTAAATGTTAAATGATATATTTTAGGAAAAAATTGAACCAGCTGTTTAAACAGCTGAAGTGGTTAAAAGAATGATCAGGTTAATAAAACAGGTATAAAAATAAAACAAAACAGAATTTCAAAATATAAACGTTCTACACTCTTTTATCAAGCATCGTGTCACATTATACTTACAATTTCAAACATTCCTCATACACCTGTTCGCAATAGTTGGTGTGATACTATTTATCTTATTGAAGACTTGCAAAAACCTTCTAAAAACACTCACACTCTGCACTCGATTCACTTTTCCTTTTCTGCAGGTAACGATACACACTTTCTTTCATTCTTAACGAATGACTTTTAAAGGGATGCTCTACCGTCATTTAAACCGAAAGTTTCATCTGATTTTTCTTTTAAACTTAGTGAAACTATCAGAAATGTTGAAATATAAGCTTCCCTTTAAAATATTACATAATATGCATTAAAAACATAATAATCATGTATCGCTACTTTGTACGAAAAAGTCACTAACATAAAGATAAAGATTACGTTCGAATTATAATTTCACTTATAAGTCCATAGGCTCAAGATTTGCAGCAATATCCATCGATTGATTCAAATTCGGAATATTATTGTTGTTGTTGTTCATGTTGTTATTGTTGTTGTTATTATTAGCACCATCGTTGTCCTCGTTCAGTCTTGGAGTATCCCTGTTCGGTAAAAGACGTAAATGTCTACTCGGAGGCTCCCACAGCACCAAGGCCATGGAAGGCCTCTCCCTACAATAAAATATATCATAAACAAATCGAAATCTTCAGAAAATATATACGAAATAATTTATACGCACAGTTTTGTTAATAAGGCAGGAGGAATAAGCGGTTCTTGTTGAATCTTTTTCAGCTCGTCAGACAGAACTAACCTTGGTTGTCCAGATTCGACTTGATTCGATTCTAAGTCTATGTCTATCATTTGGTCAGACTTGTTTCTCAAGTTTTGAGCCAGTTGGGGATTTTGTTCGAAGGAATTAGGACTAATATATAATTCTTGAAAACTGGCAGCCATTTTTTCTTCAGTTATGAATTGTTTCGCTGGTCGTCTATTATAAAATGTTACTTAATAAAAAGAAATGTGTAATTGTTCAAACGATACTTACGAACTGACAATGTCGGGTACATCCAGCTTTCGTTTGTGGTGAACAGCATGTCCGTAGTGTCCCTGTGGTTTCTCTCCTGTGAACCTCACTAAGTCAGGTTGCTGCATCGAAGGAAGTCTCCAAGGCATTGTCAACGGTGGTATTTGAGGCATGTGCAACCAAGACGTACCTTCTTGCGTCGGGTTTTGCGATTGAGGGATTATATGCTGAAATATGGACTGGGGTGTGTGCAGATTCGCGCCACCCATTACATTCTGCACCGACGGACGTATCGAAGAATAATGAGCACACATTCTTCAGATTAATGTAACTCAAAGATTGCAAAAACCGATCCAATTTGTGTTAACTTTGTAAACGTAAAGGTTCAACGTAATAAACGTTTGATATTTTTTCGAAATATGACAATCCTAAAGATACATACCTTCAGAGATTGTATGTTATTTTAATTGAAATGTGTGTTTTTGAAAAGATTCTTTTTACATTACACTTTTTGAGTGATCAAATGTTGTAAACAGTATTTATACATCAAGCAATGAAAATAAAACATCAAATTTTATAAGTCGGAGCCATTCAACGAGACTCGTTATATTTTCAATTCGTTTGAGACGTTTTTATTCATCTTAGTAAAAGTTTAATATTCCGAGTACATGAAAAACACTGCTGGTGTCGGACAAAAGAAATCGGAGTAGAAAGTACCAAAGGCAAATGTCAAGAGTACTTGTGTGTACTTTTTGCACACTTTTGTTACTTCTCGTTCACATTCTAATTCCTTTTACTTTGTGCCTTGGGCCATGGACTATGCAAACGTATAGATGCATGAGAGGTGTAGCCTTTCTGAGGTTGCGCAGTAGTGAAACGAAACAACCAATCAGTGCTGGAGCTATTCTGCTTCGCCTGAAAAATACACTGAAATGTGTCGCCAATGTTGCCAATGTTATTTGACTTTTTCGATATGAAATACTATAATATCATGTTGTTGCAATTTCCTATAAATTGATTCTTAATTGACTAAGTTTTCATGAATATAGGCTAAATTTAAAATTCATTTTTTATTTTAAAACGAGCGTTGGAAACTTGTCAAATTTTAACAAAAATTGCTATTTAATGCATTTCTTTGCAGTAAAGTAACATAAAAATATAAATAATTTTTTGCAACGCTTTAAAAATTACTTTCAACTATGCTTTTAACCCATTAAGGTCTAAACGGACACATTTTGAGAATCAGTTTAAACGTCGATAATTTGTATATAAAAGTATTTGGAACAATTTTACTCCCACTATTTCTGACGTAAAATTGTATGCTCTTTCAGAATCTTTTCATAAAATTTCGATAAAATGAAAAGCAAAGAACTTATACACGTTTTTTTTTGTAAAAAAACATGGTTTTTAAAAATTTATTTTTCATTCTAACATCCCTTTCACCTGGAAATTGCAAATTTTTTAATTTTCAAAATCCAAAAAGTGTATCAATACATTGTGATAAAATTTGAGAAGGTTCTTTAACGAATTCTAAGACATTTTTTGTTATTATTATATATATATACACATTTAAAAAATTTGTTAAGTTATAAAAAGATTTTTGAGCATCTAGGCGCCATTTTGGACGTCTTCATCTTGAAATTCAAATTAGAGCACGGTACGTTTTAATCCTAAGGATCCATGGACGCGATATTTTCACCTTAGACATGATTCCCAATGCAATTTTCAGGTGAAAGTGATGTTTTTTTTTTTTTTTTATATTATTTTACGTCGACTTTTGTGAACCCACATGGGACTAAATCGCGACGGGACCTACAGTTTATGAAGGTTGAATTCGAACCATCTGAGCTTTGGCGTTATTAGAGAAAGTGATGTTAAAATGAAAAATAAATTTTTGAAAACCATGTTTCTTTACAAAAAAACGTGTATAACTTTTTTGAATTTTCAAAAAAACCAAAAAGTGTATCAATACATTGTGATAAAATTTGAGAATATTCTTTAACCAATTCTAAGACATTTTTGTTCTTAGCAAATTTACTCTAAAGTCTATAGTTTTCAAGAAAAAAATTTGTTAAGTTTTAAAAAGATTTTTAGCTTCTAGGCGCCATTTTGGAAGTCGCCATCTTGAAATTTAAATTAGAACACAGTACGTTTTAATCCTAAGGGTCCTGGACGCGATATTTTCACCTTAGACATGTTTCCCAATGCAATTTCGAGGTGCAAGTGATGTTAAAATGAAAAACTAGTGTTGTGGTGCCTAGCTCGCTTCGCTCGCTCAGAAACTTCGACCCAGTGGAGAGTCGGCTATTCCTTAATACTCGTTCGTTTACTAACAGCTTTTAATTATATTATAAAATTATATCGATATTTGGGGGTCCAATAATATTTAGGTCCAAGTGGCTTCGATAGATATGTTACAACAATATAATGTTTCTTATACGTATGAAAATTGAAAATGATTAACAACTATGACCTATGGACTGAATCGACGTAAAGTTGAAAATGAGTATTTTCAAAACTTCGACCCCGACGACAGGCCAGCCGAAGTATTAATAAATAAAAGTTGCAAAACACTTACTCCATGCACTTGTATTGTAATAGACTATTCGATGCATATTACATGTTTACTGTGTTTTACTAATTACTGTCTGTATCATTATGATCTTATATATATACAATATATATACATATAATTCGTCAAAGATATCTTGAAAGTGTCGAAAAGATCTATGACGGATATCGTATGGATATCTATAAGACATCTTTTAGATATATCGAAATAGTTATTTTCGTATCAAGGGCGTAAAAGGACTTATGCGCCCGTAGGTGGTCACCGCGCCCGAGGAGCTGGCAAAGACTACCCCTGGGGGGTAGGGGGTCGAAACTTCAAAATTTGATGAAAAACTATAGGGTCATTTTTTTCCGAGGTGGCCAAATTCAATACTTTTTCAGACAATAGTCACAAGCATTTTAAACTAGTTTTTGTGGCATTATCGTTGACTTTAGGAAGAAAATGCATAGAACCTTTTTTTGTAGAGAATTTAATGGTCTAACTTTTTTGTCTAAAACATCTGTCAATAAAATTTGTATTTTTACAAAATAAATGCAAAAAACTACAAAGAACCCTAATTGTGGCTAATGTTTTTTTTAGTAACGGTTAGATGGATCTGCGCCAAAATCTAATCAGATCTAAGTTATGCCAATAAGACACGCATTAAAAAAAAAGAATTATCCCGATACGTCTACCCATAAGCGAGATATCGTGGAGACAAAATTCTGCACACGGACGGACGTACAAGATAACGGACGCCAATTTTTTTATTGTTGATTTGGGTTCCTTAGGGTTTGAAACGTCGACATTTGATGAAAAACTATAGGGTAATTTTTTGGCGGGAGCTGCAACAAAGGCATTTAAATGAATTCGAATTTTCAATGCTTCTGAATGCATTTCAATGCACATCTGCATGACAAAAAAAACATTAAAATGCATTAAAATTTCTAATGCTACTGAATGAATTTTAATACATTTTTATGGACAGAGAATGGATTTATATGCATTTATATGTATTAGAAAATTCCCAATGCCTGCGAATCGTTTTTCGATTACTGGGACTATAATTTTGAATTCAGATTCATGTTCAGCGACCCAAAATACGTCGGAAAACATATTAATAAAATTTTTTCCGGGTGACGTAGTCTTTCGGAAGGTTTACCATTATTTCTATTAATTCAAAAATGCGTGAACCTCGGGGGTGCTTACGTCCGGGGGCCCCCCCCCCCCCCCAGACTCCCCGATAGTGTACTAACCTAACCTCCAACCCTAAATATATGTGTGTCCATTAAATACACCTTAAGGCCTGACCACAATGAGCAAGTAAGACGTAAAACGTGAACGTAAGATTTTATCTTTATTTATCTCATGGCAATAATAAAGGGGGCAAATATTCTTATGTACGTTCATAATCTACGTTTACTTATTTATTGTGCTCAGGGCCTTACATTTGGCGTTCTTATAAACAACGGGGAAATCCCTCTCTCTGCACCACTAGAGTTGTTGAACATCATACCTTGCAGAAACACATTATGGCCATTTTTATCGCTAATTTATGAGCGTACCGTTCACATTTTTATAGAGAATTTTCTGCTCTACATTTTTTGTTTGAAACATTGTTTCATACCATTTGTATTTTTCAAAATAAACTCAAAAAGCTAGAAAAAACCACGTTTTTTGTAGTTTTGCAGTAATCAGGAGGCAAAAATACGCCGAAAAAGTATCTTTCGAAGGGTATAGCAACGTTAACGACACTATCAATAACTACATTAGTTAAATTCAAATAATTTTGTAACTGATCAATTTAATTTTTAACTTTTTTATAAGCACTATCAAACATTGCTAATTAATATATTAATTTTTATATTATTAAAAATGTCTTCTACACAAGATGAAACATTCAGAGAGTCAATGTGGAATAAAATTCCTTTTTATTTGTAAGGTCATATATGTTACACATGACCAAGAACAATCTAATTAATTTAACTCGAAAATATTCGAGAAGCTAAAATTGATTTTCCCCGAATATGATAAAATATACAAAAATCTTTAAATATAAATCGAGCAATTAATGCCTTTCTAGTTCACGAATTCTAGTAAAATTTCACTTTCCGGTACATGTTCAATCCTCGAAACTTCTTTATTTATTGTTTGATTACCTGTAATATGTCAGAAAGCCTTTAAGCAATCTTCAGGTAGTTTTAGTACATTTTGTTTCACAGGTGGTGACAATAATCATGGTACAGTAGACGTTCAATATAAGAACCATCGCTATAAGAACCGATCGGTAAAAGAACACTTTTTTTATCTTTACAGTGCCTATGAACATTCCAGATGTATCCCCTCCGTACACTTTTTGCTGGTATGAACCGTTCCGCGCATTCCGTCGAGTTCGCCTATATATACACACATATACATACATACATATATACATACATACATATATCGTCAATTCTGTACATTTCAAAAGTTTGGAGTAGGTCTGGTTATGTTAACTCGACACATCACTTAATGTTTTTAAACAAACTTTACAATTTCTTTTGCCAAAAAGGAAGTATTACGATAAATAGATTTGTTACGTACCAGTCCTGAAAAGGACTTATAGTAACAATTACATATTAAATACACTGGAGTTTTAGGTTTGAACTGTTTATTTATAAAGTACGTTACGCGGGACGTACATAAAAAATATATCCGAATCGAGGGTGGTAGGTTTCGCGGAATCGTTTAAGTCGCGGTCTTAGTCCGAGATTTTAATGGACTCTGTCACGGATGGAATTTGACTGAATGGCCTATGAATTTCATCGACCAGGAAACCTCGGGAAAACGATAAGATATCCCGTAGGTACGTGGCTCTAGCTCGTGATGGGCCGCTGGACTCGAAGAGAGCCTGATAAGACTTTCGTAAGAAGTCTGAAAAAGTTCTCGTGTTTCGAGATCGGATGTGTATTTAGATATCGTCTATACGTTTGATGCGTCGCTGTCGAAAGAAAGCGGCGAATCGAACTAGATCGATTAAATATTTAATTAGGCGTTTATCGCCGAAAATATGTTAACGTGATGTTCCGATAGTGTCGTAAACGGAAATGCTCCAACAGCCCATCTCGGTATCTAAAGCTGAAGTTTACGGAAATCGTTGTTTGTCCGGAACAACTATTATTACATTAGAATTACACAATTATGATTATATTAGAAGATGGCGCAGCCACGTACGTGACAGATTAATTACTAAGTCAATATATAAACGGATCATTAAAAATAAAACATTAATTATTAAAAATTTTCTATAATTAATTGAACCTTGATTTGGCCAATTTGTCCTCCGTCATTACTGCAGCAACGTATTCTGCCATACTACCTATCTCCAGCAAATTATCCGAGGTTATATCCCACCGAGTCATCAGCCACTTGTACAAGTTACGAGCTCCTTCGTAAGCTTCGATTGCTGACACTTGTGCCGGCTCTTTAGTATCACCTGCTTCGTCACAGTTTTCATTGTTTTCAGTCTCCAATCCATCTCCCGTCTCTTCATCTTCATTATCCATTTGATCGTCTCTCATTTCAGCTGTCACCTCCTCTATCGTCTGAACCTTCCAGCCTGGATCACGAATATCACTGTCCAACCATTCGGTTATTTCTTCAGCAGACAGTGGTACTTGCATGGCGTGAGATGCCAACTCCATAATTTCATGAACTGAATTTTCTTCGTCACAATTTGATTGAATATCTAAAAGATTCTTCCATGCATGGTGTAACGTATCTTTTGTTACACTATTCCAAGCCACCGAAAGGCTTTTCATGCAATCTACAAGATTCCATTTTTTCACAAAATTCAAATAATTTGCATTAATTTCGGTGGATTCTTGTTGAATAAAAAATTCTCGAAGATAGGATTTTTTGTAGTGCCTTTTCATAGCTACTATTACTCCTTGAACCATGGGCTGGATTAAGGATGTTACGTTGGGGGGTAAAAATTTGACAATACAGCAAGAATCCACTGCGTTTAACTCCTCTGCACTCGGGTGAGAAGGAGCGTTGTCAAGAAGTAATAAAAACTTTTCATTGGGGTCCAGCATTCTATCTTTAATGGTTGGAAGAAAAATATTCGTAAACCACAGCATGAATGTACTTTTATCCATCAAGCTATTTTTTTGATGCGTGTAATTTATTGGCAAAACTTCCAACCCTTCGAAGTAACTAGGTGACGCAAATTTCCCAACCATAAGAAGGGGGATTTTATGGTCACCTGAGGCATTGGCGCAATTGATTAACGTCACCCTATCCTTCGCCACTTTGAATCCAGCAACATTTTTTTCGCAGCGCGAGGCCATGGTTTTCTTTGGGAGTTGCTTCCAATTCAAGCCGGTTTCGTCAGCGTTATAAATATGGCTAAATTTTATATTTTCTTCCCTTATGAAAGTTTGGATTTCTCTACAAAACTGTGCTGCACCATCTGAATCTGCCACTAATTTTTCACCATGAATCCCGATATGCCTAATATTAAATCGAGCTTTGAATTTTTGAAGCCATCCGGAACTCGCTGTAAAGGTAGTCTTGCCAAATAAATTTTCATTGATTTTTAAGGCATTTTCTTGCAGTAGGGGTCCAGATATTGCAATTCCAGCTTCCCGGTTTTGGCAAAACCAGCTGTACAAAATCGTTTCCATCAAGGAACCTTCCGCAGCTGAAAATCGTTTCGACTGTTTCTTCGGATGTTTATGCAACAGAAGTTGGTTCCTGTCAAGAATCACAGTTTTCATTTTTAATATTTTGGCGATTGTCGATCTTCCTACTCCGTACAAATTGGCGAGCTCTTGTTGTTTGTGCCCATTATCTAACTGTCGAATTATTTCGACTTTTTGAGGAAAAGTTAAACTTTGCCGTTTTTTCGCTGAAAATATATTATAGAAATAAAAACGTGCATTGCAAACTACGAAATGTATCATTGTTAACGTTTTCACACTCACTAGTAGTACTTGGGTATTGATTTTCAGACATGTTGATGAAATCGAAAATAAAATCGGAGATATGTATTTATGCACACTCAAATCGAGTAGGTTATGTTTACTTTTTCCACAAGACTGGATGAACATGAAACGCTTGGAACAGACCGGTCAAAGAGAAATGCTGAGGCAAGAGAAGGGGAAGCATCAATTCACCTCCAATGGTTCTTATATCGGCGCTTGACGGGGAAGCTCGGAACGGACGTACATATAGTTCCATAGTTCTTATATCGAGCGTCTATTTAAATGCATTTACGCTCCACACCGGATTGGTAGGTACAAATGTTGTCAAGTGGGTCACTTGTGCATCACGTGATTATTCCTCCCCCAGCTGCGCAACGATTCACCTTACACACTGTAAAAAAAGATTATGTGAAATTACTACTCTGAGAGTAGGTAATCTCTATAACCTAGTCTGAGAGTAGTAAAATCCCTAGAAAGTTGTAAATATTACAGCAAATATGTAAATTTACAGCGATTGTCAACAGACTTGAAATTGCAGGTTAGAATTTACAATTAATGTAGTAAAATTACTGTGTTTATAGTAAAATCACACCATTATAGTGAAATTACAGTGCTGTAATAAAATTACAATATCGGTGAATTTTTCCCATTTTTTAGGTTAAATACACTATTGGTGCGTGCAATATATATGTATTAAATACTAAATTGTATTATATAATATAATATATGTGAATGTAAAAAATATTGCAATTTGTTTAAGAATTAATTAAATAGTAAATTAAATAATAAAAAAATAAAAATAAAAATAGTTTTTAGGAATGTTTTAATAAATATTATTTATCATACAATAGCATTTGTAATATAAAATTCAACCTAACAAACAACGATTCGTATATAGTTTTGCATTTAACGACAATAAACAATACATGTAAATAGTCACTTTACAATAAATTTGGTTCATAAAACTTCACTCGATTTAACAGTTTGTAGTTTACGAAGTAACGTGTACACTTTTTCGGTGACAGCTTGATTTTTACCCCTGCTTGCGTCTTCTGAATAGATTTGGAGCCACTTCATTTGTGCATATTCAAAAAAGTGGGGAACATTGTCTGGCCACGTTTTATTAAATACAAAATACGATGCCAATAGCATCATGATCGCTTCCTGGATTCCTTGAACGGGGTCTAAAATCATGGTATCTAATCCATGACATATTACATTTATACAATATTACAATTATAATAAAAATAAATCCATCAAACTTAACCTCAATATACTTGTAAAGAAACTTCATTTTATTTGGTCAAATAAATATGTAGCATATGATTTTTATACCTCTGCACACGTTTGATGGGATAAAAAATATCTTCACATAACAAATAACCGAAATCTTTACGAGAAATTCAAACAAGTATATAAACATCAATGATGGCTGCCGAGTCACGCGCGAAATGGAAAATATTACTAGAGAAATTGTATTTTTAACATTGTCAGATGTAATTTCACATTCAAACAGTAATTTCAAAAAGTGTAAAATTACTGCTTTCAGAAGTGGTAATTTATATAACCTACTCTCAGAGTGACAATTTCACAATATTTGTAGTGCTATTACAGTTTTGGTGTAAAAATACTAGTGATTTTGTACTTTTACACCATTCAAAGTCGTAACTCGGGTGTGTAATTTCACACTTGTGTTGTGATTTTACGAAACCATTTTTTACAGTGCACTATGGTCCCAAGGACGTCTTAAAGACCATCTGGAGACAAAAAGACGTCCTTCGAACGTCCTAGAGACATGTGTCCTATAGTTTGGTTCCGAAATCCTTTACAGTTATTTACTCGAGCGCCTCTAGTGGATGGAGTATCAAACTTCATATACGGCAACTTTGAAAAGTTCCGAAATTTGTGGAACATTGTAGAAAAATCTAGAAAACTTGTGAAAGTTCTTCATTTTTTGTGAATTTTATTTGAAAAATACTCAAGATATCTTCGTTTCTTTCAGACGTACGTATATTTTAATGTCTATATAACTATTTCTCCACATTTTCCTACAATTCATAAAATGTAAGATGAACTTTGGATATTGTAAAATTTCGCAAATTTCATTCGATTAATATCTATTATTTCTGTTTTATAATATAAAAAGTTATTAAATTATTTAACTCCTTGCAATGTGCAACATATTTTGTATAACCAACAAAATTTGGCAATTTAGAAAGTGAAAATGTTAATCAAACTTTTTCATAATTTCTATTCCTAAAAAAACGTAACAAACAAAATTAAAAGTCCAATTTTCTCTCGTAATCAAACTCCATCCACTTACAATAATGATAGGGTAAGAAAAGAAAGGATTGTTTAAAAAAAACAATTCGAATTGGCCAAGAAATAAAAATCTATTTATTTTCGAAATAGAAGAATATACAAAATTTCTAGTAAATTTAACAACAGGATTAACCTGAAACAGGAGCGATATTTGATTGGAAATATACTAATGAAACAGCTACGATATAAGAAAATATTTCATCCAAGTAATTGACTTAGTGCTTGTACCTTAACATACGCATATATCCGACTCAACGTGAAATAAAATAACACCTACGCATCTAATTAGAAAAGTATTTCACTTCACAAAATGCCTATTGATATACTTAACATTAACGTAACATTTTTGGTCCGGTAGGATATTGCTAGTCGTAACTATAGCCTTTTCGTAACGGTTTGCACCCAACTACTTGCGAGTAGTTGTAATTCAATCTTTTAATGTAGAGTTTCGTCTAAAAATAACCTATGTAATAAGTTATGTAGTTTCGCTATATTATACAGTATTCCCTTGGCAAACACTATTTAGAAAATAACGAATTTTACTACATTGGTGCAAACCGACAAGGCATTCAACAGGTTCAACTATTTTTTTTTCTTGTCTAGAAACGTCGATTATGACATTGATATGTATATCACTTCTTTAGCTTAGAGTTTATAAAAATGTATTACGATCGATGGACCTGACTGTTCGATGTCTTGTCCAGGGTACGAGTCTTTCGTTGAAGTCGATCTTCCAACAGATGTCGACAACTTTTAATACTTGTCACACAGTACGCTACTTTCATTCATTATTTCTAGTAAATTCCTAAATCACAATATATATCGCAAAGTATAGATGTCGAAGCTTACGAAAATGTACTTAACATAGATACGTAACGTATCGAAATGAAGCTCGTGTTAAGACAATTCGTTGGTGCATTGTTTCCTTTCTTCCTCGACTTTTTGCCTTGTTCGATTGAAAGCTTCCGTTTTGAGGAAGTCTACGGTCTTGTAAACTGTTGCGCTTGGCGAAGATTGCGCCGGTGTCATATTGGAAGAGATAAAACCTTCAGACTTCTCCAAGTCAAGGTCAAGATATTGCAATACGACCGTCTTTCGATTTGATGCAGGAATAAACATATTATCTTCCTGATAATAATAGATCTGTAATATTATTTTCTCAATTAAATCACGTATCGTTTTACTTTTAACCCATTAACGCCTGAAATGGCATTGTTTATACTTCATTATCAATCAAGTATTTCATATCAAAATCGAAGTTTGAAAACAATTGAAAGGTACATATCCTATTGTTTTCGAGGTCGCTCTTCAAGATTCCGAGGTCAAAATTGAGTTTCAGCCATCAGGAATTCCAATATGGCGCCGAACTTTTAAAAAAATTCCAAAAAATTGGGAATTATTTATTCCTATCAATTTTTTTCGAGCTATTAGAATATTGGGATTCTATTGAAACTCTGAACAAAGGTCAACAAAATACTTCAATTTTAAGGAAAAATTTTACTTTTATACCCCACATCATTGTAATGACCTCAAAATGTTCTTAGAATTAATCGAGAAATATAGTGGAATTTTTTCAGATTTTTGTGATGACATTTTGAGAAATTTTTTTTCAAAATTTTTTTCAAAATCATAATTTATTTATGAAAAATTCTGAAAAAAATTTGGTGTATTCACTTATGAATTCTACGAGTTTTTTGTTTGCAATTTTTTCCAAAAGTTAATAGTTTTTGGGGGGAAAAAATCCTAAACTATAATATTTAAAATTCATTTCCTCGAAAACTATCAACTTTTCGAAAAATTGCAAAGAACAAATAACTCTTAGAATTCATCAGAGAATACACTAAATTTTTTTCAGAATTTTTTGTAAATAAATTACAATTTTGAAAAAAATGTTGAAAAAAATGTCTCAAAATGTTATCAAAAAATTATGAAAAATTTCCACTATATCGCTTGATGAATTTTAAGAACTTTTCATTCTGGGCATTTTTTTTAAAAAGTTCGTAGTTTTTGAGTTAGAGCGTCCAGAAATTTCTCAAAGAAATTTTCATTGTTGACGCCATTTTGAGGTCGTTAGAATGATGTAGGGTATAAAAGTAAAATTTTTCCTTAAAATTGAAGTATTTTGTTCACCTTTGTTCAGAGTTTCAATAGAATCCCAATATTCTAATAGCTCGAAAAAAATTCCCAATTTTTTGGAAATTTTTTTCATATTCGGCGCCATATTGGAATTTCTGATGGCTGAAACTCAATTTTGACCTCGGATTCTTGAAGAGCGACCTCGAAAACAGTAGGATACGCACCTCTCAATTGTTTTCAACTTTGATTTTGATTCGAAATACTTGATTGAAAACGAAGTATAAAAATTATCATTTCATGCGTTAATGGGGTAATAGAGTAACTTACTTCTTCTTGACATTGATTAGTTTCGGTGGATGAACGGGTCGAGCGTAATGAAATTGGACTAGGTACTGCTTTCACTTTTCCTCTTCCTGGTGGTGAAGTTAATTTTAATGGTCCTAAAGTATAAAAATTATAGAATAAATTTATGCAAATGTAGCTCAAAATTTATTCAAAGTTAACATTTATGCACTTTACTAAATCTAATCCAGTGCAATTTCAGTATCAGATTGATGGGATAGATTTAGTTCGTTCTGTGACGATTAGGGACTTAGGTGTCACTTTTGATAGTTCTTTAACTTTTTCGAATCATTTAGAATATGTTATAAAAGTAGCCAACAGAAGTTTAGGTTTTCTTTTTAGATCAACGAAGCTTTTCACTGACTGTCAGGCTATAATTCACATTTTCAAAAGTATAGTTCTTCCCCATTGTATATATCAGGGTGAGTCAAAATTTTAGAATGTTAAAAAATCGCACGGGCTCAAGTGGAAATCGATAGGAAACCAAAAAATAAAACTTTTTTTCCCTCTTAGTAAAAATCGTTTAAAGGTCATTTAGAGGTGACTCAAAGCGGTTAAAGTTCGGCATTTGATTACGAATCCGGTGTCAATTTTGAAAATTCAAAATGGTGGCTCGAATATGGCAGGCGAATTTTTACAAAATTGATCGGTTTCGTTTGAAACTTGTTGTTTGTGGGTTTTTGTGGTCTCTGATAACGAATCTGGTGTAAGTTTTTCAAAATTCAAAATGGACGATACAATATGTCGGGCGAATTTTTAAAAAATGGATCGGATTCGTTTGAAATTTGTTACTGAGGGGTTTCAGGGGTCTCCGATTACGAATCCAACATTTTTTCAAACTCAAAAATCGATGGAAATTTAAAACGAAATCTATTATTCGATGAAATAATTGGTGGATTATGGACTTTTTTATGTACTATATTTCAAAATGAAATTTCGTATTACTTCGTCCCAGACCGAAGGTCAAAAAAATTGCACTATTGTTTTTCATCAAATGTCGACGTTTTAGACGGCATTTTGAATTCTGAAAAATTGACACCAGATTCGTAACCAGCGACCCCGAAAAACCCCCCGAGTAACAAGTTTCAAATGAATCCGATCAATTTTTTAAAATTTCATCCACCATATTGTGTCGTCCATTTTGAATTTTGAAAAAATTACACCAGATTCGTTATCAGAGACCAGAAAAACCCTCAAATAACAAGTTTCAAACGAAAACGATCAATTTTTTTAAAATGCGCCCGCCATATTGGACCGCCATTTTGAATGTTGAAAAATTGACACCGGATTCGTAATCAGTGACCCCGAAAACCCCCGTAAAACAAATTTTATCAAAATTCATTACTTGTTTTTGAAAGTAGCTTCATTTTCTTCGCTTTAAGCAACCTTTAAATGACCTTTAAACGATTTTTACGAAGAGGGAAAAAGTTTTATTTTTTGGTCTCCTATCGATTTCCACTTGAGCCTGTGCGATTTTTTAACATTTTAAAATTTTGACTCACCATAGAATTCACTGTGATTCGGAGGTGAGAGACGTGCATGTGCAGCACGGAACTGCCCATCATGAGGGCTGCACAATGACATCATTTCGTGAATTCACGTCGTGAGCCCATCGTGAGTCTGCACCCAATGTTATCTGGGAAGTTGCACTTTATACAAATAATGAAAATTTGGTAAAATATATTGCTATTGACACGAATAAAATCTGGGTGTACACGAAGTGTACAAAAAGAGCTTTGTATATACTTTATCGTAAGTGTACAAGAAATGTACAATGAAGATGAAATGTAAAAACATTTCCTCACCTCTGTTCATCAGAAGCGGAACTTGTACAGTAGGACCTCTCTTATTCTAATTAGTAAAGTTTTTCAAAATGGCGGCGACCTCTCTTATTCTAATTTTCCCCTTACCACCACTTACTTTGCTTGCAAGCTTGTGATTCGTGGACAATATTTTTCGTTGACTTTTCGTGTGATAATGGGAGAAAACTTGTGGGAGAACGATTAGAATAAGAGAGGCTGAACAATTAGAATAAGAGAAGTCCTACTGTATATCCATCAGAAATTTGGTGCCTTTATTTGAAATACAACATTGGTAGATTGGAAGCGATTCAAAGGAAGTTTTTAAGATTTCTATCGCATAAAACTGATACTCCTATGCATCGGTTCTCACACGAATATGGACCTATTTCTAAAATGTTTGATTTACGCACGATACAATCAATTCATGAATTTAGAGATTCCTTTTAGTCTATAAGGTTATGTCTGACTCTTATAACGCTCAAGAAATTGCTAATTTATTCTCTCTTCGGACAGTACGTTATGCACGTCGGGTACATCGTCCACTTTCCAAGATTCAATGTAAATCGAGCAGATTTTATTTCTCTACGATAAATAGAATCACTCGTCTGTGGAATAATCTGCTTGAGGAAATAAAATCTGCTCGATCTTTATCACTTTTTATACTTAGATGTAAGACGTACAGTAGGACCTCTCTTACTCCAATTGCCTTTCTTATTCTAATTGTCTAGTCTCTCTTATTCTAATCGTTCCCCCACAAGTCTTCTCCCACTATCACACTAATAGTCAACGAAAAATATTGTCCACGAATCACAAGTTCGCAAGCAAAGTAAGTGGGGGTAAGGGGAAAATTAGAATAAGAGAGGTCGGCGCGATCTTGAAAAACTTTACTAATTAGAATAAGAGAGGTCCTACTGTATAAGTGTGAATATTGTGAATGAATATAAGATTGTATCAAGTGACCATTATTATTTTCTTTTTTTGTAACAAGGGCATTTATGTCCGTTAATATACTAATAAATAAATAAATACCTTCGAGAGGAGACTTGCTCACAGCAGGTTTCAATTTTCTGTTTATGCTCGGCGGTTCATATCCGGAATGTTCTGCAGGACTCGTTTCTACTACAATACTCAAATTTGGGGAGGGTTCGTCACTGGTCGTTGACAACGAATCGCTCATTTTTCTTCTCGGTTTCAATTGCCTATAAACTACTGGTGGTGGCATTACCGAAGAGGTTGGCTTACCCTGAAATGATGGACTCGGCAGATTCATCACATTTTCCGATGAGGAAGTTACAGAATCATCGTGGAAATCATATCGGAATATTCGATCTTCGTTGTTCGATGGTGCGGCATTGGAATAACAATGCCTTACTGGCCTACCAGTGGTATTTGTATCAGCCGAACCAGGATTATGAGATCTCGGAAAATCATAAGTCTCGTCCGATACGATAGCAGTGGAAGGGGTGGAAGGGGCAGAGGTCGACGGTGTCGTTGGCTTGGAACTTTCTGTCGCACCATCTAAATTTAAATAATTATGACCAGGGTTATCAGGTAACATGTGATGCGGTTTCGGAGGTCTAGGGGGAACAGGATTTTCTGGCGGCTGTTCCGTACTATCGATTTTGAGTCTTCCGAATCTCTTTTGTACACTCCAGGATCCATGGTCAAGCTTGTCTAATAATAACCACAATTTAAAATACTCGTTTTAAAATTGTATTAAAAAACTTATGTTTACCAGAATAATTTTCACAATTCGCACTTGGAACTGGAGAAGACCACTCGTCATCAGTGAAAACACTTTCAGCATCAGTCGTCATCGGTGAAGAGGTCAACTTCCTGGGAGCATCGTAATGTTCGGGCCCTTGACTGATTGCTGAGCCAAGCGAACTGGTATCGTACATGCGACGACCAGAAATACATTCGCTAATAGGAATATAAGGACCAGAAATCGTACTGGCCGGTGAAAGAGGTGGAGATTCTTGCACTTCATATGAAAATACATTATCATTTACAAATCCATCATTATTTATCAATTCTTCAACTTACTTTGACCCTGTTGTTCCCCTTCTTGAGTAAAAATGTTTAATGAACAAACTTGACAAATAGTATCCACCCATTTATTCATATCCGCTTCATCTTCAGCCGCAAGATAATAAGTCCTTTTGGGGGTTTTCACATTGAACATAAATTGATACTTTAGCTTTCGATCTTCAAACCTCAATCCGGAATCAACCTGTATTAAATATATTAACAGGAATAACGAAATGGAATTTATAATGGCATTTCCAATTTATCTATTAGTTTACCTGTTCGCATTGATCCAAATCAATTCTTCCTTTCATCTTTCGACAGCGACGGTCCCTGTAGTACTCCAAAACATACTGACCTGGTAGTTCGCCACTTTGGCGCAACATGAACCACCTCTGTCTCCATCTCTAAACCAACAAATAACAACTAATTAAAAAATATTTTGAGTTGACAATTTGCAGAGTCGAAGTAGATCTCAAAAATTGGAATTGGTCTTATGTAAACACAAGACCCACCGCTCTCCAAAGTTTCGTTGGAGGAGATTTGATGAGCCATCCTTCGTGCACAACCTCTTGGCTGGTGGTCCTGCTCACGTCCATCGTCCCATCTTCCGGTGTTCAACCATTGGATTAACTAATTCGCGCACATTATCCTTGCCGAGAACCCTAATGGGTTATCGAACTAGCAAGTGTCGTAAATTTCTTTTAAATCGTACGTTTATCTATTTTTGGAGTATACGTTAATCGTGCGGCACTAAACGAGACCCCGTTCCCACGTAGGCACTTCTACAATGACACTAACGTACCGAGTACAGAGTGCCGAATCGCCAAGTTTTGCTTTGTTTTGCTTGGTATTACAAGTTGTCCGCTCATTGTCGCAAATTCGACGAAGGGCCTTCAGCCGCTCCGCGAACAGCAGAGCGAAGTCCCCCCGACCGTACGCCGCGCGTACCAGAGATTGCCGCTGGGAGCGAACCTCAGGGGTCTTCTGCTGAGGCGCACGGGATTGGGATGAGTCACCTCGATGATTGTTTGGATGCTGAGTGTGATGTAGCGATGTACTTCGCGATAAATAGACGTAAAACAATAGCCAACGGTGAACACGCATTTACATTAATATACATACATGCACAGAGATGCACGCGACGGTTTACTAGGAAGTCTCTTCAAACTAGAACTATAGGCGAGTTTTTTCCAATTATTCTAAAAATCATATTGTTTTTAAATTATCATTTTATGAATCATTAGCTTTCGTTACCGAATAAGTTATGCACGAAATTTAAATAACTTTTACTTGCCCAGGAAACGAAGAATGATTGTGAGAAGCATTGAAACTTGAATACTTCTAAATCCTTTTTCTTACTCTTTCAACAAGTATTGGTAAGTATAGGAAGCATTCAGAAGGTTTCAAAACATATATGCTAATGCTGCATTCGGAAAAGTGAAGTAGGCTCAGTAAGTTTTGTCCGAAATTATTGAGAAGCATTCAAGAACAAACTATTCAATTCTTGGAAGAGGATTTGGAACGATCGACAATAGGGAAGTATTCACGAAGGTCAACAAATAGAATTCAAAGTTCAAAAACGGATATTTTTGTAATTGTGTGCGTAAAGTACTTTTGAGGCATGTTTTTCGTGCGTAAAGTTCACTTTTACACACTCCCGATGATAAAATTCGTAAAGTGAACGGTCGTGCGTAAAGTTGCACTTTACTTACAGTTGGGTGTAAAGTATAACTGTTACGCATCGGTCGGGAATTTTACAAATCACTCGGCGCCTCGTATGTATAGTTCCCGCCCGGTGCGTAAAAGTACACTTTACACCCTTGTTAGGTAATATACTATTTTCAATAAGTCTGATTAATTTTTCATTTGCTGGGTGCTCCGGTGCCAGTAACAATAGTAGTTTTCGATACAAGTGCGTAAAAGTGTTCTCCACGAATGTGAGGGTTGCGGATCGAGCTGAAAGCGAGATTCGCATTCACATTAGTACAAAAAACATTTTCGCACATGCGTCAAACAATATTTTATGTTGCAAGTGCATAAAATACGCCAGAAAAAAGTAAAAAATGTGTGAAATAGTATTTTTGATACACGTGTCCGTAAAGTAGACACATTACGTACTCCTTTTAGTCCGTAAAGTGTTATTTTACGGACTGATCCAGTCGGTCCGTAAAATTGAACTTTACGGCCTAGGACCGAAAAGTACTATTTACGCACACTGTAACATAAAATATATATGCCAATGCTGCATTCAGAAAAGTAAAGTAGGCTCAGTAAGTTTTGTCCGAAATTATTGAGAAGCATTCAAGAACAAGCTATTCAATTCTTGGAAGAGGATTTAAAACAATCGACAGCAGGGAAGTTTTCACGAAGGCCAACAAATAGAATTCAAAGTTCAAAAATTAATATTTTTCAATCATTCTGAATAACTTTTCGTTTGCTGGGTGCTCCGGTACCAGTAACGAAATATATTCCTAATAAGCACAGATTTTGAAAAAAGATTACTTTATGACTTCTCGGATGTCCTCATGCTTATTATACTAATACTATATAAGAAGTAATAAATAAGAATTCTTTTCTAACAAATTTATGAATGTTAATTGTAAATTACAGTGATTAGGTAAGTTAATGCCCAGTAATCTCAAATACATTCAAATATTGAAATATAGATACTTTTAGATTAATGAAAATTTTGAAAATTTGAGAACAGTTGGAAATTCACAAACGTATAAAATAGCTTAAATTTGGAAAATTTTGTAATTTTGAAAGTCTAAACAGTTTTACCCAGACCAAGTCTGGACGAAATATTGAATTTGGTCACTTCGGCCATAAAAATTACCCTATAGTTTTTCATCAAATGTCGACGTTTTAGACCCTAAAAGGAACCCAAATCAACAATAAAAAAATTTGTGTCCGTGATCTTGTACGTACGTACGTCCGTACGTTCCGTTTTTTTGTCTCGCGAAAACTCGCGAACGGATAAGCGTATTGTACATTTAAAATACGCGTCTTGGCATAACTTAGATCTGATTAAATTTTGGCGCAGATCCATCCGTCCATTACTAAAAAAAATTAGCCCCAATTAAGTTCCCTCGTAGTTTTTTGCATTTATTTTGAAAAATACAAATTTTATTAAAAAATATTTCAAACAAAAAAGATATAGCATGAAATTCTCTACAAAAAAGATTATATGCATTTTCTTCCTAAAGTCAACGATAATGCCATAAAAACTGGTTTAAAACGCTTATGACTATTGTCTGAAAAAGTATTGAATTTGGTCACCTCGGCAAAAAAATTACCATATAGTTTTTCATCAAATTTCGACGTTTCGCCACGCCAACACTAGTTTTGAATTGAAATGTATTCATTTATTTACGTTTTTTTTTTGTTTTAATTTTTCTTGGATTCAAATATTTTGTATTTTGTATGTTTGAATTCAAATGTATTCATAATATTCAACAAACAAAAATGTATTAATATAGATACATACAATTGTATCCCCAAGCAGCCAAACGACATATTGAAGAGCTCTTTAAGAAGTCTTAAAAATTGTAAGATGTCTTAAATACTTATCAGAAAAATCTCTTAAAGTGATCTTTAAGAAGTCTTGTGCGTCGATTTTAAGAGGTCTGATTTCAGAGCTTTGACATATAAAATAAGTAATATAAATGAAAAGAAGATTTCTGAAAATCACAGATTCTATTTTTGTATCTTGATTATTAATTTATGTATTTTTTATGTTTGCATAGTTATATATTGGATGGTGATTACGTTCAATAGAATAGGGATCATACCTATTGTGATAACACTTGCTTAATATCGAAAAGCCAGTTATTTTGTCATTGTAGGTTATAATCCATCGGTTTGCATATGAAGTAAATATCTCGCGTTCTCATTTTCGGATTCAACAGCCACCTAGCGGTCTCGGAAAGAAGTACAGATCTCGACTCTGGGAATCCCTTTACTAAAAAGAGAGATCGCTCAAAACGAGATATATTTAAGACCTCAGGCATAACCCCTCTTCGAGATTACTACTTTAATAAGTCAGTAAGACATCTTTAAGAGCTCTTTTCATAGATTGTCATAATTCAGACCTCTTCAGGAGGTCTTTTTGGAGATATCTTTGCACTTTGAACAAAGGCTACTTCTGCGGTAAAATAATCCCTCTTTCAGATTCTCAAACTAAAATTTGGTTATTGTTACCTCAGACAAAGTTATGGTATATTTTATGTAAGAAAACCATTTTTTAAGAAAAATAAAATTTGTAGTGATTAATATCAAATAGAAATCGCGTGGAATTTGTCACGAAAATCTAAAATATCGCGTCCTTGAATCGTCAGCTAAAGTTTCCTGGAAATTCAAGATAGTGGACATTAAAATTGCATCCAAGAATAAAAAAAAAGGATGTATAAAAGCTTTTAGACATTAAAAAAACATTAAAACTTTGAAATATTTTTAGAAAACAGAGTACACAAACATTTTTTGCGATGCCGAAAAGAAGAAATGTAACAAAATTAGCCTGAAATTTTTATTTTCTAAAACCAAAGTGCAAAGTATTTTAAGGGAACGAGAAAATGTCGGTTCAGAAGGGATAAGGAAATAAAATATTTAAAATGTAATTTTTTAATGAAAAATAGTCTTAAAAACTTGCCCAACTGATAGAAACGTTGTTTAAGTACATATTATAAAATAATACGAATTTTACAAGAATTTAATTAATTGATTAATTAATTACCGTTATTAAATAGTCATTTAATCAGTTATTTGATGTACAGCATTTGTTTGTAAACTAATATCTTCTTGTTAATGTTGTTGTTGTTGTTGTTATTGTTATGTTTACGGTTCCCAGAAAAAAAAAACGCCTGACTATTCCCCAATGATGCTTGTTTCTCGTGCATTCGTCGTCTGATTCTCCATCCCCCTCCATAGTTGCGATTTCGCGATAATAGCTATATCGTGTGTTGTAACTTAGCACATAGAAAATTTTAATGCGCAAATGTGCCTCTACACTGAAATTAGCGCTTGAAATTAAACATTTAATTTCGAATTTTTTTGCTATTTTTGATTTTGAAAAGTTGGTATTATTTCCTATGATGCACTTATATTATATAGACGTGCACAAAATAAAAGAGAATTTTTTTACATAACCGTACTGTAACATTTACATGGAAAGATATTAAATTGTACTAAACTCTTGACGTGCCATTATTATCAATAAGAACTCAATAAATTTCATTGTAACATGTTGAGCGCAGAAAATGGGTGAAATAGCGTGAATATATGTTTTTCAGTGATATATCGCTTAGATGATTGTAGAGAGATATTGCATTAAAAATTGTTGATTCAAAGTAACACCAAACTTAAACGCGAAAACAAGCTGAAGTGCCGCATCTAGCGGTCGAGTTTGAACTAATATGCACATAACTCGCTGTTCGCGGATCAATATAATTACATATACAAAATATATATATATATATAATATTTGAAAGTTCTTACATTTCATTTTTACTATTCAATCGAATTTTGTTTAATATTGTCCATATTATTTAAATACTTTATAAATAAATTAATAATTATGAAAGAACGCATGTACTTTCGAACAGACGAGAAAGGAGAAAACGAAACAACTCCTGTTTTTTCAGTGCCTTGTATTAAAACAAAAAACAGAAAATCATCTCGATTAAGGTTGCAAAAGATCTGAAAGAAAATTTGAAGCGAGCGTTTTAAAACCGACGAGTACATACCGGCTCCTAAGTGTATATATCTTTATGATTTCTACAAATTGTGATTTTATATTATTAATGTATTCTTCATTAATCACAGGTTGGGCAGGTTCCAAACCAAATTTGAAACAAACTGCTGCCCTTTCAGGCAGATCGACAAAAAAAACGTCAATAATAATATATTTCTTCATTATTTCAAATCATTTTATGTACATAAAATTGGGTAAAAACGTTCTTTCTCGACAGATTTAATGATAAGTGGAAAGAAGTGAGCAAACACCAAGCATAATCTTCCAGGTTATGGAAATATTTTAACATTTTGTCTGCACTAGTAAAATCCATTATTGTTAGAATTATTTTTCTAGCTAATATTGTTTTATACAATTTTTCGTAAACATTTACTGTTTTTGTATATTGTAACTTAATCTTGTTTTTATGATCTTTTTACGCAATTCATCAATTTTATATTTTTACGATTCGTTTTACACAATCGATTATTTTAAATGTAAATAATTGTATTAACCAATACTGATAAGTGTATTCTATATAATTTAGATGGTAGATATCACCTTCTTTAATTCCAAAGCAATAAAATTAAAAGAATACTCTAAGTATTTGTATTGTCTCCATTCTTATTCGTTATAGGAAATTGTATGGTTGTGTACGCAGATGACAAATTCAGACATTTCGATAGTCTTAAAGGATCTCTTATTTCTGGCATAATGGTTTTTTAGTATTGAGTCAAAATTTCAAGTTGGAGCAATGGTTATGAAGTTATGAGTATTTAATGTCCGTTAACAGTTACATTCAGTTGTGATATGTGTACTGTGTGACAACGATCATCACAGCAGTGACTGCAATAGAAAGACCAAACGTAAAATACATTTCATGTGATTTTAGTTGTTTATGATAAACACCGCGATGTCGATTTAACCTCTTTCTCTGTAGAAGATGCTTTGAGTCACAATGCTAAAATGGTATTGGAGTCACCTAAGCCTAAACAGGATCTGCACATTGTAATATCGCAAAAAAGTTAGAAAAAAAATATAGTTGCGCAATATTTGTTTTCAATGCAACTCTGCTGAACAAAAATTTGTTGGTGTGCAGTGCCCGTATTCTATAAGTCGGTATTAACAATAACGTTAACGTTACTGTCGATAACGACAATATCCTGGACCGTGGTTGGTTGGAATTGTCATAACGTCGACGTTATTCGTAATAACGAGTTACAGAATGAAGGCACAGGGAAGAAACATAACGTTTGAAACAAAGGTAAACAAAATATTGCAGTACTATAACGGCAAAGTAAGATCGTACAAAATATAATGAATGAAATGAAAAGCAAACTTAAATTATTCAACGAGAAAAATCTAGGTACATTTAACGGACAAAACTGCTTAGAAAAGAGCGGGAAGAAAATAAACAAAACTCAAGCTCCTCACACCTAAACAAATGTATTAGATATAAATATAAACACAATAAAGCAGCAATTTGCACCTGATATAATATTTAAACCAAATAATTCTGAACAGCCTGGGAAAGCGGATAACGATATTAACCCGTTTCGTCCTGAAATGCCGTAAATTTTGACTTCTTTTCATCAGGTGCTTTCTTAGGGAAAAAATCACTCAATCGTTTTAATACAACCATACCTATTCTATTTTTTCGAGTATCGGATAGAAGATACTGTTACAAATTATTGTGTAAATCAATAAGTGTGTACAACAATATTTATTAATAGCTAATAATAATGTCGGAAATGCTATAAAAACACAAAATTCGTCGAAAAATCCGCCATCTTGGATCCGCCATCTTATATTTTGCATATCTGATCATGTCAACTTTTAGTCAAACTCATTATGCCACCAGATCCAGGTCTTTGGAATGATCGGTCATCGCGAACCTATTGAAAAACATGAAAAACCGATCCAAAAATCGAAATTTTCTCTATTTTTTTGCCTTTTCGCCGCCATATTTAAAAAATGGTTGCTCCTAGCGAAAAACGGACTTCAGATTCGGAAAGAGGAGGGTTGAAAACTATAGAATCTAAATATTCAGAATTATTCATCGTTAGTTTCTATAAGAAAAGTGACGATTAAAATGTAGTGAAATTTACGGCATTTTGGGCGGAAACGGGTTAAAGCTGCTGAACGATATTCAATCTTTTTCTTAATAATAGTCACGCTCAAAATACGCCTAGTCCAAAACTACAAAAAATTCATAAAAACTGAACAGAAACACCAAATATAAGTGTCCAGACAATTTCTCAGCTATATCAGTCTATATCGCGTTCAATATTATGAGAACTTTTTTGCAGAAACAGAGCAAAGCTTGTCCACAGTTTATCTATAAAAGGTATCAAAAAACAATCATGATTTTGTTACAGTTTGTATGGAAAACTGGCCACATTTTATTACTTACAAACTGGCCAGCACACAAATTTTTTTGCCAAAAACTATTAAAAGTTTGGACTAAATTTCTTCCAGGGCTACTGCACATTAAATTAATTTTAGCTTTGCTCATTGTTGAAATACGACGCTTAAAAAGGCGAAATGTAGGGGAAGAGCTCCGGTTGTGGGCATCCTTTTGTTTTTAACGAATAATTTTTGACAAAATTCATATTATGCAGATATGGGTGATCATTTTCAATTTTCAAGAATGAAATTTTTTTTTTTTAAGTTACTGTAAATTGGTTTTTTTTTAATGGATTCTTGCTTATTAGCACCAAGTTAAGTTATTGTTAAAGTAGTCACGCTACAAAATTATTTTAAAGGAAAGGGGAAGACTTACTATGACGCATTTTCATACGGCTATATAAACCAAGAATTGCTTATTAAAAACTTGAAAAAAATAACTCTAAAGAGTCAAAAACGTAATGTTCATATCTGATTTAGTGCATTTTTGTGAATAAATGAAAATTATTTATTAAGTAATAATTAAAAAATTAAGAAAAACACATGAATTTTTGAAGAAGTTTTAGACAAAATAAATTTATTAAAGTTAATGTGTCGTTGGTTAGTAACTACAATGAGAATATTTTATTCATAATTTTAATAAATAATATTATTTCATAATAAACTTGATTCATAACGTTGTAACAAATATAAAATTTAATTTTGTGGTTTTTTAAATTATATTTAAATAAATGTCTAAGAGGAAGAGAAATATAAATGTTATTTATGATTTGAAAAATATTTTCTGCTACGGGTTACACTTTGTTCTTGTTTCGTACCTGATACGCCAAATGTTTGGTAACGACAATGAAGGTGACGACAATGAAAATTTGTAAAAAAATCCAATTTTACATATTTTAAACAATAATAAATTAAAAAACAAATTGCCAGTAACGTTTATTCCTTTAATCTTTAAGTTTTCATCGTTTTTTAATTGCTGTTTGTATCAAAATACCAAAATTAGGACGGGTGACGACAATTAATTTAATAAAAATACGTGGTATTTTTATACAGTTTTTACTTGTTATGAGGTAAATATGTTCTCTTTTCAATTTTCTATGGAGGATTAGTAAAGTGTAGTGTTTTTTCTTTGATTTTCTCATAAGTTTTAGTAAAAAAATTAATTATTTCCAGTTCATTTATACCAGTTTACGCATTGTCGTTACCTGATAGAAATTTCTTAAGACATTAATATTTCAATAATTATAAGTATATATATTGATTTAATTAAATACTATACAGAGAGAAATTGTACAGTTTGAGCTGTACTATAGAAATATTATGTGAATAAATTAAAATAATTCGGTTTCTTAATAGCGCTAATATTTTAAAGTTTTGAACTTAGAGGTTTGGACATATAAAAAATGCTACTTTTAGTCTTTAAATGTCGTTTTACACCAGTTTTTTATAACAAAAGTATTATTTTTTCAAATTAACATGGGCCGGGATATTTATTTAACATTTCTATCGAAATTTAATAATTTATTGTCAAAGTTTTTGTAAGATATAACGTAAAGACACGAAAATGCCCTGTTTCCGGAGAATCACCCATATATGAGTATCAGTGGAAAGCTGGATACCTTAGCTAACTCCTGTACACGAATTAAATTGATTCCTTGGAAAAGAAAAATGTTATCATACATTTAGTGAAGTGACGTGATTTTTTACGCCAAAAATATTTGTACCCGGTTGTGGGCACCCTTGAAAAATCTGGTAAAAATGGAAAAATATGTAGGAACCACCACAAATAAAAAGAATATAAAAATTTATTTATTCTAAAGCCTCCGCAGAGAAGGGAAAATGGCAGGAAACTCAACGATAGCGGAATCTATGCGATTCGATATGCGGACGATATTGCTATTCTCGCTAAAGGCAACTGCGAGGAAGTTTTGCAGGAGCTTGTCCAAGAAGTCCTGAGGGTTGTGGAAAAATGGTGCAACGAGAAAGCACTATCGATACAACCGGAAAAAATTGCCGTCATCACTTTCTCTAGAAGATATAAGATAAAAAAACTCAGGAAAATGGTGATTGGCGGAAACTTTTGAGATTCTGCAAAGTAGTTGGATTTCCAACGGAACCCTGAACAGCACCAGGAATAGCATACAAAGGCAAACAGCTAAGTGTGCAGATTTCTGGGGTTCACCCCGAACCTGATGAAGATATACCAATACCAATACCAATACCAAAGTCTCCGCTGACAAAAAGAACTACACGTTTTCGCATTGGTCATTCACTAATCTTCAAAATCAGAATCACAATTTTTGCATGTTCAGCGCATTTCAAATACACCGGTCGACTACATTCATTTCATTTAATTCATTAACAATTCATCAAAGTAATATAAGAACGTTAGGTCAATATAAACAACGATATTGCTATGTTTCTGAACCAAACACGCATTAAATGAGCGAAAACAAGGATGCCCACAACCGGTTACACGAAGGTACGCATAACCGTGAAGGGCAGTGATTATTTAAAACGCCAATAAATTATGTGATAAAAACGAAATCAAATCATTAAATATAATGATCACACTGTACAAAAAATTAAACACATACCGCTTTATTCACACTAATTTATATTACTTTGAAAACAGTATACAATCACTTTCCTGTTTATTTATTTCAGTTTAGTTTTATTATGCTCGCTGCTACGACGGAAATATATATATATATATTTCACGGTATTAACACGAAAGCTGCGTAATGTCAACATACAAGTTTTGCAATACTCAGTTCAGTGCTGTATGCTTCTTGTCCCAATTTACGAAGAGGTGCCCACAACCGGGCCGTGCCGATAACCGACGCACTTCCTCTACCTGCCAATTGTGAATTTTAAAGGATTATTCTGCCCTGTAAGATTTCCTACACTAAAATCAGCACGGAGAATCAATTCAAAATCAGTATATTCCAAATGAAGCTCTGACCATAAAAGTAAGAATTAAATCCACATCCTCTTGTGAGGAAATATACATTACGCATAAAATAAAAAGAGGATTATCACATTACACTTTTATAACCCGTGTTCTACTTTGTCAACATAACAATGAATGACCTTATAAATACCTTTAAATCTTTATAATAGCGCCAAAATCTGCAGGATACGATGGAATAGACTATAACTGTATCCTAGCTGCATGGCCTACAATTGCTCAACCACTTTTCGATCTTTTCAATGCAAGTCTTGCCCCAGGAACTTTTCCACAATGGTGGAAATTTTATCTCATAAAACCTATCAATAAAATACCATCTCCATTGATACCCTCAGACTATTGCCCTATTGCCATACTTTGATATCTTTCCAAAATACATGCACGTATTGTCCACAATGAACCTACTATCTCAAAGTTAATGGGCTCCTGGACCCAATGCAATAAAGTTTCCGGAAGGGTTGCAACACACAGACTGCCCCTATCCCCACACTATTTGACTTTTCTAAGGTATTTTGACACTGTCGATATATCCATCCTTCTTCAGAAACTCAAGTCGTTGAACATCTCGTCGGTAGCTCCGAAATGGTTCGCCTCCTATCTGACTAACCGAATGCAACCAATTATTGGGGCAAGTGGTGAACTTTCTCAATGTACTAAGATATTTTCATGAGTGCCTCAGGGCGCAACTCTGAAACCATTGCTCATCTCAAACCTTAGAAACGATATTGCTGGAACTCTACCTCATACTAATAACATGCTGTATGCGAATGATCTTTAGATTATGATCCAATGTAAGCCAACTGACATAACCCAAGCGATATCATGCATAAACATTAAGATGGACTAAAAAACCCTCTTGTCGTTTCCAAATAATGTTTGGACGATAAAGATGTGACATTCACCTAAAAGTAAAACTTCGCTCTACAATTTTCTAATTGAGAATCCTTTAATTTCCTAAAATCGCGTCGAAATAAATAGTAAGAAATCATTTATGCTTCCAAGCTATTGGGAATCAAATCCTGAACCTCCCAAATACAAGGCGACCACACTTTGCATTCGATTGGCGCACAAACGTACATAATTATTGTTGAGTAAGCTTCGTAAGCAATAGATTTGTTATAATTACAATTTAATTATCCGAACTCTTGATCCCGTGTTTGATCAACCGAAAGATTTCACCGAAACTATTCTTCCTACATACGGAGAGATTATGGCACAGCATCTTTATGTGCAAGACATGTTAAAACCTCATGCTACATCCGAAGAGCCGACTATTGCAGGTATCTCGATGATAAATGCTGAGAAATTGGAAGCCATATGGTCCAAACCCGGTATCCAACTATTTAGCGGCTTGCAAGTTTTGGACCAACAAAATGATCTTAAAATGGCGTTGGATCGATTTGATATTAGGCAAACCAATATGTTAAGTCGCAAAGAACAAGGAACAAATTGAAAGAGGGCAAATCCGATTCATTTTATTCCTCTTCACCAATTAATTATCCGAAATCACGAGCGGCGGTGGCTAAGTTGGTATAGTATCATAATCAGAAAACCCTGGTTCGATCCCGGCCTCTGCAATCTGTCATCGGGACACCTCTATATTTGTTTATAAATGTCTAATAACGCCAAATTTCAGGTGGTCAGAATCTGCCAATAAAATTGCAAAAAAATGAATTTTCAAAAAGTTGCGACCGTTTTTCTGAAAAAAAAAAATAGGAATTTTTGCAACTATATCTAAGCAACAATATCAAACTTTCAAAACGGTGAAACGAAATTTTCTAAATTTCAAGATGGCGGATCCAAAATGGCGACAAAAGAATTTTTTTTACCAAATAGTAATATTCAGTGTCTGTTTCATTAAAAAAAAAATTTCTTTTTAATAACACTGTGCATTTATATATTTTTTGGGTCGCCGATCACGAATCTGAAGTCCGATTTGAAAAATTCAAAATGACGGATCCAATATGGCGGACGATATTTTCCAAATTGGTCGGATTATTTTGGAAATTACTACTCGAGGGGTTTTGAGGTCGCTGAATACGAACCTGAAGTCCGATTTCAAAAATTCAGAATGGCGGATCCAATATGGCTGACGATATTTTCAAAATTGGTCGGATTATTTAACTTTAGTAAAGTTCGCGACATTTGAGTGATTGACTTTCCTCGTTTCTTCATAACACTTAAATTTTCATAAATTTGTATTAAATAATTATAAATTACAAAAAAAAATAATAAAGACGAAAATAAAAAAAATTATTAAAAATGAAAATAAAAAGAAAATAATAAAACTCTCTCTGAAAATACGAAAAAAGATTTAAAAATAATAGTTAAAAAAAAAAAATTGTTCTTTAAATCAAGTTTACCTCCTCGCGGTTTGAGCCGGGCAACATTAATAATTTTATTAATGGCTAAAGAACGTGGAACATTTTATCGAAAAAGTAAAACTTAAAAATATGCTAAGTTGGGCTATAATTCAATTGGGTTCGTCCCTGAGTAACAATTTTCAAAATAATATCAAGAAACTTACAAACACGGGTTCCATTTTTTCATAAAACATATCATTTGGCATAAACAAAACTCACCTGCCCCAATACAATTTTCCGAAATTATCATTACTAAATTAATCTCGCAAATAAAAGAAAAACTTATAAATTCTTGGACGTTAATGGGTTAAATAGACAACTTCGTCACATAAAATCACTGTAATCTAGAATTTTCTTTTTAAATTAATATAATATTTATATTAAGAACCAATTGTATTTTATATACAAACTTTTACCTGCAAAAGAACAAATAAATTTACTTGCAGTATCATTCGCCATCTGGCGATCTCATGGCATATCAACTGTCAGGACCAAATATCGACCTGCCGAGTTGCGACGAATGTACAGGCGCACAGTCTACGTCATTATAGGAGCGGCGTACCTTCCATCCTGTATACGTATATTTTTTTAATGGTTGGAATAATTTCCGCAAGGATACCTTTTAAACATTTCCAATTCGATTTATCATTCCATTATTAGGTAGATTAATTACGTGGCGACGCTCCAAGTATTGATATATTGACTCATTTTATTAGTACAGCATTTATTAAGTGGTAACACTTTATTGCAGTTTATTGTCAAATGAGAAAAAGAGAGATTATAACAACATTTTTATGTTCATAATTTTTATTTGACTTAATAACAATTTACTTATGCAATGACGCAGCTTTCATGTCGATACTGAAAGATTAATTTCTGTTGTGTATTTAAAGGACCCCCTGTATTTTAAAGGAGTTTTTATTTTCGAAAATACAAATGGAATTATAGAATGATATTTTAAAATAAGGAAAAGTGAAGAAAAGTATCGTTAGTTCTTGATAAAACCGTTCATTGAACTTTTGAGTTATAAAAGCTGTAACATTTTTGGACAATTTTGTACTTTTTTTAATGCAATTCCCTTTTTCAATAGCTTATGGTTTATTACTGTAGAGTGTTTATCTAAAATATGGTTTAAAAAATGGCCGCTTCAATCGCCATTTTGTGTAATCCATTGACAATTCTGAATTTTCTAATCAGATAAGCATGAAGTTAGTTTTATATAAACTGAAAATGAGATGAATATTAAATCATATAACTCAGCTTTTTAGGTCCTAAAGTATTGATTACACATCTCGAGATCGAACAAAGGAAGAAACGGGTGCTTATAATATTTTTTACCATACTTATTGGCTTTTGTCGTGTAATATTCGTATTTATTTTTTTGAATCCCCAAGTTTTAATTTTTGAAGATTTTAATTCACTCGGTCGATAATAACGCATGTTTCTATAAAAATCTAAAATAATTCATATGAAAACTATTTTTCTTTTGACCCAAGTCTTTCACGAGTTCAATTTATAACGTAGAAACTTGCGTCAAATTCTAAAAATGGAATTGTCAAATATTTTTTAACAAAATTATTGCTTACAAGGGTGTGGAAAAAAATATTTTGCATTGCATAAACTAACTATATTTTACAATTGTAGTAGCCGTGTCAATTTAAAAACTTTATTCCAAAATTATACAAGTTATTACTTCGCAATATTCACAGCTGTAACCACTTCACGATGTATAGTAGTTTTGCCTCTGCCCCATTTAGTAAGTAGTCATGTCTTATAATTTTATATATAGACCGATATTAAATTCCTAAGCGCGTGTAGGAAACCTAAGTCTTTGCGCTGTAGTTTAATATTTTTAAAATTGTATCGTTAACTTATCGCCATAACCTTTAAACTGGAAAAGTGAAAATGAAATGCAATATTACGAAGTATCAAAAAAATTGTTTTTTAAAGCAGGCAATGTTCAATCTGTTTTTGAAGGATTTTTTGAAAAATTGTGCATGTTCAGACTTTTCCTATCGGTATGTTTGTTCTACTATTTTACTTTAATCTTTCTATTATTCATTGTCTAGTAATATTTCTTTTTTTTTTTAATTTGCGATATGAAGGAATTAAAAAAAGTATTCTTATTGATGTGACACTAGCTAACGATAAATAAGAATTAACATTGACTTTTGAAATGTTAAAAACAATTTAAATTAAGATGGACGCTAAATTTTGATGTAGATTTTGAGTCATTTTTCTTAGTTTTCTGTAATATTCAAAAGAAATAATTATGTTTGTAAAGTGTCGTTTGTAATGTTGATTAAATAAAATAGATCTCCATTTTAATTTAGCAAGTAAATTATTATTTCCGTAGAATTAATGTTGGCATTATTATAAATAAAATCATATTCAAAATACAATGTTGAGTTATAGATTACATTCTGGACTTTTGGTAGAATTGTGCGTTTAGGGCGTGGCCGCCTGATTCATGGTATATATATACGAGACCGAAATCACACGGTGGGTATCTGCCAGCTGACACATTTTTGTCTTATATTTTGTCCACAACCTGTAAAATACCTGAAATTTTTGAACGTAACTTAATGTATATTTTAAAATATTATGTCTGTCGACTTTGAAGAAAATCTAAAAGATACAAATGCTAACAACTCTACGTATTCAAATATTAGTTCCAAAATTAAGTTTCATAACATATTATCTTTAATTATTCTGATAAAAATAATAACAACAAAATATTATAGGTTATGTATGTAATAAATAACAAGTATGTTTCGGATAATAAAGGAGATTTTAACAACTGTTTTGTTATTTTATATGCTTGTTTATAACTAACGATTTGATCCATTTAAAGTTGCAACTTATTAATATTATAAAGTGTAATCATTTTTTAATTTTCTATTAAATTCACAATATTTGAATTAATTTAATTAAGGAAAGAATTTGTAATCTTTTAAATATTTGGTAATTGAATTAATTAATTAAGCCCCGTTAAATAATTGAAATGCAAGATGACTTATTTCCGAAATAAAAAGTAACAAACTTTGAGAATCATTAACAGGAAACGGTAATGATAGCACTATCAAAATGCATGAAGAGCCCGGTCCATATTCTCAGAATATAATACAATGTAACAAATGTAACACATTTAAAATCGACAATCGGATAATACCTATCAATAACAAAAATTCGGGAATTCCAAATGATTCACTATTTTGGTGGTATAAATTTAGACTGATTTAGTGTCTTTTTTATATACAGAGGAAGCAAAGTTACAGCCTTCATAGGACTCAAAAGAAAGGTTATATAATATTTTATAATAGGTACATCTTTTTCACACCCCTCTCCCTAAAAGTATATGCACAATAAAAACAAATTCTTTCGGTATATATTGTTTTTAATCTTGGCGAAAGATCATATTCACCACCTATTTTGTACTTTTGTTTAAATGTTGAATATTCCTTGCATGTAAATATATAAAACTATACTTACCTTATAGTAATTGTAGAAGTCTATATGAGATAGATGTGGTTCTACAGTAGATGGTCAATCCTTGTAGTGTGACAGACTATTGAGATTCAAATAATAACTTTTATTGAGTGGATTTCCAAAAACAAGAGGAAATAAGATATTTATTTTTCCTTATAAAGAAATCAATTATTTTTTATAATGAAATTGGAATACACAGAATAATAAATAGTATTATAGATATGACTAAACACTCTTTGTTAATTACATATTTAAAATTTTACAAAATTATTTAAAGACGGCCACCATACCTTTATTCTAAAAAATACGTCATTTTTAATGAGTTTTTGAACCAATTGTTAGTGTCAATATATTATCTTATTATATAGGCAATTAAGACCCTTAATATTACCTTTTCTCAAATGGATTCCTCGAAAAACCACAAAACCTAAAATAGTCGCCATATTAGATCCGCCATTTTGAATTTTCAAATTGTGATACCGGATTCGTGAACAGCGATACTGAAAACCTATAGAAACACATTGATACCCAAGTCTAGCATAAAAATGTGTATAATACAGCACATAATTTGAAGCGGAAGTGCTAATTTAACATACTAATCCCGAATGTGATATCGTGCTAATTTAACACACTAATCCCGAATGTGGTATGACCTCTTATTTAAAAAAAATATGGTCCTATTAGCTTCATCGCAACTAGCAGCGCCGGTCTAGAAAAACGATAAGGAAAACAATTATACAAAATCTCAGACCGGCCATTTGTATTATATTCTCATAAGAAGTACATAAAAGTCACATATTCTCGAAAGTTATTAACATTGAATGATAACATTGAAGTAACAAATTTTTTAATTTCTACCAGATGAAATATCTTCATTTACGACAAATAAGGACAATAATATGATTCAACTATACCAATTATGTCTATGGAGCCCTCTAAAGCCGAATTGATAAAAATGTTACAAAGTTTATACAATATTCAGAAAATATTTAAATTCTGCATTGCACTTTAATTTTTTATTGCAAACCTACCACTTATTTATTTTGCTACCCCTAATCTTGTAACCTATTAACACTCAAAAGTCCATAAGTATAAGTTCTTTTATTTGAGGGATTACTCATTATAAGTAACGAAAGTTTTGGACAATTTCAATTTCTCTAAATCGGCACCATTTTGGAATACCTGTCAGCTGAAACTCAATTTTGTCCTCGCAAAGTTGAAGAGCGATTTCGAAAACATTAATATACGGAGTTTCATTAAAATTGTCCGGTTTCATTATTATGAGAAAAAGAATTGTTTGTTGTAAAGAAATATTAATCATTAAATTGAAAAGTTTAAATCGCTTTTTTATTGTAAAAATGGTATTGTAATATTAAAGGTGATGCGCAAATTCACAAATAAGACATGTGACATGTCTCTTATACGATGTATTTGTTTAAAAAACGAGCATATTTAAGATAACGTATAAATAATATCTTTAATTTATTTATTTTTACAATAACAACCACAATGGCACTCAATCGTTCTTAAAAACCCAAACAAAACATCCGTGTTGTCATTTGAGATTATGTTACGATGCGTTACGACTCCCACCATTCTATTCTGTAACTATTAAGAAATCATTACTTTATAGCTACACATGTATACAATCGGTTTCTTAACTATTAAGAAATGTTTGGTTGCATTTAATAGATATTTCTTAAGACAGAAAAAATACATTGTTTGCGCTAAAGAAATGTTAGCTTTATATGAAATAAATAATTATTTCATATTTAAAAAATTATTCGATTCGTCATATTTAAATATACGATTTCTTAACCATTAAGAAGCCTTGTTTATAATAAACAATCCTTTCCCTCAGTGTACTACAGTAATCTCTCGAATTAAAAAAGAACTTATAGAGTATTGGGCATGTGCGAAAACTTTTTTTTACACCAATGTGCAATCCTCAAATTCGTACACCAATAAACCTGGATAGAGAAGAAAAAATAATTTTTGAAAATTTGTCTTACCGTCTTCTATGCGCAAGGCTATGAAACTATCAGATATCGTTAGTACTAAATGAACTCCAGATTATTTCCCAGGCTAAGTTTTGTTTGTTGCTTTCCTTATTTAGTTTCTAGAATGGCGCTGCTAGAGCTTGCGGTAACCATGGCGGGGTCATATTTTCTTTAAATACAAGGGTATTCAATTCGGGATTAGTGTGCAAAATTAGCATTTCCAAATTATGCATTAATAAAATTTTCCATTTTAAATTATAGTTTTATAATAGTATCGCATTCATCATTAGCCATATTTATATATTAAATAAATAATGGTCATTACCCATGGTCACAATCCAAAATCTAAGCAAAATTAAAAGTTGGACTGAAAGTCTTGAGTCTATTTGCTTCTAGAGGTATCGGATACATTTTTTGTTTAAGTTCATCACGAGGACGAACATTTGCAATGATAGCTTAGGCACGGAGAAAAATGACTCCGCTGGATTAGCTGATTCATATCAGCTAAAATTTTCGGCTGGAATTGCCGAAAATATATGCAATTTTAGCTGTTTTGATTCCGCTAATGTAGCCTTAACCCTACTCAATTCGCGCTTAGCTCTAAATTTCCGCTACATTAGCAGATTTGTTCCGTTAAATTTGCGGACTTTTTCAGTAAATTTAGCTGAAATTATCGGCTATTCCTAACGGAATTCCAACAGCTGTCCCTATAGGATAAAATTGGTAGAATCTGCGGATTTTTCGGCTGATTTTGCTGATTATTTTTCTCCGTGGGTCTTTAACTACCCGTTACCAATATAGTAACGATTTTAAACGTTATATTCTCGATTATATATTTGAGTATATTGATAATGGATTTCATTTCCAGTTTTCCTTTAAAATGATCGTTTTATGCATATTTGGACATTAACTATATAATAACGTGTTGACCGGAGAACGAAGTGGAATTATGTAATTCTTGTAGATTTTTGAAACTGAAACTGGCAGGAAATTCGTAGCAAGAAATTCAGCCGATAGTAGCTCATAGAAATTCGCAGCAGGAAATTCAGCTGCTGGGAACCCAGCAGCGATTTTCATTAAAAAAGTCGTTTTACACTCGATTAATATTGTTTTATTAATTTCGGTTTATCATCTACTATATATTGAAGCAACGAAACAAGGTTTTAACCCGGAGCCGTAGCTTCAAACATTTTTTTGTAATGCAATGTCAAAGGAACGATATTTTAAAAATTGTCAAAAATCAGAATTACAGTGTCTTTGCACTCGCTTCGACATATTTTGTTTCGTTTGCAGAGTATATACTACAATTAAAAGTCGGAAACGCCTTTCCCGTGTTATCAAACGATATTATGAGAAATGTTTCGGCGAATCAATAAAAGATATGAATAACTCGTGGTATCCGAAAATTGTATGTTCTAGTTGCATATCACGCCTGTATCCTTGGCGAAGATGTAATGTATATGCCATTTTCTTCACATATGGAATGGACAGCACCCGAAAACCATGAAAGTGATTGTTACTTTTGTTTGTGCGATTTAAACGGGCATACTTCAAAAAGTAAGCAAAGCATCATTTTAGGATTGTGGAAAGAATTGGCAGAACTTTTGGCATCAAGACTGAAGGAAAATAACCTATTAGCTCCAGGAACGAATATCACTTTTTACAGAACAAGAGACCAATCTCTCAGAAATTTTTTTTCGATAGAAAATTCGTTAGTGTATTGTAATGACATTAACGGAATAGTTCACGAATACAACAGTATTACATATAAAGCCGAAGACTGTCGGTTTTTCATCGACTCGTTGTTAAGGAGTTTAAAGGCGGTTTTGCTGCTCAATCGTAATGTCTATGCTCCCATCCCCTGGCCCATTCTGTAACGTTAAAAGAAGGGCATTTAAGTCTTGTCATTCGGATTCAACGGCCAAAAATTTACAAGAATTACACAATTCCACTTCATTCACCGGACGAAACATTATTTTATATAGTGAATGTGGGAATACGCATAAAAAGAGCAATTTTACGCACTATAACCTCACATAAAAAAAATCTCAGACGCGATGAGCAAATTCTGTGCCCAGATTCGGATTCAGCGGCTAAAAATCTATAAGTATCACCTAGTCGCGTTTCAGTTTTCAAAAATTTCTTTTATTTTGTGGTCCTGTGTTATACATTAACACAATTATAAATAAATTTTGAATTACGCGTGAAAATACCCGGGGATTCTAAATTAGACCATGCCAAACGAATTAGTCCAACGCCGATTTCACTCGGATTAGGCAGAAATAGTAAAGGTACTCACGAAAGTACGAATACCAGCTAAAAGGTAGTATCCAATAGAGTACTAACCACTATGTTTCACATCGAGTAATTTGTTATTGTCACGAACAAACATCTTGAAATTTTAAATGTAAATTTTACGTCGTAGCACTTAAAAACTAAAAGTATCTCTGGCGTCACATGATGACTGAGTACCGTCAAATTCTGCATGTCACAACAGAGCACAATCGCAACTACAATAATAATATCGACATTTGGAAAACATAGTTATTCCAATTCGGACCTTTCGTACATTTTTGTTTAAGAGCGTTTTTATATAGGGAGTCTTTTGCAAAATTATTGACATTTTGCATTGGTACAGCTAAAAATCCTTACTATTTCCGAATTAGACCACGTCCCGGGATAAGTATGAACAAAAATAAGTTTCAAAGAATTCTTTTCTTCTATTTGAAAGGTGTGTAATGTTTAAAAAGTTGTTTTTTTTTCAAAGTGAAGTATTACGAGTCTCCGGCATTTATATATATTCTGAAAAATTATCGTCTCATATTCTCAATATAAAAGTCGAGGGCTCGCTAACGTGCATGGAATGAATACGAAATATTGAGTAAACTGAGGTAGTCAAGAGCTTAAATCCTAGTCTTTTTCTACTTGCATTTCTAAATTTTTCATCACTGTCACCTGTTTGAAAGTTGTCTTAATTTCAATTGTAGAAAACGTAACCTCACTATTTAAACAAACATTTCCCACTTATGTCTTGAGTCATGATCACTTTATTCTTGGTTTTCTTGTTAGCGACTTGTAAACCTTTCTTCCCTTCTTATGTTTTGAATACCATTGAATGCTTCCTGCTCAACTGGCGAATTTAAACGAAATGATATAGTAGATTATCTAAGGAATTTAAATGACTTAAAACAAATAGTTTAGTGGTATATTTTAATATAGACAATAAAATCAAGATATTTGTCAATTTTTAACTAGATTAAAAAAGGCAATTTATACTATTACTAAATTTAAAATCGCATCATCATTGATATTGTAATGAAAATTCTATTTTTTATTTATTGAATATTTTCTTCAACAGCTTGTGCACATATTTGATATACCTGGAATGAAAAATATTTCTTACCTGTTTTTTCTTTTCGTTGACCGGATTTTGATGGACATTCTGAAAAAAACGTCTAAAGAAAGTGATCTTTTGCTTTTGTTTTGAAAAATACAAACCTGGCGAACCAAATTGTAGACCGTAAAATATTTTCCTAATATCGTGCTCCTAAACGAGTAAAAAATTACTAAAAACTGGAACAGCCGAACAGATGATTTTCACGATGATCCTCCATTCTTCAACTCCATAAGAGACCCTCTCCAATTCGTTGTTTCTGCATTTCTTCAACAATTTCTAATGTGATGCTTCTACCGTCACAATGTATATAGTAAACATTCTCTTTCAAAGCTCATAGCTTATTTAACTCGATTCGAATCGATTAAATTTTCATAACCTCAAATGCAATGTAGTTTTAAGGAGTAAAATAGAAATTTGATACCTTTCCATAGTGAGGATAACTGTATCATACAATTTATCATTTTAAATTGTAAAGGTAACATTCTGCCAACTTTATTCTTGCGTTAATTCAGCTGCAGAATATTATTCGCCAGAATCTAACTGTAACATTTGACAAAGTTAGCGCAAATTAAAGACAAAAACATAATATGTGCGTCATTATTTGTAATAATTATATTAAAGAATTAAATAAAATGCTGTTACATTTTTGAACAAAAATATAATTAATACCGAGCACAAGAATATAAAAAAATGACAACACTGTTAGAAATGTTCAAAAAATTCTGATGTTATGTTACCGGAAAATAGAATTATACTAAAACCTGTAGCAGACAGACAATTATGCAACAGTATAAGAAAATTGTGAAACTTGTAACAGAAATATGAATCAGCGAGCGAAGGTGAAGTTAGTTTAGTTTATCGTCGCCAGGGGCAAACGCGATGTTACCATCCCTACTAGAGGCGTTCGCGATTCCTGTTATAGAAGTGGATTATTAATCGATCATAAGGGATTCCAAATCAGTGCATAAAGCATTTCATATCCGAATAGCATAAAATCATTATGACGTTCATACGTCCGAGTACAATGACAATATATGAATAATCTTTGACTATATGCTGGTAATTTATGTTCCAATATTGGTTCAATAAATTTGATGTGTCGGCATGAACAAATCAACTTAAATGACTAAGAATTTACGTACTTCAGTGTATCTAACATGTTGATAAACTATTTAATGAAACCAACAAATTTTTTTATTCATCTTGTATTTTTGTTACTGTTATTAAAAATCATTAAATCTTATCATTATGAAACCGTAAAAAGCTTCAATTTTCATTCCGTTTTTATTCAATTTCATTCACGGTTTCATTAACCCTGTTTTCTCCCTTTATACGTAGGGGTCTAAGTGCAAATACCAGTAAAAATGTGTTAAAGTTTCCGCAACTAATTCTAGAGATTACCAATTATTCATTTTTTTTAAAAGTAATATTTAATTATACGATAAAAGAATGTTTAATAATTGCCATATTTAGTCGATGTAAATATTTGATTGTTGACTTTTAAACTTTGGTTAAATAATAATTTTGCTTAGACGATGATAGTCACTAGAATATGGGATAAATTAAATTAAGTAATTTAATAATTGAAAACTCAAAACCTTATTAAAGTATCCCAAGTTGACTAGTTTTAGTAAGCGTTTTAGTTATGAAACTGCAATGATTTTTGGCTGATTCTCGAAAAAAGTCGAATTTAGCTTTATGGAGTTCATAATTTTTGTTTTCAACTTATTATCAAAATTTTTGGATCAATTTTTAGTTTATGTCTTGTTTAATAAAAATATTATAATGGTCCTCAGCTTTTTAAAGTTTTAATGAAATATAAAGATAACAAAATTAAAATTCTCGACATTATTGACTGTCAGTGTACTGAAAGGAATCAAATAAACATAAATATCTTATACTTATTAGAAAATATATCATTCCCTCAAAGGAGTCATTCTCTCATCAAAAAATTTTATGAGGGACTGATGATGAGAGAATTACGAAACGAAACAAAATTGTCAGAAGCTTATAAACATAATCTTACTTTCTTACGAATTGCGTACAGTACAGTGGCCCTCCCGTTATTTTAACTGCGTCCTTTATTTTAACTTTTTTTCGTCCCTTATATTAAGACGCCACTATATCTTCTCTCTCTGTTTTTATTCTTTCATACTGCCAGTTGTGAGGATGAGGGGAAGCGGTAAAATAAGGGAAGAAACCGCCATCTTCCTTGACTCGATAAGTTAAAATAAGGGGAGGGCCACTATACATTACTACCGGAAACTTATACAAATATGTTTATATAAATAAAAAAGTTCTTACCTATTGTTTATATGAAGGAATGACTTTAAAAAATGTAATATTCAAAAAAGTTGTCAAATTAGTTTCAAGACAACATCTATTCTTCAACCGTCCGCTATAGTGTATATTGTCGCTAATGTTGCCAACTAAAAAAAATATAGTGGACCTTGATAAACGTTTAAATTTTCCTTCAATCATATTGTTATAAAACAGTGAGGCAATGATCGATTTTTTACGGACAAATTTTGAATTGTATTTAAAAATATTTTCAATCGCATTTTTTTAAACTATAAACTCATGTAGGTACAATCAACACTAACCTAAATAAGTACAAAATAAGATAATAAACAATAAGTAAGTACTTTTATGATTAAAGTTAATGTTTCTCTTCGAATTTAGCAGTTGGGGCATAATGAGGGAATGATTTTCAGTGTATTTTTTTTTGTTTATCGTATAAAAAATAAATTTTTTTCATTTTATACATTTAGTACAGCAGTTTAATTAACCCTCCTGCGCACTAATCCGTATACATACGTCCAAACGAGGTTTTTACCGTAGTCGGAAAGATGTATATATACGTCCTGACAATTTTGGCTATATTTTTTGAGTGGGGAATTTTTGAAGGGTCTATTACGGCTCAAATTAAAGCTGAAGACTTCTTAGAAGACCTCTTCAAGATAGACTTGGTCTAAATGATGATTTTTATTTATTTCTTTTCGAAAACAGCAATAAAAAATGTCTAAATATTATGAAAATCTGTATTTTTTATCAAAGTTGAAAACTTGTTCGAATGAGACTTAAAATATGTATTTGGGGGTTTTTGGGGTCGCTGATTACGAATCTGATGTCCGAAATCATAAATTGAAAATGGCGGATCCAATATGGCGGCCAAAGCTACAAAATATTGATATATTTTTATGAAACTTGGCACACAGGGGTTTTCTGGGTGGCTGATAAAGAATCTGATGTCAGTTTTGTGAAATTCAAAACGGCGGTTCCATTATGGCCACCAAAAATAATTTTTTCGTGAAACTTGGTATACATAGGTCTTCGAGGTCGCTATTCAAGAATTTCATATCTGTTTTTTGAAATTCAAACTGGCGGATCCAATAAAACTTTATTCTTACATATTATATATTATATAAAATTCAAAATAGCGCATTACATAAAACTTTATTCATATATATTAACATACATAATAACATTCATTTTAACATTTATTTTAAACATCAAAAATCTTCTTTGGTGTGGTAGATCTCAAACATGGTGGCCGCTTTTTTCTCGGAAAAAAATTCCCCGACTTTTCCCAGATTTTTCCCTGACCAATATTTTAATGATATCTATTAAAAATAAACAATACGGATAAAAATGTTTTAAAAACTGCTACACATTTTCAATAAATTCTTTATTTTTTCAATCAACAACGAGTAGTATATTCTAAAACATATTATCTATAAAAATCCACAAAAAAAACTCATATTCCTGCGGATTTTTTCGTGTTTAATTCAAAATAATAGTAGAAAATTTGTTGGGGGTTCTTTGTCAAAATTTGTTATAAAATGTCAAGTTCTGCGGTAATATGTTAGACAATAATTATAAATGTTGATAAATTTTAGAATTTAGGCGATTTTGGACAGTATATTCAAAGTATTGTTAAAATTCTTACGAATGTTGACAATAACAAAAAATTGCCATAAATTTCATATTTTTCAAATACTATTGAACAAATATCAACTACTTAAAATAGATATGGTAAAATAATCATTTAAACAAATTAATATTCTCAAAATTTGGGAGTTTTGTGCTGTTTTCAACATTTTAAAAATTTTTCTACGATTTTTAGCCTTTTTATGCAATTTTAAAGATTTTTGAAGATTTAAAAAAATGTATGAAAGTTTTCTATCATTTTCAAAAGGTTTTATTTATACAAATATTTGTTTAAATAGAGAATTAGTATGGCAAATATTTTTGAAATATTCTGCAAAGTATCTTTATAGAAAGATAAATATCTTTAAATATAAAATTGTTTGCATTTATTTTTGTTAAACTATTAAATTTTATTCAAATCTGTTAGAATATATTCAATACCGAAATGTCTTATTGTTAAACGTGTTTATTTTTGTTGCAATGTACCAGAACGTTTAAAACTGAGCAGTACCACAAATATATTTAATTTAAGACTATTTTTTTTTCTCAAAATTGTTGGTTTTTTGTGAAATCTGTCGAAAATGTTCAAAACTGAAATATGTTATTGATAAAAAACGTCAATATTTGTTTAAATTTGTGAGAAAGCATTTAAAATCATTTAAAAGAACTTTATGCGAAACACGATAAATAAAGCATTTTTCTGAAAATGAAATTGTGCGATTTTTTGTTAAATAATGTTTTTCCCTGATTCCCTGACCAATTTTGAAATTCCCTGACATTTCCCTGTTTTTCCTGACGGTGGCCACCATGTCAAAGCATGGATCTATGCATAAACCAACATTTTGAATGTCAGAAAACTGACATTAGATTCTTGTTCAGCGACCTCGAATAGCTCTGTACACGTAGTTTCATAAAAATAGGCTAATATTTTATATTTCTAGTCGCCATATTGGATCCGTCATTTTGAATTTCTGATTTCTGACATCAGATTTGTAATCAGCGACCCCAAAAAACTCCATATACCAAGTTTCATAAAAATAATTCAATTTTTTTATTTTAGCCGCCATATTGGATCCGACATTTTGAATTTTACAAAACTGACCTCACATTCGTAATCAGCGACTCCAAGAACGTAGAAAGTAATGTTTGCAATTTTGGAAATGTGTAAAATAACAAACCTGGATACGGTAAGGTAAAGTCGGGTAAAACGCTTACGCAAGAGGGTTAATAAAAAAAGACTTTTCGTAATTAAGGATTCTAAAATAATAAATAAGGTTTGTAAAAATCATTAAAGGCACCAATTTCGATTTCTTTTTAGAATCAGCCATTACTACATTAACTCTGTTTATTTATTAATGTTAAATCGGTACTTAATTTATGTAAGTTCAAGAAACTTTTCTTAACCCTTCGTGTACCGACGTTTTTACGGCACCTTCGCTCTTCCGTCTTGATGTTTGTTGAAGCAGGTTAAAATGTATCAAAATTTTTGAAAAAATGACGGTAGTTTCTTCGAGTTTTCATCTTGAATTACCAATCATAATTAATCCTTAAAGCGACACCCTATATAAAAATAACACAAAGCGCCATGTGGGGTCGTGGGAGACCCCAACCCGAAGATAATATCGTCCTGGTCTCCTTCGTCTCAACAATATTACTGGATACTTTCCAAGTATCACTTTACCGCGTAGATAAGTTATCTTGATAAAAAAATAATTGGTACTCGTTATAAAAAATGAAATACAAAAGTGACGTTTTTCACAAAAAAAAATCGTAACTCAGCCAATTTTCAATATTTTGTCCTAAAAATTTAACTTGTGCCACTTGAAATGTAGCTCTTTAAGATAAAAAATGCTGAAAAAGTGCAGTTTTAGAATGGAAAAAAATGTAATATTTATGTGTGGGGTCTCCCCAGTACCCCAAGGGCGCTTTAAGGGTTAAGAAATCAATTTTTTTTATAGTTTTTTTTGGTCCCGACGTCGGTACGCGTAGATAAAGGGAAAAAATACGAATTTTCTATTAAAAAGTCTTGAAAAATATCCTATAATAACTTTTACCTGAGTTTCGGAAAATGCAAAACTTCATAATTTTGAAATGGTGATACGTAAACTTTATTTCGTAAGATTTGTATTATATGTAGGTAGGTATGTATGTATAAATATATACACATAATATGTATAATTCTTATGCATGAACTTACGTCGCTATATATGCACTATCCGTTGCATCCGTAAATCAGACGTAAGAGTCTTAGCACTAAAAAACAACGAGGAAACCAAAAAAAAAAAAAAGACATTACGCCCTAAAAACACGTACATAATCGGTGCGCCTCTCTTTTAACGAACGCGCGTCAAAAAAAAAATCGTCGCATTGTATATTATCAAAGCCAGGAAAAAGATCGTGGCAGTGTGTTGTTTTTTTTTTTTCTCTCAATGATTTATTTCTGCTTTTCTCTCGGTTCGACACTGCTCGTCCCGTCTCTCCCTCCTCCTCCGTCGAGATCTTAGTGTCATATTTGCCTTTTCTTTCAGCGGCCTTAATAAAAATTCTCGCCGCTCGTATATTTATATTAATTTATGCATAATATACTTCATTTTCTATTTATACGTCTCTGAGGTTTGTACGATGTTCATCGTCGACCGACTATTTACATCACGGGGATTAAATGGCGCGCGCGTGTATGTACATGAAAATGCGAGCCGGACATGTGCCACCCGATCGTTCATATATTTTCTTCGTTTGTTTGTTTTTTTTTTTGAAAAATACGTACTACAATTTGAAGAATCGAGAAAAAAGTTCATTAAAAAAGAAACGACAGCGTACGTATTTCTCAAACTCGATGAAATACCTTGGAAACAAAAAGAGAGGTTATAAAAATGTGAAAAAAGGTTTTTTCTGATTCGCCCAAGCATCTGACGTAAAGTGTTACAAAATAAAAGATCATCAATTTTTATAATTTTCTTATTTTATTACATCTCGTGTTCTTTTCTATATAAATAACATGTTTGGGGCAGGAGGGGGGAAAGTTAGGGTAAGAATTAACAAAAGTCATTTTTTTGGAACGGTTTTACAGACGATCTTAAGAAATAAAAAGAACTTCTTCCTGCTCACGTGTATAAAAATATCGCGCATTAACGATCGGGTGACTCCGCTGCTAAGGTGAGAGGAAATTAATAACTTAATTTATAATATATAATCGCTACGTACTCTCAATCTCTTTCTCTCTCAATCAATCCATCAATCTCTCCTTCCTCTCTCTCTCCCACAATATATTACAAGTTCCTCTCTCTCACAATCTCTTTCTCTCACATTCTCTCTCGACATACTCGACCCTAATTTCCGGCGAATCATGCGCCGCATAAAAAAATGTATAATATGTACACGAGTACCCTAGAGAGAAAACGGCTCGGCGACGAGAAGGGAAGACGAGAGAGGGACTGAAAAGAGATGTAAAAAGGACGAAAAAAAATGCAGGCGGCCTGGCGAGATTCCGAGAGATCGTTGACGATCGTTAACTTGTCCGTCTCTCATCGTTTTTCTTGGCTGGTAATCGAATCACTATTTACCAAAAAAACAAACAAAAACTTCTCACGTGTGTATTAAAAAAAATTACTCTACATGATCGTTCATACGCAACTGTCGATTCGTCACTTGGTCTAGTTCCTATTTTATCCGTGGGTATATGCGTGATGGAGCGAGAGTCGCCTGTGCGATGTTACTTGCAAGAAAAAAATTCATGTCGGCGCCTTCGATAATATAAATGAAAAACAAATTATATAATATATTTGTATATATAATATATGCGTATAATTGCCAGGAGGTGCGCGGCACATCGACTGCTCGTGCGAAAGCAAAAAAAGACGATCCTTTTCTCTCCCCTTAAAAATCACTTTGAAATCTACTAAAAAAAAGAGGAGAGAAAAGTTTCTCTCTCAAAAAATGCGACTTTGATTGTCTTCGGGAACTTCGGCGTATTTTACAATCTTTAAATCTATGGTACAAAAATGGATCGGAAGAGTTCGCTGTTACGTAACGAAGCAAAAAAAGAAATTAAATAAATCTGTATCACAATAAACTCTCGTCCCGCGCAATCGATGCACAACGGGCGTCTCGACATCCGCTTCCTCCCTCAGCTTTTTTTTTTTTTTTGTTTTTTCAAAGAAACTCTACCGCAAAAGATTCACCCCACTTTCGGATTCACAACACTGCCCTAAACACAGCCATACTAAGCCAAATACTTTTGGGTTTTGTCGTTACGATTAATTTACTAGTAAAATCTTTTATTTAATCTAGTCTCAATTAATCTTTCGTCGTTTCCTCCGAAGCGATCGCTTTTTTTAAGGGAGAGTCCGAAGCGCTTACAATTTGCGAAAGATTTTTTTTTTTTGTCTCGGATATTGGCGATCCGAAGGAGAAGAACGGATACGGACAAGGAAAAAAGACAAATAAAAAAGCAGCGTTTCTCGGGAATACACCGACGAAGATAATAATGTACAGTCGTATTTACACTCGCGATAGTTTTTAATTAATCGCTACGAGACAAGCGCGTGCTTAAGACGTCGCATGCAATAAGTCCGTCTTATCAGCGGCCCTGAAAAATTCCGCTATTTTTGCTGGCAAAAAAAAAATTATACTATATTGGTGTTTGATCCTCCCCCTTTTTTGTTTTACCGGACGAAATAATCTTAATTACAAAGTCCTGTGTGTTTTAAAAACGCGCTTGAGACTTATTTCCAAGGTAGAAAGGAGGTCGGCCATTTTATATTAAGTAGTTCCTTCCACTATTGTACAGCACTGAGGGTCGCGATGATAGCAGCACTAAATGTAAATTTAATCGATTAATACCCCCAAAAAACGTCACAAATTCCCAGAATACTTTCGCGATTACACTTTTTCCAAAAAGTTCTGAAATTTCGATAAGAACTTTTACAAAAAGTATGAAAAGTTTTTATCGTCAAGCTTTAAAAATTCTTATCGTTATTATCACTCCGCGCTTTCCAATACTCTTAAAAACCCCACGTTTTACCGAAATTTTTCCAAAGTAAGTACCGATTAAAGAAAGCACCGAGTGTTATTTCCCTTCGGATAAGAATTTTCAAAGTTGAACTTCCGAGTACCGCCGCGAGAGTATCGCGAGCTTTTGGGTTGTCGGGAAAATATCACTAATATTTACAATAGCAGTAATAAAAATAAAATAATCATAATATTAATAATAATAAATTTCTATTAGACAGGTAAATTATTAATAATAATAATTATTATTATCGTGTTTCATAGACATGATATTTACAGTGTTTGCGAGAGGGCCATCTCGATTTTTTTTTTCTGCTCTTTTATGGCTAAGTTATATAGCTACATTTTGGTTGGACTGTACAGACGCGGGGTCCACGACCCCTGGACCCCGCAGATTAATCGAAAAACTCTTCAAAATTAACACGACTTATAAATCCTCCCGCGTATAGCAGCCTGATTATCGTCCGACGCTCTCTCTCGTTCTCTTTCTCTCTCAGACTCTCTCTCTCTCATGCACTCACTCTCTTTCTCTCTCAGTTTCGTCCCCTCTCAGTCTCTCTAACATTCCGTTTTTACCGGTCGATAATATCGTACCGATCTACCGACCGGTAAGAAAGGAATACAGCTTTGGTTGCTCTCTCACTCACTCACACACACACACACACACTGAAACGCCGACGCGCGATTTTTCTTTTCGTAAAATTTATAAATGACCGTACATCTATAAAAATTGTGACGGACGACTGTTGCATTAGACGCCGTTCTCTCGGTTGTTCAGTTAATTCGCATTTTAACAAAGTAGCTTAATAATAAACGTCGCTTAACTCTGCCTAAATTCAACTTGATCGTCGTTAATTCATTCATTTTATATTACTTACACGTTTACTGCGCATGTTGATTTTTATCTCGTTTTATCAGTATTGTTTTTACTCTTCGCGGTTTTTCGGAGAAAGTTCATTCATTTTGTTGCATTTATTCCATTTCTTTTTGTTTGCCTGACACGTTAATAATCGTAATGGTAATAATAACTGCGTATGTCGCCTACTATAGTATTTCAACTATTTTAGTATTAATTAACGTTAAGTATACACAACACATTTGTACGATTTCGCTTAATCCGCGATGGCGGCGGTGACGGCGACGTCAGCGGTAATGAGATGAGGGGCGGGAAGAGGTTAAGGGGAGGGTGGCGCGACCGGTGGCGCTGCGGCGAACGACCACACCAATCGATCTGTAAAGAGGGGTCCAAATTTCGACCACTTTTATCGATTAGTCGATTTTCTTCTCAGACATGATTCTTCATGTTAAAAAATTGATTATAGCAAATATAACGAGGTTATACGATGATTGATTTTCCATTGCGCGTATCGAAAAAATTAATTATACCTCGTTGAAATTAGTTGCACTGATTGCCTCGTCGCGGCGCCACTAGTCTTTCGGGGACGGGGGAACGAATAGTCTTAGTTTTCCCGTCCTTTTCGCAGGTTTCTTTTTTTTCGTTCAGACGGGAGAGAGACGAGGCGGCAGAGAAAGAGAACGCGCACTGATCTCATGATTTTCATATTAAATATCGTAACCACTCTCGCTACGCCGTTTACGCTTGCGACGAAACCCCTGGGGAGGGTCTGAGTCCTTTTGGGCAGCGTCGCCCACCATCGCTCGTCCATAATGTTTTTTTCTTGCTTTTGTTTTATACAAATCTAAATTATCGTCGCGCTCGGTCGTTAATATAATGTCCCTTGTTTTTTTGTCCGCGAGATCGGGGAAGGAGAACGGCGCACCGGGAGTCCCCGTCGCGACGTTCGGGCCGGCATCTCGAGCGGCATTAATAATTGTTCCGTTCCACTTTATAGAATCGACTTGGGACACTACAACAGTAACTACAATCCTTCGACGAACTTGGATAGTTGGTCCTGCGGCGTCATCGGCGTCACCTCGCTCGAGTCCGCGCCGCCCCCGGTGGGTGGTGCGGGCGCCGGCGACGGATGATGGGGCATCGGGGGCGGATGACCGGACGGCGCCCCGGTGCCCCCGCTCAGCTGCGAGAGCATCATCTCGCTGGGGCCGCCGAGCTCGTGGGCGGGCGAGTGCGTCGGCGTCCCATGGGGCGGAGGATGATGATGCGGCGACGGTACCGGGCCCGAGCGCGGCGAGGGCACCGGCTGGTTCCGCGGCGACGGCACCGGCCGCGGCGACGGATTCGGTTGGGGCGACCTGATCGGAGGCGGCGACCGCACCGACTGCATCAGCTGCTGCTGGACCGAGATCCCCGGTGGTCCCATCATGCCCTGCGGCGATGGTACTGGTGGCGGGGTCGGCTTCAGACTCGGTTGACCGTAACCTTGTTCGTTGAACCCGCTGTACCCTGTTGGCACGATAGAAAAAAACACGATACGTGTAAAATCACCTGACAAATTCTTACTTTTTTTCATCAATTAGTTTGCTTTAATCCACATAGTAAATCGGATCTTTGTAAAATTACCAACTTATTTCTAGAATGTCTTCCTAACCTCTCTATAAATCAAGAAATTTTTCGACCCTATATATAAATAGGATGCATTATTATAATATATAATATAGGATGCATAGCACTTCTAAATATCATGGGACAAAATATTACGCCAAAATATTATATATTATTACATATGTATTATATATTATTTTAAAATAATGCAATTGTATAGTTTTCATCGAAAATTTTGTGATATTACTCGCGAGTTGCAAATACGAATTTATTTAATACTGTGTACATTTATTATATTCCTTGAATGTGATTACTGCTTAGGTTAGGTTAGGTTAGGTTAGGTTAGGTTAGGTTATACAGTACCCTTATTCTAATTTTTTCTCTTCTCCTATTCTAATATTTCCTCACGCGTTCTCCCCATCGCACCTACTACAGTAGTCCTTCCCTTATTCTAATTTGTCCAGTCAGGCAAGATGGCGGCCTTCTTCCCTTATTCTAATTTTCCCCTCTCCCCCACTACTTAGATTTGTAGTCTCACTTTTGTCTCTTTTTCTCTTGTTGCGCATGCGCCGTTATATTTGTATTTGGAAAATATACACGTCAACACCCGTCAGTGGGGAGAACGCGTGAGGGGAAATATTAGAATAGGAGAAGAGACAAAATTAGAATAAGGGAAGACATTAGAATACGGGAAATTAGAATAAGGGGAGGAGTACTGTACTTTGCTTAGAAGAACATGTGACATATAACTGCGCATGCTCTGCGGAAGAGAAAGAAATAGGAAAAACGAGACAGCAAACGTTTAGTGGTAGAGAGGAGAAAATTAGAATAAGAAAAGAAAGTCGCCATCTTGCCTAACTGTACAAATTAGAATAAGAGAAGCACTACTGTAATATTTTATGCCAATAATATTTTGTCCTGTGATGTTCCAATAATATTTTGGATTATGATATTTTGGCATGATATTTTGTCCAATAATATTTTGTCTTGTGATGTTTAGTGGTAGAATCTATAAATATCAATATATTAATTGTATTCATCTCTCGGTATAATCGCTCTTTTGAATAAACAAAGACATAAAAGTAACTAATAATATGCCGGTATTTGTTTTTAATAACCTCTCGATCTTTAAAAATTGTTAATCATTTAAGTTTAATAAAACCCTGGTGGCTGGATTTGGAACTAGTAAGTATGATGTTGAAAAACAGATGAAACTCCTCAATAGTATAAATTTTCATCGTCAGAGGCGCTTAAGGGGTACACCCAAAAACTCTGAAATACAACTTCAAAAAATTATTTCTGTAGTAATTTTTGACCAGGAATACAGTAGTGTAAAAATAAAAAATGGAAAAGTTATGCCTGTCCCGAAAATTTTAGGGCGAACAAAAAGTTGCGTTTTTGAAAAAATGCTTCTACATTTTTCTAAATTAATTTAAAAATTAAAAAAAAATTAGAGTGAACATAAAAACACATTTTCTAAATAATTACGGATGGGTTTTAAAAAATTCCATTTTTTTTCGAAAAAATCATTTTGTTATGGAAGAAAAAAATTTTTTTAATGGTCAAAAACAATGTTTACATTTTTTATTCTAGTACCACAAAATTCCATTACTCTAGAAATAATTTTGCCGACATATTAGCGCGAAGAAAAATTTATTTTTGCGAAAAAATGCTTGTACATTTTTCTAAATTAATTCAAAAGAATTATGGTGAACGTAAAAATATATTTTCTAAATAATTATGGATGGATTTAAAAAAAATTCCATTTTTTTTGTTTAAAAAATTAATTTTTTATGGGCCAAACAAATTTTTTACACTTTTTATTCTAGCACCACTGAATTCCACGTCAAAAATTACTAAAGAAATAATTTTTTCAAATTTTTTAAAGTTGTATTTCATAAAAAAATAAAGAAAAATAAACATTTTTCAACTTTTTCACTCCAGCAGTAGCCTGTTCCTCTGGTGGCGAAGTTGGTACTACAGAGAAAGGTTTCAAGTGAAAAACTATAAACAATCAGGTTGGAATTAAGACCCCTTTCAATAGTTCCAATTTTTGCCGCTAGAGGAACTTAAAGTGGCGAATTAAAATATGAAACCTAAAATAGTATTCCATTGAAAAATAAAATGTTTAACCTTTCCAATTACACAATTAAACGAGGAAATAGTATTACAACATACAAAAATTTGTTGTACAAAATTGTACGAACTATTTTTCTCGAAACAACTTTTTTTAAATCTTTATATCTTTAAAACTTTAGTACCAATCAAATTCATATTGAAACTGATTTTGCAGCAACAAAATGGTGGCATTTTTAATTGAAGAAAAATGAACTAATGGACCATGAAAACAAAAGTATAAAGAAATTATTTATTTTATTTTTATTATTTAATTTATTGTTTAATTTCAATGATAATAATAATAGTATTTAACAATTTTCATATCTTATATATTTATAATAATATATTAAATTTTAATACAAAATTTTTTAATAATAATAACACAAAAAGTTGTCATCAATTGTTTATTTTACTACTTTTTATTTTATTATTTGAGGTTATGTAATACGTTCCATGTTTATTTTTTGGAAAAAAGTAATAGGAACAATATTATTAAGTTATTTACCACAAAAATAGGTAATTTAACTATTTTTTTAATAATCATGTGTTGTATTTTAATAAAATAGGTCCATTATAACTTTTTTCCTCGGTTATCTCTTCAAAAATTTCTAAAAAAAAAAGTATTTACAGACTTTACAGTATAAATCGTTTTTTTTTAGGTTAGACTGAGTTGATTTTGTTGTCAGCTTATCAAAATGGCGGATCCGCCATGATCATTATTTAAAAATTCACTTAAAAAATATGAGAAATTCTGATCTCTTCTTTAATATTACATAAAAAAATTAATTAAAAAGAAACTATTATCAAAAACTCTTTAGAGACGCAATTCCTTTTTTTTTTTTTTAGGAATGAGATGATTAAAAAAAAGTTGTGTTTTTTTTCTTTAATATACAAAATGTTTCCGATTTTTGTTGCGCCATTTTGACCTTTGAAAATTCTGTACGAAATTTACTTTGAATTTAAAACAAAAAAAATTAATTAATAACTGAGGATTTTTCAACGTTTCAAATTTTGATTGGCAATTTTTGATCCGCCATTTTGAATTTTGAATATCTGACACCAAATTAGTTATTAGTGACCACAAAATTTTTTTTAGGAACAAATAAAAAATGAATTAAAAGTTAACGTTAACAAACGTTATTTACAACCAAAAATAAATTATAATTATCGATAAATTGTATATAAAATGTTTTAGTCCTAAAAGTGTAAAAAAAATATTGCAACTAATTTTGTTTTAACTATGTTTCTTGATTAAGATGTCATGAAAAACACTGAAACTTTTTGTACAATCCAGCAGTTCTTATTTAACAAATTTTGTAAACTTCAAACTTTGGTTATTTTTATTTTTATAAAAACTATGAAATAAAATAATTTATAATTTTCTTTTGTTTCAGATGAACCACCTCTGCAGGCATATTTTTAATTTTTTTTCGTTTGTCATTAAGAATATTATTGAAATTTCATCCTCGATAATAAAGAAATAACCCAACTTTGTAAGGTATGTAAACTACAAAAACAATACTTATATAAGAAACCTAAATTCCATTCTAGTTTGAATTATTAAAATTTCTTAATCATGAAATTTTAAAAACAGCTTAAAAAAAAAAAACAGTCATAATCTAAGAATAGTAATTTAACAAAGATCCTTTTTTACTGTGTTTCTTCGAAAAATCAGTGCCGACATTGTAGAGCATCGCTAATGCTAATTCTGATCGGATAGATTTTTATAAAACATTCGTATATAAATAATGAAATAAAATAACTTTAAATTCCTTAGACGTAACATGCTTAGACATAACACTTCATTTGAAATGTATAAATATTATACAAGCGCATGCTAAACTTAAAATTTAAGCATTTATTCAGTGCAGACGAGCTTGAATATTCACTTATGTTCGATGCACATTAACCTTAATTAACTTTCATCTTAGATTACTTGTGAAATTCACACGAAACTGTTTAAAATCTTCACTAATCGAAACTTGAAACAAAATCATTTTACGTAACTGAGTGAATTCCACAAGAAAATTTATATGTATTAAATATCTAATTCGTAATTGAGAACTCGATAACAAACTTAATTTTTGTTTCATAATATTACACCAAATTTAAGTAAAAATTCATTCTTATCTTAAAATAATCATACTAAAAATGATCATGCAGAATAATAAAGTTTACGATGGTGATATTAAAAATTAGTTTCATATAAAAATGTCATAACCTCAATTCGTAAGTGCCACAAATCTTTTGTAATAAAGAAAGAATCATTAAACATTATCGAATGAACTGTAGTAGAAGAACTGTGTCATTGCAAATCGGAACAGCAAAAATGCAAAGAAACCCACGCCGTAACGACAATAAATTGCGAGGCTTGAATTCGATCCAATTCCACATGGAAGTAAATGACGACGCGTATCAATAATGAAGCAGAAATCTTTTCATTACCAATAGCTCTTAACCAAGCCTCGTTGTTTTGATGTTCAAACACAATTTATCTCGCCGGAATGTTTCTTCAGCGTAACGACACTTTTGTTAGTTATCGCAGCTGGTGTATCCCTGCGAAGACTGCAGGTTTGGTAAGGTGTATAGATAAAAGATAAATAGAAAGCCAGGAGGTAATCCTAAACTTATAAATTTATTACAAAATCTCAAAAAGTCGTTATTAAATATTTAAACATGATGCTGTAAAGACGCGGAACAATTTATACACAATTTACATTTTAGCATCTTTCCGAGTCCTCCTAACCTAATTTTTACATTCATTTTTCGTTACTGAAACTACCTTATTCTCCGTCATTCCTAATTACACGTAATTCTAGTATACTAATCATACAAAAATATGCACTTTTATAAAATTTTTTCATCTTCAAACTCGATGTATATATATATATATATATTTTCTTCTACGTGTATAAATCTATATAAATATATATATATTTGTGCAATATGTATTTATATAGTCTTTCTCCATTCAACTCTCGATAAAGTTATTTACGTTCAAAATTATCTGGTGATGTATGTACAAGCGCGATCAGAAAGTAACGAGTGAATAATAAATAAGTAAAATATAAACGTGTAGAAAAAATACAATACGTATTGTACAGAATAAAAATCAGTTCAAAAAAAAGTCATCCTCGTCGGCATTGTACATACCTAATAAGGGCGGCCTGATCGGGCGTTGCTGGCCGTAAGGCGGCGCGGGTGGTTGCGTGAACGGCTGCTGCTGCTGCTGAACCTGCGGCACCTGCTGAACCTGCCTCTGCTGCTGCTGCTGCTGCATTATCAGCATTTGCTGCTGCTTGTACCAGTTTTGCTGCTGCTGCGCGGCCACGTGTCCCGGCACGTTCTGCTGTTGCTGCTGTTGTTGCTGCTGCTGCTGTTGTTGTTGCTGCTGCTGCTGCTGCTGATTCAATATCGCCTGCATCTGCATTCGATTCTGCGGCTGCTGCTGGTGCTGCTGCTGCTGGTGTTGCTGCTGCTGTTGTTGCTGCTGCTGTTGCTGGGGCGAAATCATGTGCAGACTCGGCTGCTGCTGTTGGGACTGACTAGGACCCAGCGGGCCTCCGACGCCGCCTGCGTGTTGCTGGCTAGACTGTTGCTGATGGGCAACCGCCTTTTTTTTTTCGTTGGAAAGAAATTCAATTTAGTTTCTTTTGTATTTTCAATTCTGATTTTATTTTAGTCGTGTGCGGAAGAATTTGTAAAAAAGGGAAATCGTTGAATAAGTGTTTTTAAATTAATTTGTAAAAAGGACTTGTGCCGTGTTTACTAGGGTGGTACAAAAAAACAAAAATTATATATTTTTTTTTTCTTACTTTCGAGTGAATTCCAGTAAAAAAAGTGGATTTTTTTTTTCAGTTTTGTTCGTGACAGTTCTCGAAACATTCAAACGTTTGGTATATTTCCATACATTTTTGGGGTCGCTGAATAGCAGGGTTAGATAATAGGAAATTAAAAAGTAATTAAGCTAGCTAGACCCCAGTATATAATATGTTAGCGAAAATATTTTAATAACACTTCCAGGAATAAAATTTTTATTATACATGATATTGTGACAGAGTTCGGGCGTTATTTTTCTTGAAAAAAAAATTGAAACTTGCAAAAATAATTTGTTAACCAACTTTTCTTAGCGACTCAAATTTTTTTCTTATTTTCATTCAAAACTCTTCTAAAAATGAATGGATTTCAATGAATGACGGCTTATTTTTTCGAGAAAAAGATTCTCTACAACTTCACCGAATAAATTTTTCAATTTTTTTGCCTGATCACTAAAATTATTCAGAAAAGTTAAAAAATAATATATATTTTTTTTTAATAATTCGAGATATTTGACCCTAGTTTTAGAAATTCAAGAAATTCATTCGGTGAAGTTGTAGAGAATCTTTTTCTTGAAAAAATAAGCCGTCATTCATTGAAATCCATTCATTTTTAGAAAAGTTTTGAATGAAAATAAGAAGAAAATTTGAGTCGCTAAGAAAAGTTGGTTATCAAATTATTTTTGCAAGTTTCAATTTTTTTTTCAAGAAAAATAACGCTGGAACTCTGTCACAATATCATGCATAATAAAAATTTTATTCCTGGAAGTGTTATTAAAATATTTTCGTTAACATATTATATCCTGGGGTCTAACTACCTTAAGTTAAGTCAATAAATTTCCAAAAGCGTCAGTCAAAATCACGAACATAACTTAGATGTATCGATTTTTATGAGATTCCGATTTACAATCTAAGAATTCGCTTTTTGATTCCCGCCATTTTTAATCAGCCATATTGTATTTTGAAGTTCTTACTTCAAATTCCTATTCAGCAGGGTTAAGTAAGTTAATTTCTATGTTAAAATAAGTTAAGTTACAGTTAACTGTACATATAAATAACTAAGTTAAGTTAAAAGTTAATTCGTAATTTAGTTATTCGTAATAGAAGTTAAGTTAACTGATAATAAAGCTATAACTTAAAAGTTAGAAAGTTAAAGTTAAAAAGTTAATGTTACAAGTTAAAAAGTCAAAAGCTAAAGAGTAAAAGTTAAAATTAAAACATTAAATATTAAACGGTTAAAAGTAAAATGTAACTTAATTAAGTTTACTTATATTGTTTTAACTTTTTTTAATTAAGTTTACTTTTAACTTTTACTTTTCACTTCTAATTTATTACTTTTGACCGTTTAATATTTAATGTTTTAATTTTAACTTTTACTATTTAGCTTTTGACTTTTTAATTTGTAACTTTAACTTTTAACTTTCTAACTTATAAGTTATAACTTTATTATCAGTTAACTTAACTTGTATTTCAATTGACTAAATTACGAGTTAACTTTTAACATAACTTAGTTATTCGTTTGTACAGTTAACTGTAACTTAACTTATTTAAAAAAAGAAATTAACTTACTTAACCCTGCTGAATACGAATTTGAAGTAAGAATTTCAAAAAACAATATGACTGATTAAAAATGGCGGGAATCAAAAAGCCAATTCTTAGATTGTAAATCGGAATTTCATAAAAATCGATACATCTAAGGTCTATTCGCGAGTTTGACTGATTTGCACTATTTAAATATTTTTTTTTTAACTAAAATCACGGTATTCAGAGAAAAAACGAGTTTTTAAAATTTGAAAAAATGTCAGTGAAAAAATCGATGTGTTACATTTTGATATGGAATACCCCTCATGGTTTATTCAAAATTCCAACATAATTATTTGTTGCAGTTTGAAATGGGGTCTTTAATGTGCCGATAAAGTTTTACAAAACCTTTAAGAAAAGGAAGTTTGGTGGAATTTTATGCAAAATTTCGATGCAGGACCTATCACGAAGAAAACGGTGAAAATCGACTTTTTCATTAATAATTCAAACTTTCATCGGGCCGGGTTCGTGTTCATTTATTTTTTCAATGTTTCTACAAGAATCTACTTGAAAGTAAATCGATTTTTTTTTAAATGACCCTAGTGACTACTTGTATTCAACTAAATTGTGTCCTATTTAGCAAAATCAACAAAATTAAAAATTTCGCAAATTTACACTTTTTTTTTAAATAAATTATCGCATATAATTCAATAATAAATTCTTATAAATTAATTATTAACATTAACAATTTTTTTCATTCGATAATTTATTAAATCTTATATTCTACGTTATCAATATCGAAATATGTATCGATACTGACATGACGGCTTAAGTTAACAGCTTAATTAATATTTTGTGTTATATTATTTATATTATAACACTGATGTGTCATTTCCAATTAAATTAAAATAGAACCTTTAAATTTGAAATCGGCTACTAAAAATTGCATGCTACTAATTAGTGTAATGACTAAATTTAGGCAATTTTTGTATTTTATTTTTTTTTTCAAATCAACTAGAAATAATTCAGCTAAACAAAACTTTTGCTTAGAAAATCTACAAGTTAAACTGGTGGAATCACTTATTTGATCTCGTAAAACTTAATTTCAGTTCAATTTACTAATTTCAAGTACAAATTTACTAAATTGTAGTCATTACAGTAATTGTTTGACACTTGAGGCGTCTCACAACTGAAATTAGCTAAGTCCATTTTTTTTCGAAAATTGAGTTATTTAGATATTCATATTTTTTAGTCTATTTTTTGTTATACTTCATTATAAAATGGACAAAAAATGTGCTTTTTCGTTTGTTTCTCGCATGTTAGAAAACTGATGCGAATCAAAAAACCGCTAAGTCCATTGAACGTGTTTATTAAAAATGGCTAAGTCCAATGTTACTTTTAAGAATAAAATATACATGTACATTTATGAAAAAAAACACACACATTTCATAATTATATGCACATCCACACAAATACATACTCGTACGTACGCAATAATATGTATACACGTACATAATAATACACTATATTATTATCTATATACGTGTATACAATAAACGCGTATAATATATTGTACGTATAAAATTTATACAGTAGACGATACAAATGAAGATGAAAGTGAATAAACGGTTGTTTTGTTGAAATTTTATAAAATTGTTATATTGTTATATGATAACCAATTATTTGATTAATTTTCTTGTGTATATACGGCACTTAAAAATAAAATTTATTTAATGAATTATTAAAAAACTATGTTGATAAAAAAAAAGGTAACCATTTTTTGATAAAAACTAAAAGATATTTCTTTTAAATTTTTTTCCCTTAATAGTAATCATGAAAATACGCATTGTTATTACATTACAACTTTATAAATTGCAAATCTAAAATCGCCAAGTCCATTAAAATTTTTGAAACAAAAATAGCTAAGTCATAATTTCAGATCAAAATGAGTTAAGTCCTTAAATTTTTTTTTTCAAAAATAGCCAAGTCCAAAAGTCACACCAAAATTGGCCAAGTCCATATTAAAAAATGACTTTTCTCTATAAAAAATCGATTTTTAATTTTTGGGAATGCGTTCAAAAATCTTATTTTTCATGAGTGAATTGAACAGTTTATTGGTTAACAAGCAATTTAGATACATTAAAGACATAGAGGGTTTTGTGTGTTTTTTTTTCAAAACGTATTTATTGTGACTTAGCCATTTCTGTTGTGAGACGCCTCACTTGTCCGAGAAAACTGACGTTTTCTTAAAATAACTATAAAAATTCATGAAAAACTCACCTGTCGCTGTTTGATGAATGCAGCCATCAATGGCGGATTGCTCTTGAGTATGTGAAGGATTTGGTTTTGTTGCTCGGGAGTATTCGGGCTCTTTAACGTAGCCATAAGTTGTTGCAGCGCTTGTTTCTGCATAGCGCCGCTCTGGGCATGCGGTACGATCTGATTGACAGGTCCTCCGATCACACCCGGTTGCCGCGGCATCTGACCGGCCATACCCATACCCAGCTGACTCTGATGCTGCTGCTGTTGCTGTTGCAGCAGTTGCTGAGGTGCCTGCTGCCTTAGACCAGGATTTTGCTGCATAACCGGATTCGGTTGGTACCTGAACACACACACACACACAATTGTCAAATACTGATCTTTAAAAAATACCCATGATCTTTTCAAACAAAAAAAAACTCACCTCGGCGTCCACTGATCCATGGAGATGAGATGAGCGCCGCCAGGATTCTGCATTTGAACTGGCATCGGCCTCTGCATCTGGGGCGGCGGCATGACGACGCCGCCGCTCTGATTGCTGACGCCGACGTTTACGCCGCCGGCCCCGGGTGTCACCTTGCCGTAAGCGCCCACGTGGGGTGCCTGCTGCCTGGCCGCCTCCTCCTGGACCTGCTTAACCACCTGGAGGACGTTCGCGGGCGGCGGTTGCGTGCCAGGTTTCATTCCGATGCCAGGATGGTGGGGCGACGGTAAATTCGTCGGACTGACGCCGGGTTTCATGGCGACCCCGGTACCTAGTGCAGGATTCGAGCTTTGCGGGGTACCTTGGAGCGGTTCCGAACCGGTCGGTCTCGTGTTCATCACAGCCATTCGCCTCCTGTAAATTCACAAAATTAGTAGTTGCAAAAAAAAAACACCAAAATTTCTGTTAACCACTTCACTGGTTGTCGTTTTCAAATAAAAAGTACCAAAACTGGTACGGGCCAGTTTTTAAGAACATAAAATCTTGACGCCTTTTTACAGTAGCTATTAGTAACTTAAAAAGTATTTTTTAACCCATAGAAACATGGGTACATTACCACGTCGGTTTCTTTGATATTTGCTAATTTAGATCGGCCTTTTTGCTATTTCCTATTACTATAGCGATAGAAGAATGTATTTAAAAACAGTTATTACGATATGATTGTTTATTATTTATGATTCATAATGAAACAAACATGAAAAAAACACGATTTTTTCGAAACAATTCATTATTGACGCTGCTTTTTTAAGATAATCATTTGAAATTTGGTATAATAGGGTTTTAGATATCGCTGATGACGATACCGATATTGGTTTTACGAAATTCAAACTGGCGGCCATCATGATGTAAAAACGCAAAAATTTAATGAATTTTCATATTTTTGTCCGCCATATTGAATCGGCCATTTTGAATTTTGAAAATCTGAGATCAGATTCGTAATCGGCAACTCTAAAAAATGTTTGATCTGCCATTTTTAATTTTTAAAATCTGAGATCACATTTTTGTAACCCTTTGTGCCAATAAAGACAAATTATTATTATTTTTATTATTATTTGTAATCAGTGACTCCAAAAAACCTCAACTAATGAGTTTCAAGCGAATCCAAAGAATTTTTAAAAGTTCGTCTCCCATTTTGAATTTTGAAAATCTGTGAGCAAATTCGTAATCAGCGATCTCAAAAACCCCCGAATAACAAATCTCAATTAGATCACGTAACTTTTTGCACTACGACACGCAATCTTGGATCCGCCATTTTGAATTTTAAAATCCTAGATCAGATTCGTAATCAGCACAATCCCTAAAAACTCTCCGACTAACGAGTTTCAAAAAAATCCGATTATTTTTTTAAAAATTCGTTTGTCATTTTGAATCCGCCATTTTAAATTTAAAAATCTGAGATCAAATTCGTAATCAGCTAACCTAAAAGCCCCCGAATGACAAATCTCAGTTACATCAAGTAACTTTTTGCACTACGATTCGCCATCTTGAATGTGCCATTTTTTATTTTTACAATATGAGATCAGATTTTTGTAACCCTTTTTGCCAATAAAGGCATATTATTGTTATTTTTATTATTATTATTCGTCATCAATGACCCCAAAAAACCCACAACTAACGAGTTTCAAGCAAATCCGACGAATTTTTAAAAATTCGTCTGCCATTTTGGATTTTGAAATGCCATTTTTAATTTTTACCATCTGAGATCAGATTTTTGTCCCCTTTGTGCCAATAAAGACAAACTATTATTATCTTTATTATTATTCGTAATCAATGACCCCAAAAAACCTCAACTAATGAGTTTCAAGCGAATCCAAAGAATTTTTAAAAATTCGTTTGCCATTTTGGATCCGCCATTTTGAATTAAAAAATTTGAGATCACATTCGTAATCAGCAACTCTAAAATCCCCCAACTAACGAGTTTCAAACGAATCCGAAGAATTTTTCAAAATTCGTCGGCCATTTTGTATCTTCCATTTTTAATTTTAAAAATCTTAGATCGGATTCATAATCAGCGACCCCAAACACTTTTCATGCGATAAATTACCAGCGAAATGTTTTAAAAAATGTCAAAGATACGCACTTGAGAAGTTGGGCCTGTTGCAGTCGGGCTTGGAGCTGCTGTTGTTTCAGCTTGTGCTTGATGTTGGAGCAGAACGGCACCAGACACTTGGCTTCCTCGCAGTGCTTCGCGTGGTAGCAGCAGAGCGCCACCAGCTGCTTGCAGATCTGGCAGCCGCCGTTCGTCTTCCTCTTGCAGACCTTTATGTGCGTCACGACCCTCTTCATCTGCTGGCAACGCGGTCGTCGGCAGTTCGCGTCTCGGCACTGACACGCGTGCACCAGAGACTGAATGCACCTCTGTATCGACAGCTTTCGAGCTTCCTGTTTACGAGTCAAGAAAAAAAACCAACGTTATTTACATTTTTTTTTTTTTTAAATACAACATTTCAAAAAGTCCGAAATTTGCACGCGAATTTCAGCATCGTTTTATTTATTTATTTATTTCACGGGCTAATATTGCCCTTAACGATAAAAATAAAGATACACAAAAATAATTCCGCCATAAAAATATATTTTAACCCTTTGCGGCAAACATTTTTCTAGTGAACCATTTTTAATGAAACTGGGCACTCGGAGGTTTTTCGGGTCTCTGATTACGAATCTTATCTCAGATTTTGTAAATTCAAAATGGCGCATTCAAGATGGCCGACAAAATGTAAAATATTACATGATCAAGATGAAAGTGTGTACTCGGGGGTTTTTGGTGTCGCTGATTACGAATCTGTACTCAGATTTTTAACATTCAAAATGGCGGAATTTCAGTCGACCACCTTGAATCCGCCATTGCGAATTTTCAAAATCTGAATTCATATTTGCAATCAGCGACCTCAAAAATACCAAACGACCTATTTTCATCTCGATCGAGTAATTTTTCACTTTTCGATCGGCCATATTGGATCCGCCATTTTAAATTTTCAAAATCTGAGACCATATTCGTAATCAGCGACCACAAAAACCCCCAAGTACGCAGCTTCGTAAGATTTTCTCTAAAAGGTTCGTCAATAATGATTTTTTTTTTTATCTAAAAATGACAATTTTTACACTTTGTTTATTAATTATTAACAAAATGACAATAATTTTACATAATGTGTGCATAAATTTTGATATTTTAACATCCCATGAACATGTAACAAAAATAAAAACTACTTCAAATTCGTAAAAAATTGTTTACTAAAAGGTGGTTCCAATTGGAACCACTGTGCCGCAAAGGGTTAAAGAGAATATAACAATTATCGACGTTCAGGCGCCATTTTGAAATGTGAATGTATAACTAATTGATATTTATACCATAAAAATTTTTAAAAATCCGACTAATTTTAAGGTCACTCTTTCGATTGGCTTTTTTTCTACTTAAATTTCTTAGAAATGACGTTTACCACATGTTTTTCAAACAAAAATATTTTAAAAAACGCGATTTTTTAGCCACCATTTTTTGTTTAAATGGATTTTTAACTTATACCCGATTCAGATCATTTTCTAACCTATCAGAAACGTGTTTTTTATTTTTTTACTCATGGTGGCCGCTTTTTTCTCGGAAAAAAATTCCCTGACTTTTCCCCGATTTTTCCCTGACCAATATTTTAATGATATCTATTAAAAATAAACAATACGGATAAAAATGTTTTAAAAACAGCTACACATTTTCAATAAATTCTTTATTTTTTCAATCAACAACGAGTAGTATATTCTAAAACATATTATCTATAAAAATCCAGAAAAAAAAACTCATGTTCCTGCGGATTTTTTCGTGTTTAATTCAAAATAATAGTAGAAAATTTGTTGGGGGTTCTTTGTCAAAATTTGTTATAAAATGTCAAGTTCTGCGGTAATATGTTAGACAATAATTATAAATGTTGATAAATTTTAGAATTTAGGCGATTTTGGACGGTATATTCAAAGTATTGTCAAAATTCTTACGAATGTTGACAATAACAAAAAATTGCCATACATTTTATATTTTTCAAATACTATTGGACAAATATCAACTACTTAAAATAGAAATGGTAAAATAATCACTTAAACAAATTAATATTCTCAAAATTTGGGAGTTTTGTGCTGTTTTCAACATTTTAAAAATTTTTCTACGATTTTTAGCCTTTTTATGCAATTTTAAAGATTTTTGAAGATTTAAAAAAATGTATGAAAGTTTTCTATCATTTTCAAAAGGTTTTATTTATACAAATATTTGTTTAAATAGAGAATTAGTATGGCAAATATTTTTGAAATATTCTGCAAAGTATCTTTATAGAAAGATAAATATCTTTAAATATAAAATTGTTTGCATTTATTTTTGTTAAACTATTAAATTTTATTGAAATCTGTTAGAATATATTCAATACCGAAATGTGTTATTGTTAAACGTCTTTATTTTTGTTGCAATGTACCAGAACGTTTAAAACTGAGCAGTACCACAAATATATTTAATTTAAGATTTTTTTTTTTTCTCAAAATTGTTGGTTTTTGGTGAAATCGGTCGAAAATGTTCAAAACTGAAATATGTTATTGATAAAAAACGTCAATATTTGTTTAAATTTGTGAGAAAGCATTTAAAATCATTTAAAAGAATTTTATGCGAAACACGATAAATAAAGCATTTTTCTGAATATGAAATTGTGCGATTTTTGTTTAAATAATGTTTTTCACTTTTTCAAGATTTGTCTACAATTTACTTTTTCCCTGACCAATTTTGAAATTCCCTCACTTTTCCCTGATTCCCTGACCAATTTTGAAATTCCCTGACATTTCCCTGATTTCCCGGTTTTCCCTGACGGTGGCCACCATGAAATAAAACATATTTCTGACTTAAATGTTAAATTTCCCAAAAAACATACCTGAGGATTAGCTTGTTTGGCATCGGCCGGCGATGAACCATCATCCAAATCCAAGCCGAGTTTCTCCATATGATGTGGATGTCCATCCTTTTCTTTACAACTCAGGCAGAGATCAAAGTCCTAAAAAAAAAAACAATTTATATTAAAAAAAAATATCCAATCGACAGATAAAAAAAAAAGAAAACATTTTTTCTAAAAAATTGACACTTACATCGCAGACGGTGCAGTGGTATCTCGTTTCCACATGACTTCGGCAGTTGTTGCACGTGTAGACAAATTTGTCTTGGCCTTGATTGTGGAGTTCGTAGAGCATGGACATCGAGCTGAATTTCGCGCGTCTAAGCGACGAGAACTCGTAGTGCCTCTCCTTGGCCAACGTCAGGAAGGCGTCGCGACCGTCCATGAGCTCGCAGTGTATGGTCATGTCAGGATCGGTGATAGGCTACGAAACCAAAATTCTCATTAGCACCACGAAAATTTCCGAAATTTATTAAAATTTAGTCGAGTAACTCTCACCGCTAAGCTAGCTGCACTTTGGGCACTGTGCAACCTGATGACGAAGAAGACTTCCTTGTGCTTTTCCATCGTCTCGAAGATCTTTGCCGAGAGATCGTTTCCTGTCTGCGGTGTATTTGATTTCTTGCTGTTCTTACGCTGGTTGGCTTTGGACTTGTTCGATTTCTTGGCTTTCTTCTGGCCCTTCTTCTTGCCGTCTGGACCGGTCTCCAAGTCGTCCGATTGTAAGTATGACTGAAACAACATTTTTATTTAATAACATCCTTCTATTTTCGACATTTAGTAATACTGACACTTACATTAGCAGCTGCGGCAGCTTCGGCTGCTTCCGCCTGCTTTCGTTTCTCCTCCTCCTCCTGATTCAATTCCTTTATACTTTCTTCGAGTACGTTAGGCCAAAAGTCACCTTCGAAGTAGGGCAAGTCTGCGGCGGACGACAGTTTGTCCTCCATCGCTTGTTTCAAAATATCCTGATAAATTTAATTCAAAGGATTAAATTAAAATCTATTTATAATATCAGTTATCTTTTCTAATCCATTGAAAGATTAAAAAAGAAAGTTGTTACTTGAACATCCTGTTTTAATTTCTTCGATTAAAGAAAAACATTAGTTTCGTTCAAGTTTTAATGTAAGTCTCGTTCGACACCCGAGTGTTTTACTACAAACAGGTAACACAGAGACTAGATGAACCATCAATACTACCGCAGCTCAACAACAAACTTGAAAATCTCATAAAACGTGGTAAAGACCCTTTGATGGAACAAAATAACGTATAGTGTATAAAATACAATGTAAAAATTGTACAGCTTCGTATGTAGGTGAAACGAAGAGGATGTTAAAAACAAGGATTGCTGAACATGAAAACAATATCAACCAAACATCAAGAACAAAAAGTGTAATTTCAGAACATCGACTACAACTTTTTCATGATTTTGATTGGAAAAATGTGAAAATCTTAGATAAAGAGATTTCTTTGTCTAAGAGATTAATATCTGAGATGATTCACATAAAATTACAACCATATTCCATCAATGTAAAAGAAGACACTTTAAAATTAAATAATTCCTATGATGTACTACTTTCAAATTTAAAAGCGAGCGTTTCTTAGATATATGTTGTTATTGACATCGACAACATACAATTTCAATGAAAGTTTCGTATGGTAACATACGTCAAACTACGAATAAATATAGAACCGAGTGTTGTTAGTTTGGCATTATACATCATGCCAATAAGTAATATTTTCTCATGTGCACTAATTTTCAACTTATTTTAATTATGCAAAAATAGGTAGTGTGTCTTATTTTTTGTTATAATTATCATTTATTGTAATCTCTAAAATTTAATAAAACAACTTTTTTAGTCTTGATAATGACAGCTACGCTGTCGAAACGTCGACTATATGAACGGACCAAAATCTGCTGTTCTTCATTACACCTTACTGACTCGGATAATCGATTTAGCCACTTCTTCGTAATTTGAAATTTTACCGAGTGTAAAATTCCTTGAATTATATTTATCATTACTAATTGTTCGCTAACCTTATAATCGAGCACGATTCGTTCGACGATGCCCTTGTCCAGCATTTTCTTGTACCAATCTTGCAGTCTCTTCGGCTTTGGAATCTTTTGCTCTTGCGGATGGCAGTGGAAGATGTAATCGTCTCCTTCCGACGGTGGACACGCCCAAATATGTGCCATTGTGTATCTGTTAACCAAAAATTGTTTAACAATAAGTAAATGATTCAACTTTAATCCAAAGGTTTCTTAAAATACTTTTACGTACCCCAATTGTTTGGCGTAATCCAAGTAACCGAGTAGGATCTCGTGGTAAACCGCGGTACGGAACTGTCGTGGTCTGAAGAAGTGTACCGAGTCCAGGTAGGCGATGTAGACCCGCCTGGTGTTCGGTGGGGTGCACTCGCTCCCGTATTCCTGGACGTGCATGCCGAAGAAGCAGACGTCCGTCCCGTCGACGTCTTCGAAAGCGAACAGCGCTTTGGCCCTGTATGGGAATTCCCCGGGCATGTCGCCGTTTTCCACGAATCTGCTCCTCATGCCAGGTTTGACCTCGACGACTTTGTCGCTGGAAGCGACGACGCGAATCGCCACTTCCCCGGCACCGGCTTCCTTCTTCTTCAGGAAGTTGTTCACGCGGGTTTCTATGTACGTGCCGAGCTTCGTCGTTGGCAGTCGTTTAGCAATGAATTTATTTTCTTTACGCTTTTGGCCCTTTTTCTTTAAGCACTTATCACAGGTAAATCTGAACAATTGAAAAAAGAACTAGGTTAGGAAAATAGTTTCTACACTGTAAAAAAAAGATTTTGTACTTTTACCCCAATCTTGTAAATTTACACAGCTATTGTGAACGTTATTTTTATGCTTGTAAAATTTCCACGAGCATTGTAATTTTACAACGAAACATGGAAAATTGAAGGTTATGGGGTAAAGTTACACGCGGACCGCAATTGAGCGGCCCAATTCTATAACTTGCTCGACGCTCAAACGGCCGGAAAAGTTTTGTCAAACCATTTTTAAAAGTACCCAATAAACATTTCGACGAGGGCATGTCTAAAAGATATCTAAAAGATGTCTTTTTTAAAGATATCTTGCAAACGATATCTAAAAGATGCATTTCCTAAAGATATCTCGCAAAATGGCTTCTCAAAGATATCTTTTCGAAAGATATCTTGCAAAAGAGCGAAGGGGCGAAGGATGGGTTCCCTCCATTCCCGCCGTTTTTTTTTTAATTTTTCCAAACCTATGGTCAATGTTATTGTGTTTATATTAAAAGTTAATTAATTAATGCAGTTAATATTTTTTAATTAATTATATTTTCTTAACAAATGCTTGGCATTACTTTGTAACGTTGTTTATTTTGTTTATTGTTAATGTAGTATGTTGGATTCAAATAAATTTTTTATAAAAAGTTGCGTTCGGATTCATATTATGTATATAGCAATGAATTTGTGTTTGAAATTGTCTCACATTTCATTGTATACTTTCTTTGGTTCGAAAGAACCTGGCCACATCACATGATTTCACGCAAAGAATTGCTTAATTTAATGTTAAAGAATATATCTCTTTTTTTTAACTAAAGCTGCATTTACGAATGAGCCATCTTCGATTGATATTTATGTATATCCGAGCGTAGCGTAGTGGTTAAGGCGTCATCGTTTTAAGCGTGAGACCCGGGTTCGATCCTCGGTCGGGATAGATTTTTCTCAGGTTCATAAATTTAGTCGCGAGCGAGATTGTATAACTACATTCCGTAATAACAAATCTAACGACGCACAAATAATAATACAATTCAAATTAAGTAAAATAATTCGTGTAATTTTTTTATTTTTTTTCTATTTTTTAAAGTAACTAAAAGATGTCTAAAAGATATCGGAAAGTGTTGCATAAGATATCTAAAAGATGTCTTTTAGATATCTTTTCGACATTTTTAAGATATCTTTCGCGAATCGCAAGATATCTTTTAGATGTCTTTTAGACATCTTTTTGCTTATTGGGTAGGTATTTCGATTTAAACAAAATACATGAATGTAGAAAATGACAAACCGAGCAAGTTTTTCCCAAGAATTTTTTAATAATAATGAATTGTTTTCGTTTTAATAAATAAAAACAATAAAATTTACAACAAAAAATTGAATTACATTTTAAAACATAAATCGTCATATCTCGGCCAATTATTGTTAAAATTGTTTGAAATTTGCGATGTACACCGAACAGATCCTAGCGATGCCTATGAAGTGATAAAGCATTGCAAAAGTTAATTTCGTTATCAACAAATTAATTTTTTAACGGCTAATGTGGAAATCCGCGAATAGACGGCTACGTCGTCAAAAAGTCTGTGGGGAACTTTCGATTTCAAAAAACTTCAAGCGAGTAATTTGTTCCTTACCAAGTAGTGAAAGTTTTTTGGAAAATTTGAAATCGATTTGAATTAAATTCAGAAAGTTATGGCGATTCTTAATAAAGCGCGCGGCGAAACACGGAACGCGTCGAGAGAGTTATAGAATTGAGTCCGATCGAACTTACATTTACATAATGAATTGTACAATCAATTTATAATATTTCTTGCTACAATGACAATTTTACAGTTTAAACCAAAATTGAACCGAAATATTTGGATATTTACCAGGAAAGATTATTTTTACTGGGCCACGGCTTTTTTTTAACTCGAGTTGTAAATTTACATAACATTGTAAAATACACACGTACAACGTGGGCACGATTTCCACCCACGTACAGCGTGGTACAAATACATCGAATTGTAATTTTACAACTGTCAACGTAGGATATTTACATAACCTTGTAATATTTCGAATTTACAGCATAGGTAGGAATATTACAACGTTAAACGTGGGCAAATCACCATATTTTTACAAATGAAAATTACAACAGATTTGTAAAGTTCATTTTCATTTTTTACAGTGTATGTAATTAGTTCCGGACAATCTTACAGTTATTAATTTTTAATTTTTATTCGACAGAAAAATACTGCAACTATTTGAATATATTAACTTTTAGACTGCCAGGATTTAGAAGAGCATAAAAATTTTAAAAAAAATGGAAACATCTACATCCGATTAGTTTTGAGGTCACTCTTTCGATTGGCGCTATTGAAATTTTCGAAAAATGGCGTTCAACATATTTTTTTTTACAAAAATACTGAAAAAAAATGATTTCTTAGCTACAAATTTTTTTAAAAATGCATTTTTAACCACAGATCACCTTCTAACCTCTCAGAAACGTGTTCCCGATTGTTTTCCTTCATCATTATACATTCACATATTTTGATTTATTTTGTTTCTCGTTTCAAAATGGCGTCTGAACATCGAAAATGGTTGAAATTGAAGAAATAAGTAAAATCGTCAAAATAAATTATTACGAGTTTCGTATGATCTATTTGGATTTACAGAAGTAGTAATATTCCATAAATAGTATTTTTTCTATGCCAGAAATGTGAAATTTTATATAACGGGTCCGCCATATTGGATCCGCCATGTTGAATTTCGGTAAACTGACTGAAGATTCGAGTTTAGCGTGACTGAAACCTATGAGATTGTTCTAAAACTTGTTATGTATTGTTTTAACATTTAAATAGGTGTCAAATAAAGTTTTTAATTATGTTAGAAATTATTATTATTATTTAAAATTTAGTACATATAATTTATTAAAATAATGATCCGTTTTTATAATTACTATTGTTCCTTTATTGTAATTCTGCAAAAAATTCCAAATTTTGACATAAAAAATCGATTTTTTTTAAAATTGACTATATGAAACATCATATATTTTTCAAAAAAGCTACCTAGATTTAATGTACAAAAGGTTAAATACCGCTACAGCACATATTTTAAATATAAATCTAAAAATTCTATTTTTTTTAACCTAAAAAGTCGATTTGCTCGAAAACGGCTCGATGAATGATTTTGATTTTTTTTGTGAAAATACTTCTAATAATGTCCAGATTCAATATCCACAAGAATATTTACGGTGGGAGAACTTTTGAGTTAAAGTGCGTTAAGACACAGCGTGCAATGTTTAGTATTGAAATATTAAATATGAATAATTTAATCTTATTCGTATTAAGAGAGATTTGTTTACTGATTATTACACGCATACTTACTGTATTTACAAATAACAATAATCTTTCTCAACTATTATAATTTAACGTCGGTTAAAATTACAACAATATATACCAGATAAATATCTAGGTTTCTACAATTCCCTGATCGAAATGGCCTACTGTTACTGATGAAAAAGATAATGGAATTTAGTTCTTAATAAACTGCAAAATGTAATTTTACATTGTATTATACTTTAGCAAATAAATTAGTTAGCTGTGCTATAAAATTATTACTTTTTTTTTAATGTTACTCGTGAGTCATGCAAAAAGGGACCCAAGTCCACTGACATTTTTTATAATTATTAAACATCCTCTTTAACTTTAAGCATAGAACGATATTTGTACTATTGTAAGTGCATAAAAGCAACATTTCTATTAAATAATATTTTTATTCTTCATTCTGTCAGAAAAGTAAATCAGTTTTTTGCGTTTTCTCAACAACTATCTATATGGACTTAGTGCCCTTTTTGCATGGACTCATTCTGTTATTCAATCATTAATTTGTGAATGCAGAGAAATGGGAAAACTAACCAAGAAAAAGTTGAAAACGGTGAGAGGAAAAAATAAACATTAGAAGAAAAAATATACCCAAAAAGATGCGAATCTCGCATTGCTTATTATAAATAAAAGAAAAAAAAAACTAATAACAAAATTTTATATTTTTTATGCCCCCTTCCCTAATATTTTAACCTTTAATATTGCTTATTGAAAACCTGTCAGTTATTGGGACATCCAAGGTCAGACACTTGGACATACACATTTTCAATGGTCAGTTATTGGTACACGGAGGATATTTACATTTTTTATGTATAAATATTAATTTGAGGCAAAAAATGTTCGTATTTTTGGCCGATTCGATTGAAGATGTCATTGTCTCAAAATATATGTAACTCTTTTTCAATATATAGTTAGTTCAATATTCTATATTGATGATATTCGTCTGCAGCATGCTTAAGTGGTAAGTTACTGGTACTTTTACCTTATAGAAGTTAAATTTGTAGATTTCATTAAATATTTAAAGCATTTCGAAGGGTTGATAGTCAAATTTTAAGGGTTGTTTTAAAGATATTTCACCCCTTTAGACGCAGGATTCAAATTTTATTTATTTTATAGTGCAGATAGACTTTTCCGGAGTATTTTTCGACGTTGAATCCAAATCTAATGACGAAAATACAATAAATTCAAAAACAACCCCTGAAATAATTAAAAGGTTGGGGAGGGATGAATTTATATTAAATTTTATGGCATAGTAATAGCGAAAAGCTTTTCTAAAAATCTTGTAATTATAGTCTGAAGGTTTGGGGTAGGTAAAATGGGGTGTGGAGGGGTAAATTTATCTTAAATTACTTTAATAAGTGAAAATAATAATAAATTAATATATATTTTAGTCTAAAAATAAACATTAAACAAGTTTTTATGTGTCAAAATATTGATTTTCCGGCAGTCTAAAGGTTAATTACGTTATCCTTTTTTTAATCATTAATGGAAGGGAAAACACACGATACGAGACTTACCCTTGCGTCCAAATTTGTTCCATGTGAAGTATACATATCTGGTGAACTTTTCTGCCACAATCCGTGCACATTACGAACGGCTCCAACTCCAAGTGGTCGTTCTTCATCTCTTGGAATTGTTCTTTCTTGATAGAGACGCTTTACGAATACAAACATTTAAATGCATTACTTTCGCAAAAAGGTAACCTTTTTCTTTCGATTCTACCAAATTTGACGTGCAATTTATCCAATTCGTACAAAAATACATTAAAAAATTGTTATTTCCAATAAAACACTTCATTATTAATACGATTCTCATCGATTATTTAAAAAATGATAAGAAACATTTACAAATTCTAACCTCCAAATCACATTTATAGACATACAATAATACTAAATTTACTCTTGGGTAATTACGGTCCTTCGACTTATTTCAACAATGACTCGACTGCTTCATCCGTGTTCTGGTGGATTATTGTACAAACATAATTTTTAATCCAAACTAATGGAATTATGATTGTAAACTTTTAATTATGAATACATTTTGTTCTGAAGGGGGCCCATATTAGTGGCCGAAACGTTCATCAACGTATTTTAATTACCATTCTATCCTGGTATAAGTCGAAGGACCGTAATTACCCAAGAGTAAATTTAAAATAATAATTTATTAATTTTAAAAAAGGCGGTCAAGAAATTTGAAGTGATTTTTCACAAAAATTACATACAATAATGCTACTAAGAAGAAAACTTACGTCTGCGGTTGAGTAGGATCGTCGCCTAACGTGACCGTGTCGCCAGGAATGTCGTTGAAACATTTTTGACAGAAGGTGTATCTGTCGGAAACAAGACCATATGCCTTTAGACTATTCATTCCGATTGTTCCGACACAAGAAAGGGCCCAACATCATTGAGCCAAGCGATTCCAGTAAAATAAGCCCAATATTAACGTTTCATAATATGGGTGTAGTCCGATGGCGTTTTTTGTTTGTACGCATGCAAGTGTCGCCAGTTGATTCGCATCCGTGTCCGACGTTTCGTTTGCCAATTATTTTGTTTTGTTTTGTTTTGTTTTTTTTTTTTTTGTTTACATTATTTGTTTAAAATTTGGTCCAGAGTTTTGGATGTCGGTCATCGGATTATCCATGTACCAATTGCGATGTCAAGTAGCAGAGTCGAAAAGAAGCAAGGGACGCAGGCACCAACAAGAAGCAAGCGGCAAACACGGATATGTGCGCGTGCCCACAATCCGCAGATAGAAGGTAACATACAAAGAAGAGAACAGTGTCATGGTTAGAAAAATAATACGGTAAACGCGAAGAAATTATCAAAGTCTCGCTCGTGTCTTTATTATCGTAAACTAAGAAATAAATGCTCGACGGTGCATATCATGATCGTTAAAAATGAAATCTAAAGTAAAATTACTAATCGACATACACAGAGATCAAATGGGGAGATGCATTCGACATTTACATTAAGTGATGAAGATTTAACAGTTATAGTAAACGCTGAGAAAAATTTCACTACTGTTTTTACACATCGATAAAACTTCTAAGAGTAGAAAAATACAAATTTTTGTCAAGATATACTACTATTTAAATGTTTTTGAATAAGGGGACAAAAAATTCTCGTGCTTTCGAAAAAATAAAATCTAATCATTGATAAATGCGAGTGTAAGATAGGTGACTGGCCCGAATCAGCATCAGCCAAAGCGGGTTAATTATCCTTCTAAATTTCTGTCGCGTACCCACATTATCGCTAATTAAAATGAGAATTAACGACATAAATTCTATGGATACGCATTTTCGACGAGATATTACACTGATCAGCAATATTTAAGGTTATGTAATATAACTTATTACTATATAATTTTTATGACTATTGTTGACGTATTTCTAGGCAGTAAATTAAGAAACGATGATTCAATTGAAAGCTGTACTAATTTTCTACATTTCTTTGTTTTTTTTTATGTATTTTTGGCTGCTGAACACAAATTTTTTTGATGGAATGCTCAAAAATAGTCGGTTAATTTTTTAAAACAATTTAATAACTTTGTTCTTTTTGCTCCGGCAAATATTTTTTCATGTTTTCTGGGTAATTTTGAAAGGTCCTTAATAATTTTCATGTTATTGTATGTTTTTCACTTTTTAAAGATTTGTCTACAATTTACTTTTTCCCTGACCAATTTTGAAATTCCTTGACATTTCCCTGATTTCCCGGTTTTCCCTGACGGTGGCCACCATGTATTTTGTCACCGTAATATGGTTTAGTAATATTCAAACCGCAAACCCTAATTTCGTGTACATACTTATGACATACTTGACGATTACACATTTATCCTAGTATTTTTAGCCTCAGAATTTAACATCGTAGGATAGAATATTATAAAGTGGTCGATTGCTTTATCAATTGTTTATAACAATTTGTTGTTAAATAATGCAGCAATTTTTTTGTTTTCTGACAAATTTTCATGTTTTTCTATGATTATATATTCTGACGTTCTAGGATGAAATATAAAACGGAAAATGGTTTATATAAATTGTTTATAACATTTGTTTTTTAAATAATTAGTAAAAGTTTTATTATTTTAGAATTAGGTTTTTAATAACATTGTTAAGAATCGTTGACGTTCATAAATCGTTTTGTGTTTATTGAAGTGATGATATTAATATTTTCTTATTACTATATTTGGATATTTATATTTAAAATTGTTATTTTAAATACTTGTTGCAATTGCGTTACCTATTTTATTTTTATTCTTAATTTGTAAAAAAAGCCTTTAGGCCGTAGAAAATAAAATAAATAAATAAATTTTCGAAAAAAAAATCATGTTTTGTGTAATTTGAAACTAAAAGATCCTTATTAACTTATAATTTAAAATTTAAATATTTATAATTTAATAGAATTGAACTAGAATGATTTTATCTTTTACTTTTATTAAAATTACTTTAAAAATATGCATCTTACATTTCTTTTGCAATTTTCGAAATTTGCAATTATTTACACGCTACTACGCATGTGTAACTTATTTTTAATCCAACTATGTTTTTGTTCTCTTGTAACATAATATGTTTTGTTTTAAATATTAATTTATATATATTCTTATTATTTGACTTTTTTTTAGTTGTTTTTACTTGCTTAACAGTCATGTTTTAAAATGTTTAAAACTAATTCGAAGGATGTCGATAAGCTGGATGCTGCATTAACATTCTTAATCGCATTCTCTTTCGTAAAGTACAATTATGTACTAGCTTGGTAATTTATATAATATAAAATGAATGATTTTAAGGTAAATTATGTATTTATCAAAAATCGAAGAAAAACCTAAAAAATTCGTGTTCAGAGTTCAAAAAAACATTGTTTCAAGTGGGAACATATATTATAGACTATATTCTAGACTGAACTTAAATATCGAGATGTTGAATTATACTAATAGTTCAGTAGTTGTAAGAAAACTAAAACAATTGAAACTAGATATTCGAGCAACTACTAAATACAATTAACATACGATAATAAGTAGAATAGAAATAAAGTATGATAAAAATTATTTATACTAAATATCCATCTCTTTTAATCAAATGTATATAATTCATTGTATCTGAATTTACTACCAATAAATACATGCATTTTTCGACAGTAACAAAAGTTTATTCCCGGTAAACAATTTCGTGTATTAAATATCAATTAAATGTCACACTACTGTCGAAAAAACACTTATATACATGACATTTAATGTCATTCTTAAAAATCTAGTAACATACAAGTTGTATATCAAGATAAAAAAAAAAAAAACAATACTGACTTGTTCTGGTACGAGTAGTATTTGGCATCCCTCGGTATCGTACAAACTTGCTTTCCGTAACAGCAGAGTACTTGGGGATTGAACGTGTACTTCCTGCCGCAGCAATATCCCAAAGCCTGCATTACTGGATCGATTTCTTTCTCGAAGACTTCGGACAGCTGTCGAAAACAAATTGCCATCAATGATAAAAATCTATTTAGTTCCTGCTATGACTTTCACGATGTTCAAGTTTGCAATGTTCGAGGCGAACGAACAAATTTTTTTTTTTTTTTATCGAAGTTTTTTTTCTTATCCTTGTCATATATGAACCTCATAAATGACAAAAATAAAATTTTCGAAAATTGGGGTGCTGGTGGAGGGCGCAAAATAGACCCAAAGACCCGAAAAAACGCTCCGAAATCGCCATTTTGTCTTAGGGGTCTGTTTTTATTGTTTAAAGTCATTAATACTCATAACAAACGTAATGTAATTTTTTCGAAATTTTCGAGATGATCCTGGCATAGAAAAATTTCGAAAAAATACATTCTGTTTGTTCTGAGTATTAATGAATATTTGGTAAACCTTCGGATTAGACACTTGTTCGAAATTGCAAAATGTACGATATGTTTCAGATGTATTTTTGCCTCCTGATCACGAATATGACAATAAAAATCGGCGCTCAGCCAACCCTTGGCCGCCATCTTGAAAAAACCGTCAAAAAACGCGATTTTTTGCGGTTTTTTTGCATTTATAATGAAAAATACGAGTCTGACAAAAAAATGTGTCAAACAAAAAAGGTAGAGAATTGAACTCTCTATAAAAAAGGTTATATACATTTTTTTCCTAATCGCAATGGAAAGCCCGCAAAATAGCGATAAAAGTGACTAGTTATACGTTTGTGCGCCTTTAGCTAAGTTTCTCGCTAGTAAAGTGGATTTCAGTTTGCCTTATATGGGAGGTTAGGTTAGGTTAGGTTAGGCCTGGAATGTGTGTATAACCTTTTTTGCAGCGAATTCAATTCTCTACCTTTTTTATTTGACATATTTTTTTCTCAGACTCGTATTTTTCAAGATAAATGCAAAAAACCGCAAAAAATCGCGTTTTTTGGCGGTTTTTTCAAGATGGCGGACAAGGTTTTGCCGAGCGCCACTTTTTATTGTTATATTCGTGATCAGGAGGCAAAAATACATAAAAAAATGTGTTGTACTTTTTGCAATTTCGAACAAGTGTCTAATCCGAAGGTTTACCGAATATTTAAAGAATAAAAACAGACCCCTAAGACAAAATGGCGATTTCGGAGCGTTTTCTTTTTTCGGGTTTTTGGGTCGTTGCAAACTTCAACATCGTTGACTTTAAAAATAATGTTGCGTACCTTAGTGCAGTATTTGTAAACCTTGGAAGCCTTGCGATTGTACAACCAGGCATTATCGAACATCAGCCAGACATCGTCGACGTATTGCCAAGGGTCGCTGTAGTGACCCGTGTCCAGATTCCTCTTGATCTTGGAAAGATCCATAGGTTTCTTGATGATTTCGAAATAGTCCGGGATGTTTAACAATATGGGATCGACCGGTTGTCGGAATGGCACGGATTCGGGATCCTGGCGGTAGAGTTTTTCCAGGGTGGGCATCAGCGCTTGTCTCAGTTCCTCGGGCTTGAATAGGCACAAAGGTTTCTTGTCGATGGAGGAGCCGCTGGGTGGTATGGGCTCCGGTACCATCGACGCGATATCCGACGTCGTGTCCCGACTGGACATCGGGGACACGGGTTCGTCCTTGATACCGCCGCCTTCCTCCGGGACTGGATTCTCGCCGGAGGCTTCGTCCATCGGCTCGGTCTTAATCTCGGATTTAATGTCGGTGCTGGAGCCTTTGCCGCCGTCCGCGCGGTGATTCTCCGAGCTGTCCTCCGGCTCGATTTCCATCTTAATGTCCTCGTTGCCTTTCGCCGCGTCCAATTTGTCTTTGTTGTTCGTGGGCGGACTCGGCGAATTGTCGCGATCCAGGGCGGCCGTAATGGCGGCCATCTGCGAGGACATCGACGAGCTCCTGGGAGCGTTCAGAGCCGCCCTCTCCTGGGAGGACATGCCCTTACCGAGGCTGGCCAGGCCGACCGGGGATGGTGTCGTGCCCGGATGCGGCGGTGTCTGATTCGCGGAAGACACTCCCTGATTCGGAGTCATCAACGAGACCAGCGGCGTATTGGGCGTCGACGTCACGGATTGCGGTCCGTTCGTCATTGGCGCGGGTCCAGGACTCGGACCGCTCGACGCCGGCGGCGGTATCGTCTTGGGCGTCGAGGACGCTAATCCATTGTCGTTGGGCGTCGTGGCGGACATCGGCCGACTCGTCGGGAATTGCTGAGCCGCCTGTTGCTGCGACTGTTGCTGACTGTTTTGCTGCTGTTGCATCGCGCTGAACGGAGACGGCGCTTGAGGTATTGTCGTTGTCGTTGCGTTTTGGCTCGAGGTACTGCTCGGTTGTTGCTGCTGCTGCTGCTGTTGCTGTTGTTGTTGTTGCAACTGCTGCTGCGACTGTTGTTGCTGCTGCTGTTGTTGTTGTTGCAACTGTTGCTGAGCCTGCTGTTGCTGTTGTTGGGCTACTTGAGCCAGTCGTACTTTCATGATATCCGAGAACTGATGTTGATTCTGAATCGGTGAACTGTTGGACAGACCGGTTGTACCGTTGGACGTTGGAAATTGACTAGTTGTCACGGAGGAAGTCGTCGTGGGAAGGTTCGCCTGTGACATTTGCGGCTGTCCAAAAGGACTGAGTCCCGAACTCGACACCATATTGGGATTCGCGGCCGGTTGACCGTTCGGGCTCGGACCCGGTGGTCCGACCATCAGACCCTGCTGTTGCTGTTGCGGCTGCTGCTGCTGTTGTTGCTGTTGTTGCTGTTGTTGTTGTTGTTGTTGCTGCTGCTGCTGCTGCTGCAACTGCTGTTGCGCTTGCTGTTGCTGCTGTTGGGCCTGCTGCTGCTGTTGTGCCTGTTGAGGGAATTGCATTCGCGCGTGGGGTTGCTGCTGGGGCTGTTGCTGCATTCCGATTCCGGGTAGGGGACCCAGCTGGGCCATACCCGGGGAATGGCTGCGCAGGCCCATCGGTACCGTCTGAACCGGCCGCGGAGGAACGTTCGCGTTGACGCCGGGTGGCGCGATAGGCCTCAAGCCTGGTTGCGACGAACCCGGTGCCTGTAGCTGCTGTTGCGTTTGCATTTGCGATTCTTTACGCTTCTGCCGCTTTTCCTCTGCACAAACATTCGTGCATTAATAATCTCGTAAGTTTCGTCAAAAATTAACGAAAAATCTGTTTTTTTTTTCTCATTTTAAAGAGGAAAATGGCTATTTTAAGGCATTTAGGACTTTTCTCTGAATGCGACGAAAATGCAAATCTTTGTCATGGCATAAATTAGTCTAATGAAGTCAATAATGTTAAAAAAAATTTTTTTAAATTTAAAAACTCGACCATTTCTAATCAGTTTAATCCATTAATACCTGAATGTCCAAAAATCATACAGTAACTTTGAGTTAAAATCTTTTAAGGTAGCTAGACCCCAGTATATAATATGTTAGCGAAAATAATTTAATAACCATTCCAGGAATTGAAGTTTTATTATACATGATATTGTTACAGAGTTCAAGCATTATTATTCTTGAAAAAAAAATTGAAACTTGCAAAAATAATTTGTTAACCAACTTTTCTCAGCGACTCAAATTTTCTTCTTATTTTCATTCAAAACTCTTCTAAAAATGAATGGATTTCAATGAATGACGGCTTATTTTTTTCGAGAAAAAGATTCTCTACAACTTCACGTAATAAATTTCTCAAATTTTTTGCCTGATCACTGAAATTATTCAGAAAAGTTAAAAAATAATATATATTTTTTTTAATAATTCGAGATATTTGACCCTAGTTTTAGAAATTTAAGAAATTCATTCGGTGAAGTTGTAGAGAATCTTTTTCTTGGAAAAATAAGCCGTCATTCATTGAAATCCATTCATTTTTAGAAAAGTTTTGAATGAAAATAAGAAGAAAATTTGAGTCGCTAAGAAAAGTTGGTTATCAAATTATTTTTGCAAGTTTCAATTTTTTTTTCAAGAAAAATAACGCTGGAACTCTGTCACAATATCATGCATAATAAAAATTTTATTCCTGGAAGTGTTATTAAAATATTTTCGCTAACATATTATATCCTGGGGTCTAACTACCTTAATGAAATCGCGGAAATTTCTATTTGGCATAAATTGTTCTAGACGTTTTCGGGTGTGCTCTACACGATGCGATCATTTAGAAAAGTGAAAAATTTCATTTTGTATTGTTTTTTGATGAATTTATATAAAAAATAGCGTTTTTTACGGGATTTTTTTCGTAGAAAATCACCATTTTTTAACAGAACATGTATGTTTATCATATTAAAATTAATTAAAAACGTGTCATTAGTGTTTGTATCAACAAACTAGGGATGTAGATTTTTTTCAACATTTTTTTTCCAAAAATAGGAAGCTTTGGAATGCAAAAAATGTTGCCATTTTTAATTTTTCATTTCTGACAGAAGAATTGTAATCGGCATCCTCCAAAAACCGGAAAAGACACTTTGGTGAATAATCGGGTATTATAATAGTGAAAAAAAAATGAACAACTCTGATAATGCCCACGCTAATGATATTTTTTGCATTCCAAAGCTTCCTATTTTTGAAAAAAAAAAAATGCTACGTGATACAAATTTCTAGTACGGCTTAAATGAAAACTTAAAACATGAACTTTTAAACGAAAAATTGAAAAATCACTATTAATAGTGGGGGAACTTAATTTATGAAGTACCTCAAAACAAAACAAAAATGGCGATAAACTGATAGAAAACGATTTTTCCTTTTTGTAGTTGCTGACGATGAATGAAAAGTTAAACTTAAAAAATTCAAAATGGCGGACTAAATTAAAAATATTACGCGAACTCGCTTGAAACTTGTTACTCGGATATTTTTGAGGTTGTCAATCACTATTCAAAATGGCAGATTCAATATGGCGACCGAAATATTTGTAATTTACTCGAATTTCTTTATGATTTTGTTACCTGAGGGATTTCGATGTCTCTGATTACAAATCTAAAATTTATTTTTCGATACGGGTAAAAATTAATAAGGATAGTTTTTTTTTTGTATTTGTATATAAAATACAACACGAAATTTGCCTGTAAAATTTGCTACAGATTTTCAAAATACAGTAGAACCTCCGTTATCGAATACGGTCGGGACAACGCGGGACATTTAAATTTCCGTTAACGAATATTTCAGGAGAATAAATCGACCCCCCGCCTATACCTATATCTTTAGGAGTTACATTATACATACATAGGCGATATTGTATCGATATGTGAATCGAATCAACGCTACGTATCGATACTCCATGTCGGCCATCTACAACGTGGTGTCTAGAGTGGGGAGACCAACTGAGGGGAAATTATTCGTTAACGGAGGCGTCTGAATATTCGATAACCGAAATATTCGATAACGGAGGTTCTACTGTATACCATTAGATTTGCAATCAGCAACTTCAAAAACCTCCGAGTATCGAGTTTCTATCAATTTTATTAACTTTCAATACAGAAATTGACCTAATAGATAACATTTTTAAAAAATCGTTAAAAAAGTAATTTTTTCGCACTTTTATCTCGATTCGCATGGAACTAACCAAATGAAAAAAAGGTTTGTAACCTCTTCTTTTGTTCATTAAGACCTAAAGATTCAATAAACATTCGAATTTTAAGATAAACAAGAATCGACTTTTTTTTTGTTACCCAGTTACATTTTTCGTTACTTTCTAATACAAAAACCGTTAAACGCAAAATTAAAAAATCCAGATTACTTACCAATTTCCTTTTGTATCTTATAAATCTTTTCGGCCAGTAGGTGGTAGTATTCCGATCTCGAGTTCGCCATAGAGTACATATCACCTTCGACTTTTTTGGCATAAGCAACCAAGTTGTGCATTCTTTTATCGAGCATCACTTGTGGATCCGGAATCGGGAATATCGCTTGAACCCTGCGGAATCAAAACAATTACCACCTGCCGCACCAACAATTACCAACCACTACCAACGACTACCATTAACGATACGTACACTTTGTGCACCAGATGATTTCTGAGATCAGGCGTGACGGATTGATGCCACTCCTTGGTTCCTGGTACCGGGTTCGCGGTTACCTGGCCGGGTTGAAGGCCGCCAGGCAGTTGCATATTGGCTATTCGATTCTCGGCCAAGATGCCAGGTTGGCCGGTATTGTCGAGTCCGAACAGCTGCTGCATATTGACCGACTGTTGGATGTTGGCGGCAGCGGCAGCCGCCGCGGATGTCGGCCCCGTGGATGGCGTCGACTGGCTGGCGACCGCCGTCACCGCTGTCGGATCCGAACTCAGTGGAAGAGACACGTTGGGTGCGACGACCTGTTGCCCGGTGATGGCCTGCGCCTGAGGTTGTGGCTGAGCCAGCCTGACACTCGCCATGGTGCTAGGTGGCGCCTGCATGCTAGGTGTCGGCATCCTGACGTTCGTGCCGGCACGTTGACCCAACAATCCGGGATTGGTAGCTGCAGGCGGCGCCGGGATCCCGAGGGCGTCGTAAGCGCGTCGCATATCGGCGGAACTCGGATTCGTCTGATTATTTAGCAAACCTGGATATTTTAAAACAAATAAATTGACAAAATGATTAGTTCATCGGATATGTCAATCATCGGTTTGCTAAATGTCTGATAAAAAAAAACATACCTCTCATTATAGGCCGATTAATTAACTTACCACCAGTGGAATGGAAATTTTTCTCGGCTTGTTTAAGTGGTAAACAAACGGGGCAGTCGTTTCGTGTGCAATGTATCCAGTGACCTTTTATTTGTCTCGACGAACTACAATGGGACACTGTGCAGTTCTTGCCGGCAGCACAGGTCGCCATGTGGTTCAATACGTTTTTCATTGTTTTGCAATGCGGTAGAGGACACTGCCTCGTTTCACCGGTGGATTGATTTTCGCGCATTTGACATTTATGCGCGTGAAGGAGTAACAGCAGTTGCTGCTGAATTAATTTAAGTTTCTCCGGATCTGTACTCGTCGGTGGAGCACCTGTAATGATAACAAAAATATTCTTCGTCAGATCTATCAAATTACATTTTTAGTATTAATATCCAACAAATTCTTCATTAATCTACAGAATATGCGACAAATTATCGAGTCAAATTTTTCTGTTTCTCAATACACTGCATATAATGGGTGATCTTCAACTGTCATTTTGCACTTTTTATATTTTAGTTTCTTTTTTATTAATATATATATATATATATATTTTAATATGTTACTTCTTAATCTCAGGAAGCTTGTTTACTATCCCAGAAAATTTGTTAACAATCTGAAAGGTTTCACATCTTTCCTGCTATCTATATATGTAGAGTAGCATCGACAGAAGTGGGCCACACTTTGGTTTTCATGCTGCAGGATGTTCAAAAGTTAATATTTTTGAAAACTAATGGGTCTATTTGTAGAGAGATGTATTAGCTAACTTATGGCAAAGACATATTTTAAATTTTTTAATGTTAACATATTGTTTTACATTGTTAATTAAAAAAAGAGAAATTTGCGATTTCACGATTTTGCAGACAGAAGTGGGCCACCAAAGTTTTTCATCTAAAACAAGTAACAGGATCAAGCACTATGATTTTTTATGTTAAATAATTAATTTTTGTAATAAATCGTATTGTAAAAAACATTTTTCATGTGTAATACTGTTTGTTATTTTGCCTCAATAACACTTTATAGTACAAAGCAATTTGTCGTAGTCGATGGGTTCATAGCCAGTCGGTTTCAGTTTTTTTGGTGGTATGATCGCTAAAGCTTTCAAATTAATTCATCGAATCACTTGATTAATTCATATAAAAACACTAAATGTCGAAACAGAACTTTAATGATGTGGCCCACTTCTGTCTGCAAAGAATGGCCCACTTCTATCCACAAGCATAATTTGACGCAAAATAATGTGTCGAGAATGCCACACAACAATATGCTAAAATCTCTTTAAATTTTTTAATGTTATGTCTAATGTTATAATAAAAACTACTAACACGATTGAATTCAATTATTAACTTATGCAAATCATAATAACTGTAACAATAAGAAAAAAAGAAAAAGTATATGTTTTTGGCGCTAATTGCTCGTAAATACAAATGTACGTCTGCACGCTTCAGTGACCTACTGAAAACTGAGCTATTGTTGATAAAGGAAAAACAAAATATTCAGTTGGCGGTCAAGTCACTCGCGAAAACAAAAATTGCGGGTGGCCCTCTTCTCACGGTGGCCCACTTCTATCCATGCTACTCTACATTTATATTTATTTATTTATTTATTTAGTAGATCAACAGCACAATGAAGTGCCTTTACACAAAAAAATAGTATACAAAAATATTGAGGCGCTACACAATTTGAAACATCAATAAAGAATTTATAAATAATAATAATCGAAAATAAAATACTTCAAAGGTTATGTCGTTTGGTACAGAATTCAACGCTAGTGCAATTCTGGCCACTGGGGAAAAAAAACCATAGTTTGTTCTATGAACAGATTCATGAATCGGTTGTACAGTCCAAAGTTGATGAGGGATGGACCTCGATCTAAGTAGACCCATAACTTCATCACTCTTTATTATTTTATTGATTATTTTAATGCCTAAAATATTATCATAGTAAACATGCAAAGTCTTAATAGAGCGAAGATCGAAAGACTTAGCATGATCTTCATACTGATGACCGAAAGGGTGCATGGGATTGCCAGACTTACGAGCTAAGTATCTTAGTAAATATATGAAATTTTTTTTTTTTTATAAACTAATAGAGGTTCCATCGTAAACCCGAAATGATTATATGTTATTTTAATTCCCCCTCGTAAATATACCGTCAAGATCAAGAAATAAATTCATTTATTTTCATTTATTTTAATCTAAAAGTCTATCATTTTTCTTGACAATTTTAATTTAATTTAATATTTTCTTACATTAACCAACAGTCTCGGAGGAGGATATTACAAACTGTAGAAGGCTCGACTAGTTTTAGTTTTAATGTTTTTAATATTTTTGTAATTTTATTAAGATTATGTATGTGCGATTGAAGTTTTGAGTGTGTTCGGATATTTACTACTTATAGTGAATAAAATTTTTTTGTTTTTATTATGCACTTTGCGGGTCAGTCTGTAAAACAGACTTTGGTGAATCTATGTATCCAAGTCAAGACAAAATTATTATTATTATTATTATTAGACTAAAAAGAGAATGGAATGCGATACCCCCGTCTATAAGACGAGAGAGATTCATTTCATTTAAGACTAGGGTTAAGCTTCATACTAAAGTGTTTGCTTAGATTTATATTTTATTTATACTTTATTAATGTTGTTACATCTTCACCAAAATTAAGATTTATTCGTTATATTTGATCATTTTATTATATTGTGTTGGTATTAGCTTTGTATTATATTTGTTTTTAGTTTTGTACAAAAGCGGTTCAAAGTGCTGTTGATCCAAAATAAATAAATAAATAAATAAATTATTATATAGTTTATGATAAACAAAATATCCTATACAAAATAACCATTTATTAAATACAGTCAAGATCCATACTGTGTTTACTGAATGTGGAAGAACTTTTCTTTAACAGTTTTAATAAAAGTCCTTAACGTTACAAATGAATGTTAAAAAAGTTTTTTTTTTTTCTTTTGTACACCAACATTTTTTATTTTCATTCATGTTTTTACCATTATGACACTTTTCTGAAGAGGGCTACAAACTAGAGCCGAAAATGTTAAATGTTTTTTGTAATCTGTTTATACATGAGTCATTCCACAGATTTTTTTACTTTCAAACTCGGTAAAAGTTGAAAACGATATGACATTTATCACAAAATTTGATATGAACCCTAAAAATTGTGACGTACATAATTTTTTACAGACTTATCAAAGGAAATCAAACTCTTTATTTCAACTGCTTAGGAAAATAACATTTGTATTTGTATTTGTATCTATTTTTCAGGTATATTACATATAATTTACATTTCTTGGTACATAATGCCTCAGAACATGCTAACTCGCAAAAGGATTTAAATCCTTGTCCGCGACCTGAAGATAACCTAACCTAATGTGATAACCTAAACTTAACTAAACATAATTAAAGGCGCATTTTTTTTATCACATCAATTATATTGCCTTGTATTAGATACTACTTGTTGCTATTTTAACGTAGATGATTTTTTATCATTTCTAACGGAATCTGAAGTATTTGATGAATTTGATGATGATGGCTTTCGTTTGTTTCACTTTTCTCCGTGCATTTGTAGTGTGCTTAAATACGTAAGAGCTACTGGCAATGTAAACATCGATGAAGAATAATAGGTATTCTGTTGTTAAAAGTTTTTGAAATCAATAAATTATCATTTCTGAATATATCTGGAGGGGAGGTTTACTTCCATTTCCTATTTTTAGTAGATTTTTCAGTGGTGTTCACAACCGAACAAAAAAATGTTTGCTAAAAATGACGACTCTACTAAATGTTGATCCAAAATTTTCTAGTCGATAAAATCAATTTAGTTTCTTCAATAGTAGTTAACTAAGGTCTCTAGTTATCCATACATATGCATACGTCTGCGTAATATCTAATTGTCCAAAATTTATGAGCCAAAAATGAAAAGGTGTTCATAACTGAACCTCTTCCCCTATAATATCGAATATTTCTTGACCATTATGAATTATAATTAGTATATAGCATATTTCTTGTTTTTTTGTCAATTTAACTAAAAGGAAAACAATAATACTTATTTAATCGGGCTGGCGATTTCAGCCACCGAAAATCAGACAAAAAGGAAGAAATGAAGGACCAAAAGTGTGATAAAATTTAACTAAATTGTATTTTCTTTTCAGTTTATGTAAGTGGTAAATTTATATTTTAATATCAAAATTTTAGTTTCCCTCTAGTGATAATGTTTAAATAAACAAATTCGTATTATCCTAAAAATACACCGAGCCGGGCAACTTTGCCTTATACGTTTATGCAGTTTTTTTTAAATTGCAGTTTTAAATGTTTTAAACTGTGCAGGAAAAGTTATAACACATACATATTGAAAAAAATATAAGTAAAGCTGCAAAAACACTCATCCACTGCTAAATAAAATGTAAACAATTGTTTCCTATATATTTTTCTCCTGATTATGAACACGGAGTTAATAATTCACGATCAAGCAAATCTAGTTACAGTTTTGAAAAAATCATCACAAAACCTGATATTTTCCTTTGTTTCGCAAACTCGTGTCGAAATCCGAAAAATTACTGGAATAAATCCTCATCAGAATAATCAGATTTGTGGAGAAAGTATCCCAATTTATGAGAGATTCGTCACAATAATTATCCACAATCGAATTTTCAATTAAGTTTTGTTTCTTGACAGGAGGAGGCAAAAAAGAATCTTGACTGGAATTAGTTGAACAATTAGAAACATCAGAGAAACGCATCAACAGTATGTTGCAGAGATATATCGATATATCTGTACGCAACCGGGTACGAAAAAACAAAACCATATATGAATGATAATAATAAATATAATAAAATAAATTAAAATTAAATATAAAAAAAAAAAAAAATGAATTAACAAACGTGATCCGCCTTCTGATTCTGCCTTCCGATTTCTAACTTCACTTTTGGTAGAGATATTGATTTAAAACGAGTAGTCGATATACTATTAAGATAATCATTTTTCAAATCTTCATAATGATATGAAATGCATTCTAATGCATACTTGTTATGAATTAACATAGGTTTTTTGCAATTATTATTATGTTTTACCAATATTTTAATAAATTAAAAATTTTTTTTTTTTAGCTGAACCCCAAGCAATGATTCCATATGTGACAACACTATAGTATAGACTATACATAACAGATCTTAGGTTGTTAGAATTAAGCAATGTGCTTAACTAATTAATATATATATATATATATATATATAGTACTTGCTCTTCTTGACTAGATTTGTAATATGATACTCCCATTTTAGATAACAATCTATGATTATTCCTAAATATTTTGTTTTTACCACCCGTTCAATGGTTTCGTTTTGAATTTTTATTTTTAATTTTTTGGGAATGCTGTCAATATAATTACCAAAAGTTAAACAAACAGTTTTGCTAGTATTTAACGATAGCGTATTTATATCAAGCCACTTTTTAACAGAAGAGATTTGTTTTTCTAATTTATATTGCGCACTATCCCATTTATTGCCTTCACATAAGATAGTGTCATCTGTGTAGGATATTATAACACAATCCTTATGCTTAATATTTAATCGCAGTCTTAAGTCTAATAGATCATAAATACAAAAATTTAAATGAGGACCTGACAATTCTATTTTATATATTTTGATGACATCATTACCATCTTTAAACTCATCAGAGGAATTGGACTGTCAACCACTCTATGTATTACTACCATTTGCTGAACATAGTATCCACAGACTAAGAACTGCATATCCATTTTATTTACCGTTTAGTTCTAAAAATTATGTTAGAAACGCGCCAATATACCGAATGTGTTCACTAGCAAACCTATTATGTGAGCAGAATTCTAATATTCAGTTGTTTAATAATACTATCTCTGGAAATATCATTATAAGTAGCATTAAAAAATCGTTTCATGAATTCCATTAATATTAAGTAAGAATCTTTATACCGTGTTATACATTTAGTTGTACTTCTTTTCTTATTTTTATGAATTCTTGTTGTTATAAATTTACTGTTTTCTATACTGATGTATATTCTTTGTTGTAAACAAAAAAGGGTTTTAACCCGTTTATAAATAAATAAATAAATAAATAAATATTTTGAAAATAACTGAATACTTGAAAGTTATTTGAAAATCACCCATGTGCAATTTCATAGAATGAAAATATTCAAGTCGTGAACTGTTTTGAACATTCTTTCATGTTCTTTCAGTAATTTCAATTGACCGAACATTTAATTCCATTAAATAACAATCTTATATACGATTGTTTAATTAATTCTCAATTTTTTTCATTCTATATGGGCAAATCTCCAGAACCTTTAGATTTAGTGTTATTTGAATTTTATCATCACTTAGACAAAGTAATATGACTTTTAAAGTATGATATATATCAAAGTAATCCTTAAAGTATATCGTCCATATATTTTTGATTAAGTTCCATCATAGAAACTCATTCTGTCGTAATTTCCACATTTTTCTTCCGTTTAGTAAACATTATTTTTACAAACAACGCTACATTACCATCGTATTATTCACGAAGGTTTGAAGAATTTAATGTTATGTTTGTTAATTATATACCCTTTTTTAGTAAATGAGCTGTAATAACCGAAAATATGTAGTAAAATTTTCTTGTCATGATAAGGTAAATCGCACAATGAAATTAGAATAAACAATGTTTCTTTTTTAATGCCCAGCAAAGTGTTATTTCACTGCATCTATACACGAAAGCCTACAAAGATTAGAATCACTTTTCATTCATCTTTTTCAATTTATAACACTGAAATTACTTGCGATTACAATGTCGCCTCCACAATCAAGTCTGTTTCGTTCAATAAAATAAAAAATTCGAAAAGTAACATTTTCAAGAGACATATAAATGTGTTATTGAGACACAAGTGTTTGTGCTTCTCAACCACGTTTATATTTACACTTTTATTTATAAAAATTCACAAATATAACCGTTGCTACCACAATCCTGAATTTTGACATTCTATATGAACATTACTCCAAATCGATAAATGTATAACTTGAACTGTCTTCGTCTTATAAGCTCAAAATTTTAGTGAACTATCGAACAATGCATTAAACAATTAATTGCAGATTGTGCAATACACTAATTGAAGAAAATTAAGGTACTTCTTACCCTACTGAACAGGTCAAGCACGAGACGAAAAAATAAAGTTCATATTTCACCAAATTTGATTGATCATAAATCATAAAATGTCTTTATAACTCTGTACACGATAAAGCCACAAGTGCAAATGTTATTATAATTAATGTTTAAATAATAATAAATCTCACATTTGACTAATACATTAAGTAAACAATTAGATACGGCAACGATGCGAATCAAAACGAGAGATTCACCCGTCTACAGCACACCTAACCAAACTGACATTCCATATGTATTGTACATGCGCAAAAGGTGCCGAGTGCGGAACGTTGCCAAATCAACGTTCTGACGTGATCGAGAAAGTTTTGCGACAAAATCACGATTTTCTAAAAGTTATTATGGAGAAACTGTACGGTGAATTCTATTCAGCTTTAAATATTATGTTCTTAATAGTTTAATCTACACTTATACCGTTTTTTGTTCCGACCGTGAATGTAATAAAAAAGTTTTAGTAAAAAACGTCACATTTTGAGGTCTGTAATCATGCATCCCCATAAGCTGTCATAGTAAAAAATCACATTTTATATACGCTTTTTCTCAGTAACTACACGGTCAATGGCTCTCAGATTTCACACAGGGACGCATTACGTATTCAAATATTTTTTCTCTAAATTTCGTGTTGATGGTGAATAAACGGGGTTTCGTAAGAACTACCTTAAGTTTTCCCACATTCTTTGTATAAAGACCATTAATTTAAGCCCTCATTTATTACTTTTTATTTTGAATTCAAGATGCAAACTGTAATATGAAACAACTAAAATTCTCTTGCTGTTTACTATTACAAATTACATCTCAAAATCTTTACAAAAAGTAATAAATAAGGGCTTAAAATCATGGTCTTGATATCAGGATTGTGGGAAAACTTCATTCACTCGAATTAACGCATCGTACAATCTACAATAAATTATGTAATTCGTTGACTAAAATCTGACCAAGAAAAGACAACTATTTAAAGCCACAAGTCGGTCATCAGCGGATTTGATGAAAAATTTCAGCGCACTCTTAACTGTACGAAATGGATCGTTTGAAGGAACTAAAATGGTTAAACGTACCAAGAAAACGAGAAGAAATCCGAAAGAAGAGCTACGAAATGAAAAGAAAAGAGATAAAAATGTAGTTTGCTGTACTACCAGGACTCCCAGTGCCTCGTTCCCTTAAAAAAAGGAAAAAAAGGGAATTTGAACTTAAAAAAAAAGGAACTAAAAAAGGATTAAAAATAGTTTTGATTTCAACTTTTTAATTGTAAGCCTGATACAATTATTACATTACAATTTATAATAAAATTTTTTTCATTTGTTATTACAAGGGGAGAGTCCGGGCACAAAATCAGCTATATCAAACAAACTTTCATTAGTGATTTTTTAGTGATTTTTGAGGAGGAATTCAATTGTAATAAAATAAAAATCAGAAACAAATTTTTTTTTTCAAATAAAATGGAATTTTTTAAAATCCATACGTAATTATTTAGAAAATGTTTTTCTGTTTTCAAATTGTTTTTTTTTTTTAAATTTTTAAAATAGATTAACAAATTTGAATAGCCTTTATTCAGAAAAAAACAAATTTTTTCACGCTAAAACGTTTAATTTTGCTATTGTTGGACAGCACCCTTTCAGAATTGGCTGCAAATTTTGTATAAGGGTTCTCTACCCAAAAAATTGAACTCTCAATTTTTTTTTAATTTTTCCACCTATTTTTTTTTTTAATTTTTTCGTCGTTTTTAATTTAGACATTCAAAGCAAATTTGGTGAATAAAAAAACATATTTTCTAACTAATTATGGATGGATTTTAAACAATTTTATTTTTTCGACAAAAAAAAAAACCTTTTTTATCAAACATTTTTATAAAATTGTTATTCGTATTTTTCGAAAGATTGTTTGTTATAGTTCCTTAAAGTTTCAATAACTTAGTCTTTCCATTTCCCTAAGATGCTTTGCAACTTTTTCATAAGGGGTCTATGTATGCAAGGAACCTATATTTATAAAATCATAAATATGGAAAATTGTTTTGTTTACTTACAATTTTTTATTATTACATAATAAAAGTAATCGTTTCTCAAAACATCTTGACAAAGTTTTTAAATTAAATAGAGAAAAAAAATAATCATATAATTTTTGTTGCATACTACATACTGTATATGTATATTATAAAATAATTTATAGATGAAAAACAATATGGATATAATTTTGAATGGTTTCATACTATTTTTTAGTTTTTCGAAGTTAAAACGTACGTAATATTGTCATATTTCTTCAGATTTGAAAAACGAATTACTTTTCTTAATCAAACATTTATTCATACGTAGAAAACAAGACGTAAAAAGCCGCAGAAGGACAATTTAAATTTCAACGGTTAAAAAATGGATGTAAAAGGGACTAAAGTCGAAAAAAGAGACTAATTTCCTAAAAAGAGACTGACTGGGAGCCCTGCTGTACTACTCTCATTTTTACAACTATTTCTTTCAGAACGTATCGTACATTTTAGTACGATTTAATATAAATATAACAGGCACTGGCACTCTTCATGAATAAATATTTCTGAATGTATCAAGCAACGGTACCAAAAAAATCATTAGTGTGCTTACATCTTATTTTTCAAAAATATCGACAGGTTGGAAATTTTGCCCATACAAAATCAATCCATAAAAAAATCAGTCACTTACTTTGTTGAGCACCAGCGCCGGCCGCAACTTGGCTCTGCGTAGCTTGTTGGGGTCCCGGTTGTCCCCCGCTCGGTGCACCAGACTGAGGTTGGGCAGGACTTGGCGCAGGTGGTTGGGCCTGCTGCGCCATGCCACCTTCCTGAACGCCGACCACATTACCACCTGCGATCGATGGTCCGCCAGGGCAAAATCTTCCGACCTGCATGGCAGTCATATTTGCTCCTACCACGGCCCTCTGTTGAGGTGTTACGACTCCTACCGAAGAGCCTACATTTACCCCTTGGTTCGGCCCACCACTCGGAGATCCTATTTGTAGATCAAATATTTAACATCGAGATACGTGAAACGCAATTTCAGGTCGATAATAAAACGTGATTAGAAGAAACGCATTGAAACTTTACTGTTAATTAGTTAATCTTTAAAAAATATTTACGAATCGTCTTCGCCATCTTCATTGTCGATTATTTTCCAAATTTTTGTCTGCATTTCATAACGTTTTGAAAATCTTGTGAATCGATTAAATATCTTTGTACTCTTCCAATTTTCTCAATATTTTTAGCCTGCACAATCAATCTACAAAGATCGAACTGTACAAATATAAATCAATTGTTCAGAAGTTTGTACATTTCTTACTTTATTTAAAGAATTTTTTCAATTTACTCAAGAAAGAAACAAAAATTATTGAAGCATAAAAATTCACTTTCTTGTAAATTACATTCTGAACAAAAATGGAAAAAAATAGCCTGAATTATTAACAATCAACAATATTATTGATTATTAATAAATATTTGTAAAATTGGATTTTTTCCTTTCACATAATTTTTTGTTTAATAAGAAAAAATTGACCATAATTATAGTTTAAATCGAAATACAGATTTTTTTTTAAAATTAGCTGAATTTTAAGAAAAAAATGTATGTACTCGAAATTTAACCCGAGAACTACCTCCGAACCTGAGCTTAAAAATACGATTTATTTATGTCTGGGATTGCAAAAATCAGGAATAATAAAAAAAAAAATCACCTGTGTTTAATTTCGAAGTATCTTCTGTAAAAATAAATATTTTTGATGTACTATGAACATATTAAAAAAGAAATGTGTAAAAAAAAAAAACTACTAAACTTGTTCGTGCAATTTTTATTCTACAATAAAATAATATCAATAGATCTGGCTTTCTTACCGTATCCGTAAGGACTGGATGCCGCACCCATCTGTCCCATGTTGGGCATATTCGTTATATTCGGCGGTGCTTGCATTCTAGGCCCGGGTCCGCCGGGTCCGACGATATTGACCTGGTGAACTTGCTGGTGCGGACTTTGACCGCGCGTCGGACCGACCATGTGGGCTTGCTGCTGCTGCTGCTGCTGCTGTTGTTGCTGCTGTTGCTGTTGCTGCTGCATGGTCACTCTTGCGTTCATCATACCCGGGCCGTTTTGCATCTGCGCGACTCCATGGGTGCCGCCGGGATGGTGTATCCCTTGAGCGTTGGAGCCCATCATTGTCACCTGATCGACAAAAACATTGCGATCACGAAAATCGCAGGAATTCTGAACAACCGGTATGTTTTTGCGGAAAAAATTTTGTACCGTGTTCAATGGTTGTTTCGCCAAGCTGTTGGCGACGATCAAACCACCGCCCGCCATTCCGCTCATATTGTTATTCGCCGTGGCGCTACTCGTCATGACTAGGCCCGAATTCATTCCACCCGGCATTGACATTGTCGGATTGCTGCCCGCCATGCTCATGGACGATTGAAGATCCCCCATGGAATTCGCAATGGACATCTGATTGTTCGCCAGAGAGCTCGCTATGCCGCTCGGCAAATTACCGAGGCTAACAACCATTTGGGGATCGACAACTCCTTTCGAGACCGACACATTGGGGGGAGATTGCATGTTGGGACTTTTATTTCCTAATGTTCCAGCAGCCATTACCAAAGAATTTGCTACTAAATTTTTGTTTCCCTGTTTTCGAAAATAAAAAGACCCAATTATTTTTCACCTCTTCTTCGTGTCATCATTTTAAATCCCTACACGCAAAGAAATTTGAAGTTAATGCGATAGCATTTTGGGAAGTAGTAGTTACCGCATAGATTCTGACGAATTTTAAATGACGATTAAAATTCAAATTCGTTAAAAAGAAAATTTTTTATAAACAGATCCAATTCAAGTGCACCTTTGAGAATATTTATTCATAATTTCTAGACGAAGTAGTTATTAATATTTTTATTTTAGTATAAAAATCTGATTAATTTTTATTTAATATAAAATTTGATTAAATATTATTTTAATATAAAAATTTGATTAATTTTTATTTTTAAAATTCGAAATCGTTAAAAAGAAGATTTTTATGAACAGATACAATTTTATTACACCTTTTTGAATAGTTCTTCATAATTTCTAGATATAGTTATTAATAATTATTTGTAATGATCTATAAACGTTGAAACAGAAAAACTTGGTACTTTTTTTTATTCTAAAGCTTCTGTACCGAAATTTTGTGCTCTAGAAAAAAGTTTCAGTGCATTTTTTGTGTATCTTGCGCTGTTTTCGATACAGAAGCTTTAGAATGAAAAAAGTACCAAGTTTGTCCGTTTCTACAATGTTGATAAATCATTAAAATTAATTATTAATAACTATGTACATAGTCGGAAAATTATGAATAACTATTCAAATAGGTGTAATAAAATTGTGTCTGTTCATAAAAATCTTTTTTTTAACGATTTCGAATTTTAAAAATAACAATTAATCAAATTTTTATATTAAAATAAAATTGAATCAGATTTTATATTAAATAAAAATTAATCAGATTTTTATACTAAAATAAAATTTAATCAGATTTTATATTAAATAAAAATTAATCAGATTTTTATACTAAAATAAAAATTAATCAGATTTTATATTAAATAAAAATTAATCAGATTTTTATACTAAAATAAAATTTAATCAGATTTTCAGACTAAAATAAAAATTAATCAGATTTTATATTAAATAAAAATTAATCAGATTTTTATACTAAAATAAAAATTAATCAGATTTTTATACTAAAATACAATTTAATCAGATTTTCAGACTAAAATAAAAATTAATCAGATTTTATATTAAATAAAAATTAATCAGATTTTTATATTAAAATAAAATTGAACCAAATTTGAATAAATTAAATTAATGGTTAATTTTTATTTAATATAAAATTTGATTAAATTTTATTTTAGTATAAAAATCTGATTAATTTTTATATTCTTCAATTATAAACAATATATTATTTTTTCATGATTATTTAATAATATATATTATAATAATTTAAATTTATTTGAAATTCGTCAGAAATCATGTGGTAGCCGTTACTTCCCTGAGCAGTGGCATTTACTTCAAATTTTTTTCTGTCTAGGCAAAATCACTTGCCGCAGGCACCGAATGGTAACTTACTTGTTGTTGGATGAGATGATGAGAAAGTTGTTGCTGTTGAACGTGTTGTCGCAATTCGGAGTCGAGCGCTCCGTTTTGCTGCCCAGGCCCAGGGCCCGTGGCTGGTGGTTTTGCGCTTTCCGTTGCGGAACCCCACGAACCCGATGATAATAAGTCATCAGGCAAATCATTTTCAAGATCGAACATATCTGTGTTTGTCATGTAATCTGAGGATACACAAATATAATCCCGTTAATATCGTCTCGCGTGCCTGGCATGCGTTAAAAAAGATCATGAAAAAAATTCTAAATCTGATGAGGTTGGACAGGGTTCAAATGATCGATCAAATGACATGAAAATGCATCACTCAAAACATTACTGTAACAAAGATCAGTGTAACATTACTGCTGTATTTCACTGTTTTAGAAATTTTACAATTCATAATAATAATTTTACTGTAAAATCGTAAATATAATTATCTACTCTGTGTGATGTAATTTTAATGTAACTGAAGTTCTGAACATTCAATGATTTTCTAGCTAGAACAAAGTTACAAAAACGTTAACATATTGTTAATCTCAAAAGTTACGTGTTAACTTTTAAGAATATCCTAAAAGTAAATGAAACGGTTAGTATTTTGATGTCGAAATCTTGTCGAATGCACCAAAAACAGTTATCCTCTAAGTTTCCAAATTGCTAACTGTTATGATATTGATTGAATAATGTTTTTGGTAACTATTTGACTACCAATTTGATAACTATTTGCGAGACCATTTTGTAATGAATATAATAATGTTTAGTTAACGTTTAGGTGAACTTGGAGTTAAAGTTAAAGTATACAGTTTCAACAGGTAGGTTAACTGTAAGTTAACTTTTAGGCGTTACAAAGAGATGACATAATGTTACCATTTTCCAGGTAATATATCCCAACTTGGACACTTGAGCATTCGTCAATAGAAAGTTATCTAGACATAACAAATGTTAACAAATGTTAAAATTCTGATAATTTTTAGGTGTGCCTTTGTTAAGAATGCTCGACAAATCTTGGCTAATGCACCCAAAAAGTTCTTCGAATATTAACATTTGTTAATATTTGTTATGTTTGGATAACTTTTTGTTGACGAATGCTCAAGTGTGCTGGCTGGGATCCTTCCCAGATTTTCAAAGGCTTCTGTGCGTACGGGACCATCAAACTGATGTTTTGATGATCCAAACTAATGAAACGGCGCCTACAGAAGACTTGGAAAATCTCTAAAGGATTTATTATCTAGAAAATGGTAAACTGCCAACATTAATAGTGATGAAATATAAATGTTATAAATATAAATATTTATCTTGAATATGGTAGGTTGTATGCAGAAATGAGATACAATTTTTATTGTTGACTTTGTGATGCACACTTTGCTATGTATGTCTGTATCACAGTTTATTTATCATTTTCAAGTAAAGTCTGTCCACTCGATAACATTTAAAAAGACTCAATTTCGCTATGCATTTTTGGACGACTCAACAAATTTATCCTTTTGCTAACGCTTTGAAAAGTACGATTAGGCAACAAAGGAATGGTAACTTTAGGATACTATTACAGATGATAACAAATTGATAACATTTCCTAGTCAGCTTCTCGGTAACGAATTATTGGATAACTTAAGAAAACATGTTTTTTAACTGACGTAAAGAAGGCGGCAAATAGACATCATTAATATCATAACAATTTGGTAACTTTATAGGGATAACAGTTCCCTAGGTTAACTTTCTGATGAATATTTTTATGATGTTTATCCAGCAACTCAAAAGAGTTATCTTTTTGTTATAAAATTGTAAGTTATATCAATTCGATATCTTTTCAACATTTATTTGTACTATGCAAATTTGAATTTTTATTTAATTATCATAGAAAGTACTAGGACTGCTTTTACCAAGAAAAAGATTGTATTATTTATGTATTATAAACATTGATTTTTCTTACTTTCCCAGCAAACACACTGTCGCAAAAAAGTTATTGGAACGCTAACTTTTGTTACGTTAACAAACATTAGCATTTCGATAACTTTTCATGACAGTGTTTTTGTTGGGAAGTTTACGATTTCGTTAACTGAAACGTATGCGGGTATCCAAAAGATGACATCGTTTAACTTTTCGTCAACATAAAAGACAACAAAAAGTTAGTGAATAGTTATCAAGAAAGTTAACAAATTTAGGGTGCATTTGCCATGATTTCGCAAACGAAAACGTCACAATTTCGTGACGAAATGGATATCGGCAAAAGTTAATCTATAACTTTTTTTCGTAACGATTTTGTTATCTTTCTGTCACCACCGTATTTGCTGGGTTATTGTAATTTTACATAGGTGCTGTGAATATTACTTTTTTACCTCTGTAAATGTCAATTTGTAATTGTAAATTTACAATTGAAAGTGGATTTTAAAGATTACAGTAATATTACACTGTAGAGAAGTTTAAATTCTCAAAGAGAATTTAGTAAATTTACAACAAAATATAGGAAAAATTTTAGGTTATGTACTAAAGCGCAATATTGCAGGTGATTTGAACTCTACATTATGTAGTAAAATATATACACCTAATTCTGAACCAATTGTGGTGGCTTGTAATAATAATTTGTTATTTTAATAATTTATGAATTCAGATTATATGATTTAATGTTTTCTTTCAAAAAACTAAAACTTGCTATATCGATCAAAGTTTTTCTATCGACAAAAGAATTTAGATTTAATGTTTTCTTTCGACATGAGTATTACTGTCGACAATAAATTATAGCTCTAAAATTTGCTTTCGATCAAAGTTTTACTATCAACAAAAGATTTTAGATTTAATGTTTTCTTTCGAAACAAGATTATAGCTCTAAAATATTAAAATACATCTTATAATGAATTTTACAATACAGTAGGACCTCTCTTATTCTAATTGCCTTTCTTATTCTAATTGTCCAGCCTCTCTTATTCTAATCGTTCCCCCACTATCACATGAAAAGTCAACGAAAAATATTGTCCACGAATCACAAATTCGCAAGCAAAGTAAGTGGGGGTAAGGGGAAAATTAGAATAAAAGAGGTCGGCGCCATCTTGAAAAACTTTACTAATTAGAATAAGAGAGGTCCTACTATATATTCCTCTGTTTTACATTTAAAAACAAAATCAAACTAAAATATGTGGAATTTTAATGTAAAAATTAATTTTACTACACCAATGGTTTTTCCCTTCATGTAAATTTACCACCTTCAGTGTAGGGAATTTACAAATCTTTCTGAAATTGCTAACCTCCCATAGGAAATTTACAACTTTCAACTTTTAATATTTTTAGGCAGGAAAATCACAACAAAATTGTAAATTTCATTTACATTCTTTACAGTGTAGTTTTAATTTCGTTACAGTTTCATGATGTAAATTAAATGAAATACACATTTTATTATTGTAATGCTCATGAAAAATCGTGGAATGTTCAGAATTTCCGTTACATGTAATTTTATTAGTTTTTAACAACTATTTTATGTCAAATTACGTTTTCAGTTATGATATTTCGTGACGATTGTTGTATATTTACATTTTTTTGGTAATTTCACACTGTTTCTGATTTGTTCTACTGATTGCGAGCGTAGTAATTTCACACTAATCCTTTTTACATTATAGGCACTAGATACTATTTGAAAAATTGACAAAAATGCACATTAAAGAGAGAAAAATTGGAGATTGCACCATTGCGACTAAACTTTAACTAAGTCTATGACAAAACTATTCTTATTTGCAATGAAAGAAAACGATAATTTACAAAAGAAGTCAAAGACACGAGAAGGTATATACACGTACAATGCAATCGTGTTTTTAAACTGGTACACAGAGAGAAGAAAAATGGAACTATTTCATAATAGTAAAACATTCGATAAGAAAAAGTAGTTAAATTAACCATTTCTATAATAAACAAGAACATGATATTGTTCAGTTTACCATTTTCCGATATTGAAGTACGCATCATCGTACATAACCTCAGATACTCGATACTTTAGTTTCATACTTAAATAGTCAATTTGAACATTAGCGAACAGTGAAATGGACATAATAAAATAAATTAAACGAAAATATCCTCTTTTTTTACTAAAAAGAATTATTGTATGGCTCTTTTCGCAATGTTCTGAATCGCAATTGTTAATTTTACTATTATTATACTTTCCAACTATTTTTTCTCTCTGTGTATGCACTACGAGTGCAAAATGAGATTTGTTAAACGAGTATCGATAACAAAACAAAATAATTTACACGTACGTTCGTTACGAACAAAACAGAGAAAATAGAAATTTGTGATAGTGCATGATGTACCGAAGATACAGCATTAGTAATTTTTAGAGTAATAAGGTTAGTACCATCACCGCAATTCTTATCTATCGGCTTCAAATTTCAAAACTACAAATGCTACAAAATTAGTGGTTTTCTTTTCTTTTTTTCGTCAGTTCTCGACTTTTAAAAAGTTTCTAAATTTTAAGGTTAAAAAATGTTTGAAAAAGACTCGACCTGTCCATTAACGACTGACCATACGTAGACGGAGTAAAAAGGCATAATAAGACGTACAAAATTTTGACATTTCATACAGAGTGTACACACAAACATACAAAGTATACAAAAAAAATATAAATAACGAGAATATAAATAAATAAGACATGAGACATACAAACGCTTGAGCAAAAAACTTTTACGGCTACGGTGGAATAAAAAACATGATCCACAGGAAACTCGTGCTTAACTACAAAAGCTGCAAAGCTACTGATAACAAAATCGTATAGAATCACATGCTTAGAAATATGAGGCAATTTTTCTACAGGATTCCTAAAAAAAAAACAGGCTAAAAACGTAGACGATATACAACAAAAATGTGTAAAAAAAATTGGTTGGAAAATCTGGTACCCATATTAAAATTTACCTTCACCATATCAAAATTTTTGTTTTCGCAAAGAAATCGTTACCTTTTCTTTGTTAAGAAAAGTGATTCCATAAAACTTACACAAGTTTTAAATTATGAATTGTATCGAAAGTGACATTTGTGACCTATCGTTCTTCCTTCTTTTCTGAATAGCAGTAGCGACATTTAAATTTACCCCATTCCTATTTTTTTTTTTCCGGTGAAATTCAAATATAAGAAATATGAAAAAACGGCAGTGGTTTTTACTTCATAAAAAGTTCAAGGAATTGAAAACTTTTTATGGGTTGGAAATCACTGCCTTACAATGACGCATGTCTGCCGCATGTCTCGACGAAGTCCTTAATTAGATCGACTTGTCTCAAGTCGGAAGCCTTTTGTCTACCGAGTTCGTATGTTGGTCAATCACTTTGAATGCTAATGACGGAAATGCTCGAGATCTGAAGCAACCACTGCGCTCGGATCAAAAATTGCAGCTTTACGTACGTGACGCTTAAGTGTGAAATTTCTCTTCGGGAAGATCTGCCGAAGGTTAAAACTTTGCTGTATCGACGTGTCGTTTCTCGATCTGAGGGGGTGGGGCGGGAGGGTAATGAGAGACAAATGAGACGCGGCGAGTATTGACGAGAGAGCGCCATAATGACGAGTGTGTGAAATGAAATGGATAGACGAAGCGAAGCTGACAGAGGACGAATCGACTGTCGCCGCTAAGACTGGCAAACGATATTTACTTCTTCTCTGCGCAGCATGGTTGTTCCAAAGAGACTGCAGCTGATGCTGTTGCAGATATAGCTGTTGTTGTTGTTGTTGAGCGTGCAGCTGCATTTGTTGTATGTTACCACTGCCACCTCCCCCGTAGTTTACATAAGCATGGTGCATCATTAGAGGCGCCATACCCACTACATATATACATCAGGGTTCATGATTTAAGACTGTGCAAGTACTTCCTATTCTCTTCGCACTCGAGTCGTAGAAACCGACCGGACGTTGGCGACTTTTTTTTTTAAACGTTGACGTCCGGTTCGGTTTCTACGACTTGTTTGCTTATTGTTTTGCGATTTAACAAAACCGACAGGTCAACGATATGTTCTTTCTTCCAGAACTGACGGAGGTAAAGGAATACAAAACAAAAACATGAAAAACAATGACAAAAGTAACTCAGCCGCACCAAATCTTGGAGAAAGTACATGGTATAATAGTCGGTTAGTGCGCAGCGCATGCCAGCAGTATATGTTTCGTATCGACGTCGTCCAAGTGCTCATGCATACAACATGCACTACTACAAATCTAGTTACGACTCAAAATAGAGATTTTGAAAAAAAGGGAGGAAAATTTTGTTTGAAATAAAAAAACGAGGGAGAGAGCGACGTGACGTCTTCAAAACAACGCCGCGCATCGCGTAGGTGGCCCCAAGATGCTCCGAAAAATTTTTTTCTCGCGGAAACATTGTTCGATAGTCGCGATCTCTCCCGTCGTTTTTCAAGATTTTTCCGAGTAAAATCAAATTTTGAAGATAAGAGAAAGACGGAGGAAATGAACAGATTGAAAGAGAGAGAGAGAGAGAGCGCGAGAGGGAGGGGGTGGGAGGCCACGAAAGAAAGAAAGAGAGAGAGAGAGAGAGAGAGAGAGAGAATGAAAGGAAAAGGAAAAAAAAAAAAAGAATTGGAGAGAAAAAAAGGGATTTTTGTTAAAAAAAAAAAAAAAAAAAACTTACCCGTCGAATCCGATGAACCCTGGAAGGGATCCGTCAGCTTCGGCCGCTTGTTCGGCGGACCGTCCACTAGGTGGTCGGCCATGTCTCCCGATCGTCGACGTCGTAGTCTCGGTTAAGGACTCTCCGGTGCGAAAGAGGGTGCGCGCGGTCGGGTCACACGGGTCCAGGTTCCTAGCGACCACTGTCAATCGAACGCCTCGACTTCCTCGGCGTAGTCGCGCGAGACGCTCATCGCGCGGCGGCGGCACTCGCGACGGTCATAATCATAACAACAACAAGAAGGCGCTGGCGGTGGCCAAGTCCAAGACAGACGTGGAGCGTCCCCGTCGAGGGCCCCGTGCGGGTTCAACCATCGCGCATCGCGGAGCCCGGGTTACCTAGGACGCGCGCGCACTCCCTAAAGACTTCTTCTCCGTGAACGAGAAGGGTTCGCGCGCACCAGCACTAGGAGGTAACTCTCGGAGGGGTATCACGCGAACGTCCGCGGGGGCGTCGTCCGGACGCTGATCTCCGTCGGTCGGTGGTCGGGCACCTTGTGTGCTCGGCTGGCCCGATGAATTTTCTATGGGTATCGCCGATAACGCCGCTGACTCCTGGTGGGGCGCACTCGGTCGTCGTCGTCGTCGTCTGGCCCGATGCGTCCGTCGTTGGTATATACACGGTGGCGGCGGCGGCGGCGGCGGCTACGGCGGCCTACGTTATCGTTCTATCGAGGGCCGCTGCTGGTACCATCTTTCCTCCTCTCTCTTTTTCTTTCTCTCGCCCCTTTGGCACCGAGGCGCAGAGAGGCGCGCGAAGTCACCGCGAGGAACTCGCGCTTTTCCCGCACATCTAGTGGGAAAAATCGAACGCGGGGCCGCGAACGCGAACGAATTTATCGAGTCCGGGTTCGAGTGGCGCGAACGCGACTAAAAGATTGGCGACGAAAAGCGAGCGCGAGAGATCCGCACCGCACGAGTTTCGGCTAACGTAAAATGGCGGCTGCTGTTGACGAGAGTTTTTCTACGCTTGTCAGAGAAAATGTCCGACTACCCGACGTTTCTAGGGACGGCGTGGACGCTGGGCCGTTCCACCATTGGCCGAGGTAGTCACGTGACCGCCGAGACGGTGAACGATTGGCGGGTGGCGAAGGGCCGAACTGCAGCGCCGTAGGCGTCGACACCTATCGGCGGTACGTGGCAACCGAAGCGAGTAGAACGACGATATATGTAAAAGCACGGGCTGCGTATACTCGAGAAACACGAACCGTATGTATATATGTATCTTTGTCGTTGCGATGCGATGCGCTCAGACGCCCGCGTCTTTATCCCTCTGTCTCTCTCTCTCTCTCTTTTTCACCCAAATATCCTCGACGTTACAATCGGAAAATGATTAGCCAAAATTTTTCATTATCGCGATAGTTACGCGTCTGTATGCCGCGCGTTCTCGTTACTTCTTAGCGAGAAATATGGCTGCCAAAATTTTTCGCGCACCTGCGCGCCTTTACGAGTTTCTCCAAGGCGTCCTCTCGTTACCAAGCGCTCGCGACGACGAGAGCCGATGGTGTCCGTTCTTGACCGCGGCGACGAGAAGTCCATTTTGTCCAGTGAGTTTTCCCTCGCGCGAACCCAAGACGATGAAAATTCATACCCGCGTACCATTCCAGAACTTTCAGTTCCACATACGAATTCCTCCGAGCCCTTGCGAATTTTTACCCGAACGCGAATTCTCGCGGTTTCCTTTCTAGCTGTTTCGACTTTTATGCTTGACAAAACACCTGATTTCGAGAATTTTAATTAATTAAATGCCCCCGATGGCTTTAAATTTTTCGGACGTCTCTGGGGCATTTAAGCAACCGGCGTCGCTTTTCCGAAAACTCCCCCCCAAAAGCGGCAACGTCGCATCCAACATTTTTTGGACATTTATGTCGGTTGGTGTCGGGTTAAGAGTCGTAAAACATCCAGGGGTTATTATAATTTGGAGCATTTTGGATGTCCGGTAAGAATTCACCAAAAAAAAGAACAAGATGGCGACGATGCGAACGTGGCAACTCCAAAACTATGATAGGAGTAATGTCGCGATCTTTAGGTTATGTGTCGACGATTCAGAGGGGATTTCGGGTTAGGATTAAAGGTGTTTCAAGTTCGATAAGAATCGCGGAAGAAATGGCTACGTTTCGTGCGAAAATTATCGAGGAAAAAGATGCGAGGAAAATTTCAAGATGGCGTCATCGATTTGGCGGTATCATCCGCGCGAGGGGTGTTTTTCAAATCGACGATAGGAGCAAGAGTTTTGATGCGAATATTTTTTACATATTTTTCGCAGTTTTTATCTACTTTTATTTAATTTTGTTTTAATGGTAACCATTTAAGGTAGTTAGACCTCGGGATTTAGTATGTTAGGGGAAAATATTTGGTACCGTTTCCAAGAAATTAATTTTCATTATTACGAGAAAAAAATTGAAAAAAAAATTGAAACCTGCAAAAATAATTTGTTAAACAACTTTTATTACTGGCTCTTTTCGCCAATTAAGAATTTTTTGAAAATTAATGAATTTTAGCAAGTGACGGCTTATTTTTTCGGGAAAAAGATTCTCTACAACTTTACCGTACAGTTTTTGCAAATTTCGGAAGCTGACGTCAAATATCTCTTTATTTTAGGAAAAAATATTACTTTTTACAATTACTGAATAAGTTAGATAAGGTAATTTGGAAAAATTCGTTCGGTAAAGTTGTAAAGAATCTTTCTAGAAACAATAAGTCGTCATTAGTTGAAATTCAGTCATTAATAATCATTTTAGAAGATACGGAGTCGTAAACCATTGATTAAATAATGGTGGAAGTAATATTTTTTATGTACTGTAAAAGAATGTCGAAGTAATTTGAAATGGTTGAAATTAAAGTACCAAGAATTTCCAGTGGTATAGTAACATTTTTGTTATTTAGGTAACTGAGGGAATGCGCGGAAAAACGGCCTAAGTCGAAAAAGTCGATTACGAGAAAATTAGACATAACTGTTTACAGGGTTTACTAACAGTGCTCGTACTCAGTATGAATATCAATAAAGGAATTTTACGACGTTACACGTATACATTTTTCGTATCTCTATAATAATATAACTTTTATTGCAATAGAAAAATCTGAAGTTATTCTGTAAATCCGTTTCATTTTTTATGAATATTCGGCAAAATTCAGTACTTTTTATGAATATTTAGGAAATATCAGCATCCATCATACAGATGAATATTAGCATCTACAATGACAAATGTATTGAGGATTTACGAAATATTTACAAATACAAGAGCTCAAAATAAAATTTGCGGCTTCAGCTCTGATTACAACGTTATTAATATTGGATCCCGGAGTAATCCCCCCCCCCCCCCCCCCACGCCCCAAAGATTCCTCCCTGGAAAATTCCCCCCCGAAAGTTCGCCCTCCGGAATAAACCTCTCCGGAAATTTCCCTTCTAGAAAATAACTCCTTCGGAAATTTACCCCCCAGAAAACAGCCCCTCCGGAATAAAAAAAGAAAACCACGTTTTATCATTCCCCCAGAAATTTCCAATCATATATATTGCTCAGTTTCAGTGTTCACGCGCTAGTTAATAGTTGACTCAAGCACAAGAAGTATCAAAATGCCTCTCGACATTATCAAATCGAATCGACATAAACCGATATTAATACTAAATGGATATATGTTTAATAAACATCAAGAAACGACCACGAAAGTGATCTGGCGATGCATTAAGTACCGAAATAAATTCTGTCGTGCTATATATGTCACACCACTACGGCAAAACAAACAGGCTCTATAATTAAAGAGGGTACACCTAACCTAACCTAACTTAAACTAACCTAGCCTAACCTAACCTAACCATTTTTCCAGAGGGGCTATTTTCTGGAGGGTAAATTTCCAAGGGGGTTATTTTCTAGAAGGGAATTTTCCGAGGAGTGTTATACCGGAGGGGGAAATTTCCGAGGAGGAATTTTCAGGGGACCAAAATGTCGGTCACTGTTAATATTAATATTTCTTATATTAATTGACGACAAGAACTGTTTAGGATAACCAATAAATTTGTTGTCCTTACCAACTGTCTGAGTGGACTATTTAATTGGTTTGGTGTTATCAACCACACCATAATATTACGGAGTATAAGTAAAAGCTAATTTCGTTTACAATCAGGCCAACCAACTGAGTTTATTACGAGCGATATTTTTTATTTCTTCTAACTAATTTCAGATGGTATAGACAGAACCAAGTACAATTCATTACTTGGGTTCTACCATCCAATTTGTAGTTGGTTCTCATAATCAACTTATTTTTTACGTAATAATAATAATTCGATTGCCTCGATTTTCTTAAAAACAGCCCAACTAAACCGAGTTAGGCCGTTTTCGTAGTTGTTTTAGCCTTTAAAAAGTCTTCATTACTTCCTAATGAATAAATTAAGTGGAAGATAACATGCTCTTGTAATTTAACTCATTTCCGGAAAAAGCGCTTCAGTGGAGTTACCAACGTTTTTTTGCTTTAAAAAATTGTTTATCATCTGGAGAATATGCTGTGAAAACTTTAAATCGAAATTGGAACTCAAGTGCTTCAAATTCATGTAAACTTTAAACCGTTTTTTGGTTCACGTAGAAGATAAACTTATAATAATAGCAACAAATTTGGGTACTTTGATTTCAGACGAATTACGAGCTACATCTTGACTGAAACTGGGAAACTTGAAGATCGAGTCGCTTCGGCAAATACTCCAAAAGTTTATTTTGTAAAATTTTTAAATAAAACAATTGGTAACATCTTCGATACCACCTTTAAATATACCCAACTTTTGTAAACATTAACTACACCAGTCCAAGGACATTTTTCATCATAAAACAAAAACAAAGTTCTTCTAAACATAAACTTTACCTAACTTAATCTGACATTGGGCAGATATTACAACCTAATATAACCTAGCAAACGAAATCGATTCAGAATAACTAAAAATGATTCACATTTGAGCTTCGAATTCTATTTGATGAACTTTGCGAATTCCCTATTATCAATAATTCTAAATCCTACTTCATGAATTTACTATCTTGTTCTTGAATTATCTATGCTTCTGCAGAAAAATCATAACGCGAATTCATCCCTGATCCTGACGAAACACTTACGTGAATGTTTTGATTCCTACTTGCAGCGATGGCAAAGTGGGTAAAGTGGACGATGGTTTTCTGATTCTTCAAGAAGTATTTTGTGAGAAATTGTCAATCATTCTGAATCCACCAACTTGCGAATACTTCATATTTATTAGGGAAGCCCAAAAATATACTTGCTCGTATTGTTTACATACAAATCGTTCTCGTTTTGCGGTTAGGACAACAATCGCCAGGTGTCGTTGACGCTTTCCGTATTGTCGTTCGCCGTTCCGATTCTAGAAATTAATTTTCATTTGATCAACAAAGAAGGACGATGTCATGAAATAATATTGCATATGGTATATTATGTGCAGATCTGTATAAACTTGGTGCATATGCAATTGGCCAAGGTCCATTAATTTTTTGCACTAGATACCGCAAAGGTTTTTATGTTTTGTATTCTTTAGTGCAAACGGACAATAGACAATAGCAACAATTATTGTGGTTGAAATTTCGGAATAAAAAAAGCGTACAAAAATTATAATTTTTCACAATAGACGAATGATAATCGGAATAACATTTTTAATGACAAATTTATGGCTTTTAAAAAAATTTGACATGTCTTCCATGTAATTTTTATCATAAAATCGATTAAGAAATTGTTAGAAACTATTCACTTAATTACTGAACATGTCAATATAATGATACATTCCAAATGCACACAAATAATCTTGAATATTTAATGTATATTATTGATAAATAAAATAACGCAATATCGTCAGTATAATAACTAAAGAAAAAAGTTGTAAATACATAACATAATCGAAATGAGTTCTATACCAAATAAAAACTGTCGCCCCAGTGACATGAAATGTGTGGTTGTGGGGCCGACAGTACAATTAGAAGGGTTTCTGGGTTATTTTTAAGCTCTAGAAAATGTTGGTTTTATTACGGATCCCAAATAAGTTTTTATTTTGGGCAATAAATATTGAATTGTAGGTATAGTATTTTGTTCTTATTTATTTATCTGTTACTTCGTCCGTTGTATTAATATCTTAGTATTGAATGGGTTCAATGAAGTACACAGAAATAATTAAAAATAATATGAATAAAAATTATCATATTCATCTGAAAGAAATTGTTTTTTATTTTTGACATTGAGCCTGAATCTTTTATTAATGATTATCGTCCTTGACGGGAGGCACCGAGATTTTATCTTCATTAAATTGCAATAACATTAAATCAACAACAATTGTGTTGAGCATCTTTTTTGTTCATAAATGAAGTGCTGTATCCAAAGAAACATTTTTATACGAACTAGAGCTTTTTATTTTCGATCTAATCTGCATATCGTTAAATTCCTACGTAGTTTTCTTTGAAATTAAAAATGAAATGAATATAAATTTGAATTTAAAAAAAGCAAACATTAGAATTTTGAATTGATTCGAAATTCGAGGAGGGAATACATTTTTTGTTAGGTATTTTGTGTTCGATATTTAATCAAATCAACCAGAATTTGTCGCCAATAAATTGTGATTTTCAAAGAACTGAAAAAGGTATTGAATAATTGATAAAGAAGGAAGTAATATTATTGAGCAGAAATATTTTAAACATAACTAAAAAATTTTGTTACAAATCTGCACAGTTGATACAATTAAATGGATTAAAACTGCTAACAGATTTTCCTAAAAATCCTACCTAATAACTATTTAGTAAAAGTTGCAAAAATATGCACGAAATGAATGTGGGTTGGGGAAGGGCGCATAACAAATGTAGCGAATTGTTGATACTCCTGAACGTATGTTTACGTTTCACGGTTGTTATTCTTTTAATTTCCCGCGATTCTTGGAAAAATTGTACTTTGTTATTAAATTAGAAGTCAATAATCAGTATTTCGCGAATATTCACCTGGTGTGGTTCGCCCTTTTGTATTGCGTAAGTTTGGTAGTAACATTACTCTTTTCCGTCCGTTTATATTTTGTTTTCTGTCGCTAGTGGCCATAGAATCGGATTATATTATATTAAGCATTTCAGGAGAATTATGAAGAAAACTTATGTGCCTGTGCTAAGCATATAAACTCCTATGAAGTAACTGATGAAACTGTTAACGAAAATAATAATAATAGTTACGATCAATCGTCTATTCCAAAACTACAAAAAATGGATAAAAACTGATCAGAAGAGCCATAAAAAATGTTTTAATTTTTAAGTTATCGTAAAAAAATATCTACATATTACCTGAATTCTCTTCTAGAAACTAGACAAGAAAGTATTTAGGTTATTCGTGTTAAATATTCTGAGTACATTTTTGCAGAAACTGACCACAGTTCATCTAAGAAAGGTATAGAAAAATAATCCATGATTTTGCTTGGAAAGCTAGCCACATTTTATTACTCACAAACTCCCGTGTAGAATTAGCCCGATTTGACCCCAATAGAAACAAGGCCTGAGCCGGGATAAGGCCTGGTTAACCTGTGTAAATATGTCATTCGGGTTCTGGCTGAAATCCAGCCGGGCTAGTATATCCCTTCTGAATATACGAGGGTAACCTGGTCGGGATCCGATCATAGCCAGGTCAGTACCTCAAATCTTAAGTCAGGTGTGCGCTACTTGGGCTGGCCAGTATAAAAGTTTATTTGCCAAAAACTTACCAATATTTAGACCAAATTTCTACCAGGTTTACTGTACATTAAATGAATGTTTTTACAGTGAATTGAAACAGGGTATATGAAAATGTAAGGAGAATGACGTTAAATTTAACGTACATGACATTGTTTGTGTCCTTTAAATTTATGATCTGACATTAAAAATCGTTTAATGTCGAAATTGAAATATGTTTCCAGTGCAGGTTAATTAAATTTAATGCGTTTTCTTTTTACGGTATACTAATGTAGTGACTCATCCTGCCGCTAGTCGTGGTAAAGATTATCGCAGACTTATACTTTCTGAAAGTGGAAGAATTGGATGCCCGTTCAACACAAATTATTAACACCGTATATTAGTTTTAGTAACTAAAATAGGTCCAAAGTTTCAAAATCTTTTTTTCACATTTCAATATTTTATTTATAAAAAATAATAAAAATGCATCTAATTTAATGCAGTTGCTAGTAATTCAGAAAAAAGAAATATTGGTAAATATCTCGTAATGCAGAGTAAACATTCATAAATATAATTTATTGTTAAAAGTTTATGTGTACTACCGATGTTGATTAGATGCACTTACCTTTCGATATTAATTTTGGTTGAAATTCATTTTTTTATTCTGGAAACTGCATAAAATAATATTTATTGTAATTGTGATTGTCAAATATAACTTTAATGACACTTTTGTTATCTGTAATGAATGTATAGGTTATTTGATTCGTAAAATGTCAAAACTAGAGTCGGTAGAGAAATGCGATAGTCATTACGAAATATGAATTAAACTAATGTTCGTTTCTCAAACACATTAATAATTAATTATTCAATTTTTGTTCAATCGTTATTATTCTGATGTAATTTATTCGTTCCTTCAAATCGTTTTCATTATTATTACGAAGTATGAATTAAACTAATATTTGTTTCTTAAATACATTAATAAAATTATTCATTCTTCTTCGATCCTTATGATTCTGATGTAATTTATTTATTCCCTCAAATCAATGCAGATTTTTCAGGTATACTGTTATATACTTATACATTATTAAGTAATCAGTCCTTAATATATGGCAATTTTCATTGCCACGTCATTTCAGGTATCATCAGAGCATAAAATAACAGTGTCATCTGCATATTATATTAACATTAATATAAATAATATATAATAAAGGGCCCAAAATTGAACCTTGATCCAGCTTTAACCATTAAAAACTCACTTTTAGTGTTCCCAATTTTAACCAATTGTTTTTTATTATAGATAACTTAATTAAAGTGATGAAACCCCTCTAATACCTAACTGATTAAGTTTTCGTAACAAAATATTATGATTAACTGTATCAAATGCAAGAGGTTTTACTTTTATCCAAATTTTTAGAAATAAATTCTGTGACTGAAGTCAAAGCGCCTTTTTTACACTTTTCAATTACCTGCATAATGTGTTATTGTATACAATAACTTATAAGTTTGATACTATTAGGATTTCTTTTCCATTTTTTATATAATAATTCTTTTCTTTTAATAGAGTTAACCAAAGCAGTAGGTATCCATGCCTTTTTCGGACAGTTATTTATTTTCAATGTACAAACGGCAATCATTTTTCTATTATCAGTATAATTATGCATTATTCGATTATCCACATAACTTTCTTGAATTTCAGGAAGTAATGAGTAATGATCAGTTAAACTATAATTAAGCCTAAATGATTGTAATTAGATTTAATGTAAGTATTATCCACGCAATACTCTTCACCGTTCACTTATATTCTGGTTATATTATTGAAGTACTATATCCATATTCAAAATAGTTTTTGAATAAATCAACTCTTTCATGATTTTTATATAAGCAATCAAATTAATTTCCAATAATAGACTATTAGAAATGTTCCGAAAATTCTGATACTTTTATGTTACCGGAGTAACAGAATTTTACTAAAACCTGTAACAGACAGACAAATTATGCAACAGTATCAGAAAATTATGAAACTTGTAACAGAAATATGAATATGAATCAGCGAGCGAAGATAAAGTTAGTTTGGATTGTCGCCACCAGGCGCAGACGCGACGTTGCCATCTCTACAAGACACCCACGATTCCTGTTGGAGTAATTGGATTTTGATTAGATCATAAGGGATTTCATAATCTAGCTTCAATTCATAAAGCATTTCATATCAGAATATCATAAAATCTTTATGACGTTGATACGTCTGAATACAATGACAATATATGGATAATATCTTATTATATGTTGGAAATTTATGTGCCAGTATCGGTTCAATAAATTTTATATGTTTTATATAATTTATTTATGTAATTAACAACAAATCGACTTAAATTATTAAGAATTTACGTACATAACTATATCAAACATGTGGAATAATTATCTAGGGAAGCCAATGAATTTTTTATTCATCTTACAATTTTCTGTGACTGTAACGAAAAATCGCTAAATTTTGTTTCAGAAAATTATGAAATGTTATCTTCTTCACTAAGTTCACGGTCAATTCCATGTATTTTTACCCTTGGTTTCTTCATTTTTTCCGTATTTAATTCGATTTCTGTTTTATTAACGTCAAGTACAATTTCTTCCACTTTTATCAATGTTCAAATTATGGCAGATACTAAGTTAGTCACTTTTTTATAATCTTTACTGCTATTTTTTATACTAAATGAATGCCATATTAAAGAAACTCTTTTGTAGATATTTGCAAAAGATTTATATCATTATGGAGAAGTATTAACAGGGATTAGAATTTTGTTATTGAATTATTGTGCTCTTTAATTTTCTTGGAGTGAACGTTTCATTCGAAACCTGGAGTCCACTCTAAAATAGGGAGACCAGTTACTCGTACTGAAATACTGAAGACATTCTCTCCAAATTTGTTGGAGTGCAAATTCAGTCGTCACATGGACTGAAAATTCACGCCAGAGAGAGTGAGATTTTGTCACTGCGCTTACAATGGCAGCTATAAGAAGAGTTAATAAAAAGTTCAAGAGCCTTAACTTCAAAAATGTTTCAATACTTGAAATATGAATTTTTGACTTTCATAACAGAATATTAATTTCGAAGACCCCGACGTTAAGATGCTTATGAGTAAAGAGCCTCCGTAAAATATGCCCCTTTTTCGTACGTCGAATATTGAAACTTTTTTTACGCCAATTGGTTACATATGATGACCCAATAATCCCTGCAAAATTTTAAAGTGAGCACATGTCCCGTTTCGGAAATATGAGGGGGCAAAGTTGACCATGTCCAATAAAAAATGTACATCAATTTCACAGGCGGATGACTCTTTTGAAAATCGATCTAATTTGCCTAAAAATTATTACTCGAGGGTTTTTGGGATCGCTGATTACGAATCTGAGGTCAGATTAAAAATAAAAACATTTTAACAAAGGCAAGATGCAATACTACAACAAAGGCAAGATGTAATAATCCAACCGGCAAAGGTAAGATAGTATAATACAACCAACAAAGGCAAGATGTAATAATCCAACCAAAAGCAATATGCAGTACTCCAACCAAGGCAAGATGTAATAATCCAACCGGCAAAGGTAAGATCGTATAATCCAACCATGAAAGGCAAAATGTAATAATCCAACCAGCAAAGGTAATATAGTATAATCCAACCAACAAAGGCAAGACGTTATCTAGTTTCTTTAGTGTTTTGGTTGTGGGTTTTTCTTAGATATAGTTATAGATATGTCACATATTCCAGGGTTGGGTATATTTATTTCATGATATTGTTCGTATCCAAGAAACCAAATAATTGTCATAATATGATTACAACAGCCAACTGTTCTAGCGCCACTTTCGCACGTACAAAGTATTCTTTAATAGAATTTCTTCCTGTTAAGGTTCTGTCAAAAAGAACAAAGATGTGAATGGTGCTTTCCACCACGGTATCGTGATTTCATGTACGCTTTTATTAATATAGGATCTTGGATATCAATATCAACGTCTGTGTATCTTTTAGAAATGCGAGATTTTCAACACTACAAATACTTTTATTTGATCACATTCGCAAGTAAACGATTCAAATAAGATGTACACTGGAATGGAAATAAATGAAATTATGATCTGCTGATCGTCTTATGTTTTTAGGGTTTTTGAATATAGGCAGAAATCTGTTATAAATTCGAGATTTTCAACACTAAAGATAGATTCGACGTCATCGACCACAAAAACCTTAAGCTGACGAGTTTCAAGTGTATTGCATTAAATTTTTCAAAAGTCATCCGATATATTGGACCTGCCCGTGTTGAATTTTGAAAAACTAACATCCGATTTATAATCAGCGACCCCAAAAACCTCCGATTAACATTTTTTGGGCAAATTGGATCGATTTTCAGAAAAGTCGTCAGCCATATTGGATATGCCATTTTGAATTTTTTAAATCTGACATCAGATTCGCAATCAGCAGCCAAAAATCTGTAAAGAACCATATCGTCTGATTTTTTTTTAATATTATTATTCGAGTATAAATGGGAAATTAATGAACATTTTTTATTGGACATGGTTAACTTTGACCACGCATATTGCCGAAACGAGGCATATGCTCACTTTGAATTTTTGCAGGGATTATTGGGTCGTGAAAGCAATTGGCATAAAAAAAGTTTCAATATTCGAGGTACGAAAAAGGGGCATTTTTTGCATGGGGCTTACAGAGGCTCTTTGAAATTAGTAATTTATTAGATAAATTAAATACACCGATTGGTCAAATGAAGCTTTTAAAAACCATTATTGTGCCACTTGATTACCGAAATGATCAAAAGTTCAATTTAAAAACGGAAATTTGGCAACAATAGAAAATTTCGGAAACTTTTGAGGAGAAAATCACCTCAGAAAATTAGTTTAAACATTTTTAACGTTGTTTGTCATTTTGAACAAATAAATTTTTTATAAAATATTCTTCGTGTTATCTGTAATTATTTAGTACACACAAGTAAAATAAAAACGTTAATATAATAACAGAAATTAAAGAAATAAATCACAAAAATACTGAAAGATTCTTTTTGATTCACCCAATATTGCATAAAATAGTAGGTATAGTCTACGATTATAAGATGACTTCTTCCCGTCTAAAGTTACTCTAACCTACAAAAATGATCACTATATACTGATAAACCCGAAAAAATTAATGGGAACACGAATTTTTCGAATTTTTGCAAGCATTTTTAAAAATTGTGTTTTGAAAGTCGTTACGACATTCAGCTTGCAAAATTCCAAATGGCGGATCTAAAATGGCAACAAAAATACAAAAAATAACTCTTGTTTTTCCGAAAATTTATAAATTTATCAAGGTTTTTGTGGATTAACTAAAACGAATATCGTAGGAAACGAAAACAAATCCGAAAAACTTTTCTTTGAAACCCGGAATCATTTCCGTTCCACTTATCAATATAAAAATAAAGCATAACAAAATGTCAAATTTTTCAATAACTTATTGTTTTAAAAACCGCCATTTTGTTTTTAAAAGATATTTAAAAGCAATTTTGGCAACGAAAATACAAAAAAATTTTAATCTACGTCAGTCTTTAATTTTGAGTGTTAAGCTTGAAAATAAATAAAACTGATATCTTTAGTCAATTTTTTTTACATGTTATTATGGTCGTATCCACAAAAACCTTGATAAATTTCTCAATTTTCAGAGAAACTAGAGTTTTATGGTATTTTTGTCGGCCATATTGTATCCACCATTTAGAATTTAGCGAAAATTCGAAAAATTCGTGCTCTCATTATTTTTTTGGGTTCAACAGTACGTTGTACGTGATAATAGAGAACATTTTTATAGGTTAGAATAATTTAAGACTGGAAGAAGTTATCTTATAATCGTAGACTATACCATTTTAAGCAATATTGGACGAATCCAAAAGGATTAAATCTCCGGTATTTTTAAATTTAAAGTCATTTTGGCTTTAGATACCTATAGTATTTCAATTCAATGTTGACTAGGACAATCGAAACAGGAAGTGAAAATAGTCTACACTATTTGTCACTTTCAAGTCGATATTAATCAAATTTTGTGTTGTTAATGAAGTTCGAAAATTAACAAAAAATGTATTTGAAATTTAATAAATTAAATCATTTTTCAATTTAAAGACACTGAAACTTTGGCGTAGCAGGGGCTGTTGCCCCCATTCAAGGGGTGTTTCCTACGCATCTGCACTGAAAAGTAAAACGATTTAATTTACGAATATTGCTGAACAAAAATGTTTTATATAAATAATTCCAAGTCAATTTACTTATATTATCAGAATATGTTGTTTCTTCCCTCTTTTCTAGTAAACCTTACTTTCTTTAAAATGTCAGAGATAGGCACTATCCCACATAAATTATCAGAGAATGTGATCTTCATCCTAAATTTATTATTTATCTGTACACCAAAATTCAGCTATATATCAGACAATAGTCTAAGAAAAAAGTACTAATTCGAAATGTCAAACTCGGGCTATCTCAACTTTTTTGGCAGACAACTCATTTTTGATCTTGTTGAAATATTTTAAATAACTTATAGTCAAAAATCAGCTCAAAGGAAATTAGTCAATGTCTCTGGAAATAATTGCAAATCCAAAAATTCTATTTGCTGTATATCCCTTCGACAGACTTTGCCATTCGTCTACACGTGCCAGACGTGATCATAAATAACGTGTAAAAATGTCAGGTATAAGGATCAGTCACTAAAATACCGTCAGCTTTTGGACTATTTGAAATTTTAGCAGGAGAAGAGCGATAGTTACACTTCATGTTTTATTATTTTTAATAAATCTAATATGTTTAATGTCAAACTAATATCATTTAATAAAAATGTATGTTTGTTATGATATTTACGTCAAGTAATTAAATAAATAAAAACTTATCTTGCACGAGTCTATCAAATTCAACTTTAGGTAGTTGTCGGGAAAGTGAGAAACCAACAGTTATTATTGTTGTGCACTCCTGTTCATTTTACCATTTTTACTTCAGTTATGAATCAGCACGTATATTTTCTTTATTAGTGTGTTTTAATAGCAACACTGTTTAAATGTAATCAAATTACCTTTTGAATTTCATACCATAGACTCTTATTTCATTTAACTTATTTAGAATCGTATTTTGCAACAGATATATGGGGTAAATTTCTTCAAGTGTCCTAACTAAAAATTCCATAACGTCGAATCGCCTCCATTTTTTTTACCAGAAAGATGCCAATCAAACAAGCATTCTGAATTTTTTTCAAATTTTAAAAAACCACAGTTAACCGTTATAGAATTTTTTTTTAAATTTCACGATATGAAAAAATGCTAATTTTTAAATAGGTGTACCTTTCTTTATACTAATCGGATTGGAGAAATAAAAAAGGTGATTTCTTCGTCTTGAAACGTACTTTCATGTAAATTTAATCAATTTTTAGCAAAATCAAAATTTCATCAAAATTTTCGTAAATGAAAAATAAAAACGATTTTTTTTCAAAGATGGGGTATTTTTTTTTAAGTAGTGTAGAAAGAAAGCTGAGAACTTTTCCTAAAAGACCACCAAGTTTCAAATAGGCGTTTTTTGTTGTTCTCCAGAAATTAAATAAAACTTCAATAACTATCAGCCTCGCCGCGTCACATTTTACCAGAAACGTGCAGGTTCCAACAAATTCGAGTGTTTTTTTTTTTGTTTGCAATGCGTTTATTTGAACCCTTATACAATATAATTACATTAATAAACCTAAATAAACAATGGTTATCGGTATTAGATTAGTTGTTTGTAGACCAATGGCGACGAAATAAGCGCTACGTAGCCTAAAGCTTTAACACACTTAAGTTCTATAACTTGTAATTTTAGACCTCTTATTTCCAAGTCATTTATCCGGCGGGATCCTTGGATTGTAAGCATTTTAATATCTATGTGCTAGATCCAGAAAAAATGAGTCAAAAACTGGACGTGAAACAAATTCAAGTGTCGTTTAACACAAATTGGTTTATTACAAATTTTTGTGTGTTACACAATATATAAGACTTTCTATGTGGATGTGTATGTCATGTATGCGTGTGGCGAAGAGGAGGAGAGTGAGCAAACATTAAACGGATGTAAATCATTATAAAAATAAAGTTTTCTTGGTTTAAATCACCATGTCATAACAATAAGTATAATTTTTTTCTGAGTCGACTTTCTTATGCTTTTGGCTGAACAACTGATTTTGGTTGACTACATATAGAAAGAATTAAATCAAAATGCAAGCCTCAAGCCTCTTCACCGCCTCAAGGTATCAGTTTCAATAGAAGAGTTTGTTTTTTGATTTTTTTTTACTTTTTTATATTTTTTTTTTATTTTTTGGAGTTTTTTAACATTTTAGGTAACTATTTTAATATAAATAAAAAAAATAACCGAACACTTGTTATTTGCTTCGTCTTTTTAACGTCTTCGTTGTCGATGTCTGAATTTTTCGTTTTTGAACTTTATTCTTCCCATATTGTTCAAAAATGATATATTTCGCAGATGATGAAACCTTTTTAAGATATAATTTTTCGTCTTCAGCGGGAATAAAGGCGTGGTATTGTAATGTTCGTGGAATTGCAAGAGCTGCATCAAACCTTGTTTTAAGATTCTCAGCAGTACCATCTTGATTCGTCTTGATACTATAAAGAATTTCAGTTTCTTTACAATACTTTTTAGCCCATACAGTTTTTATTTTTCCAATCCCATTAGTATAAAAAAGGTACACCCATTTAAAAATTAGCATTTTTTCATATCGTGAAATTTAAAAAAAATTCTACAACGGTTAACTGTGGTTTTAAAAATTTGAAAAAATTTGAGAATGCTTGTTTGATTGGCATTTATCTGGTAAAAAAAAATGGAGAGGATTCGACGTTATCGGATTTTTAGTTAGGACACTTGAGGAATTTTACCCCATATGTAGATGACATAGTCATATGCAACCCGAGGGATGGAATACACGAAATCCTTCGGGTTTTTAATAATTGAGGACGTGGATCTTAAAAGGGGTCGCGCTCTCAAACGGTCGGAAAAGTATTGTCCACGCGTAACAATGAAATCTAAGGGAGACTTTATTCAATAAATGTTGTTTACTTGAACTCGTCATATCTCCTCAAAAACTGCATGAAAAATTCTGAAATTTTCAAGGTACATGCACAAGATAGTGGCGAAAGAGATTGGTGAAGTTAAGTTAACAAAATATCTACCGAATTATTAATAATAATTAACAAATGTAGAAGTAAATTTAATGAGCTCGAAAATTCGCCGTTTGCGAGCTATATCGAGAAAAAGTGTGTTACAAAATTTACGTTAGAGAAAACTTCCAGTGGGAAAGTTGTTCGTCAATGTATGACGAAGATTTCTGCAAAGTTTCAAATTTTTTGGAACTAAGATGCGTTAATTATACGTTATTATCTAAAAAACGCGTGGGGCGCTGATGCCGGCGATTCTGCACGCTTCATTTCATACACCACATACAAGGAACATACGAGGAACAAAACATTCTGTATAAAATTATGATTAATATTACTTTATTTATAGACTTAATAATATTTTGTTGTATTTTTAATTTATGTACAGTAATTTTTCAACGCAGATTAGTTATTTCCTTTCAGACATGAAAGGTTTACAGGAATCGCTATGGCTTTTTCTTCCCGTTCTTCTTGAATTATTGTTTTTGTCGCTCATTATAAACAAAATTTACTGATCACGTCATGAAAAATACTTATTATAATATTAAATACAATATTTCATAAGACAAAACGACTTCCCTTACCTTACGGGACTCGACGTGCATGAACTTGTAAAACATTGTGTCGTATAATAGAAGAGGCGGAAAGTTTAAAAATATTACATCTTATATTAATCTAATATAATTTGCTAATTAACTAATAAGTATTAATTTATAATCAATATCAAACATAAAGGACCCCGCACACTTTAGCTTCATTTGCGGGCCCGGTTAAATTTCCTGAAACTTCGCTAAGTTGTAGTCCAGAATAGCCCGAACAAAAGTTCTATATGGTAAAAGCCCCAAAAATCAATAGTTTTCGAGATAAAGTACTATACGATATAGTACGGGCGTACGATATAGGCCCCCGGATCCGAGACTTTCGCATTTATTTTTTATATGCAACAACAATATGCATAGGTTTTTTTGGTCGCTGATTACGAATGTGATAACAGATTTTAAAAATTCAAAATGGCGGATCCAATATGGCGGACGAGTTTTGAAAAATTAAACGAAATCGCTTGAAACTCAATATTCTGGGGTTTTTGGGGTCGCTGATCACGAATCTGATATCAGATTTTGAAAATTCAAAATGGTGTATCCAATATGGCGGACGAGTTTTGAAACATTGAACGAAATTGAGGACATGGATCTTAAAAGGGGTCGGTATATATATATCATAAATGATGATATTATATACAAGTATATATGAATTTTGTCTCTATAGCACTGTATCCATATATATATGTTTGTATATAATTGTATACGAATGCACATGAGTATATACATAATATATAAATGTATACGTATACAACTCTATATAAAACATTCTTGCCGGGTAGCTCAAACAAAAAATGTAAGAAATAGATAACGTAAACTTATAAAATACAGAAACAAAGAAAAGGAGTATTAAATAAGATACTGATCTATTGATAAGTTCTTGTCATAAAAAATATATACATACCACAATCAGCTTGTTGCTGTCATCAGCATTTGAAAATTATTTGCAAGCACTGCAAGTATTTGGTACAAGCTTACAAAAAAACTCAAAGAGCAATTCTTTTAAGGACCTGAGACTCTGCTGTTATCATCACAATGGTCTACGATAGGTGAATTTTATTTAAGGTAATCCGTTTTATTTTTCAGAAATTGTCGGCCATATGGGATCCGTCATTTTGAATTTTCAAAACCTGATATCAGATTCGTAATCAGTGACCAAAAAAAAAACCCGAGTAACGAGTTTCGAGCGCTTTCGTTCAATTTTTCAAAACTGGTCAGCCATATTGGATCCGCCATTTTGAATGTTCAAAATCTCATCAGATTCGTTATCAGGGATCCCAAAAACCCTAGAATGATGAGTTTCAAGCGATTCCGTTTAATTTTTCAAAACTTGTCAACAATATTGGATCTGCCATTTTGAATTTTCAAATCTGATATCAAATTCATCATCGCGGGCCCCAAAAACCCTAGAAGAACGAGTTTCGAGCGATTTCGTTCAATTTTTTAAACCACGTTCGCCATATTGAATCCGCCATTTTAGATTTTCAAAGCCTGATATCAGATTCGTGATCGGCGACCCCAAAAACCCCAGAATAATGAGTTTCAAGCGATTTCGTTTAATTTTTCAAAACTCGTCCGCCATATTGGATCCGCCATTTTGAATTTTTAAAATCTGTTATCACATTCGTAATCAGCGACCAAAAAAACCTATGCATATTGTTGTCGCATATAAAAAATAAATGCGAAAGTCTCGGATCCGGGGGCCTATATCGTACGCCCGGACTATATCGTATAGTACTTTATCTCGAAAACTATTGATTTTTGGGGCTTTTACCATATAGAACTTTTGTTCGGCCTGTTCTGGACTACAACTTAGCGAAGTTTCAGGAAATTTAACCGGGCCCGCAAATCAAGCTAAAGTGTGCGGGGTCCTTTATACAGAATGTTTTGTTCTTCGTATGTTCCTTGTATGTGGTTTATGAAATGAAGCGTGCAGAATCGCCGGCATCAGCGCCCCACGCGTTTTTTAGATAATAACGTATAATTAACGCATCTTAGTTTCAAAAAATTTGAAACTTTGCAAAAATCTTCGTCATACATTGACGAACAACTTTCCCACTAGAAGTTTTCTCTAACGTAAATTTTGTAACACACTTTTTCTCGATATAGCTCGCAAACGGCGAATTTAATTTACTTCTACTTTTGTTAATTATTATTAACAATTCGGCAGATATTTTGTTAACTTAACTTCACCTATCTGTTTCGCTACTATCTTGTGCATGTACCCTGAAAATTTCAGAATTTTTTATGCAGTTTTTGAGGAGATATGATGAGTTCAAGTCAACAACATTTATTGAATAAAGTCTATCTTAGATTTCATTGTTACGCGTGGACAATACTTTTCCGATCGTTTGAGAGCGCGACCCCTTTTAAGATCCATGTCCTCAATTATGATCTCAGACTCAAATTTACTTGTGAAAACAATAATAGATTACCATTTCTACATGTAATACTAATCAGAAATAAAGATTTGCTACAGTTCAATTGGTATCGGAAACCAACATATTCGTCAGGTTTCTCAATTTTGATCCATCAATAAAAAACGTTGAACCGCGGGAATTTCACAATCAAAATAAAAACTGAATAGTTAAATTATTACAGTAAAATAACTATGTATCCAAAACAGTTTATTTCGAACGCATAAACAAACGTATTGATACATACACAAATAACAACTCAAAACTCGACAATAGTAAAAGTTAAAATACAAATTAAAAGATTGGAACATTGAAACAGTACTCGTGATTGAGCATAATTGAACATCATTAATAAAAAAAGGAAAAGTTGAAATCAGTAAACATGACAAAAATAATTCTGTTTACTGTATTTCTTACAATAATTGCGATGCTACATATGTTGGTGAGACAAAAAGATGTCAAAAAGCGAGAATCACAGAACACGAATCAAACATTCGTTGGTTATCACCAAACACTGTAATAACAGATCACAGATTACAGTACGATCATGATTTTGATTGGACCAATGTGAAAATTTTCGACACAGAAGCAAATTTGTTTCATAGGAGATTATCCGAAATGGTCCATATGAAATTACAAGCTAATCCGCTCAATAAAAATAACGGCACCCACAATTTAAATATAGTTTATGAAGACCTTTTGCAGATGAAATTGGGTTTTCGTTTTCCACCTTGAAAACTGACTATAAGAAGGATGCCAGTTTCCACCGTATGGCATTGACGATTCACTCTTTGATCATTCACCTCCTGAAGTTGAGGTCAATCTCAGAATCCTGGTCCTTTAGATTTTCGAAGTTTTCTAGCTTGTCGGGGAAGGGATTCGTGGTTTCTTCTTTTTTTTCACTCTCGTATTGTGAAAGAATTTTTGTTGTCTCTTGTATTGAGGTGGAAGAAACAAACGTCGTTGTAGGTCATAAGCCCGTTGGTTAACTTATTTAATTACTTTAGAATAGTTACTACATCTGTTAATATGCTTTTGAACTATGCCCTTAGTTGAGAAGTAGTTAAATTTACTATGAATTTTTCAGTGTTATTCTGCTCTGCAGTATACAAAGATAATTATAACATGTGCACTTAAAGTAGACCTTAAATTTTTGGCTTGCAGATTGTCAATCTCTTGAAAATTGCTGAATTCATGGTGAAACTCAGATATACATTTGTTACTCCGGGATTTTTTTGCTGATTACTAATATGAAGCCATATTTCAGAAATTCAAAATGGCGGATCCAATATGGCGAAATGAGGATTAAAATTAAATCCACTAAAATTGTTTGAACTTGTTACTCGAAACCAAGACTAGAAAAGACCTAGAAAAGAGTTCAGAATGATTTCGCAATGTGCTCTAAAAGAAGTCAGATGACCCTTTCAGAAGGTTATCTGACCATGATCATAAAGATCTCATAATGACATTATGTTCAGGAAACCTCTCTAATCCATCAAATATACTGGTCAGATCTATTGGATTCTTACATTGATCGTTTGAAGTAACCTATTAGTAACTTCCTCTATTGTTTACACGACAAAAGCTTTTTCTATCTTTAAAAGAAAACTGCAGCTTGTTATTTATTGTGTAGTAGACAAATTTTCATATTCCTTGCTTCTTAATTTTCATTTTATGACTCAAAGACTAATATATTACTTTAATAACTATTTTTTAATACTTTTACATTTTTTTTATAATATTGATGGTTCCAGGGACAAGTAAAAAAAACTATCCATATTGTTTATTTAAATATAATTTTAATGTTTACAAGACATAGAGTATGGCTGTTTTATTCTACATCATGACTAATTTAAAATTGTTTTAAGTCATGTTTTTATAAGTAATCTATAATGTATACATTTGTATTGTATACATTACAAAAAAAATACAACAAATAATTTGATTGATATTATATTTCATTCTTTTTTTAAATTTATTTATACTTGTTAAATCTAAATACAGATTATATAATTTAAGTAACAATAAATAGAAATAGAGTGTATGTGGATGTAATAGTAAAGTTTACATAAAATTTTAAGTGCGTATTTTTTACTGTGGTAACAATTGCGTAACTGAATCATTAAGATATAATATTTATTTAATTCATCGTTTCACACTGTGTGTATGGACTTTCTTTTTAGTTTATAATGTTACATTTCTCTACTGTTTATTTCTTTACATTAATGATTGTTAATTATAATTAAAATTATATGAAAATAAAATTACTCTTCCTCTCTCTTTTTCTCTCTCTCTCTATCACTCTCTCACTCTCTCACTCTTCTAACCTTTCTCTGTTTCTCTATTTATTTTCTCTATCATTTAATATGACCATTTCCTTCCCTATTTTTTCCCTATTTTATCTGTGTCTCTCTTTTCCCACAATTCCTTTCTCCATATGCATTTCTCGCTCTCCCATTCAGACTTCCTTCCTGTAGATAATTTCACTTCTCTAGGACATCCTTCCTCCACTCTCTCATCTCTTTTCTTTTTCATCTTTTTCCCCCTCCTCTATACATTTCCTTACAATTTCTCCTCCCTTTTCTCTATTCTTTCTTCATACATTGCTGTTTCCGCCCAGGTTCCACCCACAACTCATTTCACGATGTTCCGTCTAAGCGCATTATCCATCTCAAATATTATTCCTGCATCGCTACCAATTTTTTCCACCTCTGATACTCCCATAATTTCAACCCTTAATATAGCACCCCTTTATCCACACTATCAAAAGGCTTTAATCTCCACTTCACATCTGCCTTAAATTTTCTTTCCCTAAAAGTCCACTCTTACCCCATTGCTACTCTCACTTTTCTCACCTTTTTTCTTACATGTTCTTTCTCTCCTCCGTATCTTGTAACTAGCTGAGATGCGATACCTATACTTACTTCTTGTACCCTTTCTTCTCCCCACCACCATCTTTTTATCTCTATATCCTCTCTCCTTTATTCCTAAACACCATCGTCTTTGATTTTTCACAATTTAATTCAATCTTTTCTTTTCCAAGTACCTTCTTAGTCCTGGAATCATATCCCGCACTCTTTTTTCCTCTTCTGCCACTACCATTATGTCATCAGCATATTCCAATGAACATATCTTATCCTTTTCCATCTCCCTCTCATTCTCTTCACTTTTGCTATTTTTCTTCTTTATCCGACATATATTTAAAAATTTGCATTTTTAAACAAATTTGTAAATTATGCGTTTTAGGATCGCTGATTTTCGTCCGAATTTTCGTCAAATTTTCGAAATACAAATTTCATTTACGATTGGTAAGATTACTCTGAAATAAAATGTAGGAAATATCTTTAATGAATTCGTCCAGATTCGAGATCAGTAGCTTAAAAAATCTCCAAGTTAAAAATTTCGAATCTTAATATTTAAAAATTACTCCGGCATATTGTGTCCAACATTTTGAATTTACAAAATTTCAGCATTTGATTCAAAGCCTGCAAATCAAAGAATACTCGAGTGTCTGCTAGTTCAAAAAATCTGATCACTGCGATGAAAATGTGGATGTTAATTTAGTGTACCCACTGTGGGGGTACCTTTCACTTTTGGGTCGAGAAATTCAAGTTCTAAGCTTCCATTTCAACCCTATTCGAAATGTTGCATTTCGTCGATTTTTGTTTTATTATGACTTAAAATGTTCGAAAAAAGAAATTTGTTTACACTTTATCCTCATTTTTTATTTGTTACTATTTTCTTGTTCTTTGTTTCCTAAACATTCAATAAATACAAGAATTTTTAAATAAAGAACCTTCCACATTTCTTTTTATTCTTAAATTAAAATTTTCAACCTAGATTTTCAGCTTATTGATTGACGATCCATTTTTGAAAAAGGTTCCTCAACCTCGGTTTCTCGAGTAAAAATAATTTTTCAAAATGTTTGAAATATGGTTCTTCTACTATTTTCTCGGTGAGAAAATTGCAAAAAAAACGGAATGTTCATACACAAATTTTGCAAACTAAAATAAAAAAGCCGTGATTTTTATTTTTTTTTTAATTTTTCATGATTTTTATCACAGAAACACTGCATACAATAGATACAATTTTCATGCCATCGCGGTTACAGATCCACTATTTTGAATTGTTATAATCTCGTACATAACCAGTCAATATTCATATGATAATTATAAAAATAAATAAAACTTTCTCTGATCTCTATTTCAAGGAATTAATCTTTGTGAATAAATTTTGATTTCATTACGAAGTCATTTTTAATCGGCCACTGCTTCTGCAAAATATTCTACTGGCACATTATTTATGTTCAACCATTCGGCTCACTTTTTATGTATGCATTTCATTGCTTATAATTCGTTTCGGAGAAGAAAATCACTAAAATTTAAAAAAAAATACTAAAATACATTGCATTTCTATTTTATTTTGCCTAATTTTCTGACTGGGAATCGATAGATCACACATGAAAATAGTAGAAAAGGCATATTTCAAATATGAAAATAATTGTTTTTACTCAAGAAACTGAGTGGAAGTTAACTGTCCTGATCTGGCTATTAACGCTATTTCATTTGTAATCAGCCGTATTATAAATTTTATTATACATAATTTCAAGTAAGTATTTTGATCTCTATCATAAATTATAAGTTTCTCTCGAGAACAAACAAATTTTTACCCATTTTTCGATATTTATGGAACATAAAAAATAAATAATTATGTATTAGTACCCATTTTTATATGTTTTTTTTATCACTAAACTACAAACAAAATAAGAAAAGTAGATCCTTACGAGTGAACTGTAACTTAGACAATGAAAATTTTTTCGTGATTTCTTTGTAAAATATTCCTGAACAAATTGTCCAACATTTTAAGACCTCGTATTATTTTTGTTCTGATGCTAATTTCATGTTTTTATGGAATGAAAGATTAAGAAATACAAAAAGTGTAAACATGTTTGAGTGGAAAAACTGTCTTTAAAAGGAGTTCAATAAATACCAAAAAATTATTTCTTTTGCAATTTTTGACGAGGAATTCAATGATAATATAAAAAAATGTATCGAAAAAATTTAATTTTTTAAAAACTATCCGTAATTATTTAGAAAATGTATTTTTATGTTGACCTTCATTTTTTAAATTTTATTTAGACTTATGTAATAGCATTTTTTTAACAAAAATTTCACGCTAAAAAAGGTATGGATAGACACATTTTGTTACACTTTTTATCGTGGTACCTCTTAAAAAATTACTAAACAAATAATTCTTTGGTATTTTTTGAATGGTTGTTTCATAAAGCTAATTTTTTGCCTGGGCCCTCTACTTAACTCAAGAAATAATATACAAACTGTTAACATTGTGTGAGGCAACGCAACAACATTTCGATATACCGTTGGTTGGTTCACGAAATTAATTTTTTTCATTTTTGAACCGTGCACTAATGATATAAGTTGGCACAAACAAAAACTCACCCTTAATTTTTTTCAGATTTCTTTAATGTTATTTGGAGCTTGTTGTTCATATACCTTAAAATTTATTCAGCTTTTCTCGGAATACAAGAAAACGTCCATAAGAGAAATTCTGATTTAAAAAAGTGTTTAAAATTTTTATTTAAGTCGCATTTTAAGATTATTTAAATACGATTTTTTTCAAGCTACTTTTATTTTTTTCGACGTTTATATTTCAAGAAATCATCTCTCGGGAAGCCTTTAAGAAAACAGAGGGTATATATCTCAAAATATTGGGGATGATATCTATTTGCCATTACTACATTTAATTTTGTTTAATTCAGGTTACAAATCTTTTTTATTACTCTTTTAATGAATAAAATTTAAACAGGACTATTCTAACACACCATTTTTGTCAATTTTCGATAGGTTTTTGTGGCGGAACAAAATGTTTATTCGCAATTTGACAGAATGCAGATTAAAGTGCTATTCATCAGCTTTAAAATACTTGATTCAATTTCTTTTCGTCGAGTTATCGAAGTTTTTGTCAAGGTACGATTATGATTTTTTGTACTTTTAGGTTAGGATATTTGAAGATCTTGATGCGATAGAGCAATTCTGCGATTATATTTGGATTCAGCACATCGAAACCATTCAGAGAAGCATACTCAGGTTTCCGATGAATGAGTTTTAATTTGGTTTCTGCCAAATTACAAACAAAAATGTTGTTCTTTCACAAAAACTTGCTGAAAATGAATAGAATAGAATAGAATATTTATTTAGAACTCTCTGTGCATTATACAAATTTTAACAATCATGTTTAAGTCATGTTATAATTCGTAAGTTAATAATTAACACAGTTTTCAAGTATATGTACATAAAAGAAAACACGCACCGACAGTGTGAAACATTTGGAAATGCAAGAGCTACCAGCTGGTTAATATATTGCTAGAGTCTAACAAGATAGGGTGGTAGTATAGTATAAAGTATAATAAAACTAAATGTAAAAAAAAAGATTTATAACAAGAATATAATTATAGCGTTGAACGTCCATGTTTTATCCAGTAAGCAGCTTCCAAATTTCTGGCCTTTCTGCGATCCATTTCTTGATTTTTCCTTTATTCCATGTGAGTTCTTGTTTCATAATTTTTTTCTCTCTCAATTAAGTTAAATATTTTTGGGACAACATAAAGAAAGGATCTTCTACAGCTCGTTTTGATCCAGTTCGGTACCTTTGAGTCTTGCATGAGATCTCGTTACTTTTTGAGATTGTGCCATTTGGAAGTAGCCTTCATTCATATAGTTGCATATCGCTAAATAACAGTAGTGTTGTCTCATATTCATTACATATGCGTGTTTAAATATTTCAGGTGTCGATATTTTAGTTTTATAACTTTTATATATTATTTGTAATGTTCGAGTTGCAGCGATTGCACACGTTGTATGATGTTGTTGTATGCACCTCCCCATGCGACGATTTCGTATGTTATTATTGACTCAAATAATGAAAAGTACATTATGTTTAAGGTATTTGTATCCCGTATTCTTTTTAATTGATAAAATACTAATGTTAAGTAGCGGAGCTTGTAACAATAAGGTTCATGTGATATGTCCATTTCAGTCTAGAATATATTTTTATTCCTAGATATTTATTGTTTTCAACAACTGATAAGGACCTGGCTGATGGTTGTTCATGTTTTTTATCTTGATTTCCTTTATATTTGGAACACTGTCTATGTAAAAGCCTAAGGTCATTATATTCGTCTTTTTGATGTGGACTGTAAGTTCATTCGCTGCTAGCCACTACTCGGGTTGTATAAAGTCATTCCGAGCAAGTTCCAAAACTTTGGTTCAAGAGTCTCCTGTGTATATTATTACTGTATTCTCCGCAGAGCTTACAGTTTTACCGACAGTTGATGAAGAGATCTCGTTAATGTAGATGTTGAACAAAATAGGTCCTAATATGGTACCTTGAGATACACCATAGCTAATATTGTTTGTGGGTCACTAACGAGTAATACTAACCAAGTGTGACACGCCGATTGGTCTGCAAATTGGCATATTTTCAGAACTCCGAAAAATAATCGATACGTATTTTTTTATATCGGCAAAGAATAAGGTTTAAGGGTTGAATCTGATCCCTGAAATACTCGAAAATCCCTAAAATGTATAATAATATACACGCAGATATGAAGGAAAACTTATTTCCATAAAAATTGGTGTCTGAGGATTTTTTTGGTTGCTAATTTCGAATCTGGGGTCATACTTACAAAACTGAAAATGGCGGACCGAAGTGGCAGATTAAATTTTACAAAGCTTTTTTGTTTTTGATGTACACTCCAAAAATCTATAAATAGTACTCTTTACGAAAAAACTTTTATAACATTTGTCCGCAATTTTCGATGCTCCATTTTGAATATTGAAAATTTTACTTCAGAATCGAAATCAATGAATCAAAAAATGATCAAACAGCAACTTTTATGGAAACGAGTATTATTTCATATGAGCGTGCATGCTATTATACATTTTAGTGGGTTTCGAGCAATTCAGGAATCAGTGTTATAACCCTTAAACCTTCTTCTTTGCGATATAAAAAATACGTATCGATTATTTTTCGGAGTTCTGAAAATATGCCAATTTGCAGACCAATCGGCGTATCACACTTGAGTAGTGTTACTTGTAAGATGAAAACAAATTCGAACTATTTGTGTTCTATTTGTCATATAACTTCTAAGTAGATTGTAAATTTTTCCTCTAAAACCGCGACCATGTAATTTGTCTAGAAAATTTTGTTCTTTCACAAAAACTTGCTGAAAATGTCCAAGAACAATATTTTTTGCACCTTTATTTTAGGATATATAAAAATGTTGCCGTTACTGAACACTTCTGAGCAGGAAGGGAAGGTAGGTCTTATTCTATCATTTATTTTCAAAGAATTACACATTTCCTAAATGCATGAAAATTATATTTATACATTAACAAAAATTTATTATTATATTGAAAACGCGCTTTAAAGCTGAGGAATCCCACTTTAATCAAAGTTTTGCCAAATTGCGAACAAAAATTTTGTTCCGCGACAAAAACCATGAAAATGGTAAAAACCGGTGTTTTTGCTCTTTAAGGTTACGATTTCTGAAAAACTTGACTGGAAGATGTGGATTTAGTGCAATGAAATCCTTCGTAATAATTTAGTCCGATTTCTGGTTATAAATTTTTTTGGCCTGTGTTATCAACAGAAAATTAAGAACAACATTTTCTATTAGTTTCTTTTAAATCACAAATTTTTTTATGGTTCCACATTATCAATTTTTGAAAAGGTATATAAATATAGAAAGTAACTTGAGATAGTATGCATTAAAAAAAATTTTTTTCTGAAGTGAAAAATGAAAAGATTTTTGAATGTGGCCAGTATATTTTTTTTCGTAACAGAAAGGAATAAAATAAGATTTTGCAATCTTTAAACTTAAAAAGAAGGCAGATGAAAAATCTAAAAAATTACTGTAAAAATGTTTAAAGATATAAACAGATGGTACAGTTTCCATGAAACTTTCTAGATCGTCTAAAACCTTATTTCTAAACAATATTTTGTTGCCAAAATTTATCAGTTTTTGAATTTCTTTTGTGCTCTGAGGTTACTGACTCCGTAATGTCAAATCGATTTCATTTTCTTACGTAATCACGTCGTATATAAATGCAATCGTTTGTAACGCATTTGACGTTTAAAGCGTTTAATTACACATACTCTCGATCACCCACACTCACACACGTGTTCGGATCGTCGGTAATGTTACGTACGTGATTTCATTGCACTTAATTTGCAGGTGCATGGAAAGGGTATACCAGATTTCGCACGGTGTGACCAATCGGTCGGAGGTGCATAAAGGAGCCGAAACAAAGAGAGTGCAAGTGCAACGGCTACGAGAGCGGCGCTCGTGTACATTCGTATAAGAGAGTGCTCATAATATGAAATGCAACGTTTGCCAGGAGGTAAAACGATGGCGCCCAACGAGGGACAGAGTACACCAACTTGACGCGAGGTGGCTGTCAGACAAAGAACCACCAGCTGACAATATCTTTATTACACCACTGTTTGGTACATGTGAATCGATTTTGAAAATCCCTTTATATTTCCCTGAAAGTTCGTACAAAATTGTTTAAGAAATATTTTATAAAAACAATAAATAAAATTTTAATTAATTTACCGTATTAATCCATGTTTTAAAAAGAAATGAGTATTGGGAATATGAATTTTTTCAAAATTGTATAAAATTTGAATGCTGGACATTTTTGTATTTGTGATTCAAAAGTGACAATTTTCATTAACCCATTAAGGACGGGAGACGCACATATTTACGTTGATTTTCGACCTTCATTCTCAACAGGAAATGAGATTAATGTTGATTTAAAAGTGACCAACCCTACAATTTTGGAGTATGCTCTTTCGATTGGTTTGGTCAAAATTGCATTTAAATTGCATTAAAAACCAATAAAAAAAAATAAACAAAATTTCTTGTGTTTCGTTTATTATGAATTTTTTTTCGTATCAATAATGTTGCCGGATCGACGCCTTTCTGCAACTAAAAGTGCACAAAATATACGAACTTCAACTAGGAATTTTTTTTGTTTTGCCCCGAATCAACCTAACCTCTTCAAAACGTCAACATCTCGAAAAAATAAACCTTATTCTATCAATTATGAACATTATTGATGAAATTCGCATCTCTGGTGGTATTATTTTCCCTAAAACGGAGGTCCAGGGATTTTCGGAGTTTCTGATCAGCAATTTGAGGTTAGATTTTTGAAATTCAAGATGGCGGATCCAATATGGTGGACTGAAATTCAATAAAATGCTTCAAAATCGCGATAAAATGCGTATAGGGGGGTTTTTGGGGTTGTTCATAACGAATTTGAGGCTAAATTTTTAAAATTCGAGATTGTGGATCCGATACGGCCGACCATATTTCATAAAATAATTCAAAATCATGCGATAACGTTTTTACACGAATTTCATCAATGTTGTTCATAATTGATAGAATAACATTTATTTTTTCGAGATATTGACGTTTTGAAGAGGTTAGGTTGATTCGGGGCAAAACAAAAAAATTCCTAGTTGAAGTTTATATATCTTGTGCACTTTTGGTTGCAGAAAGGCATCGATAAGGCAACATTATTAATACAAAAATAAATCACAAAAAACAAAACACACGAAATTTTGTTCATTTTTTTTTAAATGCGCCATATTGGTTTTTAAAGCAATGTAAATGCAATTTTGAAGTCCTGTTGAAAATGAAGGTCGAAATTCAACGTAAATATGTGTGTCTCCTGTCCTTAATGGGTTAATGCTAAATTCAAAACGTTTTTGTGTGGAAATAATTTCTCCGAAAAAGAAATTTATAAACAAATTGGAAAATGTTGATTAACTTACTAAATTAAGTGTATTGATTGATATTTTTTAGGAAAAAAATGAAAATTTTGATAATATCAACTTTTTTAAAATTGGATAAAAATTTAGTGACTGCTAGAAATTTTTTAAGCGACTGTCGTTTATTTCTTCGAAATTTTCATTTTTATTCAATTTTTTGCATATTTCACAACGAATTTACGATTTGATTTGATCTCGAATATTATTTTCGTTACAATATCTTGAAAATGTAATTCCGAATAAAATGGTCTATTTGTTTACCTGAATTCTTTAAAATTTGACTGGGATTACTGGATTTTTTTGTAATTTTAAGCAAAATTTGAAGGTAGTGAAACTTTGAATTGTTGCCTACAATATCATACACAATATCACGCAATATCAAAAATGGAAGATGAGGTTCAAAAACAAGTAATAAAAAATCTCAAAACTCAAAAGTCTTAAGTTGATCTTTTGCGTTTATAAAAATCATTTATTTAAGTGACCACCAGTAATCTGAAAACATAATGATGGAGCTTTTACCCTGAAAACGGGGTTCGAAAGCCACTAAATTCGTGATGGAATGTTTCACCCTATTCGTCACTGGTTTGACCAATATTTTTGGGAAAGAATTTTAAATGTCAGTCCAAAAAATGAATCTTGATCGACATGTTGTAATTCATTGCCTTCAAAAATCCATGTACTAAGTACACACTCTCTAAATTTGAATTAGTGAAAAGTGGGTTACTATTTGAAATTAGTAACAAATTTAACTAATTATTAGTGAATTTTAACTAATTGAATGAGTTAACCAAATTATGTTACTCATTCAATTAGTAGACATTGATCAATATTTAGTCAATTCTGTTACTAGTTTCAAATAGTAATCCACTTTTCATTAATTCAGATTTAGAGGGCATAGTAGGGACTTTTGTTATAACCTAAAAAATGATCGCACAATGAAATAAAACTAGTCCAAGCTCGTCTTTCTATAGCATCCAGTTTGTTAGGAAATTCCTTATTCTGTATCATTTTTGCGAATTTAGGGCACGACAAAGATCCTGAAATAATTGCAGAACAATTTTTTCAACAGATATGAATGGTAGAGCTGTATGGGTGCAAATGTTATACTTTGCGTTTTTGATAACTATAAAAGTTGATTTTTTTGGGGAATCGTAATGCAAAATCGGTAATGTACATTTTGAAAAGGACCATTTTCTGGGTATGATTCTATTAATGAGATAGCATAATATGCAGTAATTTCTATTTAAGACCGTATTTCTTATTAAGGATTATTGTATCACTGAGATACAAACTTTTATTTGTATCGGATTTATCGAAAGGGTGCTCTTGAATAAAATTTATGATAGGTAATTACAACATTCAAAATGGCGAATCAAATACGACGGTTAAAAATATGAAAACTTAGTGTATTTTGTGCAAATTCGGTATTAATGTGCTGTTGTGGCCGATGATTGCGAATCCGTTGTCAAAACACGGAATAAGTTAAGAATTTTGTGTAATTAAAGCTGATTTATTACAGAAAAATATAGAATTTACTTTGTCAAATTAAAAAGTTTAAATTTATATTATAAGTATACATTTTTTATTAATAAATATTACAATTGATCATTTCATTTCATTATTGTTTTTATTTTAATTTATTATTAATAGAATTTTTTTATTATAATTGTTGTTGTTATTGTTGTTTTTGTTATTGTTATTTTTGAAGTTGTTGTCGTCTTAAAATGAAATTTATATATAAATCACGACGCACTGCGTTAGCGAACGAGTAATTAACGCTAATTAATATTAATTCAATATTAATTATAGTGAATATTAATAATGGATCCATTGAACTATAGTACGTCAAAAATGAATTTTTATGAAGCAACATCATAAACAGCCCAATATTAGATTTTGTAAATGTACATAAAATATATAATTTTGCTGCCCATCTTGCTTTTTCTTTCATAATTTATGTGTACACAGGCAGAAACACTCTTTAAACAACCATTTTTATTATTGATGTTTATAGAATATATTACGGTGGAGAGTAACAAATTTTTTTACTGGCGAATTTAAAATTCAGAGTTAAACTCTGAAGTCCGAAAAAGTTGACCCGCACCTGTAAGACACCAAAAATAACCCATAAACTCGTAAAATCCTAAATCCTTAAAACCGCTAAAACCTCAAAGCACATAAACACCACACCCATAAACCTGAAAAACCCTTCAATCTTGAAAACCTGTTAATCTCTAAATACTCATAAACCTCAAAACCGACAAATCTCTAAACCCATAAATCCCAAAACCCATAAACCTCAAGCCCCAGAAATGCCAAAAACCCTTCAACTTTAAAAACTCATTGATCTCAAAATCAATTTTAAAATTCGACTATAAAAAAATTTGTTAAATCTGAAAAAATTTAGAAGCACGTTTTGACCAAAATAGAACCTTTTAGGGGCACCTTTTTATTTTTTTTGTTCACTTCACCCTAGTATATATATTTTTTATAGTTTAAAATAACATTCACAACTTAAGGTGGTTAGACCCCAGAATATCGTAGGTTGGCGAAAAATATTTAATAATGTTTCCAAGAGTTTAATTTTTTTTATTAATAATATTGTTGAAACGTGAAAGCATTAATCTTCTTGACAACAAATTGAATTGTGCAAAAATAATTTGTTAAGCCACTTTTGTTATTGATTCAAATTTTTTCTTCTCCGCTGTTAAGAATTTTGTAAAAATGAACGGATTTCAACAAATGAAGGCTTATTTTTTTGAGAAAAAGATTCTCTTTAACTTTACCGCATAATTTTTTTAAGATTCTTTGTCTGCTCACGAAAGTTACTCAACATTCGTTAAAAGTAGCAGTTCTTTTTTAAAATAAATAGAGATAATTTATCGTTGGCTTCGGAAATTTCAAAATACCTACGGTAAAGTTTTAGAGAATCTTTTTCTCGAAAAAATAAGCCGTCATTCTTTAAAATCCAATCATTTTTAAAAAATTCTTAACAGCGGAGAAGAAAAAAATTTGAAAAAATAACAAAAGTGGCTTAACAAATTATTTTTGCACATTTCAATTTTTTTTTAATTAAGAATAATGCTTTCACTTTTCAACAATATTATTAATAATGAAAATTAATTTCTTCCAAACGTTATTAAATATTTTTCGTCAACATATGATATGATATTCTGGGGTCTAATTACCTTAATTTGACATGCATGATACTTACTAGTATATCAACGATTAATATTAGTTTTTTAGGCATTTATAAATATTCTTGAAGATGTCAAACTCTAATGTGCCACAAGCGATTTTTTGTTTAATACAATTTCAATTATACAAAGGCGTGTACGTCTATCTGAAAGATGTATTTATATAGTATATAGTTAAGTATATATAGAAACAAAATAGCTACACTAATCTATCGTACATTTTCGTATTTATTAAAGCAATTAACCGGATATACATAGAAGTTAAAAGTATAACATTTTCACCCATATATGTTGTACATACCAAAATGTTTTAGAGGTTAGGATCATTTTAGACGAATACCAAAAACCATCTTAAAATCTTTGACAATTTTACGTGTTTTTGGTTAAAACCACGTAAACATTTTTAATATGAAAAGCATTTAAAAACAGAAAATTGTAATGTGTTTTTTTTGTATTTAAAAGCAGCCATTTTGGACCAAACAGTTGGACAATTTGACACCAACTAAACACGTTTTTGTTTACAAACAGCCCTGCCGGCCCGGGTCGACAGAAAATTGACCGTCAATCGGCATTCGGTCAATTGTCGGTCAATTCTGAGTCAACTCCCTGCATAAGTCGACCGATTTTCGGTCGACCCGGCCGATAAGGAGATTCTTTAATATGTAATCTTTTCGGGAAATTGAAATATTGACCGAAAGAATGAAAATAATATGAAAACTTGACGAAACGCCCAAGTTTTGCTTAAAATTACAAAAATGGTAAAATCCAATCCTCAGGGTAAAATTGTAATCAATGTAAGTAGACAGACGGGTCATTTTAATCGAAATTACATATACTTTTAAGTTGTGGTGATGAAAATTATATTCGAAACGAAATAATATTTTAAAATTGTTATCAAAATTGAAAAAATTGAATAAAAATAAAAATTTCTAAGATATGTTCGTTTGGATCTTTGTGAGATTTCAAGATATCGGTGTAAATATCATACCGTTGAAAAAATATAATCCTTCCTGTTTCGTAATAAATAAGACATTTTCAAACCGACTAAAAAATAATGAAGCTCTGAATTATGTGAATTTTGGGGGTGTATAAGAAAACCAACCATACCATTCTCCGCAGTTTTTCATGCCCTACAAGGTCTACTATATCCCGTTAAAAGTATGTTTTCACTTTCACACCGATTAACTATCGGAAATTATTTATGTATTTAGATAATAATTAAGTCTCATTTCAGGATATTTTTTAAATCTATCATACATTTACAAAATGTCTTGAAAATACACTACACTCCTTGGTACAAGCGATGTCTTTAAAATAGACATTTGTTTTTTGTACTATCATTAGAAATTATTCACGATAGCGGTATTAAAAAACAGCTCACATTTTACAATTTTCACATAATGGAACATAATATAATGGGGATGTTCTTAGATAAGAAAACAAAAAATGTTGAAATCGTGTCTGCCATTTTTGATCAACCATCTTGGATTTTGGAAAACCATAAACGGTTTCGGAATCAGCAACTCGAAAATCCCCATATTCGAGTTTCATACATTTTGTGAAGAATTTTATATATTTGTGGGCAACGAATACACTTTTTACGTAATTAAATTGGTTTTAAACCGGACTTATGACCTACCACGATGTTTATAAAAATTGCATTAGATGTTAAAATGCTACAGTTTGAAGATCTCTAAACATTTCAAACTCCTCGCGTGTAATCACTTGGATTCCCGAACGCTAGGCTTTGTTTTGAAACATTTATAATCTTAACTAGTAATAATATTAACAAAAAAAACAAAGAAGGTAAAAGATGAAAAATAAAAAATAATTTTGATTTAACAGTTATTTGGAATAAACTGATATATGAATATGAGTGGTTAGCATGGAGTTATAATAAATGTAAAGAAAGAAAAATGACATTAGTCCACAAATATGAAGATAACATATACATAAACATGCAACATTTTTTGTTATTTTTATTTTTATTTATTTATTTATTTTTTTTTATATGAACGTGCCAAAAAATAAATAAATGTGCAAAAAAAAATTGTACATGCAAAGTATACTAATAATTAAAATTAAAAAAGATACATGCGTGGTGTTTCGTTCCGAAAAATTATAGTATAATATAAATTTATTAGTCTTATAATTATGAATGTTTCAAAATAAAGCCTAGCGTTCGGGAATCCAAGTGATTACACACGAGGTGTTTGAAATGTTTAGAGATCTTCAAACTGTAGCATTTTAACATCTAATGCAATGTTTATAAACATCGTGGTAGGTCATAAGCCCGGTTTAAAACCAATTAAATTTTGTTAATTTCCAAAAAAAAAACCTATCGTAATAATTCAACGTTTTACGTAATAATTTTGTAGCTGTCATTTTTAAGTTCTACATGTTTGTGCCATTTTGTGTCGCTTTCTTTTGCATCTAATTACGTTTCTTGAATGAAATATTGGTTAAAAAGAAAATACCTATTGTATTTCAAAGACACCACCATTATTATATATTTTTTTATTAAAAATATACAATGATTTTAATAAACGCTGCAGACACTTGTGGGCCAACTTTAGGACTGCTTTGAACCGCGTAAGTAGTTATCAGACATCGAATAAAATTCTTCTGTCTGATTGGTTTCACTTGTTACTAGCATCGAATGATGATAACAAATTTATGAATGTAGCTCACTTGAGCTTTTCAAATTATTTAATTGAAAGAACATATTATGGCTTTAACGAAAATTTTCTTAATCTAACGAAGAATTGAATAGTTTTCGCAATGTTCGCATCAGTTTTGTCACCAGCGAGTTCGAAAGCTTCAAATTACATTGCAATTATAAGTAAAGTCGTCCATTTTAAATTTCCTAATTTTTATATTACATTCATTAACGACTGATGTGATGTTGTTACTTGATCATAACAGAATTAGTTCGATGTAAATTTTTTTTATGTATTATATGTAACCAACAAATTATAAGCTCGAATTTTCTAAAAAACGAATAATGAAAAAAATTACTGGTCCAAGGAAACAAGATGGTAAAAGTAACTATTTTCATAAATATTCAGACTGGTTAACTGCAAATAATTGAACGGTAAAAAAGTTGTTATGCTCGTATATGACTGCATCTTTCAATTGGAATCAATTTTATCTTCGAGGGCCTATCGACTTCATTTTTCCCCTTTCAAGCGACTATTTTGAATTCTCCACGTTTAATTCTGAAAACCTAATGCCGCATTCAACATTAGCAATTCCAAAACCCTCCAAAATGTTGAGAAAATATCAACCAATTTTAACGATTTCCAATAAGCATACTTAAAAATAAAGAACTTATAAAGTATTTCAAAAGTAGTCCCAAAATAATTGTTATAAAAAAATGTATATATTGAAAAACGCTATTGACCAATGGTAAGGTGTTTCACAGTCGTGATAAAATTAGTACCAAAGTATTCTTTGTTAACAAATGCGTAGTACACACAGTATGTGTAGCCCCACCTCGAACTTCCAGTCGATAACGGGGGATGTTTCGAGAGCTCACCGAATGGTGGTGCATCTTGTACCGCGTTCAAAACATGCACCCTGTGTATTATTATACAATCGTTCTCGCAAGTGATGAAGCGTCTTACCGCCTGTACAATATTTGCGAAGACCGACTGTAATATAATAATAATAGTCAAGAACAATAGTTGTAACAATATTTATTCAGGTGTTTAAGTGCATTTTCAAAAGCATTCCAAAGCAATTCTTTAGGAATTCGTATTGCTTATCGAGTGATTACGCTATTTAGTAAAAGAATTCTTTATGAACATTTTTTGTGGTTTTGAAGAGTTTTTTTACTAAATTCGTTTAACAAAGAATTCTTACCAAATTCTTAATTTAATAACTATACCGAATATGCATTAAAATTTTAAGAATCCCAATGAATTTTTCTATAACTTTCTTTCATAAGAGTATTAATGAAATATTCTTTCCGAATATTTTAACATTTCTCTTTGCATATTGAGTTAAACATTCAAAAAATAAACTTTTTATGCAAAAAGCAAGTTGGTTATAGATGTTCAGTAATAGTCGTCAAAATTATCTGATATTCTATATACGGCAATGCTTCATTTCGGAACGTTTCAGTCATTTGTACAGAAAATATTTGTTCCCTGTAGAAGTAATTCATCTTTACTATTATCAACTAGATACGTCATACGACTAGATACTATTTCGAAAAGATTAATGTTGTATAATAAAACGTCACCGTATGTATTGAAATTTATTCTAAGGGAGTAAAATGTAAGTCGAAAGATGTGAAAACACCTACACTTTATGAAAATATAAAATTATTGGTAACTATTAATTAGTATTCTCTAATGATAACCACTCAGTTCTCAATAGTAAAAATTGCCGAAATTTCAGTAGGAATTTCATTAGTAAGAATTTCAATAGTTGGGTTCTAAGTAGTTATGCAGTATAAATTAAAGAGTAGCACTTGAATAGTCAAATTTAAGAACAAACTAACTCTAAAAAATATATATTCCTGCATCGTAAAAAACTGTTTTTAACTATTGGTTGAAATTCGCAATTCACTCCTATATTGTTATTGTTGACAATCTGTAGTAATTTCAATAGAAACTACTTGGTACTTCATAGTTGCATGGTAAAGTTATAACATCGGCTAGTTGGGTACTAATACAAAACTATTGATAACTATTGATTACTATTCTTTAACGATAACCACTCAGTTCGTAATAGTTAATAAAACAGTAATTTTTCATAAGCAATTTCAAAAGTAACTGATGGGTACTAATTAATTGTGTGGCAATGTTGTAGAGTTAGGTACAAATATAAAACTGTTAGTAACTATTAATTACTAATCAAGAATGCGATAACATTCGTAATGTGTGTAACGCTCTTAAGTTCTCAATATTTAAAATTCATTTTCAGTATACATTTCTATAGTGACTGCCGGGCACCGCTCAGATTTAATCACTTTCACAATATTACCATTTACTTTCAGTAGTAATTTCAATAGTAACTATTGAGTACTGCATAGTTGCATGGGTTACATACAGTGTCGGATATTTTAGTACCAATATAACATTATCGGTAACTATTGGTTACTATTCTTCAACTGTGACTACTTAGTTCCCATAACTATTAAGTGATGCATAGTTGTGTGGTAAACGTATTGTATCGGGTACGAGGATACCATTATAATACCATTTTCAACTATTAATTAAAATTCATACAAAATAACCATTCAGTTTATATATTACTATTAACTTGCAGTAGTAATTTGAGTAATAACTATTGTATTCAGTACTGGATTACCAATATAACACTATTTGCAACTATTAATTGAAATTCATCAAAGATAATCATTCATTTATAATAGTTACTATTCACTTTCAGCATTAATTTCAATAGTCCTACAATACTACTGAGTACATGGTAATGTTATTGTATTTTATATTGTATGGGGTACTTCAGTCCCAATATAAAAATAATGGTAACTATTGATTACTATTTCTCAATGACAACCGTTTGATCTTCAATATTCCCTTTCACTTTCAGTAGTAATTTCAAAAGTAACTAATGAGTACTGAATAGTTGCGTGGTATACATATGGTATCGGGTATTTCAGTACGAATATAAAACTATTGGTAACTAACTATTCTTCAACGATAACCATTTACATTAAATTCAAAATGTCAGTTACAACCAATTTTTTCCCATAATTTATGAAACTGTGTATTTGGATGTTTTTGTTTTGTTTAACGACTACAAATTCTTCTGAGGATTTTCAAACACAATATTCGACAACCATTTTAGATTTTGAAAAAATTGAATCTTTGTTCGTCATGTTGGATGTGCATTTTAGATTTTATAAAAGCATGAACCGATTCTTAATCAGCGATTTCAGAAAACCTCAAATAACAAGTTTCGAACAATTTGGGAACAAATTGGCTTATTTCTCGTCCATCGCTATTACCTACTATCCTACACATTAAAAGTTCAATAAATTTGTACCTTTTTATGCCACTTCTCGTCATATCTAGCCAACGTTTTTTATGTAAAATATTGATTCAAAAAAATCCGATTTGTTTTTTTTCGGTATCATAGTTTTTTTTTAAAGGTAATACTTGCCGACTGCTACTTCAAAATATGACTCAAAATTTACGGGTTTTAGTCTTTTAAAAGTTAAAACAAAATTCGACAAACCAAGAATTTTTATAGGTAATAAAACAGTTGTAGCAATTAATTGAGTTAGGGAAAATAATATCTTATGTTTTTCAGTATTTATATGTAAACTACAGTAACTTTGGTAAATGTTACTTAATATCAGCTTAACTTATATTGTCATTTGTGGATATGAAATACAACAAATTTCCAATAGTAAGACAAACATATAATACCGTGCACTAGAGCTCAAATTATTTTTAACTTTTATGCTATTGATCAATAGTTACATGTATCCGGCATTCACTACTGTCATACATAACAATTACAATTTAGGATATGGAAAAACATTGATACTTTTCATATACCATTCAATTTCTTAATGCCGGATGATTATGGTTGTGAAGTTGGTCAGTAGTTATACCACTGGATGTTGTTGACGAAAATAATAATTAATAGTTACAGTTTGGAACTATTTATGAATAGTAGGAGCTATATTACTATTAATATTCGAAGTACTTAATAGCTACTAGTGGAAATATTGGATAAAAGTACACACTATACGTTTATTACATACAACTAAGCAATATACCAAACCCAACTATTTGAATTAAAAGCTATTATTATTTCTCAGTTGAATTAGGTAGTGTAAACCAATTAAAATCGAAGATCAATTGTCAATATTAGAAGCTAACACGAATATTATGTACTACGTATATATTATTGGTGTACGTAATCGTCGCTGTTGGTATCAACTTAGTTGGTTTACAACACAACCATGCAACCCTCAATAGCTACTATTAAAATTTTTCCTGAAAAAGAGTGGTAACTATTGGAACTGAATTGTTATTATTGGTAAACAGTAATTAATAGTTCCTAATACTTTTACCAGGCAACTATGCAGTACCCAATAGTTAGTATTGAAATTAATATTTAAACTGAATGACAAGTACCCGATACTACAAGTTTACCATACAATTAATTATCATACAATAGTTATTATTACAATTGCTTATGAAAATAAATGGTAAGTATGAGAACTAAGCGGATATTGAAGAATAGTAATCAATAGTTAACAATAGTTTTAAAATGGTACTCAAATGCCCGATGCTTTTCAGGACTGAATAGTTATCATTGAAAATAGTAGTAAAAGTGAATAGTAACTATTGGAACTAAATGGTTATCGTTGAAAAATAGTAATCAATAGTTACCAATAGCTTCATATTGGTACTAAGATACCCGATACTATAAATATACCATGCAACTAAATAGACTATTAAACTTACAGTTTCTATCGAAATTAATGTTGAAAGTGAATGGTAATCATTACTATTGAATTTACTACTGAAAGGGAATGGTAAAGATTTAGGACCGAATGGTTGTCATTGGTAAATAGTAATCAATAGTTTTATATTAAACAGAAGCACCCTATATTATAAGTTGACAACGCACCTATGTAGTAATGAGTAGTTACTATTGAAATTACTATTGAAATCGAATCGAAACTGTTGCAACTGAGTGGTTATCGTTGAAAAGTAGTAATCAAAAGTTACCAATAATTTTAGATTGGCATTCATATACCCGATACTATAAGTTTATCACGCAAGTATGCAGTACTCGTCAGTAATTACTATTAAAATTACTACAGAAAGCGATTGGTAACTATTGAAGACCGAATGGTTGTCATTGGTAAATACTAATTAATAGTTACCAATATTTTTATATTGAACCTTTAGTACCCCATACAATAAGTTTACCATGCAACTATGCAGTACTCAGTAGTTACTTTTGAAATTATTACGAAAATCAATAGAAATTATTATAATTAAATGGTTGTTTTCGGTAAATTTTAATTAATAGTTGTAATACTACAAACTTTCCACACAACTATAAGGACCCTATGCTTACTATTGAAATTGCTCATGAAAAAGACTCGTAACTATTGAGAACTGAGTGGCTATCGTTTAAGAATGGTATTAAATAGTTTTTTTTATTGGTTCTCATGTACACGGTACTATACGTATACCACCCAACTAAAAAGACTATTAAATTTAAAGTTTCTATTCAAATTACTGCTGAAAGTGATTGGTAATCATTAAGAACTTAAGAACAGAATGGTTATCATTGTTGAATAATAATTATTAGTTACAAATAGTTATATATTTGTAACTATGTATCCAAACTTTGCCACACAACTACTTAGTATCCAACATTTATTATTGAAATTGCTTATAAAAAAGAATTGTAACTATTGACAACTGTGTGGTTTTCCTTGAAGAATAGTAATCAACATTTACCAATAGTTTTATATTCCTACTCAAATATTCGATACAATACTTTTACCATGCAACTAGGCACAACTCACAATTTAGTTACTATTCAAATCACTGCAAGTGAATATAGTAACAATTAGCAATGAAGATTGTCTTCGGTAAATTTTAATTAATAGTTGCCAATAGTTTTAAATTGGTAGTCGAGTACCCGACACTGCAAATTTATGATGCATCTATACAGTACCCAGCAGTTACTATTTTTATAGTTGCTATTGAAATTTGTTATCAAACAGAACTGTAACTATTAAGAACCGAGTGGTTATCGTTAAAGAATAGTAATCAATAGTTACAAATATTTTTTTATTGGTATCCAAATGGCTGATACTACACATTTATCTCGCAACTATGAGGTACCCAACAGTTTCTATTGAAATTACTACTGATTGTCAACATTAACAATGTAGAAGTAAATGGTGAATTTTAACCAATAGTCAAAAATAATTTTTTACGATGAATACAAATTTTTTAGAGTTAGTTTGTTCTTAAATTTCAATTATTTAAGTTTTACTCCTTAATTTATACCGCATAACTACTTAGTACCCAATAGTTACTATTGAAATTGCTACTGAAAGAGAATTGTAAATATTGAGAACTGAGTGGTTATCATTGCAGAATACTAATTAATAGTTACCAATGGTTTTATATTTTCACACGAGTAATGTAGAAAGGGAAATGAACACGAAAAAAAGTAGTGACGTGTTGAACTTAAATTATTTATCATGTTTTTACATCATACTTAAAAACTCTCAATCGAGAAATAAAATTAATTCGAAAATAACAAATTACCTACAAAAACTTAATAAATACATCAAGTTTCACGAAATCCGATTTATTGAACAATTTCTGACACAACTCCATTCATAATCTATCGTTCAAATTAATTCCATCAGATCTATAAAACCGTCACAAAAAATCTCCGTCGAATCTCTACAGCGAGATTCGTCAGGATCAACCCACTGCCCCGAGGCTGCGTCTAGCAAGTGATTCCGACAGTCAAAAGCTATAGTCAGAACACACAACTGTCCAAATTTTTTATCATTCCAACAAACTATGACCTTTCTTAATAAAACTGTCGTGATTCTGTTTCCAGAATTGTTTACCATCCGCATTTCATGGTATAGGCCAACATCATTGTGATAAAGGCATAAATACATCTCACGCGTGACCTTTGACAAATCCGTTACTTGCCCAAACGTAGCCGAAAAACTTATTCTACTGCCCCACAGGCCTAATGTTCACCTAGGTTTCAATTTCCAAGGTCAAACGAGAAGAAAGGACTGTTTACTTCCGGAAGTCATAAAATGATGATTTTCTTGCGACCTGACTATAAGGCAGCGCAATGGGTGCTGCGAGTGGCACGCGACGCTTCCCGTCCCGGACCGTTTCGAGTTTGCTTGTGTTGGTATATAGGCATTCCCTTCTTCTCGATCACACGTACAATCTCACACAATGAAACAAGAATTTCGATGTGATGCACGCGCACGCACTGTGCGTGAACTTCGGCGCTAGATGTGTCGGAAGAGCGCGCGCCACGACCCCACGCGTCCTATATAGTCACCTATCTCATAGTCCATCTCTCTCTGTTTGGTTCCCACTATCTGTTTGTCTCTCTCGGATTCGTGCACACGATCTCTGATCTCCTTCTCGAGAGAGTGTGCACAGTCGAGAAGCACGAGCCTTTTCTCCACTTTGACAGCTTCAAAACAAAGTGTTTTTATTTTTCGATCTCTTCCTCGAGGCGCTTTCGTGTGGAACACCTTATGGCAAGGTAGAAACAGAGAAAAGCCCACGTTATGCTCGATGGAAACGTGAAACCGGGCATCGAATCCAGAAAAAATATCTCGGATTTTGTCACATTATGAGACAAAAATGTACAAAATTTTGTACAAATTTAATAAATATTTACAGAATTGATCGATATTGTTATTTTGTTATGAGATACATCGCATTGATGTTCGAAGTCATGAGATAATATTAACATTAAACAAAAATAAAGATATTGATAAAGATTCGTACGTTACATCTCATTATTTCAGTGATGACAAAAGTTGTGACATCACATTACTCTGAATAAGGCGAAAATGTGATGACAAAGTCACGTACTTCAGAAGTTATTTTGTAAAAATATATCAGATGTTAATCAATATTTATGTTAAATTTAAGTTGGTGAGTATTGTGATTTGTCATGTGATACATCTCATTGATGATCGACTCCTTCACAGAATCTTACTTTATTCATCATAAATATATTATTCACATGAAATAACGCTCGCATGCAACATCCCCTTGTTTATGTGATGGCTAAATTTGTCATGATAACATCACATTACCCTGTATCAGACTAAAAGATGACGACAAGGTCATTACGCACGGGAGTTACTTTGTACAAATTTAACAAATATTTAAAAAATGGATACAGACTTGATCTACATTGTTATTTCGTCATGAGATACATCTCATAGACATTTCAAGGCATTAGTGTCTTAATTTTCAATATCAATAGTTATATTACTTACAGTCACATGAGATAAAATAATGGAGTGATCATTGGTTCATCTCGTTATTCATGTAATGATAAAATTTGTTATGAGATACAACTCATTGATATTTCACATCATGAAATAAATTATCTTTGTAATTAGAATTAGTATATTACGAGTAATCACGTGAGATAAATTAAGAATAATTGTTAAATTTGTTATGAGATACATCTCATAGACGGTTCAAGGCACGAGTTTCTTAATTTTTAATAATAATAGATATATTTCTTATAACCAAATGAGATAAATCAAATAAGATAATGATCATTTGTTACATCTCGTTATTTATATGATGATAATATTTGTTATGAGATACATCTCATAGACGTTTTAAGGCACAAGTTTTTTTAATTTTTAACAGTAATAGATATATTACTTGTAGTCACATGAGATAAAATAAACATAATGATCCTTGGTACATCTCGTTATTCATGTGATGATAAAGTTTGTTATGAGATACATCTCATTAATGTTTGAAGTCATGAGATAAACCTACTTTGTAATAACAATAAGTATATTACTTGTAACGACGTGCGATAAATTTAAGCCAATGTTCGTATGTTACATTATTTATGTGATGCTAAATTTGTTATGAGATTCATCTCATCGACGTTTCAAGGCATGAGTTTCTTAATGTTTAATAGTAATAGATATATGACTTGTAGTCACATGAGATAAATTAAAGATAAGGAGCGTTTTTTCCATGTCCTTATTTATGTGACGACAACATTTGTTATGAGATACATCTCATTGATGATTGAAATCATGAGATAAACTTACTTTGTAATGAGAATAAGTATATTACTTGTAACTATATGAGGTAAATTAAAGCCAATGTTCGTATGTTACATTATTTATGTGATAACAACATTTGTTATGATGAGATCATAATGTGAATCAGAACAAAATATGATGACAAGGTTACTAGTAACGATTGTTCAGTAGAAATATTAGACCATTCACAGAACTCAACGCTATTACTAATTTTTCATGAGACATCGCATTGGTAATAAGACAAAAATATGTTAAATCATACTCTGTAATGATGAGATACGTTTGTACAATAATAATCTCATAGGAATTAAACATTTTCGCGTTATAACTCGAAACTATGAGACGTATCATGTTCGTTCTATATTCTGTTACCACATTAGAGAGTATATTTACTATTTTATTATACGTTTTTCATGTGTATGCGATCATAACATTATTTACCAACTTTCATATCACGTCTTCGAAATTGTTATGATAACATCACATGACTCTCAAGTACACATGATGACAACATAACCATGTAACTTTGTTCAGGAGTTATTTTTTAAAAATGTTAAACCTGTTGCAAATAACTATTTCGAATTTGTCATGAGACATATCACATTAGTGTTAAAAATTTATATTAAATCATACTATCTTTAATCATGAGACGTTTATATATACGTTTTCATCAGTAATAATCTCGTAGGGATTAAACATTTACGCATCAAATAATACACGAGACGTGTTTATGTGTTAACGAAATTGTTTACAAACATTTCACATCACGTTTTTGTAATTGAGGTACCGTATCATAGAACCGACCCACTGGAATTATTATTATCGTTGGTGTCTGCATTTCTTGGTTGTAAAGCAGACAATTTTGTAATATTTTGAGGACAATAATACAAACGAGCAAATAATTAAAAAGTGTGAAACATTCCTTTTTCGTCTGGTAACAAATGATTTATAGATGAACTGTTTTTATTGAGGAGCTGTATAGAAAAAGGGCACAACTCAACTTACGTGCTTTTTCCATGAGCTGAAATGTAAGAGCAGGTTATGATGCTGTGCATGAATGTATTTGGAAGTATTTTTTAAGGCTAAAACAACTACGATTTACGAAAAAACGGCTTAACTCGCTTAATAAGATATTCACTAGTAATTTAATAATTGCAATAATTATTTTTTTTTACTTATATCGCTATAATTTGCTTCAGAAATACGATATAAAATTATATTTAATTTTCTACTACCTATTTCTCTTTAATTTTCTAAGTTAGTAACAATGAAGAAGAATGGCCAGACTTCATTTAACATTTTAAAAGAAAGCTCAACTCTATTTAATATTCGTATAAAGAACTTAACTAAGATAAGTATTTATGCGAAGAACTTTTAATTTATCTAAATATTCATGAAAGAAACCTAAATTGGTTTAATATTCATAAAAAAACAAAACTAATATTCAGAATAATTACCTAACGCCACAATAAATATATGTAGCATTATGGCGGGCAATCATTTTTGTAAAATTAATTCCCTTGAATTTCGTCCATGTTTTTAATCGCAAAAAATCAGACTTCAATGCTGACAAGAAGAATAAAACATATTATTAAGTCGCATTCATTTTATATTAAAAAATTGTTGTACGAGATGCTGATAAATTAATTCCATGCTATTCCTTCATATTGTAAACAAATTCAATGACATTGAGCCGTATGCCACATATACTTGCAAGAGAATTTCTCATAATTATTATGACAAAAAATAAATAGCAGTAAGACGAAAATGGAACGGAACAGATATTTGTATGTGATTTGGTATCTATTTACAAAGTGATTTCGTGAGATTCCTAACCTTTTTGCCACATTTTAAAAATTGAAGGCTAAACCATGTCTTTTCACACAAACCGAAATTGATCGCATGCGCCCTAAATCACGGGGTGTTTCGCACTCTCTCAATTCCTTGGAGAGAAAATTGAGTCACTCTCTGTTTAAAAGTGAAAATTTCACTCTATGAAGATCACCTCTATACAGGTGCGAAAAAATATGTAATGATCATTTTTTGCCCTGCTATCCTCTGCAAGCTCAATGACACGTTAATTACCTCAATCTCATTTTATTTCATTAATTTTCTTATTTCAACGAGTTAATATCAATATAAACGGTTAAAAAATATAAAAAAACCTATGTAATATATGCATAAAAATATACGCAATAAAATATAAAAATTAAACAAAAGCCATCGAGTGCTGCTCCCTGCAAAACATAAAATCACACACTCTATGGTTAAATTATCTTGAAAACATTAGTATTCATTATTTAAAATTGAGGTCTTCAGCGGCAACAAGAAGCACGAGTAAAATGTTCAAAGATATAACAAAACGCTAAATAATACTTCAGAGCGGTTCGAAATTTCGAAAATATTTGTTTTTCGAAGCCTTCCTGAAACCACTTGGTTTTTATGGTTAAAGACAGACAAAAATAAAAAAAAAACTTTCCGAGGTTGCACACGTCACATTTGTGATGGAAGTGAGTTATTTGCAATTTTTTACTATTAACCCATTAACGCCCAAGAGGACACAAATTTCACCAAGATTTTCGGAATATTTCTTGACATTAAAATTCAATTAAACAAATTTTAGACAAAACATTTTCGACGTAAAATTCATCGATCTTTTCGAATCTGCCATTAAAAAATCAATCGAGTCCATTCCGAAAAAGTTATGCTTGGTTTTTCACAAAAAAATCAGATTTTTTCACTGACAAATATTTTTTAATCGACATTTTCACATTGGAGGTTAAGGAGATCACTGATCGCTGAAAATATCGTGTCAACACGATATCATTTTGAAAATGAATTTGGAAACTGTCTAAATGACGGCTCAAACACGAAAAGAACGACGAAAAGCTCCTGAATTTTTTATTCGAAAATGATAGGCTTTTGGAAAAAATGTCGCTGAACAAAAAGTTCCTAGAATTGATCAAAGAATACGCTTAAATTACTTCATAATTTTTAAAACACTTTTCTTCATTTTCAAAATCGCAAAATTTTGAAAAAATATGAAAAGTCGTAGAAAAATTCTGAAAAAATTTGAGCGTATTCTTTGACCAATTCTAAGAACTTTTTGTTCAGCGACAGTTTTTCCAAAAGTCTATCATTTTCGAATAAAAAATTCAGGAGCTTTTCGCCGATCTTTTCGTGTTTGAGCCGCCATTTTGACAGTTTCCAACTATATTTTCAAAATGCTATTAAGCACATTTCAAAGTTAAAGGTTCGAGGACACGATATTTTCACCGATCAGTGATCTCCCTAACCGTTTCCAATGTAAGAATGCCGATTAAAAAATATTTGACAGTTAAAAATCTGATTTTTTTGTGAAAAACCAAGCAAAACTTTTTCGGAATGGACTCGACTGATTTTTTTAACGGCAGATTCGGAAAAATCGATCAATTTTACGTCGAAAATGATTTGTCTAAAATTTTTTTAATTGAATTTTAATGTCAAGAAATATTCCGAAAATCTTGGTGAAATTTGTGTCCTCTTGGGCGTTAATGGGTTAACTCGAAAAAGTAATTCAATTTTTAGGCGAGATAATTACTGCTTAATTTTTCCAGTGCCGCATTTTATTTTTCCTCTTACTTTTCTTAAATAGCCAAATATCATAAAAAAATCTGAAAAAAATTCACTACATTTCGCAATGAATTATAAGAATTTTCATTTTTGCTTTTCTATAAAAAAAGCTCATACTTTTTTAGTACAGCATTTGGAAATTTGTTTTTCGTAAAACTTCATACGAATGTCGTTTTCAAAAATATTGTCAATAAATACAACCGTCCTGAAAAGTTGATATTCACGTTAACAACTATTTTTAACAATCAATGTTCACTCCAAAGCCAGCAAAAGCCGATCCCTGAATTTCTCCAAACCCTAAACTCGAATTATCAATATTAACTAATTTCAAGAAATGAATGGTTTCATCAATAACATTAGTTCATCTATCACATTATTTGCACTAACGTAATTGAATGAATATCTCTTAAGATTCGCGACTTAGAGTAGGTGTTCACACAAATCTCCTAATTCAACAGCCTCTGAGATAAAAACCATGTGATGATAACATTCCATAGTATAAGTATATAGAAGAGATTCTCTATTAGATTAAGTTGTGAAGTCACATTCGCTGCGTTTACAATTCCATCATCTTCTGTTTCAGAGTTTGTCGAAATTCGAAAAATGTCAGCAAATTTGTGTCGTTCTTATAGAAATACCCTGCAGGTTTCATGAGAAATTTTAATTATTTGCAAGGTTATGGTAGAATCATAATATCACATTATGCCTTATGAGATAAACTCGATTCGCAATCATCAATTTTCATACCAAATCCCAAGACTCAGAACAAATATCGCCCATTTCTGAGTTTCTCCAAACTTCAAAAATTTCTATGAACCTTTGGTTTGATTAAACAAATGGTTTCATCCTATCACATTATGCGTATCGAAAAAATTACGTCGAAAATCTCATGCGAGATTTGCAGAGTAGCGTAGATTTTCCCATGAAAGTTAGAATAATCCAAAATATTAGCACGATAAATATGTAAATAAAGATTAAATTCCTCGATAATTGCACAAGGAAAAGATTCAACATGAGATGAAAATATGAAGGAAAAGTCCTAGTGTTTATAAACCAATAACCATATGTCCACCAACCTCCGAAAATTTCTTAATTTATGGAAATTCATAAATTCTTAGGTTTCGTCAACAAAATTATTTCATCCTGTCACATTCTGTTTACCCAAATAACTTAAATAACATTGAATAAGTTCCATAATATGCTATAAACAAAAGATTAATTAATATTGTCAGATTCTAGTTTATGAGATGAGAATGTGGATTCACATTCACACCTATTTCTAACCCTCAATTTCCACTAAAACCCCAGAAATTCCGTAACGTACATCCCTCACATCTTTGTTTCTCCAAATCCTAAACTTCAACTATTGCCATATTTGAGTAATTCTTCGAGATGAACCTTAGGACACATCAAAGATATCATTTCAACCTGTCACACTATTCGTATCGAAACATCTTCATTTAATAACTTATTATGTGACTCTCGGATTAGGATAGATTTTCAATATATAATTATGCTTGAGATTTTAACATTTCATAATATTCGCATAAGCAAAAGATTGGGTAATATTGTCACATTTTCCATTATGAGATGAATTTAAATAAAAAATCTACAATGACCATCCCATCTATGTTTCTACAAATTTCAAACTCGAAATTTTATCAAATTTGAGTAATTTTTAGACACAATCCTTAGGACTCATCACATACGTTATTTCATCCTATCACATTATTCATACCCAAACAATTTCATTCATTAACTTATGTGATTCTCAAACTAGAATAAATTTTCAATATAAAATTCATGAGATGTTAAAGAATGATGAAGATTGATTAATTCTGTCTCATTATTGGGTATGAGATGAAAATGTGAATTCATATTCATGATTATTTTTAACCTTCAATTTCCATCTCAAATTTCATTATTCCTCGACTCCATGTCTTTGTTTCCCTAACCCAACCCAAGTTTGAAATATTACCAAATTGGAGAAATTCTTAGAATGGAAATTATACCATCCTATGACATTGTTTTGACCTAAATATCTTGATTCAATAACTTATGTGATTTTCGAAGTAGGATAGATTTTCAATATAGAATTCATGAGATGTTAAAATTCCATGATATTGGCATGAACAAAAGATTAGTTAATATTGTCACATTTTAGGTTATGAGATGAGAATGTGGCGTCACATTCACAACTATTTTTAACCCTCAATTTCTTCAAAAATCCCAGAAAATCCACAACTACTCCATAGCTTTGTCTCTCAAAGTCTCGAAGTCGAAATCTTGTCATATTTTTAGAAAGAAACCATAGGAATCATCAAACAAATTATACCACATTATTTGTACTTGACGTCTTCATTGAATCGTCACATTCGCAAATAAATTACCATCAATCTTTACACGAATATCAGAATTCCTAACCTTCTGCAGTAAACATAAAAATCATGCGCTGTTATAATTCCATAATAAAGAAAAGATTCTGTGTAAGATGAAAACGTCAATTCACAATATTTATTATCCAAAATTTAAAAATGTTGTATAGGCCTCATCAATTTCTGCGTTTATCGAATCTCGAAACTTAAAATATCAGTAAATTTGTGTTATTTCCAGAAAGAACCGCAGGTTTCATTAAAAGTTTGAAACTTTAGAATACTCGCAGGTAAAATATAGATTAAGTCCCATTATACTTTTTGAGATAAAGTTGGTTCGTAATCATCAATTTTCATCCCAAATCCCAATAGTCAGATCGAATGTCGTCAATTTCTGAGTTTCTCCAAACCCTCAAAATTCCAAATATTGACAAATTTCAGTAATTAGAAAACAACCTTAGGACTCATGAAGGAAATTATTTCAACCAATCACATTGTTTTGACCCAACTATTTTGATTGAATAACTTATGTGATTTTCGATTTCGGGTAGATTTTGAATATACAATTTATAAGATGTTAAAATTCCATAATATTGGCATAAACAGGAAACCGATTGATACTGTCACATTATTCGTTATGGGATAAGAATGTGCGTTCACATTCACAACTATTTTTAATCATCAATTTCAATCTAAAATTTCAAAAATGCACAAAGACCACCCCTGCTTCTGTTTCTCTACAGCCGACACGCGAAATTTTGCCAAATTAAGTAACCCTTAGAAACAAATGTTAGGACTCGTCAAGAAAATAATTTAATCTGCCACATTATTTGTACTGAAACAATTTCATTGAAGAACTTATGTGATTCTCTAATTAGAGTAGATGTTCATTATAATTTCATTATTTGTAATCAGATAATAATATAAAATTCACATTTATAACTATTTTTATTCCTTAATTTCCACGACTCCGTATGTCTTTGTTTCTCTGCAGCCCAAGCGCAAAATTTTGCCAAATTGAGTAATTTTAGAAACAAACCTTAGGACTCATCAAAGAAATTATTTCTTCCTATCACATTATGTCTACCGAAACAATTTCATTGAAGAACTGTGAATCTCAAATTGGGGTAGATTTTCAATATACAATTCATGAGATATTAAAGTTCCATAAAATTATCATAAGCAAAATTATCACATTATTCGTTATCAGCTAATAATGTAAATTCACATTCACAACTATTTTTAACCAACAATTTCAATCTCAAATTTTAAAAATCAACAGTGACCATCCCTCGCTTCTGTTTCTCCATAGCCTACACTCGAAATTTTGCCAAATTGAGTAATTCTTAGAAACAAACCTTAGGACTCATCAACGACATTATCTCGTCCTATCACATTGTTTATACCGAAATAATTTCATTGAAGAACTTATGTGATTCTCGAATTTGGGTAGATTTTAAATATTCAATTCATAAGATGTTAAAATTCCACAATATTCAATTCATAAGATGTTAAAATTCCACAATATTCAATTCATAAGATGTTAAAATTCCACAATATTCAATTCATAGGATGTTAAAATTCTACAATATTGTCATAAACAGAAATTGTCACATTATACGTTATCAGTTACTAATGTGAATTCAGATTCACAACTATTTTTAACCCTCAATTTCCATAAAAATCTCAGAAAATCGACGACTCCATGTTTCTCCGAAGCTCGAAAGGTAAATTTTGCCAAATTGAGTAATTCTTAGAAACAAACCTTAGGACTCATCAACGACATTATCTCGTCCTATCACATTGTTTATACCGAAATAATTTCATTGAAGAACTTATGTGATTCGCGATTTTGGGTAGATTTTAAATATTCAATTCATAAGATGTTAAAATTCCACAATATTCAATTCATAGGATGTTAAATTTCACAATATTGTCATAAACAGAAATTGTCACATTATACGTTATCAGTTACTAATGTGAATTCAGATTCACAACTATTTTTAACCCTCAATTTCCATCAAAATCTCAGAAAATCGACGACTTCATGTTTCTCCAAAGCTCGAAAGGTAAATTTTGCCAAAATGAGTAATTCTTAGACACAACCCTTAGGACTCATCAAAAAAATGATTTCTTCCTATCACATTATTTCTACCGAAACAATTTCATGGAATAACTTCTGTGATTCTTGAATTGGGGCAAATTTTCATTATTCAATTCATCAGACTTTAAAATTCCAGAATATTGGCACAAACAAAGGATTGGTTAATACCGTCACATTATTCGTTATGAGATAAGAATGTGTATTCATATTCACAACTATTTTTAACCAACAATTTCAATTTAAAATGCATTAAATTTACAGTGACCATTCCTCGCTTCCATTTCGGCAAAGCCAAACGCAAAATTTTGCCAAATTGAGTAATTTTTTGAAACAAACCTTAGGACTCATCAAAGAAATTATTTCGTCCGATCCCATTATTTCTACCGAAATAATTTCATTGAAGAACTTATGTGATTCTCGAATTAGGGTAGATTTTCAATATACAATTCATGAGATGTTAAAATTCCATAAAATTGGCATCAACAGAAAATGTTACATTATTCGTTATCGGATACTAATGTTAATTCACATTCACAACTATTTTTAACCCTCAATTTCCATCAAATCTCAGAAAAACCACGACTCCGTGTCTATTTGTCCGAAGCCCGACCTGTAAATGTTATCAAATTTGATTAATTCTTAGAAACGAATATTAGGCCTCATCACATTAATTTTACTTGACGACTTCATTGTAGAACAAAACCTTCTGGTACAAAAAGAAAAATCATGAGGTGTTGGAATTCCAGAATAAATGTAGATTTTTGTGTTTATCGAAACTCAAAATTCAAAATTTCAAAAAATTTGTGAGGTTCGTAGAAACGAACCACAGTTATGAAATTCCATAATAGTCGCGGATAAAATAAAAACTAAGGTCACATTATACGTTCTGAGATAAAGTATATTTGTAATCATCAAATTTCATACGACATCTCAAAATTCACAATGAATATCGCCAATTTCTGAGTTTCTCCAAACCCCCCAAATGCCAAATATTGACAAATATGAGTAATTCGTGGAATTGAAACGGTAGGTTTCATCGATTCTTTGCGGGCTGGCTACGTGTTGTCGAAAACGTCGAGTTAAAGGGCACCAGTGTTAAAAGGACGCTTCTCTGCGGCGCGACGACTGTGTAGATATATTTTTAGCCGATTGGCGCGAGTAAGTGTCCCCTTATGGTGGGGGATTTTGAGGTGGATGGGGAGGGGGGTGTCTGGTGCGTGGCGGGGGGAGAGTCTGGTACGAATTCGCGGATTCGAGGCGCATCGGATTGAGAGTCGCGCGCCGCGGCGCCGTAGGGCATCCGAAGACGAACATCCAGGATGAGGACGGGTGCCTTACGGTCCGGCTGTCGCGGAACGGAACGCGGACCGATCACAATACACAGCGTTCGGCGGGAGTAGGGAATATAAAGTGTAAACGGATCTGCCCGCGTGGCATCAGACGTCCTCAGCGAGCTTGGCGCCCGGTGACAGCGGCTCTTTGTTGGAAAACAAAGGGAGAGAGCGCGCGCGATACTCGTGCCTTCGGATGCGCGATTCGCTGCCTCCCACTCTCTCACCCCCTCCCTCTCTCGCTCTTTCACAGTCTTTGTTGATTCTATTTCACTTTCTTCGTCTTTTCTTTGTCTTCTCTAAGTCTTCCCGATCACCTATCGTGATGATGCCACGCGAGAAAGTGAAAGGTCGCCTTTTTTTTATTGCAAGTTACTTCAGGACACTTATTGGGGGGTAAATGATAAACAGAATACTTTTTTTAGACAAAATAAAAAAGTCCTGTACCACTTCCGGTTTCTATCTTGCTCCTCTTACGCTCTTGGTCTCTGAATTTCTTGCGGCCCCTTACAGCATTCCCCTTGTTTCGCGTTTTTGTAAGGGGATTTAGATTCTCGTTTTTTCTCCTACTAATTTCCGCGATACGCACCCCTATCGTTTACTCCCTCTTCCCTATTGGCCGGTCGTGGCATCAGCCATTTCGCCGCGGGTTCAGCAACTCCGCTACCGGTTATACGCGCAAGAAGGAAGCTTGGTGAGATACGTGCCAACGTAATGTCGGGGTTTACGAACGTAATAAAAGAGCCGTTCAAAATCTCTCTGTTATTTTCGCACGAAATTTGGGTTTTAAGGGCACGACGGAGTGAAAGTTTGGTCGATTTTTACGACTCTCCCGTGGTTTCGTTGCTCTCTTTGCACGACAAAACGTGCGCGAATGGATTTTCCCGCCAAATCTCGACAATAATTTGTTGCAAGAAATTATTTGGAAAGGTTGGGAAATGGAATTAGTGCAGGAGCAGGGACCGTTTCGTAGTCTTTTATAGGTCCCCTTATGCAATAAGGTGTTTCCGACGTATTTTGGGCAGCTGAATCCGAATTTCGAGGGTGGATTGCTCTCCGAGTGGGCCGAAATTGTTTATAACAATTTTTTTAAACAATTAAGCAATTTTAAATTTTTTGGTCCAAAAAAACTTTTTTTTTTATTTTTTGGGCCATTCTAAACAAAAAAGGTCTTTAGTAATTTTTGCGTACGATGGCGCATTCTCGAGATAAAAATTCCCGAAATAAAAAAAAAATTAGATTTTTGCAGCGGCCCAAAATACGTCGGAAACACCTTATTGCATAAGGGGACCTATAAAAGGCTACGAAACGGTCCCTGCTCCTACACTAAATAGTACATACATGATCTCGAAGCATACGAGTGAATCTTGTATGCTTCGAGAAATATAAAAGTGCTGAGCGGAAGCATCTCGAATTCTCTAGAATGTTTCGAACACTTCCAAAAATATTACCTGGAAAGGGAGGGAGGGTCATCAAAATATCCTTAATTTTAATATTTGAGGGTGAAGCCCACGGAGGGATTGATTATTTTTTTAATAAATTCAAAAAACGATATTTAAAGTAAAAAAACAAAAAAAAAAGAAAATACGAAAAAGTCTGGGAAATAGGGATTTTTTCATTTTGAAATTAAAAAATTGCGTTTTGACCAAGAAAAATTATTCAGAAATTATTTATTTTTTCAAAGAATTTTGTTGACGAAATATGTTATACCGCTTTTTTACACATTTTTTAAAATTTCTTATTAAGGAGCAAATTTTAATTTTTTTCGCGAAATAATAAAATGAAGAATACCTCGAAATGGCGTAGAGATAGATGACTCTAATTGGAGGTACACAAGAAAACATTTGCGGCCGTGTCTAGTGTCGGAGTAAGGCTGTTTTGGCCGTGCGGCTATAAATGGCGATTAAAACTCGAAATCGTTGAAAAGAAAGTTTCTATAAATATATTATTACACCTTTGTTATATTATTAAGAACATTTGTGTATAATTTTTAGACGTTTAAGTTATTTATTGATTAACTTTATGATTTGCAAAAGTTGTCAAAAGTAAACAAATCTGTACTCTTTTCATTTTGAGGCTTCCGTATCGAAAATGGTGCAAGATACGCCAAAAATGTACTGATCCTTTTTTTGTAGAGTACAAAATTTTCTACAAAAAAGTCCTAGAGAGGCCTAGTCTAAAGTTAATAGATTAATCGCTAGAAACTTTAACATAAAAGTTGACCATAACCGTTCTCTAATCCCTGATATTTGACGCAAATTCAAGCGTTGCTCATGGCTAACCTACTAAGTTTAGACAAGAACTCTGCGGGACTTTTTTCTAGAGAATTGAATGCACTACAAAAAAGGTTGAGTACATTTTTGTCGTATCTTGCACCATTTTCGATACGGAAGCTTTAAAATGAACAAAGTACAGATTTGTTTACTTTTGACAACGTTTGCAAACCATAAAGTTAATTAATAAATAACTTAAACGTCTAAAAATTATACACAAATGTTCTTAATAATATAACAAAGGTGTATATATTTATAGAAACTTTCTTTTTAACGATTTCGAGTTTTAATCGCCATTTGTAGCCGCACGGCCAAAACAGCCTTACTCCGACACTAGACACGGCCGCAAATGTTTTCTTGTGTACAGTAGTGCCCGCCCTAAGTTATACCGTGCAAAGTTGTATGTCTATCCAAAGTTACAGATTTGGCTTGTCCCAAATTATACCACTCTTCTTCCCCACTACATTGTTTCGCTGAGCCACACTCGCTTCGCGACACTCACACACAGAAGCACCCATTGCACGGATATAAACAAAGATGCGGAAGTGAGGATAATGAGGGGCTATAACTTCGGGGAATCTTCCGCCATTTTGAAAGAATCGAATGTATAACTTAGGACGGGGCATACTGTATGTTATCGTGTAATAAAACATATTAAAAAGTGGTAGAAATCGGAGAGTAGGCGCTAGATCATTGGATGGTATTTTGCGATTTTACCCTTATTATTTCGAAAAATATTTTTCCGCAAAGTTATTCGTAAAATTAATCATGCATTTATTCTAAAAATATTAATGTTATGATTGGAATGTAGGGAATGTTATGTATTGGGTTGGAGGACAGGGTACGCTGGGGATGATATAGTTTTGTGTCACGAACTGGTAGGGGAAGGGATCAAATATTTCAAAGGGGGGGGGCATAACAAAAAAAATATTTTTAAATTAAAAACAAACGTACTTACTGGAAATGATCATGTGATGTGTGATATGATACACGCCGTATGTTAAATTGTCATAACATATGTAAAGTGATAGATGCCATGGCATATGATGTAACATGTGATATATGGCATAATAAATTTTCCTTCACTTTCATGACATATGACATAATTGTGAAACGACGTGATATTATGTCATATAAATTGTTATTGTAAAGTGAAAAATAGCATGGTACATTTTACAACATATGACATATGATATGAAGAAAATGATCATGTGCTTTGCCATGTGATAAATTGACATGTGATATGTAAAGTGATAGATTCTTGGTATGCGACATGACATGTCATGTGATAAATTGTCCCGTACTTTGTCAAATAATGAGAAAATTATAATTGTATATTATATGAGATATGATATATCGCATATCATGTCATGAGATACATAATGTGACAAATCACAGTATATGTCGCATGCTGTATATCATATAATTTTTAGCAGGAAGTTTTGTTTTTTACTTTCTCACAAAACTGGCACTTTTGCCAAAAAATGTTAATGCTTACGTTTCACATGAAAATTAAAATATCACACGATTATGACATGATGTGATGTTATGTGATGATATTATATATATCATATCATATATCATACAACATATGGCATGTAAAAGATTCTTGAGAAAGTAAAAAAACAAAACTTTCATAGTAACAATCATAGTGTGATATAAAAGATGTCATGTCATATATCTTATGGACTGTAATACCTGATTTTCACATTATTTAGTCATTGCGGAACCTCATGTTCAGGCAAATGATCGAGTTAGGATTACAAATACAAACTATTATTTCTTTATTGAGTATTACATATTTATGAATGATTTCAGAAAGCAATTTAATAGGCCTCGTGTGGCATATATTTCACATTTAATATTGACTTGTAAAATGGTGTGTCATCTTGTACATCGTGTGATATTCCATGTAATAAATCATATACCACGTTATGTGATGTAACGTGTAATATATGAGACAACCCAACAAAATTTTGTTACCTTATAAGTAAAATTCGATTCTGAAAGGACTTTTCCTCCAGAATCCAAATAAGGCCCCCAATATAGCCAATTGGATCTAGTTTCTGACGTATTGAAGGTCAAAAGGTACAAAATTCGATTCTAGGTGTTTTTGTCTCACAAAAATGCTGAGTAAATTCCGATCGGATTTTTTCCGCAGAATCCAAATATCTTTGTCAAAATATTGAATTGGACCTACTTTTTGCCCAAATTGAAGGTCAAAGGGGTAAAAAAGTGTTTTAGGGCATTTTATTCTGGTTTTCTCGAAAAGTACCCAAACTATAATGAGTTTGAAGTGATTCGAATTTAAAAAAGTTCGTCGGACATATTGGATCCGTCATTTTGTATTTCTTGATATTTATGCGCCTGTCCTATACAGTATAGATGTGAAGAATGAACAAAAATACGATTTTTTCCCCATTTGACCTTCAATTTGGTCAAAAACTATGTCCACATCAATATTTTGGAATACATACTTGGATAATGCGGGGGAAATCCTGTCACAATTGACTTTTACTGGTGGAACAACAGCATTTTTTAGGCTGAGAAAAGATGCTCAAAATGCCTGTAATCGGAGCTTTTATCCCTTGGGCCTTCACTACCTCAATGACTAGAGCCAACTGGATATTATGGGGGCCATATGTGGATTCTGGAGCAAAAATGTTACCAGAACCGACTCTTTTTCATAGAGCAACATGAAAATCTTATACTTTTGTTGGGCTGTGTAATATATTAAATGATTGTTGCATATATTTTAAATAAGGTATGCTTCAGGTCTCCTAGTTATTTTTTGTTGTTCGTTTCCATCCACACGATTTACCGAAAAGGGTAAAAAATAAACGATCTACCACAAACATACAGGGTGATCCAAAAGTCCCGGAACAGCAAAATATCTCAGCGGGAGTGCATTTTCGGGGAAAATGTTTCAGACAAAAGTTTCAGGATTTTTCCCTGGCTATTTAATGGCGATATTGAATTTGACCTTGAACATGACCTTGAAGGTTATTTCAAGGTCAAGTTAATTTTTTTAAATGGGAACCCCTATTTTTTTTCACGGATTCGGAAAGAGCACAAAATTTTACGTCCGAATATGCTATGGCCGTTTTTTTCGGCAAGGTCATTTCAAGGTGAAACTTAAAACTCCCGTGACGGCGAAATATCTCAGAGGGTGTGCATTTCTTTGGAAATTGTTTCAGACAAAAGTTTAAGGATTTTTCCCGGGCTATTTAATGGTAGCACAGAATTTGACCTTGAACATAACCTTCAAGGTTATTTCAAGGTCAAGTTTGTTTTTTTTAATGGAAACTGCTATTTTTTTTCACGGATTCGGAGAGAGCACAAAATTTTACGTCCAAATATGCTATGGCCGTTTTTTTCGGCAATGTCATTTCAAGGCCAAACTTAAAACTCCCGGAACAGCGAATTAACTCAGCAAGAGGTCATTTTCGGGTAAAATGTTTCAGACAAAAGTTTCAGGATTTTTTCCGGGATATTTAATGCTAGCATAAAATTTGACCTTGAAAATTACCTTGAAGATTATTCTCAGGTCAAGATTATTTTTTTTTTTTAATTGGAACCCCGTTTCATTTTCTTAACGAAGTTATGAGGATCTTCCGGTATTGAGAGTGGTTAAATTCATTTTGTTCAGTCGATGCTATTACTGGACGATCTGCTCTAGGGAGATCGTTTAAGTTTGGCCTTGAAATGACATTGCCGAAAAAAACGGCCATAGCATATTTGGACGTAAAATTTTGTGCTCTCTCCGAATCCGTGAAAAAAAAATAGCAGTTTCCATTAAAAAAAACAAACTTGACCTTGAAATAACCTTCAAGGTCAAATTCTGTGCTACCATTAAATATCCCAGGAAAAATCCTTAAACTTTTGTCTGAAACAATTTCCAAAGAAATGCACACCCTCTGAGATATTTCGCCGTTACGGAAGTTTTAAGTTTCACCTTGAAATGACCTTGCCGGAAAAATCGATCATATCATACTCGGACGTAGAATTTCCCGCTCTTTCGGAATCCATGAAAAAAAATAGGGGTTCCCATTTAAAAAAATTAACTTGACCTTGAAATAACCTTCAAGGTCATGTTCAAGGTCAAATTCAATATCGCCATTAAATAGCCAGGGAAAAATCCTGAAACTTTTGTCTGAAACATTTTCCTCGAAAATGCACTCCCGCTGAGATATTTTGCTGTTCCGGGACTTTTGGATCACCCTGTATATTGGAGTACAAGATATAGTTTATCATATTAATTTTTGTTTCAGATCCTCACATTAATGGTAACAAAAATGTTTTTTGAATTCGCGATTGTATTATAAATTTCACTTGAAAATAATGATATAGCAACGTAAACGCGCGACGTGACAATGGTCGAATATGTCTTGATATATATAAAGTGCAGTTCCGAAAAATCAAGGCCCCTTTCTTTTTTTAATGGGCACTATTTTCTTTATTGAATGAAAATGTCACTGGACATTCTTGGAGTGTACATTACCGAGATTATTATGTAGCCAAAATTCTTTTTTTATGCCCCAACTGGAATTCTCTGCCCTCGAAGTAGACCATCATGTCTGATATTGAGTTGAATGGCCTCAAAACGATTCAGCAATTGATGGAGATGTAGGACAAGAGCATCTATATCAAATTCTTCTTCTAAAGGAAGAAGATGATGAGCTGTTGGAATTCCCGTACTGGTTCAAATTCTCCTGTTAGGCTCACTGCTCTTCAATACTTTTCCCAGTCAACGGTGGTGCAACGTCCCGTTTCGGAAAATCTACTGCTCGTCCGATTAGAAGGAAATGAATTTGCTGAAATTCGACTGTAATAAACGAATCACTCATAATTATTTACACAACCGCACAAACAAATGTTGAACATTATACTTATACACATTTCTTACCCCGATCGTACCGTATTTCGTACTTTAATCCCACATGAGTCTTAAAAATTAACTTTAACCGATGGATCGAGAATCGATACCGAATTCGCACAATCACACGACTATATTGATTAACTTCGCCCACACCAAAATAAAGCGGGCTAAATTTAAGTAATCTGAGTATCTAAGTGCAATGATAAGGTGGATCCTTACATAGTAAACAACGAAATTATAGATGGCATTACTCTTACTACTAATGCCAAATAACATATTCAAAGATAATATCCATATACTCCCAGATTCAAAAGAAAAATATTTTTCTGTGGGGACCAAAAAAAAATTTCTGTGCACTTCGCACAGAAATATGTGAAATATAGGCATGTCTGATCTTGAATCACTATCCAATTTTTCGAGTAACACGACTTTGTACATGTGCGTCTAGATCGTACACAAACTGCAAAATTTATTGTTTGAGAAGATAATTGTCAGTTCTGCAAATATTGAAAATTTGAGAGGATTCCTCATACACGCAAATTGAGCGAAAAATTCGTAACATTTTAAACCTCACAAACTTTAAATTCGTTTTTGTTCAACAAAAATGCGTTCAGTATTAAATTTACAGTATGGAATAATATCAAAAAATCGTCGTCGAAGTCGAAAAATTTTGTTTAAAAAACTTAAAAAAATCTGTACACTTTTTAAGCTGTTTCTGTTCAGTTTTTATCCTTTTTTGAAGTTTTGGAAATATACGTTTTTTTATCGTAACTATTATTAGGCAAAAGATTGAACTTCGTTCAGTAATTTTAATACGAGTAGAATCGTCAACATCATCGACATCCCCATCATCATCATCTCCGTCATCATCATCATCATCATCATCATCATCGTCGTCGCCGTCGTCGTTGTCGTCGTCGTCGTTGTCGTCGTCATCATTATCATCATCATCATCATCATCATCACTGCTATTGTTATTTTTTTATTAACATTTTCATCAGTTACTTCGTTGCGGAGATTATATGCTCCATACAGGCACATAGGTGTTCTTCATAATTTTCCTGAAATGCTTAATATAATTTAACCCATTCTATAGCCACTATCCGCAGAAAATGTTATAAACAGACAGGAAAAAAGTGATGTTATTACTAAACTTACCCAATGCGAACGGGTGATCCACACCAGATAAATATTCGCAAGCAACTTACTATTGACTTCTAATTTAATAGCAAGGTTCAATTTCTCCGAGAACCGCAGGTAATGAAAACAATAACAATCGTGGAACGTAAACATACCTTAAAGCATGTAAATATTTCGCTGAATGTGATACTACAATTCACATTTATTTCATATACATTTTGAATAACTTTGCTATATAGTTATTAGGTTGGATTTTTAGGCAAGTCTATGAGCAGTTTTAATCCATGAAGATTATCTATCTGAGATTGTTTCAAAAATGCAAAATAAAGATAACCACAATTCGCTAACTCAGAATAATGTTTTCAGGTTCCTGGAGCCTGTCCAATGTCGGAAAGGTCATGCTTTAACCAAATTACTTTACTAGAGAGTTTCTATACTTAATTGAACAGAGGCTCTATCTAGTTATCATCTAGTCATATTAATCTGAATAACAAATTGGAAGACTGTGCTAAGCAAGAAATACTTTTATAATCTAAAAATTTCTGAGATTTGCACATATTGAACAGTTGAGAATTTATATTGCCTTGAATGAGTCCATCATGTCTTCTATTCCAAGTTATGAAGGTGCGACTCGACGTCATGCTCCAAATGATTTCAGCGAGATATAGTGGAAACTCAAGTTTGACCAGCTTATGATTATGACAAGTTATATAGTCTACAACAATATTTCAATGTTTACGACGAATCTAATTCTATTGCACACAGCCATTTTTTATTATTAATTTGGAAAAATATGATTTACTCATAATACTAAAAAAATAGTTTTTATAATAAAACATATCTGTATTTTTAATGCAACTTTTTTAACATATTTTGATCCAATGAACTAGAAATAAGCAGTGAACGCTTTTTCCCTAGATTCTAATTTTTATTCTTTATCTAGTTATTTTATTGCTGGAAAATTTTCTTGTCTCAAACCACGTTTTGAAAACTCTCCCCACACTTTTTTTAATGTATTCATTAATTTAACTACTATGGAATAAAATATATAAGAAATTAAAATTTGTATTCACGAAATAAAAATAAAAAATTCACTCCATTGATAGGCAAAAAATAAAAAGTTAAATAATGCTTAGTTTATTGTTTGGGGATTTGGATTTATCTGTTGAATACCTTAATTTTAAAGAAACATTTGATATTACTTCATTCTTTCTTACAAAAAATGGCAATAGTTGTGCCAAGCTATCCAAGAAATTGAGCAGCGCTACCTAGAATATTGAGTCAAAATAATGTTGTATGACTGTAGCAGGTGCTCCATCAGAAAAATAGATCGAAAGATAGAGCACAAGGTTAAGTAAGGAGTGGAAATATGCCTAATCAACTCTGGTAATATTTAAATTAAATTACAAAAATAGTATTAGCGAGGTGCCTCGCTCGCTTCGCTGCCTCAGAAACTTCGACCCTATAATGTGAAAAAATCATTTTCGAAATAAAATTGTCAACATTTTTTTCCAGACAAATTTTTTAAAACTTTAGTTCTTTGTAACAGATTCTGAAATGAGTTCAAAAACGTAGGAAATGGTCTTTGAAAACTGTTTACGTTCGCATAAGCAGAGAATGAATGAAAAAATGTCTATCTCGGTGTTAAAGGGTTAACAAAATATTACAGGAAAATCATTTATTCGTCTTATGAAAACTAGGCAATCATTTTAATTATGTAATCAGTAAATTGACTACAGGTCAGTTTTTAACTAGTAACAGGTAAAAAAAATTTTATTAATTAATTGGTATTTAATTTCTAATCGTTTTCTAATGGTATTGAATTCAATGAGTACTCGATTTTATGTTTTTAGTTACTTTATCTAGTTTAATTTTAATTGACATATTTAGTAGACAACTATTTATAGGTACGTTTTATAGCCACTAACTTTCTACTAATTCAAATTAAACGTTCATCGAATGCAACCTTTGTATCCTTCCGAAACTGGTAAAGAAAAGGGTTGCAGACCTTAGTTCGAGTGGCAGGATAATTTTCTAGTTTTTCGGGTTACCCTTGCACATATATTTTTGCATGTATTTGTGGTTCGTATTCATGACTCCCTCTCTCTTTCTTTCTCATACAGGCACACATCTACCTGCTTGATAAAGTCTGTTTTAATAAGTGCCACGAGAATGATTCTTTACCCTTGAAAGCTTATTTAAAATATATTTGTTACGAAAATATCTAATGTAAATTGCCTTGTGTAGAAATCACTAATAGTAAAAACAAAAATCTTAAAAAGCAAGTAATATTGGGATCGTTGATAGAAGAAGAGGTATCTTTTTTTTTCTGCAGTGACCAAAGTCAGTAATTCGGCTTAACCTACGCGGTAAAAAAGTTCGGTCACTGATGTATAACCGAACTGGTTAGGTATGAGAACTAAACGTGTTTGATCAGAAAAGCGAACCCTTTTCGATCATTGATTTAGTTAGTTCAATTTTAATTTCATAATGAATACTCGTATAGGTTTACGATGAGTGATGATAGAAGAATGAATGATGTAAGTGAGGATTCCATTGCTTTAATGATGACGGTTGATGTTAGGGTAATGTCTCATGATGTCAGATTTTAATGACATGTAATGATGATGGATAGATAACGTTTGAAAATTATATTACTTCGACCCAGACCTTAGGTTTTTGTCTCGCGATAACTCACGTGCGGATAAGCGTAACGACATAATTTTTAAAAAAATACATGTCTTGGTATAACTTAGATCTGATTAGATTTTGGCCTAGATCCATCCCTGCATTACTAAAAAACATCAACCCTAATTATGTTTCTCTGTAGTTTTCTTCATTTATTTGGTAAAAATACAAATTTTATTCAAAAATGTTTCAAACAAAAAAGACAGAGCATTAAATTTTCTACAAAAAAGGTTGTATGCATTTTCTTCCTAAAGTCAACGATAATGAAATAAAAACTGTTTTAAAATGCTTATGACTATTGTCTGAGGAAGTCTTGAATTTGGTCACCTCGTCAAAAAAATTACCCTATAGTTTTTCACCAAATTTCGACATTTCGATACAACTACGTCTATACTGAAAAAACTTATATTCGCCAGCCCCTCGGGCGCGGTGATCCCCTACGGGCGCATTAGTTCTTTTACGCCCTTGATACGAAAATAACTATTTCGATATATCTAAAAGATGTCTTATTTGTATTAATTATAATATTTATAAAAAAAATATCCGTCAGAGATCTTTTCGACACTTTCAAGATATCTTTGTCGAATTATATGTATATATTGTATATATAAGATCATAATAATAATACAGACAGTAATTAATAAAATATAGTAAACCTGTGATATGCATCGAATAGCCAATTACAATACAAGTGCATAAAGTAAGTGTTTTACAAATATTATTTATCAATTTTACGTCGACCCAAGCCATGGGTCATGGTTGTATGTAAATCATTTTCAATTTTCATACATATAAGAAACACTATATTGTTGTAACATATCTATCGAAGGCACTTGGACCTAAATATTATTGGACCTCCAAATATCGGTATAATTTTATAATATAACTGAAAGCTGTTAGTAAACAAACGAGTCATAAGGAATAGCCGACTCTTCGCAGAGTCGAAGTTTCTGAGGCACCACGCCAACACTAGTTGTATCATTGATTTCGATACCATGACAAAATACTACCAATAGAGAGATCAATTACAACATAGGTATTCTTCATCATTTTCCTGAAATCCCTAATGCAATTTAGTCTGATTCTATGATCACTATCGGTAGAAACTATAATTATAAACGAACGAGAAAGGGTGATCTTATTACCAAACTTACACAATGTAGACGAGTAATCTATTGCGAACATTCACTCATTATGGTCTGAACATACTGATTATGGTCTTGTAATTTGATAGCAATTACTTTTATTTAATTTAAAAGACAATAATCAGTATTTCGTGAATATTCGGCTGGTGCCCGTTTGCATTGTGTAAGTTTGGTAATAAGATCACTCTTTCGCGTCTGTTTATAAAATACATGTGACCATACAATTAGATTAAATTATATTATGCATTTCAGGAAAATTATGAAGAAAACCTATGTGTCTGTACTGAGCATATAAACTTCTGCGAAATAATTGATGAAAATGTTAGCGACAATAATAACAATAACAGCTACGATGATGATGGTGACGTTTATACTCGTATTATAACTGACGAACGATCTTTTTCTAGTAATAACTACAGAAAATGGAAGCAACTTAATAAAAAAGTATCCGGGCAACTTTTCAGTCCAACATAACATCTACATAATATTACCTAAATTATCGTCTAGAAAATAAAAAAAAAATATTTCGTCATAGTAGGTGTAAAGTACGTCTTTGCGCCTTTTTTTTGCGGGCGTAAACTTGACTTTTACGTCAAGTGAAGTGAACTCTAGTGCGTAAAGTTACCACCGTCGGCGATTGGAACGATTCTCCAACGGTTGTAACTTTCCTTGCCCTATGTCTCACTTAACGTCCAATAGACGTGAAAGTCAGTTGTAATCCGGGAAATCGATGTACAAAGAGGTATGTCTTTCCGCCTACATATGCCGAAATAGTAGTTTTCGTATTAAGGGCGTAAAATGGAATTTTACAATTTATTGTGTATGGAAAATAGATCCCAGTCCATTTGGCTGAAATTTGAATATGATGTAGATAAAATGGTCCTGATCAAATGTTCTCATAGGCTGAAGGACAAATAATGGCTAGTTTCCGAGATATTCGAATCGAAAGAATAGAATAATGGGTTATTAATTATAGGTTTATACATTTTGTTGTTTTATTCTTTTTTTTTAAATTTTTAAATCAGTGTATTCGTCCACAAAACTTTTATTATTGAGACCATCTCATTTACAAGATTCGCTGATACAACAGCATCGATGCGGAAATTGGAAACTAATATTTTCTTTTAGTAGTATCACACGATGTTTCACTCGCACTCGTCACAAACACACTCGGAAATATATAAAAAAAGATAACTTTTACAATTAAATCATTCAATTTTAACGATTTTACCCGCACAACTCTCACTCAACATGAACATTATCTATTAATTTGTCGTGTCCTTGGACAAACATACCCCCTGCGCTGTTAAACTGTAGATTTCTTTTTTGGCGATCACCTTTTGAATGAAGAGCATCGAGATGAATGCCTTCTGTCTTCAGATCGTTGAATTTGCCACCGATGAAGTAAATTTCTTTTGAACCAACCAGTAGCTTTGTCGGATATATCGAAGGGGACCAAGTCAATTTCACCCTTAGTTACTCTTGAAATGCAGCTACTCAGACGTTGGTAGATTTGGTAGATGAATAATTCACTTCGGATGGGTATCTTGTCTGAACTCGAACGACCGACCAGGTCATGAAATTTTGGGACAACAACGACCCATGTGATGATCAAATTATGTAACTCCACCATATATGGCAAAGGGACGAGCCAAGATAGTTCGTAAGTCTGTAAAATATATGGAAGTTCACATCTAACTTCAAATTAAAATAACAAACGGTTGCCTTACCCCGACAGGGACTTGTCGATTTCTCCCGAGCTTCTTTTCTTTATGGTCTGCCTTCGTCGACGACCAAATCGTTAAAGAGAAGCGATATCGCAACAAACTTTAATTGTGTTCTTTTTCATACACATACCACCACGTATTATTGTTTTTCGTCTCCCCACCGATTCAACAAATTCAAACATACAGCCGAAAGTGAATCCTGGCAACAACCACGCTGGGTAGATTCATTCCAGCCTGTGATTGGTCGGCTCATCAATTGGACAAACATACACAGGTCGCTATTCAGCACAACCAAACTAACCTTCCTTTATACATTTTGATGCGCTATTTAACACACGACATACCACTCACACTCTCGCACGCTATATTCGCACTTACATTATGACGCGAAATCCAAACAGTGAGGCGATACCCTACAATTTGATAAGGCTTTCATTTTCGACCGATTTATAAATTAATATATTCTTAAATAGTTTTTTTCGGTCATATAAATAATAGAAATTAAAAATTGTTTAGTTTAATAAAAATTAAAAAATTATTTTCATTTTACGCCCGGTTGGCCAAAAAATAATGTTCGCGTGTAGGACGCAAGACTTTTCGTCCTCAGGAGATCCGTGATACCCTTAGGTCGGCTTCGCTATCCCTCGGGCATGTGGATCACCAGCGGGCGTAAAGTACAACTTCATGGTACGAAAATAGCTATTCCGAGTACTTTTTTTGCAGAAACAGCAGAAAATGCCCACAGATTATCTAAAAAAAAGTATTGGAAAACGATTCATGGTTTTGTTACATTTTGTATGTAAAACTGATCACATTTTATTACTCAGGAACTGGCTAGTACACGAGGTTATCAGCCAAAAACTGGCCAATATTTAGACCGAATTTCTACCAGGCTAACTACATTAATAGTAATTTTCGTACGGTGGGCATAAAGTCGCACGATCGACGATCTTGATAAGATACGGTGAACATTATTTTTCGTCTTACATAGACGGAAAGACGCCTCTTTACGTGTCGATTTACAGGAGTATTGACTTTCACGTCTATTAGGGGTTAAGTTAAACACAACGGTGGTGGCGACACCATCGCCGGTGGGGGCAACTTTATGCCCTAGGGTTTACTTTACGCCTAATGTCATGGATTATATAGTTAAGAAATCTGATTCTTTTCATTGACAAAAAAAAAATAGCCAAATTCACTACCTACTAGATGGGATAACTATGTACGTATCTAAATTAACTATTATCTACACTTTCTACAAATCGAGGTTAAGAATGTAAGGTTAAGATTTCGTAAAATAGGGATCACCTTTCCTTCGCTGGTTTTCTCAACTTGCAGTAAATTTTTGGGGTCGTTGGAACGGACGACAGTCAATTTAGCAGGTCCCACTGTATTACGATACTCGCCACACAGTAAAACAAATTATGATAAAATTTAGCGTCTAAGATTAGGTTAGGATATGTTCGGGTAGACATTTCTTGAGGTCATGCTTTATTGTCATAATCCTCAAAACAGTAAGTAAAAATTGCTCAAAAGCCATATTTTCTGTGTGATTTTCGGACAGCAAAATTCGTTCTCCTGGTGAAAAACGTGGAAAATATAAAAGGAACAACCCAAAGTAAAAAATTAATAGTATATTTCTCGCGACGGGGAGGAAAATAGAATGCCTCCCTCGTTGAGTAATGTACTATTTATTTCATTACACAGAAAAAATCTTACTTTTGAGACACTTCGTTTTTATGGCGCCAAAATCAAGGCACATTTTAAAAGAGGACACTTCTAACTGTTTTAGTGTTCATATAAGACAACCATAAGACACCCGATTTTGCAAGGACAATCAGTTTTTATTGAAATCCACTTCGTGTTTAATTCTCTACTTAGCTCAGTCTTTTGTTTAACGAATTTAAGGTATTCTGACCCAGGTGGAAACGCCAGTATAATGCCGGACTTGACTACCGGCCCAGTACCGCGCCAGTTGTAAATCATGACTAATGCCAGTACTGACCACCGGTATTATGCCAGCGCTGGCGCAGTACAGGCATTACACTGGCATAGTACTGTGCCAGTATCGCCTATCAGTACAGGCAAATTAAAGATTTCATCGATTTGCCAAGAGTCGGCATTGTACTGGCACTGTACTGGGGCAGTACCGACTGCCAGTACAAGCAAAATAAATATTTTCGTCGATTTGCCAAGAGCCGGCATTGTTTTGTATTATTTCGAGGGTCGGCGTTATACCGGCACAGTACTGGTACAGTACTGGCACAGTACCGACTGCCAGTAGGGTGATTAAAAGTAGTCATTTTTCGTAAACCCAGACAGCAGCGAGCATAGCGTAATGGTTAAGGCGTCAGCGTAGCAAGCGAGCGACCCGGGTTCGATTCCACCCTTAGGCGCGTTTTTTCTTAGGTTTTTTTAATTTATTTGCGAGCGTCAAAAACATTTAATAATATGTTAAGATATATTTCGATAAATTAATATGAAAATAAACTAGTAATAATTCGTCCAATTTTTTATATTTTTGATACCGCAAATTTATGCTGTGCCAGTACTATGCCGGTATTATGCCGGTACTGATTCGGTGGTGTGGCCGTAGTGCACTCAGTACCCCATCAGGTTACCTATGGGTGTTATGCCCGTACCATAACGGTATTAATTCGGTAAAATGCCAGTACCGATCCGGTACAATCTGTACTGGCGTAGTACCGAGCCAGTGGTAAATTTCCACCTGGGGAGCAACAATTTGTTAATGTTAAATAAATATGCAAAAATAGTACAAAAAGATTTTTAAAATGATATTAATGAGATACAGTAGTCCCTGTCCTAATTAACGCGGTTGGATTTTAGAAAATGGCGGCCCCTCTCCGAATTCACGTTACTTCTATAACCCTACCAAAGTACGTTTTTTCTCCTTCAACGTTCCAAGTGTACCTTTTTTCTCTCACTATAATCGCGTGAAGGGTCTCGGAGTGAGGAGAGGAACGGAGGAGAAATTGTGAATTTGAACGGGTAATATATGCGAATTATGCAAGGGAGTGAATTAGGACGAAATGAATTAGGACAGGGACTAATGTACTCTGGTATATTTTATCGGTCGTAAGATACTCTATTATATTTATCGGTTACATTTGATATTTTTGGGTAGTAAAAAGATTGAAATTTTACCCACTAAATCCCAGAGATACGCGTTTTTAGTTGATTTTCGAGCTACATTCTCACCAAGAAAATGGATTAATGCTGACTTCGAAGTGACCCAACTTAAAATTTGCGAGTATATGCTCTTTCGATTGACGTAAAACATTAGTGACTGCGTGAGTGAGTGTACTCGGGTAATCGTATATGTGTGTGTAAAATAGATGCAATAGACGGTCATAGTAAATCGACGGTTCGAACCTCATGTCCTATTTACACTTACTTCAGATTCTTTCTATTCATTGTAAATGAGTGTGAGAGTGTGTGTGTAGGGGTCTTTGGGATACACACATTCACACAATTTCACAATATATTTTAAAAATATGGTATTCTCGAGACGGCTTGTCATTACATCAGAATACTCGATACAGGTGATAATATAGAAAATGTTATAATTTAACATATTTGACCCCCTATTTACTGGAGAAAGAAGTATCGTCTCAACTTAAAATTTTTGTCTTCTTTTTATCTCACCATAACTTAACTTTTGGCACTAGAATCAATCCGAATTTCAATTGCTAAAAACGGGCACATTTTGGGGTCACTCTTTCATTTTAAAGTCTTATAAAACCAAAATTGCTGCTTTTAAATACAAAAACAACCATATTAGAATTTTCTTTTTTTTAAATGCTTTTCATATTAAAAATGCAATCGAAATTATTCCAGGTTTTAACCAAAAGCACGTAAAATTGTCAAAGATTTTAAGAGGGTTTTTGGTTTTCGTCTAAAATCACCCTAACCTTTAAAACATTTTGGTATGTACAACATATATGGTTGAAAATTTTAAACTTTTAAATTCTATGTATCTCCTGTTAATTGCTTTATAAATATGAAAATGTACGATAAATTAGTATAGTTATTTTTTCTATATATATTTAACTATATACTATATTAATACATCCTTCAGATAGACGTACACGCCTTTTTAAAATTAAAATTATATTTTTAAAGGTGATAATTTGTAGTACATTAGAATTTGACATCTTCAGCACGTTTTACTAGCCGTTGTGAATGAGTGCACAAAATTGTAATCGTTGGAATTAGTCAAGTTAATCCTCCAAAATAATAAACAACTAGTTATATTTGTTAAAATTGTAACAACGAAAAGTTTTTGCACTCGTGTGTCCCGATTTTCTGTAATTCATGTCCCATCATGTTGTGGAACTAGTGTTAAAATACAACTCTAACATTTGGTTTTTATTTTCGCATAATATAAGTCAGTTAACATTCAACTACCGATTAAAATACTAACAGAAGTGTATAATGAAGCTGTTTCCAACCATTAACGGCATATCAGGTAAGAAAACGTGATTGTAATTTGAAAATGTGATTCATGCCCCTCTATTTTTAAAGTAAATTCCTAACCTTAGTCCGAATATGTATGCTTAGTGTAATTTTTAGAAATGCCTTAAAAACTAGTATTATGTCCCATATCATTCAGTTCCCACTTTCCTGTTATATTAACTAATATGCGTATCAGGACTAAAATAAGTTGTGAATGATATTTTAAACTATAAAAAATATATATACTAGGGTGGAGTGAACAAAAAAGTGCTCCTAAAAGGTTCTATTTAGGTCAAAACGTGCTTCTAGATTTTTTCAGTTTTACAAAATTTTGTTTACAGTCGAATTGATTTTGAGATTAATAGGTTTATAAATTTGAAGACGGACAAGTTGTAACGCATTTACGGCGTTTATGGGGCTTGGGGTTTATAGAGATTTAGGATTTCAAGATTAACGCGTATTTAAGATTGAAGGGTTTTTGAGGTTTATGGGTTTGTGGTTTATGGGTTTTAGGGTTTATGTGTTTTGGGGTTTTCGTGGTTTTAAGGATTTAGGGTATTACAGGTTTATGGATTTTCGGAATTTGAGGTCAATGGGTTTAGTGGTTTATGGGTTTTTTTGGCGTCTTACAGGTGTGGGTCAACTTGTTCTGACTTCAGAGTTAAAATTCGTAAATATTAATAATAAAAATTGTTGTTTAAAGGGTGTTTCTGACTGTATACACATACATTATGAAAGAAAGAGCAAAATGCGCATCGAAATCATATATTTTGTGTACATTTACGAAATTTAATATCAGGCTGTTTATGATGTAGCTTCATAAAAATTCATTTTTGACATACACATTAATATTATTAATATAATTAATAATTAATACTGAATTAATATTAAATAGCGTTAATTACTCGTTCGCTAACGCACAGATTTTTATAGGGTCTCCGCAAAGTATGGAAATGATTCTGTAACTTTTAAAAGAAAAGATATTTCGAAAATCGCTGAAACACGTGAAACGATTTTTCAAAAAATCTATTTTTTCTGCGGGGTTCCATCCCCCCGCCTTATTGCAAGTCTGCAACTAACGAATTGCATTCAAATCCGAGTACATTTCGGAAAAATGATCCGACATTTTATTTCAGCCATTTTAAATGAACGAAATGTATACATGGGACATTCTACGTCAACCGAACACTGCTCTGCCCACAATTAAAAACAACCAAAAAATACGAATGAGGGCTCATTTTACAGCTTAAGATCTATACTTTCGAATGCCGAGTGCGCATTTGCAAAATCCAAAATGGCCGCTCCAATATGGCGAGAAGCTCTTAATTTGTTGGAAAAAATTTAAAAAATTGCCTAAAATAAAAATTCGGTACATGTTTATAGTGCTTTTTATGCTATCCGATGTATTTTGACCTCCCAAGCACGAATCCACTCATCACCTTACATTTTTTCTAACCTCAAAAACAGGTAAAAATAGATATTTTTAAAAAATGGTTTCGCTTAATTCGGCAATTGTCAAAATCTTCATTTGTTCAAAAGTTACTAGATTAAAAGTTTTAAAGGTTGATTATGAGCGCTAAAAATTGAGCACAGCGCGAACTATGCCTAGGGTTTTGAATTCGTCTCGAAAAGACCTTTAAAATGAGCACCCACTTTATTAAAATAATAATAATAACAATAACAACAACAATAACAATAATTATACTAGAACAATTAAAATAAGAACAATAATGGAATTAAATTATTAGTTGTAATATTTATTAATAAAAAATCTATACTGATAATATAATTTTAATCTCTTTAATTAAACAAAGTAAATTCTATATTTTTCTGCAATAAATCAGCTTTAATTACAAGAAATTATTAACTTATTTCGTGTTTTGATAACGGATTCGTAATCATCGACCACAACAGCACACTAATATCGAATTTGCACAAAATACACTAAGTTTTCGTATTTTGATCCGCCATATTTGATTCTCATTTTGAATTTTATAATTAGCTATCATAAATTTTAGTCAAGAGCATACTTTCGATAAATCCGATACAAATAAAAGTTTGTATCTCAGTGATGTAATAATCATATTATGATTCGTGACCCTCATATTGCGAGATACGGTCTTAAATCGAAAATGGTCCTTTACAGAATGTACTTTACCGATTTTGCATTTCGTTCCCCAAAAAATCAACTTTTATAGTTATCAAAAACGAAGGACCCATTATTTATTTATTTATTCATTTATTTATAAACGGACATTTCTGTCCTTAATTATAGCACGAACTTTGTTTATGAATCGAATTTCCCCTAGAAATCATACACACATATTTTGAAAGTCGTTGCTCAATACTGTAACATTCGTTTTACAAAATAAATGTTTTAAATTATTAATTACCCCCGATAAATATATTGCTGTAAATCAATTTTTGCCAAAATCACAGTTTCTTTTTTATTTTTATCAGTCATAGTGTATGCGACCTTCTGAATTTTAGAAATTGAGTGTCGTAATATCGTATAACGACTTTCAACAATGCGTATTTTTCTAAGAAGTTACGATTATTTGTTCATGTTTATCAGTTGTACAAGACCAGAATTTAACATTTTCAGAGATTAGAATGATTTTAGACGGAAAACAAAAATCCTTTTTTAATCTGAAAAATATTCATACAAAAAATAAATTACAAATCGTCGGCGTTTTTTCACGTAAAAGTCGCCGTTATGGTTTTAGGAGTCATTTGAAATGTTCACTATGCCAACAGAAATAGTATACTCGAAGATAGTAGACTAAGTCGTTTTAAATCAATATTAATCAATTATCTGTTGAGCAGGAAGTTTGAAAATCAACAAAAAAAAATTGTATATCTGGCCCTAATGAAGAAAACGGATAGAAAATGTCTATTCATGTGAATCAGCACTTAGCATTCTTTTCAATTGTTTTTAATCCGTTAAGCCTGTATACGGATCAGTGTGGATAAATAATTACTGGAACGGATACATTTCTGACTGACGGAAACGAAGGAAAATAACTAAAATTGTCCGTAGATAGACACGAATTGCTTCGCGGATACAATCGAATAAAAAAGTATTGAAAAATATTCAAAAGTATATGAACGGATACTGAAGTATTATTACTAATAATGTTTGGATCCGTTTACTTCAAGTAGGGTGGGACTTGCATCTCAATGGAAAATTACCTACTTTTCTTAATTCCGGGTTTCAAAGAGTTGTTATGAAGTTTTCTTTCAACGAAAATCATTACCAAAAGGTAAGGCTACACCACGTCTATTGTCCTTATGGACTTCCGACTTTTATAGTGTTATTTTATTGTTACGAAATAACTGATCAAATTTTGTTGTAGAGAATTTTATAATCTACATTTTTGGTTGGAAACATTTTTCGTAAGATTAATCATTTTCAACATAAATGCAAAGAACCAGAAAATATCACGATTTTTGTACTTTTGATCTTGAAGATGACCTTGCAATAAATTTGTACAATAATATTCATAATCACCGCGTCTAAGTACGAGGGTGAAGATATGTTAAAAGAAATTTTAGGTATGGACTTCAAGATAAATGCAAAAATTCATAAAATAACACGATTTTTCCTTGATCTGGCCTTGAAGATGACTTTGTCGTCAATTGTCACCATGATATTCGTACTCAGCGCATCAAAATAGGTCAAACAACGTACGTTAAATAAAATTTGAGGCACGGGCATCAAGAGAAATGCAAAAAACCAGAAAATAACACGATTTTTCTAGTTTTGACCTTGCAGATGACCTAGTTGTCAATTCTTACTATAATATTCGTACTCAGCCCATCAAAATACGTCAGACGAAGTACGTTAAACAAAATTTGGGATATGGGCTTCAAGGTAAATACAATAACCACAAAATAACACGATTTTTCTAGTTTTTACCTTGAAGGTGACCTTGTCGCCAATGTTCACCATGATATTCGTGATTAACGCATCAAAATATGCCAGAAAAGGTCCGTTTAAAAAAGTTTAAGGTATGGGCTTTTCGGAAGTTTACCCTTAATATATTTATCAACAAATTCTACGGGATAGTCATTAACCGTTAAATATTTCTTTACATTGGAAATATTTTGATGGTGAAACATTTCATGTGAACTCAAAACTACCCTATGTAACGAATGTTGAGAATTATCATTCAAAATTCTGCCTGAAAACATCGTTTTTTTTGTACCATTTAAATATAATATTTTATTATTAAATTTAAATAAAAAAAAAATGTATCGTATTCTTCTTTTCAACTGCAGCGGTAGTAGAATATAGGTTGAAAGTATCATTAGTTTTGACTGTCTAACTCGAGAGCTTCCATAACTAAATCAGATAATATTGGTTAAATTAGAGACCCCATAGTTCCACATATGATTCAAGTTTATTTTTCTATTTGCACTTTCAATTTCAAAAGGATTGATGAAAAATCCAGCGGCTGGCAGATAGCTTCAATCTTAAATATTTCTATTTATGTTTGAAGTTTGAAATAGATTGATGGTTTGGAAGAAGGTTGGAAGAAAAATAAACCAATTTATTTGTTCTTTCGACCACCTAAATAGTTTCCTAACCAGTTAAGTGGTTGACCCAACCAACTAACAGCTGATTCTCTTAATTCGTGTGCACTTAGCAACTGATTAGGGAGTAACCAAATGTTCTTGTTCATTAATCAATTTATTTCTTAGTGAAACTGCCCAATTGTTTGCTCAAACCCATTCCTCGTCTGCATCTAAGAGTTCTAAACGGTTGGTTGTTCCAACTAAGTCTTTTTGCGATGCATGATTCTTTTCTAGAACACCCGAGAGTTAGCTATCTTTGAAGACAAACCCATTACGTTAATAAGGGATTAGACCCAATCGAACATTAAATAATTAAACAAACGATGAAAATCTGCTTTGTTTAACAGGCACCACGTGGTTGGGAAAGAATTCGAATATGATTCGTCGACGAAAAAGGGGTACTATATACACTATCGTCTATTGAGCGGTGTGTCGCGCATGAATGGAATTCATTTCGTGTTTACGTTCGTTCAGGCACGAAGGCACGTTTCCAAATAATGCGGTCTCTGACTTTTGCTGGCTTTGACTTCCATTCATGATCGACAATCGACCAAACACACACTTAGCGTCCCTTGTCTACATTTGTCGCAGTCTCTTTTCAACGGTTGTGCGTGACCCTGAAACACTGATAATCGCCAATGAAACCGTATTGCGTGGCACCCTAGCGCTCCCAACAAACGTTATCTCAGTTGACGCAATAATTAGTTCTTATTACCGAACAGTAGATTTGTCATTGTTAAGTCATCATTTATTCCACTAGAATCATCTGCTAATTTCAAGGCCAAGATGTGAGAAAAAAAGTGACAGGAATTAAAAACAAAGCACAAATTTTGGATGAAGTTGTGAAGATCATCCAGAAAATTATGTATCTTCGACGATTTCATGGGTTTTTTTAACGCTATTCATATGCATGGATTTTTCATAAAAATGAATCAACAGCCTTAGTAATATTTCCAATGCGTCATGATATGAAATTCTGACGACCCTTTGTTTAATAATGTCAATTTGCAATTTTTAGTGTCACTCTTATAGTATCAACTTATTTCATCTACATTTACAGAATTTTTTCAACCTAAATTTGTTCTATTTTTCTTCAATTAAGACCACCCAATTGGCACACTTTCGAAATAAAGAATTCATTAACCCGTTTCCGCCTGAAATGCCCTAAACTCCTCTGTGTTTTAACAATCACTTTTCATATAAAAATAAGGGATGAATAATTTTGAGCTTGTATCTCTTATAGATTTCAACCCTGCTCTTTCCAAATCTGAAGTCCGTTTCGTCCTGCGACTAACCATTTTTTAATTATGGTGGCAAAAAGAAAAAAAATGGGGAAAATTTCGATTGGTCGATTGGTTTTTCGAAATTTTTACAAGGTTGGAGTTGACCGATTTCTCCGATGACTTAGTCTGGTAGCATAATGAGTTTGACTAAAAGTTGACGTGATTAGATATGCAAAATATAAAATGGCGGATCAAAGATGGCGGGCTTTTCGACAAATTTTTTGTTATTATATCATTTTCGAGATTATTAGCCATTTGTAACAACCGTTATATGCTCATTATTGATTTCGCAATTATATTTATAACAGTGTCTTCTTTCTACTGCTGGGAATTCAAGATGGTGGTTCCAAAATGTCCTCAGATTTCGGCAGTTGAAAACAGCAATTTCAAGATGGCGGAAAAAAAATTAAATGAAGACAAAAAAATACGACATTAAAAAATGTCTCTAATATCATTGATCTCCACATTGTGAGAGTTGAAAATATGAAATGCCACTGCTAATAAACAATAAAAACATTCAATACATGAACAATTTATTATGACGTATATAAGAATCTATAGAATTTTTATTCGCGAACACGTTTTCAGAATTTGGTCCGCCATCTTGAATCTGCTATTTTGAATTTTCGAAATCGGAGGTTACGTCAACGCAGAAATGCCCTGCGTGCCAAATTTCTTCGAGATCAAGCAACTTTTTACTCTTCGATCCGACATTTTGGAACCACCATCTTGAATTCCCAGCAGTAGAAAGAAGACACTGTTATAAATATAATTGCGAAATCAATAATGAGCATATAACGGTTGTTACAAATGGCTAATAATCTCGAAAATGATATAATAACAAAAAATTTGTCGAAAAGCCTGTCATCTTTGATCCGCCATTTTATTTTTTGCATATCTAATCACATGAACTTTTAGTAAAACTCATTATGCCACCAGATCTAAGTCATCGGAGAGATCGGTCAACTCCAACCTTGTAAAAATTTCGAGAAACTAATCGAACAATCGAAATTTTCCTGATTTTTTTTGTCTTTTTGCCGCCATAATTAAAAAATCGCTAGTCGCAGGTCAAACGGACTTCAGATTTGGATAGAGCAGGGTTGAAACCTATAAGAGATACAAGCTCAGAATTATCCATTGGTTATTTTTATATGAAAAGCGATTGTTAATACACAGTGGAATTTAGGACATTTCAGGCGGAAACGGGTTAAGATATTGAATGTCTACTATAAAGTGATACTTCAAGTATTCCAAAAGTACTCCCAAACTAATTTTTACGAACAAATGTAAAATGTTGGGACAAAAGTAGTCCTAAAGTATTCTTTGTGAACAAATTTATATTATATGGTAAGCGTGGCCATGTTGAAATGACACTAAAGGACATTTTGAACGCCCACCGAATGATGGTGTATCATCAAACAATTATTCTCGCAATTGATGAAAGCACGAGTTGTTATATATATGTATAAGCACCACGTGCTCCGTGACTTAATAATAGTAGTCAATAATGCCCAAGGAAATGCGTTGTTTCAAAGTTTCCTCATTTAAGTACTCGTGACAATTATTTAATGCGTGCCGACAGATGCCCAGGCAACAAAAAGAGTTCAGAATGATTTCGAAATGTGCTCTAAAAGAATTCAGATGTCAAATTTTCTGAGGGCTTTCTGAATATGATGTCACTATGAGATCTTCATTAACTCATGTTCAGAAAATCCTGTGGGATTTCTGACTTCTTTTAGAGCACATTTCGAAATCATTCTGAACTTTTTTCTATTTTTCTATCTGGGACGATGATATTATTAATATTATATAAAATTCGGTATATGCTGGAGTTTTTAATATCGCTAATTACGAATTCAGAGTCAGATTTTCAAAATTCAATATGGTGGATTCAATATGGCCGAAAAAAATGAAACAAGAACCGATAATATGTTCTGATATTTATCATATAGGGGTTTGAGTCGATCCGCTGATTTTGAATATTAAAAAGGACCCCGCACACTTTAGCTTGATTTGCGGGCCCGGTTAAATTTCCTGAAACTTCGCTAAGTTGTAGTCCAGAACAGGCCGAACAAAAGTTCTATATGGTAAAAGCCCCAAAAATCAATAGTTTTCGAGATAAAGTACTATACGATATAGTCCGGGCGTACGATATAGGCCCCCGGATCCGAGACTTTCGCATTTATTTTTTATATGCGACAACAATATTCATAGGTTTTTTTGGCCGCTGATTACGAATGTGATATCAGATTTTAAAAATTCAAAATGGCGGACCCCAAAAACCCCAGAATAATGAGTTTCAAGCGATTTCGTTTAATTTTTCAAAACTCGTCCGCCATATTGGATCCGCCATTTTGAATTTTTAAAATCTGTTATCACATTCGTAATCAGCGACCAAAAAAACCTATGCATATTGTTGTTGCATATAAAAAATAAATGCGAAAGTCTCGGATCCGGGGGCCTATATCGTACGCCCGTACTATATCGTATAGTACTTTATCTCGAAAACTATTGACTTTTGGGGCTTTTACCATATAGAACTTTTGTTCGGGCTATTCTGGACTACAACTTAGCGAAGTTTCAGGAAATTTAACCGGGCCCGCAAATCAAGCTAAAGTGTGCGGGGTCCTTTGTCACCGGATTCGTAGTCAGCAATCTCCAAAACCGCGAGATACCCAATATTACCCAAAATGATTATTTTTAAAATTTTGGGTCGGCCATATTTGACACTCTATTCTGAATTTTGAAAGTCTGACACCCGATTCGTAATTAGCGGCCTTAGAAATTCAGGTATATCGAATTCCAAAGAAATGACACCGTTGAAAAAATTCATAATTGAAAAGGTTAAGAAGTGGAACTAATAATTATATGCTAGCCTCGTTTTCGGGATAACGTGTAGTAGTCTGTGTTTCGAAGCTACTTTGCGTTACGTTTTTAGACTTCTTTTCAAAGAAAGAACTTGAATTCTGTAGACAACTTAACCCCTATCCTCTTCTGTCATTATTTGTTTTCGTGCAAAAAACAGTTGGCGCAGAAACAAAATTCAGATTTTGATTGGTGGATAAAAGCCTTAAAATATTCTAATAATCCTATTAAGACAAAGAAATTTACAACTGTCATTTATTATGATGCTTCTGGTTATGGAGCATCGTGCGATGGAGAATCGACAGGCGGATTGTGGTCTCTCAAAGAGAGAAGAGTCCATATTAATCTTTTAGAGATATAAAATGTTATATTTTATGGACTGCACAAACGTGGTATCCCTTATTTCTCGCCATTCTAGGTAATCAGAAAACCCTGATTAGATCCCGGCCTCTGCCATCTGTCATTGGGACACCTCTGTATTTGTTTATAAGTATCCAATAACGCCAAAGCTCAGGTGGTTCGGATTCCACCTTCATAAACTGTAGGTCCCGTCACGATTTAGTCCCATATGTGTTCAGAAAAGTCGACGTAAAATAATATAAAAAAATAGAAAAATCAATCATCTTCTGGCGAGACAGATTACCTTGGTTGCAGGGAAATTTTCAGGAACTTATACATAAAAAGAAATATTCCAGAAACGGCCATTCCTATTTTTTGTCCGCACTTACAGATTCAACTTATAAACAGTATAATTCAGGCTTAAAATGATGGTGGGCATTCTGCAACGAAAAGAATATAGACCCATATTCCGTCTAACCTCCAGATGTAATCACATTTCTTACCCTTCAATATGAGCATGGCATATCTTGCGGAACTTTGAACTTAATGCAGTCGGCCATTAAACTTATAACTAACATTGAAATTGGAAAAAATAAGCAAGTACTGAAATTTTGTAAAGGAATCTATAAATTATGACCTCGTAGACCGAAATATACTCACTTGTGGGATCCGGAAATTATTTTGAATAATATAAACTCTATGCCTGCAAAGGAATTACTAGAGTTACAAAATTTTACGCAGAAAACGATTACACTTCTAGCGTTATGCACTGGACACAGAATCCAAACCTTTACACTAATTATCCTTACAAATTAGTCAAATTCGAACGACTTCGTCTACAAACGAAATTACCATTCCCGACAGAATTAAAACTTCAAGAATTGGAAATTATCAACCATTTTTGGTTTTGCCTTTCTTTAAAGACAACCATAATTTATGTACTGCAAGGACAATTGTCGCTTATATTGAAAAAAATAAGGAGTTAAGAACAGATGTAGAGAAACTATTCATTACAATCAAGAAACCACATCGTGCGGCTAGTACACCAACTTACATTTGTTGGATAAAATCTTTGTTATCGAATGCCGGTATCAACACTGAGATATTCTCAGCTTACAGCACAAAACATGCAGCGACATCCACTCCTTTCTGAAAGGAGTGGATATATGGGCATTGTTCTAGAACTTTTAAACTTTATGTTGTCGCTCATTATGATACCATAAAAATTGTAAATATAACTTTGTAACACTACAGATCAACAAATTTTTGTTCGATTTACATGTAATAAGTGTTTATTACTAATTACAGATATGTAGAAAACAATGAGAGTAAATAAAAGTAGTGAATTTGCCTGTTTTTGGTGCGCGACACTCACTATATTTTTTCAGTTTTAACGCTGAAACTTTTTGCACCTTTTTTTTTATGGTCTGTGGTTTTTTGTGGAAGTATTTGGGGATGTAAACAAATGAAAAATCCTTAACTTAATGATGTGCCTCACTGAGGAATAAAATTATATACCTTCAAACTTGCGCGATAACTTTTTTTTATAGTTGACAACTTAGCAATCAACCTTAGATAATTTTTTTCACATTGGTTTTTAAGAAAGCACACAACAGGGGTACATTACCTATATGATAAGAAGTAATTTGAGCCTTTGCCCGAATGTGTGCCACCTATACATCAAAAATGCGACCACGTCAAACTTTAAATTTCCAAGCGAAACTCACTTTGAAAAATCAAATTATTTAATGGCACATCTACAATTTAGCTTCTAAGTACTTTGGAATCATTGTGATCTTTTCTCCTATGTTATTAAAGTATTTATAACTTTTGTGTTTTTTTAATACAACAAAAAACACAATTTTTGACAATAATAAAATGATTATTCTTTACAAATCGTTTTAATTTTTTGGTATCCTTAATGTTAAATCATGTATTTGGATTTCAAATTTTAATGAAAACTGACTTTGGATTTGTAATCAGTGGCCTCAAAAACCCTAACATATCAAATTTTATAAAAATCAAAGAAATTTTGTAAAAATAGTCCGCCATATTTAATCCATTATTTTAAATTTGAATAACTATTAACTAGACGTTTAATTTTATATACTAGCTTCTAAAAATTAGGTCATAAGCAAAAGAACTGAATTTTTTATGTATATTAAACGTTACAAAACTAAAAACTAATTTTACGAGTAACGTAACATATGTTACATTAAAAAAAAATACATTGTGTATAAACGAGTCACGCAAGGTTTTTCCTGTCATTTGATCAATTCTAAAGCCAATAAAATTAATTTCATGAATGTGCCTAAAAAAAAATGCAATTTTCTTCAACCTCAAAGTTTAAAAGTTCTAGAACAATGCCCATATATATATATATATATATACAATTAGGCGTATTGTCGGCTGGTCGGAAAAAAACTCAAGTTTTCGCCAAATTTTATAATCGTCTTGCACATCAAGAGAATACCATCTTCGCGAAATCAGTATTTCAAATTGAATCATAAATATGATTAATTAATTGTTAAAGAAGTGTTATTATGTGTTGTAAATCATATAGCCATTAAATAATTCTGTTATACACTGTGACAAGGTGTCACCGATCTACCCCTTGGCCGATCCTTCACAATGGGTGCCGCGGTTCCCTCGCGTGTCGAAAGTGTCCCGGAGCTCAGGATCACCTTCCTCAATCCTTTTTTTTCAGTTTTAGTAAGCCGGATACTCGTCCGTCAGTCGCCGGTAAAGCGACTGAACGGCATTACCGTCTCTTGCTCGGTTGCGCGTTCCGCCGGGAGCGTCACCACCTCCCGAGCACTCGAAACGCCCGAGCCCCTCTTTCCCCTGGCTGTCCCTCTCGGCAGCGCAGGAGGTATCACCCGATGGTAGGAGCCATCGTGGCCGTCGAGAAGGGACACCGCCCCTCTCTGACGCGCCTGCATCGTTCCCCCCTTTTTCGTTGCTGCGCGCCTGCATCACTCAGGCCCAGCATGCTAACTAAAAAAAAGAAACCGTCTCACATTCCCCTTCTTTTCTCTCGTGGATGGCGACCTTACGCGCCTCCACTCATTCGGCAGTAGCCGTCCAGCTCTTGCCACCGCAAAGCTGCATTCTAGCAGCGTGGCTATTTTTGATTACGTCACAGAACGTCTCTCTCTCTCTCTCTCTCTCTATCGCAGCATGTAAGCCGCCCGAGACGAGGACGGAAGCGACTTCCCCGACACCGCGATTAGGTGGGGAAGACCCCGTACGGACCCCGCTCTCTAATCCCCCCGTATCACCCCCGGTGATTCTCCGCTCCTGGTGACTGGAGATGCGCGTACGGTTCCCGCGCGCATCTACCAGCGCTATCGGCTCAGTGATGGGATATCGAGGATTTTTCGCGCACCGATGTGCGCAGGTTGGGCGCGATTGGCGGCTGGAGCCTCCCTCCCACTTCTCACTTCGTTTTCGGACGCGATCGAGGACGGACCCCAAATCGGTGTGTGCGAGATTTTCAAAGAGCCCCGTGTGTGAGAGCCGCGTGCCATCCCGATTTACCGGCGTTACACGCGAACACTGTTTTTTTTTTTTTTTTTTTCTTATAAAAAATTAATCTTACATAGGTTTCCGTGAGATTCTCTTGCGTGTCACACTGGAGCCGCCTGCAGGTGTAGAACTGGGTCGGGTAGAGGATGTGCCCGCTGAAGTCGAAGGTTGAGATGGGCAAGGAGTGGATGGCGGAGGAACAGCGTATGACACTGGAGTTGTTGCTCCCTTGATGGTCCTCGCTATGGTCTCCATCTCCGTGATTCCTGTTAGAGCTGCGGACCTCAGCGATTGAATGCTGCCTGTGATCATACCCCTCCCCTCAGCTGCGTGTCTGTTAATGTCCCGTGACAGAAGAGTGAAGTCGTCATTCAACTGCTTGTGGACCTGGAGAATGGCATCAGCTGCTGGACCCAAAGCTTCTGTCATTTTCCCCAATTCTTTAGTTGTTCTGCTGTCAGGGTATGGCAGCACTAATTTACTTGAAGAAACGGTCTTGCCCGGTCCCTTGGTTTCCAGACGGTGGAAGAACTTTGCCATCGCCAAGTGCTTTGCTGCTTCTTGATATTGGCAGATTAGAAGAGAGTTCGGGACATAGCGCGGGGCGCAGAACAAATAATGCTGAGCCATTAGGTCTTCAGGCGGGTTGACCAAGTGCATCCATGTATCCACTGCCCAATTATCCAACTCATCTTGCACCTTCTTAGATGGTGTCTTGCAGGGATTCCTGACATAATCCATGGCCTCAGAGGACACTGAATAAAATCCCTCTGGTATCTCCTCAGGGGCATTGGCTGAGTCGCTGTCTTCGTCATCGCTGCTGTTGTCACTAGATGTAAGCGATTCTATGTCTTCCTCCTCTTTGGCTCGTTTCTTTGGTCTAACAGACGGCCTGCATTGTCTTATTGGGGTGTCTGTGGTTCCTGGGTTGATGAAAGGATCTATCCTTCGCACCCACAAGGAGCCACTCTGTCGCGTGCACTCAAATCTTTGGTTCGTGGTGTCTTTGGCATTATGGAGTAGTTTGTTTTCTTTATATCTTGGCTTTATTTATATCTACTAACTATTTCTGTTGATAAACCGAATGAAGATTGATGGTACTCCAAACATCTACAAGTAATCTCAAAAATGAGGCTAGAATATAATTGTACGATCAAACGAACTTACCTTAAGTGAAGTTCGATCGTGATTATATGGTAGCCTCGTTGAGAGATAGTAGCCCTCCCAAAATCCCTCCCTGTTCAATCTTCATTTAATTTTTCTCCCTAAACTAATGACAGAAGAGGTTAGGGGTTAAGTTGGCTACAGAATTCAAGTTCTTTTTTTGAAAAGAACTCTAAAAACGTGACGCAAAGTAGCTGCGAAACACACTACAGGTAATCTCTTAACCTCAACGAGGCTATCGTATAATCACGATCGAACTTCACTTAACTTAAGTTCGTTTTATCGTACAATATTAACGCATAAGTATTCTTAAAGATCATGACTCTCTTTCAGAACTCTTCTTCAGAAGTATGTAGAATATCTGAATCATTTTAAGGCGTCTTAAAGAGTTCTTAAAGATTATTATGATGTTGATTGGTACTCTTCTCACGTTTGTACCTTAACCCTTTAAAGTCGTGAACGATAAATTTTGAATACAATTTTCAACACCGTATTTCTTTATGATTACGTAAGCAAAAAAAAAACATTGGTAGAACCATTTCTTGTGGTATGGAGCTCGCTCTTTCAGCTTCCAAAATCAAAATTAGAAAAAAATAGAAATTTGGAAAGATGCGGCCATTTTTTTGTAAAAAATTTTTTAAAGTTTTTTTGTAAAAATACTTTTTTTCAATCGGAATGTGTATTGTTAAATGGCTAAAAGCTTAAACTATCCCGCCCACAAGGTTTAAACTTGGAATTCCCGAAACATACTTTTTAAAATTTAAAGATGGCGGATTAAGAATGGAGGTTAGAAGAATTTGTTTCTTTTACAAAATCAAAACGTAGCTAGTAGCTAAGTAGCTAGTGGTTTTTGAGGTTGCTGATTAGGAATCTGAAGTCAGATTTTGCAATTCGAAATGGCCGATATATAATTGCAATATAAACAAAACCGAAGGGTAGGGAGGTTGATTAATTAATTAAATAGACGTGGAGACGTTTCGACCTTATGCGTATATCATCTTCAGACAATGTACTGCAGAAGTACAATGCATTTTTGGTCATAGTAGTCGTAAAGTACATCTTTACGCCTCTTTTTTCGGGACCAGTCGTAAAGCGACCCTTAGGGCGTAAAGTTACAATCGTCAAGTCGACGATCGCCGACGGTTACAACTTGCCTTGCCCTATGTCTCACTTAACGTCCAATAGACGTAAAAGTTGGTTATATTCCAGTAAATCGATGCGCAAAGATAGGTATGTCTTTCCGCCTACATATAACGCCCCTCGGGCATGTCAATCGCCACTTTACGCCCACCGTACGAAAAGAATTATTTTGTATTCTTTTTGAACTAAAGAAGCTTTTTTTGACTCCAAGGCCCAACATGAAATTTCGCATCCCATATGGAGATCGCAAAATATTAAATGCAAGACATAGGCCGCGAAATATAAAAATTTGAAAAACCATCTTTTTACGATTATCAATGTAAAATCAATGTTGGGGTATATTTTAAAATATTTCCCCAATAGTAAAATTATTTTTGGCAGCCTTATATTCTTTGTTATTATTTATTTGCACCGCGTACATTAAAACCAGTGCCGTATATTTTGTTTACAAGCTTTGTTTACATCTTTATATGACCGTAAATACCGAGAAATTATGAAAATTTTCCAAACTATCGATCAATGTTATTAATTTAATACTTTTCTCCTTTCCTTTTTTTCCTTTCAATGCACGTATTAAATCATTTGTTTTCACATACTTAGACCCTACTAATCATAAGTTTCAAATTTGTATAGGTAAAAGAGAATCAAACTATATTCAAAGTAAAAAAGAATTGTTAATGCTTTGAATCTGAAGGTAGACATACTTATAATCTAGGGGTCTTCTTAATTAGCATTTTTTTTCGAGGGCACAAATCAGTTAAAAATATGATTTTTAAAATTAAATACTTTTCATAAAATTATATGTATTATTTTTTTCGTGATTAATGCGCCAAGACGTTTTTGTAAATAATTACGACGTTTTCCTTTTATAGGCTTAGAACTGTCAATATTTCCTTATTACTATCGCTGGGAAACATAGGCGTGTTTAAATTTTCTGTAATTTTTTTAATTAGGATTTGATTCAAAATATATTTCTTCACTATTCATCAGCTGGTGTTATTTATTCAATAACTCTACTCTCAGGATTAACAGTCTTTACGAGGTGTGGTCAGTCACTTCTTCATCGACCTCCAGAATTGTTTCCAAACGCGGTCTATATTTACCAGGACTGACCGTATACATTCAATCATTACCTCATCATCATCTCCATCTTCCACTACGTCAATAACGAGAGTCAAAGTTGATGATCAATGATTTGAGATTATTTTCCATGGTTCCATTCTCGCTTGAACCAAAGTCTGACTTCTGGTCTGGGTTCTGAAGAAATATTCCAACTCTTCTGAAAGTACGAATTTTTCGGAGAACTTGTTGCCAATTTTCGAAAGGGATAAATTTTTACCCAACTTCAACACGTTGCCGCACAGATACTGACTAGGCCCATTAAGAAATTGACCATGGTTTAGACCCATGTGCAACTTTCGTTAATATCATTGAAGTTCTTTTAGCGGCTAAGTGTCATCATATCAACCTTATTCATCAAAAACCGGAGGAGGACGGGTCAAATTAGTTTTCCCCGTTCATCTATCCGAATACCCGAGTTTTTCGTACGATATACGTCATAATCGATGTTAAATTTGAAAAAAATAAGTTCCCTGTATCATACGTTTTACACATTAATCAGGGGACTTCTATTTATTTACAATTTTTTAACTCGATTTTTTCATTGTAAATCGATCCACACCCAAAATTTACTGCCATGGAGACAATATATTGAACCTTTTTTCTGAATTTGTTTAGAATTTTAAAAAGTGTCCTTCCTTTGAAAAATGTAAATTAAAAACTTTAAAACGATTTTTTAACCTCATCCTATAACAATACGTGAAAGTGAATATTTTCACAAGAAAAGCCATAAAAAAACGGCAAAAAACATGTGTTACATTAATTTTTTGACCTGATACTTTTGCGCTTAAATAAACCAAACGTTGCGAGAACATAAAATTACATATTTCTAAATATCTTCACAACTTTCACTACAGTCAATTTTAAAATGTTTTATATAGCTAACAATACATCTTTTGCATGTATTAACGGTATACAAATGATAAAACTAAAATTAAAAATGGTGTGAAAAAAAGTTGCCGATTTGACGTGTATAAAACTCTGCCCTTCATATCCGTTGAAAAAGTTTTTTTGTACTAATTTTAGGAATCTTTGTGCGGCCCCAAATTAGAAAAATGATGCAGTATACGGAATTTCCAAACAAACTGGATGCTATAGAAAGACGAACTTGGACTAGTTTTATTTCATTGTGCGATAATTTTTTAGGTAATAACGAAAGTCCCTACTACGTGAACGTAGTAGATGAATTTTTTATTGTCTACGATGCTATGAATTGCAACATGTCGATCAAGATTCATTTTCTGTATTCGCATTTAAATTTCTTTCCTATAAATCTTGGCCAACTCGGTGACGAACAGGGTTAAAGATTCCAACAGGATTTAGAAGTTTTGGAACCCCGTTTTCAAGGTACAAGCTCCATCAATATGCGTGCATATTACGGTTGGTGTCTTAAACACGAAATAAATTATGCTTTTTATAAACGCAAAAGATCAAGTAAACATTTTTAAGTTTTGAAATTTTTTAATTAATTATTTCTCAACATCACTATCTCATGCATGATATTGTAGGCAACGATTCAAAGTTTCACTACATTCAAATTTTGCTTGAAATTACAAAAATCGTAAAATCCAATAATCACAGTAAATTTTAACCAATTCAAGTAAACAAATAGGCCATTTTAATCGGAATTACATATACTTTCAAGATATAGTAACAAAAATAATATTCGCGATCAAATAGTATTGAAAAATTGTTGTGAAAGACCGTTTTTCAACGTTGTATAAACGTTTTACAACTATGAATTCAACTGCTAAACCAATAATTAACAGTCTCTAATAGGAGTTGTAAAGTTTATACGACTTTTATAAGACCTTAACCCTAACTTCTAAAAGAGCTTTGTCATTTAGGACGTTTCTCTGACTGCGGCAAAAATGCAAATCTTTTTCATGGCATAACTTAGTCTAATAATAAGTCTAAATGTGCATCCAATTTGAACACTCAACCATTTCTAGGCAGTCTAAGACATACCGAAAATTCCGTTGCCCTTTTCCAAAAATATGATGTCAAAAAAAAGATAGGAGTTCTTAAAATATGTTGTTTCTACGATTTTGTAAAAATCTTTGTCATAAGCTATGACATCGTATTAGGTCAATTTCTGCATTAAAAATTAATTAAATCGATTGAAACTCGATACCCGGAGATTTTCGAAGTCGCTGATTACAAATCTGATGATATATTTTGAAAATTCTAAATAACGGACCCAATATGGCGGTCAAATTTTTCAAAAAATGATGTTAACCTTCCCCCATTAGCTTCCATACAATATCTACTTACACACTTTACTACGAAGATTGGAGAAAGGTCTTCAAAATTTTTATATTTTTTATGTATTTTTTTTATTTTTGTTTTACATTTTTGTTGTTTAATATTTTTGGTTTTTAAAATAAAGACTGTAAAATATTGAACTCTAGAAATCAGTGTTTTTTCCCACATCTAACACGGTAATTCGGGAATAGAGAGATAATACCAAAAAAATGAAATTTACACGGGATAATATAGATAGAAATCCGAAAATAATAAACTCTGTGAAATATCTATAAAAACTAAGAATATAGATTTGTAGCTGAAGAATCGGTATAAATATTCTATAAATAATCACGAGAGAGTTCCTATTACTCTAGCAACCTGCCATGAGCAGCATTGTCGTCAGGCATCAAAGCGAGCTGTCCTGCGTCCTTCCAGAAACGCATGAATAACAAATTGCCTTAATTTTGAACATGCAAAAACTGACATAAGATTTGCAATAAGCTTGCATTTTGATTAAGGCGTCCGCCATATTGAATCGTAGATTTTAAATTTTCGAAATTTGACTTCAAATTCGTATTCGACGTCGCGAAAACCCCCGAGAAACATGTTTCAAGGACAATAGTTGGAATTTAGAAAATTTATCCGCCATATTGAATCTGCCATTTTGAATTTTCGAAATCTGACTTTAGATTCGTAATCAACGACCCCGAAAACCTCGGAGTGACAAGTATCAAGCGAAATGAATGGAATTTAGAAAATGTATCCGCCATATTGAATCCGCCATTTTAAATGTTCGAAATCTGGCTTCAGATTCGTAATCAGCGTCCCCAAAAAACCCTATACACCAAATAACAGTGAAATATAACCAAATTTTTTCTGGCATTTCGAGCACTTTTTGTGAAATTCTCGCCGCATCAAAGGGTTTGAAAAAATATATCAAATGTTAAGTTTATTATTCAAAAGCTTTTTATAAGCACACAAATTTTACCAGACACATACATACAACATAATATGTGCCTGGTCTATGAAAAGGGACCTTACGTGTCAAAAAATCATTTTTCACTTTTTTGTCGATTCGGATAGAATTTGAGACGCTCTTTCACGTGGTGAAATCCGGAAAATCATAATTTGTTTAAAAGTTTACTAAAAGTTAAGAGAAAGAAGAGTACTAATATGAAAAATACTGTTATTTTTTTAAAATCAGGAATAACGAAAATACATCGATTTATAAGATAAAAAACAATATTATATGCAAGAAAAACATACGTTACGCCAAAAGAACATAATATTTTACGCCAAAATTTATGCTTTGCAAAACAAAGGATTTGTTTACATTGTTCGCTTGAAATTTTCCACTCAGAGACCGGGGATTACGGGTCTCAACCAAAACATAAAAAGGTCTCAAAAAAGACGACGACGATGAAAAATGTTAAAAATACGTAGTATTGCAAAACATACATTGTGTTTTTTTTTCTCGGAGAATGTTTGTTTTTGCGTAAAATAGTTTTTCTGGCATATAATAATCTTGTTTGTCTTATAAATTAATATATTTTCCTTATTCCAAATTTAAAATAAAAATAAGTTGTTTTTTCGTATTTGTACTCTTCTTTTTTCACGTTTAGTAAACTTTTAAACAAATTATGACTTTCCGGTTTTCTCCATGTGAAAAAGCGTCTCAAACTCTATCCAAATCGGCAAAAAAGTGGAAAATGATTTTTTGACGTATAAGCCCCCTTTTCATTAATTTTGAAAATCTGACACCGGATTCGTATTCAGCGACCCCAAAAACCCCCCAGTAACGAGTTTCGAAAGAATCCGATGATTTTTTTAAATGTGTCCGCCATATTGGATCCGCCATTTTGAATTTTGAAAATCTTACACCGGCTTCGTAATCAGCAACCCCAAAAACCCCAGAATAACGAGTTAACGAAAAAGTAACTAACTAGAAACTGACGACACGAGTTGTTTAACTTCAATTGCTGTTTTCTCGAAAACTTGTTTTCGCACGTAAGGTCCCTTTTCATAGACCAGGTCACATATACACACATATATACATCAATTTCCATCGCATTTACAAATATATCAACGCATGCACATTTAACATCACTTCGCAAATGCACCTAAACGCAATTAGACTCATAAATACATCTTGTCGCAAGTACATCGCAGATATGAAGTGAACTCACAATAGCATGTATATATGAGCTTCAAAAAGTTCTTGCAAGTTCGAAAAATTAGAATCGGATATTCGCCACCAAGCGGCAGTTGTACGAAACTTCATAAAATCGTTGTACAATGGTCTTATAAATGTTTTCACAATTTAAACATCCGTAATATTGCAACCAACCTTTGAGGAATCGTGTAAACGTTTATACAACTTGAACAGTGTATTACAATGCAATAAATGTATATCAAGTTTTTAAAACGTTTTATTGACTTGAAATATATATTACACATTATATGCCAAGGGCGCAATTATCGATCTTGGACGATTGTGAAGTTTGCCGTAACAAATAATATATTTTTTGATCCGATTGTCGTAGGACTCGATAATTCGCGGCCGAAGGTTTCCCCCTAGGCCGAGAAATCGAGTTTTACGGCCGGAGGGTCAAAAATAACATTTATGGAATTGTAACAATGTTTCTACATGAAAAAAGAGTTGTATAAGCGACTAAAAATTGTTAGTTTCAGTACAATTTTCAAAATGGTAGTTTTAAAAACGTTTTTAGCAGTTATAACAACTTTTTTTAAAGTTAGTGCTACTTACGGTTTTACACGTTATTATACACAAAAACTTTGCAGAATTTATGCAAACATTACTTTTCAAATTTATTTTCGCGAAAAATGACACTTTTGCCGGAAATGCCCATATATCTCAGTAAATTTAAAAAAAGACAATTTTTTCAAAAAAGTTACCTGCTTGTAATCGAAATACAAAGATAAATTAAAAATTTAATTGTTATATCTCAATATTGGCATCTTGATTTAAAATATAACAAAATTATTTTCTTCTTAAAAGTTCCGTTTAGAATCATTACTAAAACGAAAATATTTTTTTGTCCATTAAATAATTTGTTTATCGGATTCTTTTCGATTAATAGCATCAAAATCGATTAAATATCACAGATTAATTTGAATAATATTCAAAGATGTCTGCAGCATTGAGATATTATGCAAATTTTGAAATTAAGATTTGAAAAGCAGCATGTGTTTACTATAATTAATTTCAGTTTCGCGTAAGCTTTTCATCACATCTGGTAAGGTCAGTAACGATCATATATTAATGAGTAAATGTAAATAAACACTTTAGAAACGATCAATGAAATCGCGTGCACTTAAAAAAACCGCCAGTGTTCTAATCGTTTAAAATTTTTAAGTTAAAATAAACAGCCTGTAGAATATGTCGGAAAAACAGAACAGAAAATCAGGAAGCTTTTTAGAGTAAGTACTTATTCAATTTAAATTTAAACGAAGTTTGAAAATGAAAATAACATTTTATGATTACTAATTTCATTTTTACAAAATATTGTAATTATTTATCGAATACGCAATGTTAGAAAGTTCATTAACAGAGTATTTTAAATATTTCACATAAGCGACTATATATATCTTTAAAAAAATTTAGTACAGAAAGAAAAAGAAAAATGTAATATTTAACAAAACATACATTTTTCTATTGCACTAAAAAAACATTATGTTTTAACGTATCATTCATTAGTTACAATTTAATTGACAAAAGTAACTTGTATTTACAATTTTGAGTTCAAGAAATAACATGCGTAACAAATGAAAACATTGCAATACTGTAATTTTCGTATTTATTTACATTTATGTATACAAAATAAACTTGAAAATTTCATTCAATAAAACGTACTTTAAATTCTCTAATTTAATACACGATAAAACCGTAATGTAAATGCTTGCGAACTTCGTTTGGTAAATTTTACTCTGAATCATATTTTTCCAATAAAATGCACTTTAAACGTTCTATAATCGTTGAATTTCGACATTTAATGCAAGCCATTTAATTTTTCATTTTCATTGGCATTCTGCGAGATTCTAGAAAGAAGTAATGAAAAAAATGGTGGAAATATAATTTTTTTCTAAAAAACTCATCATAATCACTGTATATTTTTCTACCATAAAATAGCAATAAATTTGGCACATTCGTCTCAAGAATATTCAGTACAAAATCAGATGAAAATCCAAGCAATTCCGCAGAGAGTCCTGTTGAGCAGAGGCAAGGTGTCAAACCAAAATCAAAACTGTTTAAATTTAGGAAAGGTAATTTTTTGTTTCTTTTCAAAAAGTAAAAAATTCAAAATGTTGAAACAAATATAACAAATTTTTAAGAAAACTATCAGGATATATACTGAATTCGTGATTTTTAATTTCTACGATGAACAAAGGAATTCAAAATGGTGGATCCAACATGCAACTGACTTCCGATTCTGGAATCTGAAACCCTACAGACTGTCTACTAAAAATCTTCATACGATTGTATTGAATTTTATCATTAAGGCGATTTAAAATCATTTGTAAATGGAGTAATTCATTTCTGGGTTTTGGGTGCGAGCGAAAAACTGCCAAATCAAAAAGACGACATTTAAAAAGCCGACGCATAAAAAATGGAAACATCGTCAAGCCAACAGTAATTTTTGGAATTGTTGATTTTTTTTACTATTGGGTTTTCAATTGTAGTTTTTTTTTAACTGTCGGTAGTGGTTTTCTTGTGGACCAAATTTTTTTAACGTTATTTTACCCGCATCCTCCGATTTATTGCAAAGGGTAGTTAATTTAATTATTTTTTATCATTAACAATTTTATTTAAAAAACATTGTTGAATAAAAAATCTGTACGATTTTTTCTAATCCCCTCTCTAGTTTTTTTAATGGACGCCTCTGATCATAGAAACAGTTCTTTTTTACATTTCTATCACGCTTTAAAAAAATATGGAAATTCTACAGAAAAATCTTTTGATTTTACAGAATTACTTTGGACGGATTTTCCAAGCATGAATTTCTTCTTTTTCACGCGACAGTCCACATTTTGTTCCGAATTGGGACCATACAGTTTCTCTAAGAAAACTAGATTTAATTGATTATTGTATAGGCCTTTTCTCATTTTTATCGTAATTAAGATTAAATAAAAATATTAATAAGGCGATCCTTTTTTTTTTACAAATAAAATGTGTTTTTGCAGTAATAAGGTATTTTGGACACCCGTCTAGTAAACAGATGGATCTTACAGTCCCAGAGGCTTTTTCAATCAGTAAAAGTGCTTTAAAAATCTAAAAGAATTCAAGCACCTTCTTCAATCCCTCAAATTTTTTTAATGAAATTTTCTTAATTAAGTACTTAGATTTTTATGATTGTAAGTGACAGCCATTAAAAAAATGTATGTAAAAAATTACTTAATAATAATAAAAATAAATTTTAATTTACTGCAAAAACTAAAAAATGGCTAAACAAAATTTGAACATATTTTGTGAAACTATCTTGTGAAATATTCGAGTTAAAATATCCGAAATGTTTACCATACCTATGTATCGTTTCGGACGCTATATTGGATTCGATATATCAAAATTAACTGATATCAGTTCATAATTTTTTAGTTCGACTTCGAATTGCACGATTTTAAAAGGTTTCTTGCAAAAAGTATAGGTGGTTCGAGGGAATAATCATTGGAAAAAATGTAACGAAAAAAATTATATTTGTTTAATATGAATCTATATAATTCGCAAGTGTCTTTCTGCATTTTAATCCATGCCAATCGAAAGAGTATATCTAAAAATAGTCAAATATGGACTTTTAATCATTTTTTCTCTAGTGTGTGCTAATATATTAATAATATTGTTGACGAGAGACAACATATTATTCATGAAAACAAAATTAAAACGCGAAAAAACAATTTAAACAAATTGTTATTAAACAATAACATCTTTTATTACTGAATCAAAAATTTGTCTTTAAACATTTTTAAAAATGAATGGATTTTAACGAATAAAGGCTTATTTTTTCCAGAATAAGATTCTGTACAGCTTCGCCGAACGAATTCTTCGAAATATTTTGCTTAGACAGTACAATTATGTGGAGAATATTAAAAGTTATATTAAAGAGATATTTCGCGTTTCAGAAATTTGGAAAAAACTTTCGGTGAAGTTGTAGAAAATCCTTTTCCAAAAAAGAAGCCTTTATTCGTTAAACACCATTCATTTTTTTGTAATTTTAAAGGGGCGATAATCATAAAATTTGTATGCATTAACAAACGTTATTTAACAATTTATTTTTCAAGTTTCAATTCTTTCAAGAACAATGTTTGTCATCAATATCATTAATAATATCTAAATTCTTATAAGTGTAATAGTTGTCCTTCTCTCTCCAAGTTTAATATCGAAATTTGCATTTAGATATGAAGCATTTATCTTAAACTTTTGACTAATACAGGTTTTACATACTACTACAAGGTTTTCAATAAAAAAGTACGGCCTTACTATTTTGTTTTAAACAAAATGACAATGGAAAGAAGCACTTTAAGATAATAAAATAAATGGATTTTTCTTTGTGAAATTGCATGGACCCTAATTGGAACAACATTTTTATTTGGTCGCAAAGAAATGAAGAAATACATGCTTTGGAAAGTTTCATAATTTCGAGGATGAAATTTTGACCTTAATTTTCCCTATATCGCCGCCACCAGAGGGTAGGATTTCTTATATACTGTAAGGATCCTTCTTTTTCCTCTTTTTAAAGAAGTTACTCAAAATCTAAAATTCAATTTTACAAATTGAAAGTGGTTATATTCAAGATCCACCACATTGACGGCCAACCTTTCTTATATTTCACTGAAAGTTGTAGAAAATTCTCGTCATCAAATGTTACCTTAATTATTACTTAACTTTCCTAATCTTTTAAAAATGTTTTCAAAATAGTCATTATGAAACTAAGAAGATGCTCATATATTAAGTAGGAATTAAGATGTCTCAATTGACTGATTTGTTTCAGCCCGAACGAGTAAGAACACCTACAAAACGATCGACGTATTCGAGTGCGAGTAAGTTAAAAATTGTTTTCATAAATATTTTCATCATTAACCCTTTCAAGCATACATTGGAGTTTTCATGGTAGTTAATTTCGAAGCTATCTCAAATGTTACTACAATTCACTATTGTAGAATCAAGATGGCTGACCCTAAATATGAAAAGTTACTTATTATTATTAAATACTAACAAATTATAAATCTGATATTACCGTAAAGACCTCCGAATATGTAATTTAGCTACATGGATTTAATGTTAAATTATAAACATTTCATGGTTTGACCTTGTCTTAATTGTTGAAGGTCAATTTTACCCTCGAATGACCACATGACAGAACATTCCAAATCCGGAATAAAAAATTGGTATCCATTTAATTTATTTGAAAATCTGGGCTTGACCTCTAAATAACCTTCACATTTAACTCCAAGTTCAAGGTCACCATTAATATGAAAAACCTTATTTGAAACGTTATACGTTTCAGTTAAAACATTCCGAACGTAATAAAACAAGCTGCAAATTATAATTATTGTTTGATAATAGATTAATTGTAATGTTTCAGCGATTCAAACGTGTCTCTAAATGATACTCGATCTACAATGGTGTCTTATATGTCGGATAATTCTGATGTAGAGAAAACAGATGGTTGGTATTATTTGTTTCTTTGTATTTAGTCCAGTCTAAGTATTTACCGTAAAATACGGCATCGAAATTTTTTACTGCATTATTAGTGCCTAATACCTTGGTAAGTGCATGTTAGGACCTAACGTCATCGAAATAATCGAGAGTTTAGTACGAACATTTCGAATAAAAGATTTTTTAGGAAACGAACATGTCAAGAATCCAAATTATAAAAATAATCACGAATTATGAAAAATAGAGACTAATTTAATTAAAATAATTTTTATTTGTTTTTGACCATATCTGGTTTAAAGTCATTTTTATTCATACTCGTAGGCAGTTCAATACAACGTACTGAAACGGATTTGATAGGAATTTACTAACAAATTCTAATTTACTTCCCAATAATCGAAAACAAGTTCAAAGGCTTTTAGAATGCACACAAATCCTTGTATTGATTATGATTAAATGCTTTTGTATTTTCTGTTTTTTACATTTTATTTTTTGATTAACACATATTGAAACCTACATCAGTATCTAGCAATCAAAGGGTTATAAGTGGATACAGAAGGATTAGATTCAATTCAATTCCTAATTTGTCCAAACTGAATTCATTTGAATAAAATAGTTTTCTAAATTACTAAATTCCGGCGAATCCAGACAATAGAATTCTTATTGATCCAGAAGAAGCTTATAATATTGTAATGCTAAATTCCTCTCAATCCAAAAATTGGAATTAAAAAAAGTCTCCGGATTCCGGATATGTAAAATTTCACATTTATGGAGTAGAAAAAATACTATCGTATCTCAGATTTTCAAGTCAACATTATTCTTAATATTTTTTTGATTATATAAATGGTTTTTGAGAAAAAAATTATGAGATGATAAGGCTTCCTGAAATTATTCTGTATTGTTTGTATCAACCCGCTATTTGCTACTTACAATCCAAATAAATATCGGTATATTCATATACAGAAATTCATTACAAATATTATAGTTTATGTTGTACAAAATAGGTCATACAAAATTCGTAATAACTTATTTGTACGCTTTTACTACAAAGAAAACTTGGAAGAACCGAAATAATAGCATTTTCTTCAATTTCAAAAATGTGCAACGAAATAAATAAAAATATGTGAATGTATAATTTTGAAGTAAAACAATCGGGAACACGTTTCTGACAGATTAGAAGGTGATCTGAAATCGGTATCACAGTTGAAACTGCATTTTAAAAAAAAATTGTACCTAAAAAATCACGTTTTTTCAGTATTTTTATACAAAAAATGTGTTAAACGCCATTTTTCGAAAATTTCAGTAGCGCCAATCGGAAGAACGACATCAAAACTGTTGGATATAGATGTTTCCTTTTTTTTAAATTTTGATTTTATACATAAAACGATGCTGATATCCATGTGCAAATTGAGCACATTTAGAACTTAAAGGGTTAATGGAATTCATTTTAATACATTTTCACGGATTCAAATAACGAATAGGAATGGAATAAAGTTTTGAATTCACTTTAATCCAATTCCGATTATTGAGACGGTTTCTTGACAATGTATTGGATTTAACCATACTCGAAATTGAATAATTATACATATAAACTTACCAAAAATTGTTTTTGAGAAATTCCTATTCGATTTAATACGATCTTATACGGTAGTCCTCCCCTTATTTTAACTATTCGGGACAAGGACGGTGGCGACCCCTTCCCTTATTTTAACATCTCCCCTCTTTCTTACGACCAGCAGTGAGAGCGAGAGAGCACGATAAAAAGTTAAAATAGGGGAAGGAAAAAAGTTAAAATAAGAGACGCGGTTATAATAAGGGGAGTTAAAATAACGGGAGGACTACTGTACGTCCTCGTTCGATAATGAAAATACATAATTCGATCTTATATGACAGTTTACCCAACAAACAAAAAAAAAACTAAGATCGAATTCAGAAATTATGTTTCCAATATGGTTTCTTGATATTTTAAATTGAGAAACGTTAAAACCCAATTCGAAGTTTATCGATTTAATTCATTCACGTGGATTTGCGAATAATTGAATTCAGAAAAAATCGTTTAAATGCGTTGGGTTTTATTATATACATTTGTGTATCTATTACAAGGAAAGCAATATATATTTATTACTTAGCACCGGTGTAATTGGTTGCATTTTAGTTATCTTTTCATGTAAAAATTGCTATTGAATGTTTTTTAGATTATGTTTATGTTCTATTCAAAGAAAACGGTCAGGAAACTAAAATAAAACTTATTCAATTCGTTTCAATTCTTTTTCTTTTGTTGAGTTAACACATAATTACTTTCAGTTATGTAGATTAAATTAAAAAACTAAACATATTGTGTTTCAAAGACGTATTGTTAACGATTTGAATTACAATAACCTAAAAATTTGGGGAAATTGTTGTTTCTAGGTTATGTGCTATTATCCCAATAAATGAAAAAGAATTGAAACGAATTAAATACGTTTTATTTCGGTTTCTTGACCATTTTCATTGAAATACTTTCTTTCTAATCCGATATAATACGTGAATAGAACATAAACATAACCTAAAAGACATTGATTAGCAGTTTTACATGAAAACACGAATTAAAATGTAATCAATTTCCCTGGAACTAAGTAATAATAATATATTGTGAAGGCAAGCAATGCCTTTCACGGACGTAACATTTATTTTTATTTTTTCTTTATAATAAAAAATATATCAATAAAACCGACGCATTTAAACGAATTTTCCCGAATTCAAATATTCGGAAATCCACGTGAATATCCCAATAAACGAAAAAGTATACGGAATCGATATTTTGTATTCTGTTTCTTTCTAATGGCGTATTGATTATTCGAAATTCTTATTCGAATTTATACTATTTTATACGACCTTTAATACCAGAATTGAATACATTCGGTCTTATACGATACCGTATTTAACGCATTACAAAAATTGATTTATTGCGGGCTTAGAGTAGCTTTAAATTCTGTTAATTTAATCGAAGAATTAATTATATCGTTTTCCGTATTTCATAATTTTCGAAGATATGTTCTGTTTTCTAGTTTTGAGTTTAAATCATTCGACAATCCAAAGTAATCGTTTCTTTGAGGTTATGTGCGTTTATGTATCGTTTATACACTCGCATTCGTAACTGAAAGAGTGGGAAAGAAACAGACTTATTTCGTATTAAATCGTACACAGATTTTTCGTATACTTTTTCGTTTGTTGGGATATTAAATCGATGAACTTCGAATTAGGTTGTGACGTTTTTCAGTTCGAAACATCAAGAAACCGGGTTGGAAACGTAATTTCTGAATTCGATCATATTCTTTTTCATTTGTTGGACTTGGGATATGTATTTATTACTTAGTCCTGGTAAAATGGACTTCATTTGAGTTGCCTTTTCATGTAAAAACTGCTAGTGAATGTTTTTTAGGTTATGTTTATGTTCTATTCAATGAAAATGGTCAAGAAACCGAGATAAATCATTCAATTCGTTTTAATTCTTTATCTTTTGTTGAATTAACAAATAATTACTTCAAGTCATGCAGATTGAATTAAGAATATTGTTTGTTAACGTTTTGAATTACAATAACCTAAAAATTTGAAGAAATCGTTTTTTTAGTTCATGTGCTGTTCTCGCATCGCACGTATAAAAACGTATAAGATCGCATTCATTTCGTAATTCATATTCGAAAAAACTGAAAAGAAACAGTCTTATTTCGTACTAAATTGTATATAGATTTTTGGTATACATTATGGTTTGGTTAAGTTATCTATGAACGGCAATATTTGCACGCATTTTTTTTATCAATTTTAATGAAATTTAAGTTTAGTTCATATTTTCAAATGCAAAAAAAGCACAAGTCGATATTTTTGTAGGTTATGTTTTTGTCATTGAAGAGATAGGATTAGATTGGATTAAATATTATGGTGAATTTATTTTAATTCTTTATTAAAATTGGAAAGACATTTATTAGAAAAAAAAACAAATTATTTTTAATGTACTGTTAAATATTTATTAATAAAATATTAAATATAAAATATTCGGTTCATTTATCAACTTCTTTACAGAAGCTAACATGAATGAAACTTATTATATAAAATAGTAATAAAACAAAATGATTTTAATAATAAAATAAATAAAATAAAACAAAATTATATCTGTTATATGAAAAAGAAAAATATAAAATAATAAAATTACATATTTTTTTACTCGTCAGTTTATCTTCTTCAATATTCTTCAAACAAAAGAAAACGTTAATAATTACAAAAAACCACAAGAATTAAATAAGTTATTAAAGGGATAACCCACAATACTTAATGTATATAAATTACAGTATAAAAATGACTTCACTATGTTCGTATTGAAAACTAAATTTGTACTGACTCAGTCAGTTGAACTCATAATCAACTCGTATTAAACAATGCCACTGCAGAGAATCATACATTATATACACATACATTAATTCTTGTTAACTATATTCTGTGTTCCAGTTTGAATTTTTTACTCGTAACATACAAATAGACATAAATTATGCTGATAGAAACAGGCCTCCTTCCTTAGGAACATTGTCGTCCTCGATAATGAACAGTATTGAATAATACAATATGCATCTTTTACCTATATTTTTTTATTTTAAATATTTTCAAGAGCAGATTATATCTAAATAAAACTGTGAAAGCTATTTCATTCACAATTATTAGAATGTAATTTATAAGTTAGGGAAAATTCCCACAATATCAAAGATATTTTTATTTTAAGATTGTCATCCTTTTCGTTGATACATTATGTTTAATAATTTTCCACCTAAATACACCCTTAAAAATTTAAACTCTCCAATATATTACTATTTCTTAACAAATGACGAATTTCGTCTTCAGCTACTTCATAGCTTTCGGAGCAATTTACTTTCGTTAATTGTGGCATATCGGCTAAAAAATGGACATCAACGACAGTTAATTTTATATGCTTTTTTTTACTTTCATATAAAATTTCACAACTTCTGTTTCATATTTAAATTACTCCTAGTTTCATCATTCACATTTATGTTAATAATATATGGGCGTATCTTCAGAACTTTTAAACTTAGGTTGTCGTACATTATGATACGTTAAAGATTGTCAAAAAAATTTTGAAACATAATTTAATAAACCTTTGTGCACTTTAAATGTATCATGTGTTTAATAATGACTAAAATAATGTGAGAACCGATGAGGGTAAGTGAAAATAGTAAATTCTACATTTTCTTGTGGGTGACAAGGTTTGTTTTTTTCAGTTTAAACATCATAACTCTTTTAGCGAAGAATTCCATGTCTTGTAGTTTATAGCATAAGTAATTGGTGATATAAATAAATAAACAAGCCTTGAAACAAGGATGCATCACAAGTTATTGAATTCTAACTTGGGGGACAACTTTTTTTTAAAATGTTACAAATTAGCACTCAACCTGGAATAACTTTTTTTAACAAAATTTCTACACAATCATACAACGAAGTTACATTATCCATACAATAAGAAGAAATTTTAACTCTTGTGTGCCACCTATACATTAGGAGTACGGTGACTTCAAAAGTTAAGTTTCCAAGCGTAACTCATTACAAAAAACCATATATTTAAATAGCATATATTAAAATGTGGCTTCCCAACGGGCACGAAGAATCCAAATGTTTCTAAAACGTTTTTAGAATGTTCCAGAAACGTTCCTAAAACGTTTTATGTCTGCAACTTTTACGGAACGTTTTATAAACGTTTCATCCATGTTGCAGACATAAAACGTTTTAGGAACGTTTCTGGAACATTCTAAAAACGTTTTAGAAACATTTGGGTTCTTCGTGCCCGCTGGGTTAGAAATACATTTAACTCGGCGTAATCTCTTCTTATACATTATTAAAATATACAGAGAAATCGTTAACTTCTACACTATCCATAAAATGTGTATACGTACCCAGTAAATAGAAATGGATTCATTTTGATGAAATTGAAACCGCGGTTTTCATTATTCTAATCCCCGCAAATCCAAAAATAATATTATAATATAGTATTTTTGGATTCCCAGGGATTGATATGAAGCTCGAATTCAACAGCAGGAATTCACATGCATTGAAAATCCATTTATTTTTGGTAATATTATTTTTGGATTTGCAGGAATTGAAAAAATTAAAATCGAATTCCTCAGCAGGGATTCACATGTATTGAAAATCCTCTCGTTTTTGGAATTGGAATTGGGATTGGGATTGAAAAACTTAAGACCGCGGATTCAGTTTTATGAAAATGAATCCACTTGAATCCATCTTCAATCCATTTTCGTTTGCTAGGTAATGAAATATATACGAGCTTTTATTCGTGACACATAAGCTTCTTGAAAAAAGTACAGTAATACATTAATGGATTTACTTGAAACTTGGAACATAGAGGTTTTGGAATCGTTAATCAGTAATCTGGTGCAAGTTTTCAAAAATTCAAAATGGCGTAACTAATATGGCGGAAGACATTTTTAAAAATTGATGGGATTGTATTGAAATTTATTATTTAGGGAATTTTGAGGTCGCTGATTATGAATCTGGTGTTATCGGTTATAAATTCAAAATGGCGTATCCAATATAGTGGATTTCGAATTTGAAGACAATTTTATAAATTTGAAATGATGAATCCAATATGACGAACGAAATATTTTAAAGATCTGTAGATTTTAATATAGGTTTGTATGTAAGAGTTTTTGGGATCTTTAACTACTAATTTTACAATAAGTATACTTACATAAAGTAACTATTAAAATTAGGATATTACGTGATATTGTGAGATATTATGCCTACAAAATTTTTAAAAATTAAAGAACTGTTATAAAATATGTTACCAAGGATTCGTATGGATAATGGGACATAAAAGGTTCTAAGTTATATTATTAAAAATGTTTAAAGAGTGACAAAATTACCCAGTTAACTTCTTTTGTTTCTATGGGAGTCCATGATAATTATATTGCTCCTAGTGTGTCAAAATGAGTCAAAATATTTTGAGAGTTTAACGTGAATTTAGTCATGTTTTAAGTAAACAATTAATTATGAATAAGGAAAATGAATTACAATGATTGAACATCAGCTTCGTTATCAACGACCCCAAAAAACCCCAAATATAAATTTTTTATGAAAATTCAATAATTTTTTTTTAAAGTAATCTGCCACATTGGATACGCCATTTTTAATTTTGAAATTTTAACATCAGATTCGTTCTCAACGACCTCAGAAGACACAAGACATGAATTTTTATGAAATGTCAATAATGTTTTAAAAATTAGTCTGCCATATTGGATCCGCCATCTTGAATTTTGAAATTTTAACATCTGATGCATTCCCAACGACCCCAGAAACGCCCAGATATCAATTTTTATGAAATTTCAATAATGTTTTAAAAATTAGTCTGCCATATTGGATCCGCCATCTTGAATGTTGAAATTTTAACATCAGATTCATTCCCAACGACCCCAGAAACGCCCAGATATCAATTTTTATGAAATTTCAATAATATTTTAAAAATTAATCTGCCATATTGGATCCACCATTTTTAATTTTGAAATTTTAACATCAGAGTCATTCCCAACGATCCCAGAAACTCCCAGAAACCCCCAAATATGAATTTATATGAAATTTCAATAATGTTTTAAAAATTAGTCTGCCATATTGGATCAGCCATTTTTAATTTTGAAATGTTAACATCAGATTCGTTTCCTACAACCCCAGAAACCCCCAGTTATTAATTTTTATAAAAGTTCAATGTTTTAAAAATTAGTGGGCCATATTCAATCCACCATTTTGAATTTTGAAATTTTAACATGAAATTCGTTATCAGCGAACCCTGAAACCGTAATATACCAACTTACACTAATATCTAGCCATAGAAAAAGTGTACTTATGCAACTTTTATTGCGTAGGTGGGTTAACCCTTTAAGGACCGAATGTACATAAATTTAAACTGCAGTTTGACAGTACCTTTTAGCATTAAAACGTAATGGAAAAAAATGTTGGAATATATATTTTTTATTGCCCAAAGCACGCTCTTTCGAATGGTGTATCGAAAAAAACCGCAAATTTAAAAATAAACAAACTACAAGCATTTATTTAACAAAAACCATCATTTTTTTAGGTTATTTTTTGCACATTTCGTTATTTTTTATCATTTCTCGCATTAGAATATCTCAGATGGGTATAAATATCGTGACAAATATGTTTGGGCTATAAGATAGGCCTAATGAAAAAAGTTAATTTTCAAAATGGCGGCTTAAAAATGACTACTAACGTCGATTTTTTTTTTTAAATCATAATGGCGTATGCTCAATCGACTGACGCGAATGAAATGACTTGAAACTTGGTACCCGGGGGTTTCTGGGGTCGCGGAGTCCAAATTTAAAGTTATTTTTCAATAATTCAAAATGGCGGATCCAATATGGCAGACGAATTTGCTAAAATCGGTCGAAACCACTTCGAATTTGGTACTCGGGGGTTTTTGGGGTCCATGAGTCCAAATTTGAAGTTAGTTTTCGGAAATTCAACATGGCGGACGAATTTCCTAAAATCAATCGAAATCACTTCGAACTTGCTACTCGGATCCGCCATTTTGAATTTCCGAAAACATATTAATTTCATTAGTCCTATCTTATAGCCCAAACATGTTTGTCACGATATTTATACCCATCTCAGATATTCTAATGCGGGAAATGATAAAAAAATAACGAAATGTGAAAAAAAAAACTAAAAAAATCATGTTTTTTGTTAAATAAATGCTCGTAGTTTGTTTATTTCTCAATTTGTGGCTTTTTTCGATATCCCATTCAAAAGAGCGGGCTTTGGGCAATAAAAAACATATATTCCGAAATTTTTTCCATTAATGTTTAATGCTAAAAGGTACTGTCCAAACTTCAGGTTAAATTTATGTACATTCGGTCCTTAAAGGGTTAACGAGGTGCAAAAATGAGTTACGCGAGTTATTTTCTATTATCTGGACAATATCGAAGACAATAAAACTAGTTTCAACAATGTGTCTTAAAAATAAAATTTAATTTTACAATGTACCTACAAATTCAAAAGTTCTAGAGATATGCCTTTAAACTTTAGTATTCCGATTACTAACAATTTTAAACGATTGTTAATCTCAGTAATTCTTTATTTTAATTTGACACATATGCTTGCGACATTAAATACCTTCACTCTTTTCAGTTACAGAATTGGAGAGTTCTGAAGAAGCTTGTACTGCCGATGTAGTATTAAGACCGAGTCCATTCATTCACGAAGATATTCCCGACAAAGTCCCGTCCGCTACTCTTGCTAAACCTACTCAAGTGTATTCTTCAAAAATCAAAATACATCCTGTAGAAAAACTTAAACCACATGGATCAATGAAAATAGACATGGTAAAATGCAAACATAAAGTTAAAGCAGACAACACTTGGACTCGGTTAAACCATGCTTACGCTGAGACTGTCGTAAGCTCCGAAAGTGAACAGGGTTCCAAGGGTTCCAATATTAGTTACTGTTCCGTCGTATCAAATGATGAAGTGGATCCTCCGCCTGCGTGTGACCATGTATGTAGAATGTCTTAAAAATGTGACAGATTATCATTAACCAAATTTCGTATGGCCAAATGATAATTCAAGAAATGGCATAAAAGGTACGTTACAGAACACTAAATTCTTTCCATGTTAACCCATTAACGCCTGAAATTACAATTTTTATACTTCATTTTCAATCAAGTATTTCGTATCAAAATCAAAGTTGAAAACAATTGAGAAGTGCGTATCCTACTGTTTTCGAGGTCGCTCGTCAAGATTCCGAGATCAAAATTGAGTTTCAGCCATCAGAAATTCCAATATGGCGCCGAATATGACAAAAATTTCCAAAAAATTGAGAATTTTTTATACTTATCAATTTTTTTCGAGCTATTAGAATATTGGGATTCTATTGAAACTCTGAACTAAGGTGAACAAAAGAAAAATTTTACTTTTATACCCTACATCATTCTAACGACCCCAAAATGGCGTCAACAATAAAGATTTTTTTGAGAAATTTCTGGACGCTCTAACTCAAAAACTACCAACTTTTAAAAAAAATGCCCAGAATGAAAAGTTCTTAAAATTCATCAAGCGATATAGTGGAATTTTTTCAAAATTTTATGATGACATTTTGAGACATTTTTTTTCAACTTTTTCAAAATTGTAATTTATTTACAAAAAATTCTGAAAAAATTTAGTGTATTCCCTGATGAATTCTAAGAGTTATTTGTTTTTTACAATTTTTTCGAAAAGTTGATAGTTTTCGAGGAAATGAATTTCAAATATTATAGTTTAGGATTTTTTCCCCCAAAAAACTATTAACTTTTGGAAAAAATTGCAAAGAACAAAAAACTCGTAGAATTCATAAGTGAATATACCAAATTTTTTTCAGAATTTTTCATAAATAAATTATGATTTTGAAAAAAATTTTTTAAAAAAATTTCTCAAAAATGTCATCACAAAAATCTGAAAAAATTCCACTATATTTCTCGATTAATTCTAAGAACTTTTCATTCTTAGGATTTTTTTATAACAGCATGTAGTTTTTGAGTTAGAACGTTCAGAAATTTTTCAAAGAAATTTTCATTGTTGCAGCCATTTTGAGTTCGTTACAATGATGTGGGGTATAAAAGTAAAATTTTTCCTTAAAATTGAAGTATTTTGTTCACTTTTGTTCAGAGTTGAATAGAATCCAAATATTCTAATAGCTCGAAAAAATTGATAGGAATAAATAATTCCCAATTTTTTTTATTTGTTTTAAAATTTCGGCGCCATATTGGAATTCCTGATGGCTGAAACTCAATTTCGACCTCGAAAACAATAGAATATGTACCTTTCAATTGTTTTCAACTTCGATTTTGATACGAGATACTTGATAATGAAGTATAAAAAATGCCATTTCAGGCGTTAATGGGTTAATACATAAAATTTTTCACTGCAGGTGTCATCAACAATGGAACGTCAATTTTTACACTTTTCTGAGGTGACGCTTTAACGTGTAAAATATTAAAGTTATTTTAACGAAATTCCACTACATGTTTTTCAGTGTAATTTAATTGGCAATAAATGTTTTACCATTCAACAATGTTACATTTATTTCATATCATTAATATTTCTTGATATTTAACGAGATAAAAAATGAATGAAAGGAAAGTTTGAAAGGAAACAGCAATTAACAAAATTTAACGTATTTTTGGTATAATTTTGTATATATATATATATATAACAGTTATTTGTTCCATGCGAACTTAAGTATTTCACGATCGCCTTTGAATAACGGAAGAATATTTGTGTACTCGTAGATAAAAGCAAATACAGGTTTTGACGAAGTAACAGTCTTTTCTCTATGAAATGGTATAATATTCTTTTTTGAAAGCGTGCTAACAAACTAAATACACTTTATTTCATTAACTTTTATACACAGAGATGTTGTCCTCCTTCCGTTCCATGCTTATAATGAAACAAAAGTGCCTTGTAGCGAAACAAGAACAATTATCAGGAAAGAAGTGGTTCCTCGTGGAAACTGAAGCATCAAACTATCATCTTTTATCAACGATAAAATAGATACGGAATAAAAATACTTATATTACGGAATATGTACGTCGCGGTGTGGTCGACAAATGTTATTAATTAATAGATATTTGGAACTGGAGCGAACACACGATCGTCAATAAAAGTCCTCGTCTATATAAAACTACAGTTTGCTCAAAAAAAACGAACTCTGTTTCATTATTATTAAAAAAGCAAAAGATTTGAATGCAATTTTACATTCACCATTGAACAACAAACGTATATACAAAATGCAACAGCTACCAGGTTATGATACACGTTTTACAATTTAGCTTCCCGTTAAAAATCTAACACGATTCAGGATTTACACTCAGCTTCGTACAATTTATTTTTGGTAATCCATACAATGTACGTAAATGATATCTCTCTCGCTTAAGTCGTGTCATTTACAGAATTTAAAAAAAAAGATCACGTTATCCTCGAATCGAACCTCGACCAGCGATATTCGCGGAGGTCTTCTGTAATTTTGATTCGATTCACATGCATTTTACACCCGATTAAAACAAATTCATTAAAAATTCAGCAGCACGGCCATGTATATATATATATCTTGGATATTGAAATTTTGTTTAACAAAAATGTGCGCACTGTGTTCGTCAGAGGACTTTTCCCATCGATTCCCAATTGCAGCGGTCAATCATTTTTCGATTTAGCTTCGCTGTCCTGCTGACTGGCTTCCTCTTCTTCATCTGAATAGTTGGTGGGAGCCTCGCCAGGTTTTAACAGCTTTCCAACATAGTCGTAACGTTCTGTAGTTAAAAATAATAAATTATTGATCTAAATTATTTCGTTTTTATATTATATAAGCGTGAATGTAATTTTTTCAAAGGTAACAAAGTATTCAAATAAACGAAATTAATTAAATCATTCTTATGATTTATACAATCGTTAATAGTAGTTTTCCATATAAGCATGTGTGCATAAAAGTACTTTTACGATTTTCCGTGCATAAAAGTAAAAAGGAGTGCGTAAAGTTTACTTTACGCACAAGTGTACTTTTACGCATGGAAAGTCGTCCATAAAATAATTTTAGAGTTCAATAAATGCATTGAAACAGTATTACATATAATTCTGGCGTAATTTTTGTAAAAATGTACAGTTTTGTTGAAATATCCTATCATGTTCGTAGTAAAATTACAATTTTCTTGTAAAATCATCAGAAAAAAAGAAGGAAAGGACCACGTACTAATTAAATGGAAAAGTGTGGGAAAATACTTCTTGGAATATCTTCATAAAAAGTCTCTATGGTGCCAACTTTGAAAACGCAATTTTAAGCAGTCGCAAGACCACCTGAACGTAATATATTTGAAAAAATCAAATTGGTTAATGTGATTGCAATTATGTATTGTTTATTATTATTATTATGATTTTCTCGGGATCTGTTTCCAACATAAACAATAACTGGATATAATCAACATAAGTATATATACTTGGAACTATTGAATTATTAAATGCAATATCCCGGCATTTAATGCAGTATAAAAATGAAAATTATACCTACAAACTTAAAATTTAATATCGCGTCCAGGACAAGGATGCTATAAGCCCTACTGAAGAGCACAACATGGCATCCTGGTGTGAAACGCATTAAAGCAATAGTTCCAATTATTAGCGCTAGAGGGATATTTTTAACATGAAATCCAATAGCATGTAATTCACAATTTTTACATATAAGTACACGATGATTGCTTGCGCTAGGCGTGAACTGAAATCCCAGTTACGTCATATTTTTCTTTGTTTACATCTTAATAATTAGTAAGAGGACCGTATTACCGAGAAGAAATTATTTGTTTATTTAATTATTTAATTATCTTATAAACTAACTCAAAACTGTGCTTTTCTGCGTATTGATTTGTGAGTGTGACCTGCACAGAAAATCTGTTCGAGGATCTGGTGCCCAAAACGAGCAAACAGCATTTCCGCAGCATTTTTGTCTTTTCAAATTATGATTAAAAATTATTTTTTTTTTTCAAAATGCATATAATTTCTATTATCATTAAGAATATATATGCACTATTTCAAAGTGATCAAATTGACTGGTTTATAAAATCTGTTAAAACCGTAAAAATTGGCACTTTTTTCACTCGGTTGCTTCCATATTGACAATGAAGCAAAATAGAGCAAAATTACACTCAACTTTTTTTGTAGAGCGTGAAATTTCCAACAAAAATATCAGTGAAACCCATAGTCGAAAATTAATAATCTCGCTAGCTACAAAAGCTCACACTCGAACAAAACATTTCGCATGTTTTCCAATGATTATTGTTCGACTTATAAGTTTATGTTTCAGTGTTATTTACGGCTAAACTATGGATCTTAAACTGTGTCGGTCACTGACATTTTTGTTGGAAATTTTGCACTCTAAGAAACATGTTCAGTATAATTTTGTTCTATTTTGCTTTGATTTCGATATGGAAGCGATTGAGTAAAAAAAAGAGTCAGTTTTAACAGATTTTATAAACCATATAGTCAATAGACCTTTTCATTTTAAGCAAAAAGTTGTGCGCATGCGCCAGGATACAATGTTAAAACTGTACGAAACTTTTCTGTTTTCTGTAAAAAACAGTACGAAACAATTGAATTCGCGCCTACGCACTTCATATCGTGAAAAGGCCTATTTGTTAATCTAGAAATAGTTCATATATATTCTTAATGATAATAGAAATGATATGCATTTTGAAAAAAATATTCATTTTTACGCTCTTATATTTTTAATCACAATTTGAAAAGGCAAAAATGCAGCAGGAAAGCTGTTCACCCATTTTGGTCGACCAGATTTCTCGACAGATTTTCCGTATGTGAACATTATTGTAAACTAAGTGGAAATGCATTGTACATTTTTAACCAAAAAACAGTATAAGGCACATTGTTAAATAATATTCTGATAATTTCTTCCATTGGAATATTATGAAGCCATTTAGTTATTTTTGCTTTCGAGAATGTTTCAAGAGATGTAGGAGTATAATAGGTTATAAATGAATTAATTTAAATTGCAAGATGTTACTTTGAACCGTGAATTTTTTAAATAAATCAAGAAATGTTTACTTGGACATTTTCTGTGTAAAACAGATATAATCTCTTTCAATCGTCTGATGAAAAATTACAGTAAGACCTCTCTTATTCTAATTGCCTTTCTTATTCTAATCGTTCCCCCACAAGTCTTCTCCCACTATCACAAGCTCGCAAGCAAAGTAAGTGGGGGTAAGGGGAAAATTAGAATAAGAAAGGTCGGCGCCATCTTGAAAAACTTTACTAATTAGAATAAGAGAGGTCCTAGTGTAATTTTTCAAAATATATAGACTTCTGCACAGTAAAAAGAAGCAATTGAATTTTACCACATGGAATGTGGGTCGATTTTTACCCATACATAATGTGGTAAATATTCCATGTATAATGATGTAAAGTTTTCTTTCTAAGATGTGAACTTTCTTGTACTTTAAAAATTTTTGTGTTTTTCTCCTGCAAACAGTAAAATTGCCACATTTTTTGCTCGATTTTTACAAACATCTAAAGCAGTGAATGTGCAATAAGTTGTAATTTTAATTTGCTTGATAATGTAAATTCACAGTCGCGCCAAATAAAATTACAAAAATGTTGTAAAATCCCTAACCTCAATTGGTAAAAACTATGTTACACATGGGAATATTACCAAATTTGTATATAATGAACAGTCTGTCAATTAATTAAGCCCTGCTTTAAAAAGTGGATATAATCGGATACAACCGGATAGAAACAGATCAAAAACAGGATAAAAATACCTCATTATGGATAAAAATGTATTAAATGTCTGTATATTTCTATCCTGACCAAAAAATTAATTAATGGAACCAAAAAAAATGTCCAAATAAACATTTCTTGAGTTATTAATGAATTTATGTGAAATATCAGCATCTTTGACCAATATTTTTCTTTCTTTTAATCTCAGAGACTAAAGTTAAACCTGCTGAGTCCACATAACATAACATTTCACCAATACTGTTTATTTTGAAAATTTTTTTAATTTGAAAAATACATTATAAAAAGAATTGGACCTAATACCGTTCCTTGTGGAGACCAGTCTTTAAAGTTTCTAAATTACTTTCGTATAAACCAATTTTAGTTTTTTGTTTCCTATTATTAAAATAGCTCTGTATTAGTTCCAAAACCGAATAGATTTTTTTTTAATATCTGGAGGTTTGTATAAATACTTAGAGGTATTTTTATTATGGTTTAATAATTTATATAGTTATTAAACATTTTTAAAAGTTGAAAAACAAAATCTTGCACGCTAGTTGAACAAATTTTTATTTAAACGCTTCTGCATCGAAAGTGTTGCACGATAGAGAAAATAGCACTCTTTACCGATATCCAGCACATTTTCGGACGTCGCTCACGGCTAAGTTACTAAATGTAGACTAATTTCTATCTTAGGTGTTATCTTGAAATTACATGGTGCTATATAGTTTCCGAACGATTAGCAAGTAAATTTATCGATCAAATTATTCCTCAGCAACACGGTTTTATAGGTGGCAGATCTAAGGTGACAAATCTCTTGGCCTATAGTAATTTTGTATCATTAGCATTGGATATTATGCAACAGGTAGATGCGATCTACCTTGATTTTGCCAAGGCATTTGATACCGTGGATCATGGCATCTTAATAAAAAAAATTAAATAAGATAGGAATTAGTGGATTACTCTTCAGATGGATTAGTTCTTATCTAACTGATCTTTGGCAAGCTGTTCGTCTTAAAGGATCCATTTCTCAATTTACTCTCGTTCCTTCTGATATCCCCCAAGGCTTGCACCTTGAGCAGATCCTTTTCATCTTTTTTATTAATTATGCGGTCTTTTATCAAGCACTCTCAATTCTTAATTTATGATGACAATATTAAGTTATTTACTTTGATGTAAGCTCTACTCGATGCTTTAAATTTGCAAAGTGATTTAAATTCTATTTTCGAACGGTCTAATACGAATGATCTTAAGTTAAATATTTTTAAATGTAAATCAATAACATATTGTAGGAGTAATTGAAACCTTCAAACTGTATCTAACGTTAATAATTTAGGCATAATTGTTTATAATAGTTTTAAGTTTTTAGATTATATTCGTATTATAATCAACAATTATTTACAGTTACATTTTTTTCTGTAGATGTTTCTTTTTATATATCTTTTTACTTATACTATTTGACATATTTTCTTTATTTTTTTGTTAATGCGCCATTGTATTATTTTGTGTAAAGGTTCATTTACACCATTTATTATTAAATAAATAAATAAATTAATAAATTCCGGTATTTAAGTCCTTAAAACTTAGTTTAAATGACAAAAAAAAAAGAGATTAGCGTCTTTTTCTTTCAGTGTATATCAATAAAATAAATATAAAAAAATGAAGAACAATGTTTCTTATAAAAAAAAGTTTATTAATAAATCGTTATTGAATTCACTTTTAAAATTTTATTCCAAAACACTAAATTCTAAAGGTAACATTACCAAAAATACCTAAATACACAAAGAAGTAAACAACAATAGATTTCTAGGAGACGTCAAATCTAAGAATTAGCTGGAATACTAATCAAGATTCTGAAAAGAGACCTAATTTTAAATAATCAAACATCATTTGCATTTTCTGTTATATAATCTAGGTTCAAATTGAAGCATAAATACAAAACTTTTAAGGGTATTAAAAATTACAATATTCTATTTGTTATTAAAAAGTTAATTGTCATGTTTAACCATCTCCTCTGTATATGTTGCTTAGAATTAAAAGTAAAAAAAAACATTTCTTATTATCACGAATGACATACTTTTTAAATAGACATTTTCACATCTTGAGCTTATGGAAACTTTTGTTCAGTATACTGTATAATTACATATATTATTATTATAATTATTTCCTTATAAATTTAAGGTCTCTTAAAAATAATTTCTTGATTTACTTTTATTTATAAAAAAAAGAAATAAATTTATTTAATTCATAGGATTTATGTATACACTGCTTTATGCTATCTCTCAAAAGTTTCATTTCACCTTCTGATTTGTAAGAAATCGAGTACTAATTCAATTTCTTCGACAAAAATTTTTAATCATAATTAAAATTCCTACAAGCAAAAAAGAACAAAAAAACTGTGTAATTATTTTTAAGCATATGACAATTTGGAGTCTACTTATTATTATTATTATTATTATTTATTAATACACGGACTAAAAGTCCTTAACTATACAAAAAGAAATGTACAATATTAAGCAGTCTCTGACTCTTTAGAAACTATTAATAAACAACGATACAGAAATACAGAAATATAAGACTTAATTACTACCTGAAATACATTTCTCTATGCTAGATACGATTTAAGAACGAATTATGGAAAGTAAAAGTTAATCATGAAAAAGTTAATCATTACTTATAACATTTTTTATTTTTTAAATAAACATGAGGTGCCAATAGCAATATTTAAATACAAACTATTCAGTTGTGTAAGAACCCAGAGGATGCTACTGATATAAAAAAATAAAAAACAGAAAATAAAATAATGACATATTTTTATAGGTATAAATTTTATTAAAAATATAACAAAAAAAAAAATGGAAATCGGTTTTGAGGATTTTCAAAGTGCGCCACAAAAAAATAATAATTTTGGATACGAAAGTAGTATAGTTCGGTAATTAAAAAAGTATAATTTGAATCATTTTTATATGAAGAAAGTATTTGTTATTTTTTTGAAAACGTGAAAAGCCCTTTTTGTAAATGATCTGATGTTGGATGATATTTTCCAACATTTTCTTCATATAAACAAATTTTGTTTGCATATCAATTATATTAAATTCGTGTTCTAAATATACAGTTTCCTAAATATTAAAAGTATCATGGAATTACTCGTATATTTTTTACATTCGTGCTATCGAGTTTTTCAAGAAACTCTCACTGTTTTTTAATTGCAGTCTCTGTTTTTCATATATTCCAATCCAGTTCCCAAAGCACTTCGATTTGATTGAGGTTCTGTTTTTATTTTTGTTTGGATAAGACAATTTTGGACTCTCACTTTTAGACCATCAAAATACTTCCGAAAACAATAACATCTAATATCAATAAATAAAACTATTTTATCTTAATTCTCAATGTTGAAACTTAACCCTCCTGCGCACAAAGCCGAGTATACTCGTCCAAACGAAACGTGTCCGTATGCATGAGGACGAGTATACTCGGCCTAAGGTTCTTGTTAATAACTTTTGATCAATGTAACTTTAAGATGCGAATGAAATTGCAAATTGAAGCTTAAGGTTTACAGATTATAATATAAATAATTGGAAGGCTGAATTTTAAACATTTATAAGTAAATAACACTATAACTTATTGACAAATTTCGAATAAAAATGATCAGTTTTTTAAATTTTAAGCCTCTGTGCCACGAACTTTTCTTTTCATCAAATTGACTCAAAACTTGTTACTCGGAGATTTTTGGGATCGCTGATTACGAATCCGTTATCAGATTTTCGAAATTGAAAATGGCGGATCCAATATGGCTGACTAAACTTCAAATTCTTGGCTGATTTACACGATCCGCCATTTTGGATTTTTGAAGTCTGACTCCCAATTCGTAATCGGGGATCCAAAAAACCTCTATATATCAATTTATAAGAAAATCCGACTGTGTGAAAAACTTATGAGTTTGCAAAGCGCTTTTCCGGGGAAAACTCGTGCGCAGGACGGTTAAAACATTTGACTGGTAATGTATGTAAAGTAAGGTTAAAATTGAAAAACCATTTTGTGCACGAAACATGTTATTATACAAATAAATAATAAAGATTGTAAAATAAATAAAAATCATGCTGGATTTGAGAAATTTCCAGGTACTTTTTGTAATTCTGGATATGTAATTGTATTATTCTATACATTTCTAGGGAAAATATATATGTATGTATATGGGTCATTCCATGTCAGATTTACAACTCAAGTTTTTTTTTTTCAATGGCATATTTTTTTTCTTGTTCTCGACACAAATACAAAATATATGCATTTTTTTTATTTTAATATGATATATGAAATTATCAAGTTATGATTTTTCAAAGTTTTAGATGGTATAAAAATGGTCCATTTTCAACTGCCTATAATTCAAAACAGATACAATATACAACAAATATTCTAAGGGAGTAACGTATCTTATTTAGGTGAACTTTACGATCAAGTTTACAAATAATCCAAAGTTTAATTTTCTATACATATAATTGTTAATTTTTATAAACAAATTCGTTAGGTTAGGTTAGGTTATTCGAAGGATTTCTGCCTCTTTTATAAAAAAAAGAGTAAATCAAAAGTGATTTATTTTTTATTTTTCAAAGAAGTTAGCGACCTTAAAAACTGTAATATACCAATATTTATTGTAATCCAAACATTTTAGAAAAAATTTGTTCCGCCATTTTAAATTTCGAAAACCTAATTCCAGTTTCGGATTTAGGGATCTCTCGAACGGTAATATCTCAATTTTTGTTGTAATCCAAACATTTTAGCGAAATTTGGTCCGCCATTTTGAATTTCGCAAATCTAATTTTAGATTCGGATTCAGCGACCTCAAAAAAAGTAGTATACCAACTTGTGTTGTAAACCAATCATTTTTGAGAAAATAATAATAAATTTCGTTACAACTCAACATGCGAATCAACCGCCATCCTGAATTTTTAAAAAATACCAATAAAACCTTAAAGTACAACAAAAAATTCCACCCGATACAGAATTTGGAGCAAAACTGAGCTGTTTAATTGAATGTAAATCGCGATTGAACGAAAAAAAAATTGAAAATTAACACGTTTTTCCAGGAAAATGCCACCATATTGGAAAATCTAAGAGAGATAGAGCAAAAATAACGACAGATTTGGAAAGACCACGAAAAAATACTTCAGGAAATACAATTCAATTAAGATTCATCTGCAAATTGGATCTGTAGTCATATGTTGAAAAACGGGTGGAATTTATGTCATTTTGGGACTTTACGGGTTAAAGTAACGAAGAATAAAAAACCATACTTAACCCATTAACGCCTGAAATGACAATTTTTATACTTCATTTTCAATCAAGTATTTCTTATCAAAATCAAAGTTGAAAACAATTGAGAGGTGCATATCCTACTGTTTTCGAGGTCGCTCTTCAGGATTCCGAGGTCAAAATTGAGTTTCAGCCATCAGAAATTCCAATATGGCGCCGAATATGACAAAAATTTCCAAAAAATTGGGAATTTTTTATACTTATCAATTTTTTTCGAGCTATTAGAATATTGGGATTCTATTGAAACTCTGAACTAAGGTGAATAAAATACTTCAATTTTAAGGAAAAATTTTACTTTTATACCCCACATCATTCTAATGACCTCAAAATGGCGTCAACAATGAAAATGTCTTTGAGAAATTTCTGGAGGCTCTAACTCAAAAACTACCAACTTTTAAAAAAAAATGCCCAGAATGAAAAGTTCTTAAATTCATCAAGCGATATAGTGGAATTTTTTCAACATTTTTTGATGACATTTTGAGACATTTTCTTTCAACTTTTTCAAAATTGTAATTTATTTACAAAAAATTCTGAACAAAATTTAGTGTATTCTCTGATGAATTCTAAGAGTTATTTGTTCTTTACAATTTTTTCAACAAGTTGATAGTTTTCGAGGAAATGAATTTCAAATATTAGAGTTTAAGATTTTTTCCCCCAAAAAACTTTTGGAAAAAATTGCAAAGAACAAAAAACTTGTAGAATTCATAAGTGAATACACCAAATTTTTTTCAGAATTTTTCATAAATAAATTCTGATTTTTAAAAAAATTTTGAAAAAAAATTTCTCAAAATGTCATTGCAAAAATCTGAAAAAATTCCACTATATTTCTCGATTAATTCTAAGAACTTTTCATTCTTAGCATTTTTTTATAACAGCATGTAGTTTTTGAGTTAGAACGTTCAGAAATTTTGAGGTCGTTAGAATGATGTGGGGTATAAAAGTAAAATTTTTCCTTAAAATTGAAGTATTTTGTTGACCTTTGTTCAGAGTTTCAATAGAATCCCAGTATTCTAATAGCTCGAAAAAAATTGATAGGAATAAATAATTCCCAATTTTTTGGAATTTTTTTAAAGTTTGGCGCCATATTGGAATTCCTGATGGCTGAAACTCAATTTCGACCTCGGAATCTTGAAGAGCGACCTCGAAAACAATAGGATATGTACCTTTCAATTGTTTTCAACTCCGATTTTGATATGAAATACTTGATTGAAAATTAAGTATAAAAAATGCCATTTCAGGCGTTAATGGGTTAAATTGTATTTAAACAAAACTGACCGAATACCAAACAGATTCTCGAAAAATATATTTCTAAAATATCTACATTCTTACTATTACATCACCACTTGTTGAATATTGACTATTGCTTATATTTACCAAAATAAAACTATTATCAGAATATATAATAATTTTCCAATGCATTATTACACATATTACATCATAATATAAATTTAAATCACAATTTGATTGTATTACTCATTAAAATCGATTCCAAATTGGTAACTATCATTTTTTAAGATATTAATACAAAATTTTGTAGAAAATCAGTACCAGGAAAGTTTTTTTCAATAAAAACCTGACATACGACATAATAAAAATCAAAATTATAATGAAAAAAGTTTAAATTTATACAAATATTTTATCTTTTTCGTTTTAAAGATTTCACTGCAACCTGTTGATATTCCATAAAATAGGTATTTCAATAAATATTTAGTTTTTAAACATAAAAATAATGAATTCGACGCTCAAGTCAACTAGGTTAGGTTAGGTTAGATTAGGTAAAAATGCGAAATTTTTTATCAAATAATTGAGCAATAATTTTGTGTATATTTTTTAAAGAAAATGGCGCCTTGAACGATTTTTTATCTATTTTTGTCAGTTGAAAATTTTTGGACGTTTTTTTTTTTAAAATTCATAACTTGTGAACATGGAAAGATAAAAATCGGAAAAAATTCAATAAAGATTTTTTCGATTAATACTATGTAGTATAAAAAATTTGCAACAAAAATTAAGAGGGTGACACATTTTCAAAAAAGTTTAAATTTATACAAATATTTTAACTTTTTCGTTTTGAAGATTTTACTGCAACCTGTTGATATTCCATATTATAAAAAAGATATTTCAATAAATATTTAGTATTTAAACATAAAAATAATGAATTCGACGCTCGTGTCAATTAATTAAATTAAAATGCAATAAAAAACGTGTGGTTTAATAAAATTTATTCACCATTCCCAAGAAATTATCCAAGATAATTTATGAAGCGTTAATAATTTATGCTAGCTATATTCCTTGTAATGCAGTGATAATAAAACACTTTAAACATTCATAAAAATACAAAAATCTACTTTAAAAAAGAAAGAAATTGGATAATTATTGTTAGAAATCAGAATTCAAAGTATAAGCTTGCTAGTATCTCAAAAATCAAAGCTGGTTATTATTGCGTTAGCCTTGAACTATGATCTAATGTATAATTCACAGGAATTGAAATGCATTAGGGCCATTCGTTAAAAATTTTCTAAGCCACTCACCTTTAAATTGTTCTTCCCATTCCTTGACAGAGTTCATTTCTGTCGTGTTTAAGTCGCTCAAGTCGTCGTACTCGTCCTTGCCAGGAACCACGGAGAAGGTAGCCAAGCCTCTGCTTGCGTCGCGACCGCCGAAAGCAGCGTAAGGACCACCTATGCACAAAAATCAACCATTTAAGACAAATCGTTGGTGACTGCGTAACAAGTCGCATGATAAGGAATGGAGCTTACCAGGACCGTAGAATCTGGAGCCTTTGGTAACGTCGTAGACGCTGCCATTGACGGCTACGAGTACTCTGCCATCAGCTCCGGTACCGTTGTATTCTTTGAGCTCCTCGATGGTGAAGTCTCTTCGCATCTTAGGTAATTCCTTGTAGATCGGAGCTGGTTCCTCCGGCTTCGTTTTACTACGGAAGATTTTGTAGACGAGCAGGGCGATGATTGCTACGAGGACGATGTTCATAGGGTTTTGGAAGATCTCGCTGACGAAGCTCACCAGGTAGTTCGACATCGTCACCTCGGCGGTGGCTTCGGCCGCCGGCGGCACGGGGGGGAATTGTTTCTCCGCCATTTTAGGCGACGCGGACTAGACGGAAAACGCCCCGGATGACGATGACCCTCTCGGAGACGAGGTACGGGGTCAGGATACGAAACTGTTGCGGACTCGGCGGCGTTCGGCCGCGGACTGTACAACACTTGACTGTACTGCGCGGTACTGGACTTAAACCCGCTTTATGTGCGCCGTCGGTTTATTGCGACTCTCTGACGCCGGCGAAATAACCATGGCCACGGACACAGCGATGAAACTCAAAACTTCTCACGCACACAGATAAAAAAACCAACACCTTTTTTTCCCTCTCTTTCCGACAACAGCGATATCCTAGTTCATGACTTTCTCTCTTCGTTTACGTCTTTCTCATATCACGCCACATCCTTAAAATTCCTCAAATTTTTCCGGATTCTTCGAAAAGAATTCATTTTATAGTTCAATTTTGAAAACTTTAATTTATGTTTTTATTCCCAATTATTTTTGTCTTTTTTTAATTTCTTGACGATTTTATGAATTTTTTACCTGTGTATTATCGTTACGTCACGAACTATATATAAGATAAGATTACAAATCATTTACGACTTTGTTTCCTAATTTGATGTCCCAGAAAAATAAAATACGATCACAATTTTAAATCGTAATGGAAGGAATCTTGCTGGACCTGAGGGAGTCAATGACCTTTTACATTTCTGGAACACCTTACCACGGCGATTTTGATGATTTTGCTACGTCATTGAATTAGAAATACGTAGTAGTAAATATGTCCGTAAGGTATGTAATTCAATAGGATGTCTTTTGAATTGCTCCCCGTGTGTATAAGAGAAAGACAGACGTATCTGAAGTCTATCAAATGTTCCCCAGAAATTTATCCTTCCTCATCCATATGCTCTATTTTTATTTCGTAACTTAAATTTTGAGTAAATTTTCTTGACATTTTTCAATTTTTGTTTATTCTTAACTCGTTTTAATTCAAGGACCAAACGATCTATAAAATATACCAAAAATCTGTATACGATTTAGAACGAAATAAGTGTTTCTTTCCTATTATTTCACACGAATGCGATGGAGTAAGTTTTTACATATGCATACAGTAGTCCCGCCCTAAGTTATACCATCCAAAGTTATGTATATATCCAAAGTTATAGATTTGGCTTGTCCAAAGTTATAACAATCTCTTCCTCTCATTCCCCCACCACATTGTTTCGCTGCTTCGCGACACTCACACAGAACCACTCATTGCACGGATATAAACACAGTTGCGGAAGTGGGGATAATGAGGGGCTATAACTTTGGACAAACTTCCGCCATTTTGAAGGAACCGACCGTATAACTTAGGATGGGGACTACTGTACGCGATTCCTTAAGGAACATAATCTAAAATAATTTCGTATTCATAATTTATTAGTTCTTTTCCAACGATCTGGAATATATACGAAATATCTGTATATAATTTAGTACGAAATAAGCGTTACTTTTCCATTATTTTACATTGTTGCGAATCTGTACATTTTTTATATGCGATGGGGAAACGAACATAACCTGAAATAGTTTGGTATTCATAATTTATTAGTTCTTTCCCAACGATCTGGAATATATACGAAATATCTGTCTATGATTTAGTACAAAATAAGTGTTACTTTTCCATTATTTTACATGGTTGCGAATGTGTACATTTTTTTATATGCGATGCAGAAACGAACATAACCTAAAAGAGTTTGGTATTCATAATTTATTAGTTCTTTACCAACGATCTGTATAATATATACGAAATATCTGTATACGATTTAGTACGAAATAAGTGTTACTTTTCCATCACATGGTTGCGAACGTCTACATTTTTATATGCGATGCAGAAACGAACATAACCTAAAAGAAGTTCATATACAGTAGAACCCCCTTTTTACGACATGGTTCCACGACTTCCCCTTAAGCTCCCGTTTATCGACATGCCAGCTAGAAAAGTGCGTTCCCCCACCGAAACCCATCGACAAGCATGCTAAAGTGACGTCACACGTGACTCGACCAATGCGGTTGTTTCGCGGGCTAGCACGTATACATGCGCCATCTGGTGTGGGGAAGCATTTAGACGTGGTGGGGATGACGGGAATCGCTCGTATGTCGTTAAAAGGGGTGTCACTAGTGTCGTAGAAAAGAGTATGTCGATAAACGGAGGTGGCGTTAAAAGGGGGTTCTACTGTATTCCTCTAATACGATTTATGTTAGTAGTTTTCTTTCCCTTTCCAGCAATCGAGATTGGTTAGGATTGGATTGAAAATTTCAATTCATTTTGAATTCATACTTTAATTCCGTAAATATGTATTCAAATGGAATGAATTCCAAAGGCATCCATCTGTATTCAATTTTACGAATACAATCGGAAGCGTAATTTGCCGAATTAAATTTCAGAAAAAGTAATCCACCTGTATTCAATTTTACGAATATAATCGGAAGCGTAATTTGCCGGTTTAAATTTCAGAAAAAGTAATCCATCTGTATTCAATTTTATGAATACAATCGTAAAGCTTTATTTGCTGAATTGAAACAGATTGAATTCAAAAAATAGGAATCCGGCTGTATTCAATTTTATTAATAAATACAAAGTTTCGTTTTTGAAAGAAAACTTTTCTTGCATTGAAATGAATACACTTGGATATTTTTGAATCCGTAATGTTGAATACGGAGGCATTCAATATTTCGTTTTTAAGAAGGAAACTTTTTTTGGATTGAAATGAATACACTTGGCTACTTTTGAATCCGTAATGTTGAATACGGATGTATTCATTGTTTCGTTTTTAAGAAGAAAACTTTTTTTGGATTGAAATGAATACACTTGGCTACTTTTGAATCCGTAATGTTGAATACGGATGTATTCATTGTTTCGTTTTTAAGAAGAAAACTTTTTTTGGATTGAAATGAATACACTTGGCTACTTTTGAATCCGTAATGTTGAATACGGATGCATTCATTGTTTCGTTTTTAAGAAGGAAACTTTTTTTGATTGAAATGGATACACTTGAATAGTTTTGAATCTGTAATGTTGAATACGGATGTATTCAAAGTTTAGTTTTTGAATTACAACTTTTTTTGGATTGAAATGAATACACTTGGCTACTTTTGAATACGGATGCATTCAATATTTCGTTTTTAAAAAGGAAACTATTTTTGGATTGAAATGAATACACTTAGATAGTTTTGAATCCGTACCTTGAATACGGATGTATTTAAGATTTAATTTTTAAAAAGAAAACTTTTTTTTTTTATTAATATGAATTCAGAAAGTAACCTTTTTATTCGTATGAACGAATAGAATTGTATTTACGTATTAAAATGGATTCACCATTGACTAAAGTATGGATTCAGAATTTAATAATTGAATCCAATTCTATACAACTCTATCCAAATTCGATTGCTGGGTTTCTTTCTCGTGTAAATACGACCGTGTATGCGATGCATAAATGTACATAACCTACAAGAAATTTATTATATGAAATTATCAAAATATTGAATTGAACCTCGAAGTTAACAGAGCGCGATCGTGGTAAAATGGGAGCATTGCATAAGCGTTACTTAATAGTGACTGCAAGAGTTCCAAAGGAGTTTTAAAAGCGTGCCAAAAGAGTTAACAAAGAGTGAATTTAGATAAAAAAAAACCCTTAACGTCCTCTTCGATTTTTGCTAAAGAGCAGAAAAATTCTGTTAAACGTACCATAAGCGTGAATTTGGAGATTTTGTACGCCATCATTACACTTCATTTTCTCCAAGGAAAAAAGGGAAAACCGTATTTTTCAGTTTTTTGCACTTATGTCGAAAACTACTCGTCGTATAAAAAAAAGTTTTCAACAAACAGTGAAGAGCAGACAATTATACACAAAAATGGTTTTATGTATTTTTTCCGTAAGCTCAACGGTAAAGCAGTAAAAAAAGGATGAACATGAGAATAATGGGAAAGCCGATTATTCACGTGTTCATCCTTATTTTACAGCATTACTGTTGATATTGCGAATAAAACTCATTAGAACTTTTTTAGAGAATGTTTCAAGCCCTACATTTTTTGTTGAAAATATTTTTTCACAAAACTTATATTTTTCAAGATAGATGTACAAAACCGGAAAACATTGCAGTTTTTAATAGTTTTTTCACAATAGCGGCTTCAATTTACCCGACTGACAATTTTTATTACTATATTCGTATTCAGGGGGAAAAAATACATAAAAAACAGTTTTCTTTCTGGGTGGCAAAGTTTTTCCGAAGTTTTATTCAATTTTTTTCGTTTACTGAGAAATCAGTAAATATTTTATATAATATATATTTTATACAATATTTTACCAAAAGAATTAATTTCTAGTTTCAAGTCATTAACTGGGATGTATCGTATACAAAATAACAATTTTTTATTCATCATAATAAATTGATATGAATAAAAAAACTCGAAATAAAGTACTCGAAATTCATATCTTGTATTATCAAAAAATTTAGAAATTTCTCACCTTACGCGAAACGTGCTGAAATCAGCAACATCTCATGTACAGTTGCGGGACCAAATAGTATAACGACATGCCATAAGTCTAACAAAAATTGGTAATGGAAATTTCAAACTTTTATTCCGATTTTTTAAACGTTTCATTAGGATACGTTATTTTTGTTCCGATTTCGTATTTTTTATTTTCGTCTGCTATATTAAAGCAACGAATCGAATTGGAACACTTTTATTCATGTTACTCAAAGTGTGGCAACTTGACGCCATTAATACAAATCTTCACTGTTCCAAAAATGGTTACGGATGTTATATTTCTAAATTAAAAAAAAATAAAAACTAATATTTGTATTTTCTAAATAACAAGAATGAGAAAATTAAAAATATAAAGAAACCTAATAAAATATAACATAACAAAATATCATAGAAGTATAAGAAAGCGTAACTTTATCAGCGTTTTCAACGTTTTTTACCTAAGCTTCTTACGCTTTCTTACGTTCCATTAAATTTCGTTACGGTTTCCTACACTTTGTCGCTACTAATATAACAGTATTTTATTTTGTTTCTTTAATTGTTTCGAACATTGTTTTTTGAAATGATAAATTGTCAATGACATCACATTCTTCTCCGTTTTACTCCGGTTTCTTTTTTTTTTGTTTTTAACTTTTATTGAGATTCGTAAAATGGATATTTTATTTTGTCGAATATAATGAAAAACAAAAAAAAAAACTTTACAAAGAAAGAAAACACAAAGGAATTTAAGGAAATGTTAAAAGTAAACTTTATTTTAATCATGGCATCAATTTTGTTTCACTATTTCCGGTAAATTATTGCTTTAATTGAAATAATATGCTTATAAATAAAATGTTACATAATTATTTATGGGTTTCATGTAAATATATTAAATGTAAAAAACGGTATTTAAAATTTACAATACGATATGTTTCTGTTTTATTTTAAATTAAACTTAGTTCTTGGGATTGCGAAAAAGTTTGTCTTGGCGGGAGACATCTAGTGGTCAGTAAAACACTTTATATCTGCGAGACCGTGTTTTAAAATATTATTACTACTTGATATAATAATTGCAATGAATTGTTTTAGAAATATTCCCAATAGTCATTTGAAAAGACAGAATATGACCATTTTGTGTCAACATTTCGAAAAAGTTTATTACATAATGTAAGAAAACGATTTTTGTTTATTTTTCAAATTAAACATCCAAGTACATCTATTTAATAAAAACTAGAAAAAAGGTTTGTAGACCTTAATGTTCGTTATAAAACTGTTATTAAATATGTAAATGAATGTAGAAAATAAACACACAGATTTTGAATGAAAAATAAACAAATTTCAAATAAAAAAAAAAGAAAAAAAATATTGACAATGAAAGCCGAATAATTCTTTTTATTTGTCGAACATTTAATTTCACTTTCTAACCTCTTCCAATATGATATTTTTAATTATTTTATGATTAAAAAGTGATTAAAGTTATTAATTCTTTTAAACCCATTGTGTATTTAATGACTTAATTCAAAGAAAAAGTTTGATATGCCTAAATATGAATTTGTTATTAAATGTCTTATTTATTCTGATTTAGTACATTTTTTAGCGCTCAAAACTCACCAAAATAAGAGAATACACAAAAACAAGAAAATCTGAATTATACAAATAATGAGTAAAAAATCAAACCTAGAAGAGATTAAAATAAAAATGCATTTATATAGAAATAATTATTTCAACACCGTAATGATAAGTTTTGAATTATATGTAATTATCTACATTGCTTGAGGCGATTGATTAACTTTTATTTTGAAAATTTGACACGTACAAGGAAAATAAAAATCAAACAAAACATAATACTTTTGTGGATGTATTAAGAAATCTTTCAAGAATTTGTATCTTTCAGTTCAATGTCTAACTTTTTTATTTATATTAATTGCGTATTTAATTTATTTGAGATCCTGAAGACAAAGCATTAATTACAAATAAAATTTCACATATTTTTTAAAGTGAATCTTTCTGTACTAAATCCGAATATGTCGACCAAAAAATCGAATATATTCAATTGCTTACACTATTTAATGTGAAAGATTACATTATCAATTGAACTGATGAGATTAAACTAAGTACCTATGTAATTTCAATTACATTATTTTTATTAATATCACTAATTCCGCGATACGTGTAATATTTAGGAAACTGTGTATAGTAGAATTTAGTATAATATATAAAAAAGAAATGTTTTTTAATAGGAAGTAAATGTAGAAAATACCGTGCTACTTTACCGGCCAAAATTAAGACGTTTGGAAAAATGATCCTACTTGCGCCTCTTTTAAAAGATTATTTTTTACTGGCACACCTTTTTAAAAATTTGAAAATCCACAAAACCTACTGTTTTTCTTTGGTACTCGTAAAAAAATGCTTAATTATACTAACTACTTGAAAGTAATGAGCACAAAAGTAGTGAATGCAAAAAAAATAGTAAATCCAATAAACTAATGTTTGTTACTGCTAGTAATTTTAAACATTTACACTAACTATCGAAATTTGTAAAACCTGCTTGTTACTACTTTTTGTAATTAAGGTACATGGAGAGAAGAGTATAGTAGATCGTACTAGACCTAAATCAAATTTACTAAATGGAATTGTTAATTTTTGACGGTCTATACTACGTAGAATTTACTAAACGCGTAGAAAGCATAATAAAATTATGATCATCAGAAATTAGTCTTTAGATATGTTTTTAGATAAATAATTCAGTACATCAAACTGAATATAAATGATTCACTAACTTATACTTCAGTTAGAGTAATTTATTTTATTTAGGATACATTCCACCTCTTCTTTCCGTATAACTGCGATCCTTCCGAAAATTCTCGGCAGAGAGTTCACTCTCAAATGAGCTCTCACGTGAGAATGTGAGAACTCACATGAGATTTCACGTGAGAGCTCAGTTGAGAATTCACTGTGAGATCTCACATGAAAACGTGAAAATTCACTGTGAGATCTCACATGATACCGTGAGAACTCACGTGAGATCTCACGCGAAATAGTGAGAACTCACATGAGAACGTGAGAACGCGAAAATTCACATTAGATCTCACGTGAGACACTGTGAACTCACATGAGAAATCAAGTGAAAACTCCGCTGAGATCTCTGAAAATTCTGAAAAGAAAAATGAATTTTACAAGATTTTAGATCAGACACATGAGAACCAGTGTCAAAAATCCCATGATTGTTAAATTAGAAATCAGCTGAGATCTCGACTGAGAATTTCCTCATATACGAACTCATCTAGAAATGCAGACAAGAAAAATATTCCACACACGCAATCATGGAGAAGGAAAGGATTTACACAAAATTATATTTTTGATGCAGTAGGCGTAAAATCGTAAAATGGTCATTTTATACAAAAATAACTATTGTTGGGTTTCTGAGGGTTCTTGAGATAGTTCAGCCTGAAGGCTTTTATTTTTTGTTAAATTGTAATTACTCATAAACGAATAAAGAAAACCCATTCAAACTTTTACGGCATATTCAGTGCAGTTATCCGAAGACGACAAGCAGTCTGAAATGTCTTCTTGTTCTTTTTTCGAAAAGTTATAGCTTTCCATATCTCGTGCAATTATACATATTCGTAATCTTATATGTTCAACCGCTTTAAGAGTCGAGGAAAATTAACGAAATGAAAAAACTCAAAATGTAGAAGAAGAATTATTGAGGAAGTTTTTTGTGAAAACGATAATATGATCTTAAATTTAGCAGAAAAGCGTGTGTTTAGTACTTTTACTTTGGAATTTCTCTAAAACCTGACGTGCTGGGGTTCTTTTCATGTTTGAGTCTTGACGATTCTAAAGTCGTCCGCTGATGAGGTAGGAATTAAAGCTGAAAATCGAAAATTAAAGATGACGAAATCAAATTTTCAAGAGTCGGGATTTGAAAAGGTAATTCTAATGACTATATACGGTTTCCTATAAAATACCAAAAACATTAAATGTGAACTGACCTAGAATTTTAGAAAATAAACAAAAATCACTCATTTCTCAAAATTCTCGGTCATTGAGCAATTAATTTCTTTGATATTTGGTACGATACTGCAGATGAAGCAGGTCTCCTATGATAAGGGGGTTAAAAAAGTATTTAGCAGTGAAGTTGGAGTTTGATATAGGGAGTTGAAGGTGATCAGGAATAAAGGAGTGATGGAGAAGGAAAAAGTCTGGTGGTGGGGAGGAGAGAGGATAGAAGAAGTGAAAGAATATAAATTTTTGGGGTACGTAATGACTATAGATATCGAGGCGACAAAGAATACGTAAGAGAAAGGATGACAAAGGGATGGGTATGGTGTTACGGGGAGAGAAAATTTAAGGGGGATGTAAAGTCGAGACTAAAGCTTTTCGACAGCATATAGTGAAAGGAATCGTATTTTATGAGGTAGAGGGGATACGGGCAATGCAAGGAAGTGGAGGCGGTACAGGAAAAATGTTTGAAGTGGGTTCTAGGTTTGGACAGAGTCAACAGCAGCTTATATAGAGAGGGAGGAGCAACTAAAAAGGACCTAAGTGCAAAACGGAATGGAGGGCTGGACGGTTTGAAGAAAAACTAGAAAAAGGAAAGGAAGGAGAAAGGTGAATGGCCAAGGGAGAGTGTCCAAAAGGAAAATTAGTTATAGAGGGCTGGGCGAATGATATGAGAAAATAGGGGAACAACAAATGGGAACGCTTGAGGGAAAGAGACATATAGAAGTAGACGAGTAAGAGAGAGTGGAAGAAATGAGGATGTCAAAGTCGTGAGGTATGAATAGAATAGGTATTTAAGGGTGGGTAAAAGGAATGAGGGAAAAGAGGTTAGTAAGGATAGTGGGGTGGAGATGTAGGAATGAGGTGATAGAGAATAGGTATTGGATGAAAGAGGAAGAGAGAAAGTGTAGGCTATCTGCAAGAGAGAGAAAAAGAATGTTAAACATTTAAGGAGCAACTGCGAGCATGTGAGGGAGAAAGGAGAAAGAGGTGTATAAATGTATTCAATGATGATGGGAGATGAATCAGATAGATGGAGATGATTGAGAGGAAAAAAAAGAAAGAAGGAGAGATAGAAAATATCTAGATATTTTTTAAGGATAATGGAAGTATAAATGGATAAAGGTAATTAAAATTACCCTTACAAAGCCCGAATTTTGGAAAATCGATTCAGTAATTTTTTATTTACGGCTTTTAGTGAAAAATCCTCCAGGATTTTTGTCCGGAAAAACAATGAGAAAAACGGGAAAATTATTTTTACAGGACTTTCTTGTCTATATATGAAAATGTTTATAAAAATGTTATTTCTGAAGTTAAAACAAAATTGTGCTGTGCAGTGGTTGACTGTAGGCTTTCCGTCGTAATTTTAAGTTATTTTTTGCAAAAATTGTGGACATCTGAAGCAAAAATTGCTGTATCTGACTAAAAATATGCACTAAAAGTGCTTATAACCAATCCCAATTCTGAATGTTGAAAAATGTATTCATATTCATAAAATAAAATGGTATACAAATTATAAAATTAATTTTTACATAATATTGAAACAAAGTATTTTAAAAATAGTTAATATTTATTAAGTTAGTTCTTAATTCGCGTACTTGGAATGTCAGTTAATTATTATTGGTGGTTAGATTTCATAATTTATATTTACTTTAATGTACAGTTAATTATTATTTATTTAACATAATTTTTGCTTAATTATGTAAATACTATTATGTACACTTTTAAAGATACGATATTTTCATATTTATTACTTAATTTAATATTTGTTATTAGTTTAATCTGGAATATTTTATTAATAGAAGACGAAAAATAACTGCTGGACAAATAGACGTTTTATATATAGCTTCCGTTGCTTTATTTCTGGATTCTATACGAGAGGAATTTCGGCGTTTTACGTAGGTTCTGTCTTAAGTGTTGGAAAGTTTCTTCAATTTTTGTTACAATCTTATTATACACTTCATTGTATAATCATGCAGACTTTTAATTTTATTTAATTTAATATTAAGTAAACAAATTCTACATTACAAACATAATAACAGCACAAATCGATATAGATTTAAAAGTTTTTTTAAATATTATATTAAAATAAAACATAATGGGTATCCCACAATTCGCTAGTTATATATTAAAAAGTTCTTAAACACTTCAAAATTTCATTGATGGGTAACAGTCACGTTATGACTGTTGTGGTACAATTTGAGTTCTTTATGTATCATTAAACGTTAGTGTATTAGAACTTATCTTTTTTGAACATTTTTGATTCAAGTTTAAAGTAGAACCTCACAATAGTGAACCTCACAATAGTCAAGTTCTCGCACTAGTGAACACTTTTCCCTATAGTGTGAACCTCACGTTAGTAAACCAGACATATTTACCATAAAGTTCTATGTGTGTCTATATGGGACGTTCTCTGTCAACCGGAACAGAACTCTGCCCAAAATTCATGTTGATGGATTTTGGTGATCTTGGCCTTAAAATTTTCGTTATTGATTACTCTTTCTATCCGGGGTTATCCGGTTCTATCTGGGTTTATCAAGTTTTATCTGGTTTCATGCGGTTTTATGCGTTTTTATCCGATTTCATCGGGTTCTATCCGGTTTTATCAGGTTTTATTAGGTTTTATCTGGTTTCATGCGTTTTTATGCGATTTTAACCGCTTCCATCTGGTTATATCCGGGTTTATCCGGTTCTATCCAGTTTTATCCAGTTCTATCCGGTTCAATGGAATTAAGAACGTTGCGTAATTGTTGGTATCCCTGTCGGCCCGGATCGACCGAAAATTTATCTAAAATCGAACGTAAATCGGTCGACTTGTGCAAAGAATCGACCGAAATTGACCGGCAATTTGACCGAATGTCGCCTACGGTTGATTTTCGGTCGATTTTTGGTCGATTTTCAGTCAACTTTTACGAAGTTGACCGATTAATTCATTTTGATTAGGTCAATAGTAGGTCGATTTAGTAAAAGTCGACTGAAAATCGACCCAAAATCGGCATTCGGTCAATTGTCGGTCAATTCTGGGCCAACTCCCGGCAGAAGTCGACCCGGGCCGATAGTGTTGAAGGTGTTTCCTTAATTGTTTCCAATCCCACCGAATCCGTTTTTAAAATTAGAAGTGGATCGGATTTAGTCATTTACTCCCATATTGAATTGGTAGCAATTTTGTATCTTCGAGTAATTTTTATTTTGTCCCTGCCGGGACATCTATAAAACTGGATGACACACTATTTTATAATAGTTTGTCAATAATAATCGTAGTATAAAAACAAATAAATCACACCTCCGTATATAATACAATTCTATAAAATGTATTTTAATTTGCAGTGTAAACACGTGTTTTAAACGACTTTTGTCTACCTACTGCTAAAAAGCATACAGTAGAACCTACGATATCGCAAACTCGGATATCGCCAAACCCATGATATCGCAAATGAAGAACCTCTTATATCGCCAAAAGAGGGAAAGTTTTTTCCCCCACCATCGTCTGTGCATTACATACGTACACACATACATATAGAGAAGCGCATGCGCGTCTCCGAAATAGGGGCGCGAGGTATATAGAGAAGGGGTACAAGGAGAAGGGGTTTCTTTTGGCGATATCGTAGGTAGGCTGGAACCGACCGTTTGCGATATCGTAGGTTCTACTGTATTTGGAATGAAAAAGTGGGGTGTAATATTCTGATATACTGCCGTCGTCCGTTAGAAACGTCGTATGCCCATTTTTATGAAAATTGCGAAAAAATTATTTTTGTTATCTTTGTAATGTACTCTATCTTATAATGAACTAAAATATTACAAATTGTTATGTTTAGATTTTAAAAAATATAAAATAAATAATAAAACAAGTAACATTTAATAGACATTTACCTTAAAAAGAGCGTATGTACACAAATTTTTTAGGTTTCTTAACGTCAAGAATCGTGGTTTCAAAATTCGAATCTCCATCCAAAGCTTTAAGAAGGTCGTATGTCCGTTTTTAACCCTGCGTAGTCATTTGGACGGAACATTAAAAAATATTGTAGAGTGTGCGCTATTGTTACAAGGAGTACACAAATTGCATCAATTTTAGACAAATTCAATGTTTAACGTATTTATTAGATACTAAATTTAGAATAAAAATTCTTTGCCGTAAAATACCGGTGTTCTTTGTGGCAGTTAATTTTCGAAGTATTACAATTTCAATTTTTTTCATACGTTTTGGAATTTTAGTTATTTTTAATTAAAAACATATTTTGTCAAGTACTGGATAATTATAATTATTTTGTACGAATTCCATGAAAAATTATAGCACAATTTTTTTTACAGGAATTTACCAAATTCAATACCTCGTCCAGACTTATAAGACTTCTATGGTCTGATTAGAAGTAAATAATTTATAAAGTACGACTTTCTTGAATGCCAAATGCAGGTTTGTAGGGAACGACAATACTATAATTTTGTAAATATGCAATAAAAAGATCGTATGTCTAAATTCTACGACATGCGACATTTTTCAAGACATTGTCATTAACCATAAAATTCGTTATCTTCATTAATTAAATATTGGGTGCTCTGTTTACTATAAAACAACACGAAACTGTTTATTAAATAACGTAATAAATTATAGGCGTGACGAACAGAATTTTTAATAATAAACGATTATTTACTATTATCTCAAAATCGTGAATATGGACATACAACTTTTCTTCCGGAACGCGACAGTATAAATCTGCATGATTTATCAGTGATCAAAAACTTTTACTATTATCATTTCAGTACATTTCTACATACAGGGTGATCGGCCAACCATTACCCAGCGGCTAACTCTAGATTCTACAGATAATTCTGAACAACTTTTTCCTCTGAAAAAATTTCCGGGAAGGTAGAGTTTTTAAGTTATTCAACACTAAAATTTAGGTGAAAAAATCACATTTGTTGAAATATCTCGACTCGGTTTGAAGGTACCTTAATGAACCGGAGCTCATTTTAAAGATATTTTAAAGCTCTATAAATTCTCTCTATTGGTTTTTGATCTACAATGAATATCTCTCTTGTTATAGCCATAAAAACGGGATAAATGCCGATTTTTCAGGATTTTCGCGTTTAACTCGTTTCGACACATAGTTACCGAAATATCACACAGAAAAAAGTTGTAGGCCTTGAAAAAACAAACATTTTTTGTCCTCTAATACGATGCGATTAAATTAAAACTGAACCCTACAAGAGCCTCGTAAAGTTGACAAAATACAGTTCGACAAATAAATCGATATTAATAACAAAATGTTATGAAAACGAGTACAAATAGGGTTCAGTTTTAATTTAATCGCATCGTATTAGAGGACAAAAAATGTTTGTGTTTTCAAGGCCTACAACTTTTTCCAGTGTGATATTTCGATAGCTATGTGTCCAAACGAGTTAGATGCGAAAAACCTGAAAAATCGGCATTTACCCCCGTTTTATGGCTATAACAAGAGAAATATTCATTGTAGGTCAAAAACCAACAGAGGCAACTTGTATAGCTTGAAAATATCTTTAAAATGAGCTTCGGTTCGCTAAGATACCTTCATACAGAGCCGAGATATTTAAAAAAAAAAGTGATTTTTCCCCCTAAATTTTAGTGTTGAATAACTTAAAAACTCTACCTTCCCGGAAATTTTTTCAGAGGAAAAAGTTGCTCAGAATTATCTGTACAATCTACAGTTAGCCGCTGGGTAATGGTTGGCCGATCACCCTGTATAATATTTTTATGACATATAAAAAATATCTTCGTATTCAATTTTCAGTTTTATTTATTTTTATGTCTGGAATAAACATTAAAAATATGAAATTTCATTTCTGTTTTTCGAACAATTTCTGAGGTTTAATAGAAATGACAATGACGGAAGTGGATTAAAAATAGTGCACATTTAATGTAATTGATAAATAATAAAACAATAAAGTTTTACATAGAAATGAAATAGATAAGTTCACTGGAAGATGTAAAAAAATTGTTTCGGAATACATATTCCCGTAAATCTACAATGGAAATCAATGTTGATTAATTGTGTTATTGAATTATAAAAAAAATAAAAAATTTCTCAAATATAAAATAAATATATAGGGTTATCTACAATCAGTTTTAATTTTGCATTTTAACTTTAAAATCGTGAAATATGCGTATAAAAGTGGTATCATATCAGTATTTTCAGGAAGAAACCGTTTTTAAAATATTTTTATATTTTATAGAAGTATTTGTATATTTTATAGAAAAATTTACATAATAATTTATGTAAATTATAATAATTTTGAAAAAACAAAAGTGAACATTCATCTTTTACAATGGTTTTGTTCAGTTTTAAAACAAAAACACGGCAAATGTAATTAGGTTAATGTATTTTGAACATTTGATTATCTATTATAATTTGAGAAAATAAGTAATTTCAGTTTTTTAATGCTTTCAATTTTTAAATATATTTTTCCCCCTAAAATTGTCGAGAACTGAATAGAATCTTTTTTAGTTGTTTTTGACATGTTTAAAAAATGAAACTTTTTCTTTCAAATCTACATTTTTTTCAAATTTTTAATCGGGTCCAATTTATATAAAAATGACCACAGTGATAAATGTCAAAGTGTGAACGAAAGCTAATCATGTCAGCTAACATTGCTTTGTAAATACTTATTCAGTTTTTAACAAAATAATATGACTTTTTTCAAAATGGCTGTAAATAAAAAATGTTTAACCTGTTAAGTCCCACATGGACATTTTTTCATTGCAATTTTCAACGGTTGTATTTTGTGTAAAAAAGTTTCTAAGAAATTTTTCATAGGACATAGCTGACGTAAAATTAACTGAACTTTCAGAACCTTCAAAATAAAAAATTCAGGATTTTAAAAAATGAATAAAATTCAGCGTATTCATTGATCAATTCCTATCGTTTTCGAATAAAAAAATTCTGAATTTTTCGCTGATTTTTTGTATTTGAGCCACCATTTTGGATGCCTTCACCTTTATTTTCAAAATGGGCATATGTACATTTTACAGTTTAAGGCTCGAGGACATGATATTCATACCCATTAGGGGAATTCTGAAACGATTTCAATGTGAAAAGACGAAATAAAAAAAAAGTTCATTTGAAAAATGCATGTTTTTTTTTAAATCGCATATAGTTTTTCACTGTTGCATTTTTTGAAAAATCTAATAGCAGATTCTGAAAGTTCAGTTAATTTTACGTCAGCTGTGCCTTATGCCAAATTTTTTAGAACCTTTTTTACAAAAATACAGCCGTTGGAAATTGCAGTGAAAAAATGTCCATTTGGGACTTAATGGGTTAAACAATTTTTATTTACAGCCATTTTGAAAAAAAGTCAGATTATTTTGTTAAAAACAGAATAAGTATTTATAAAAAAATGTTAGCTGACATTTCGTTCACACTTTGACATTTATCACTGTTGTCATTTTTATATAAATTGGACCCGATTTAAAATGTGAAAAAAAATGTAAAAAAATTATTTTAGTTTAAAGACAAATGCAGACGCGGAAACGAATGTAAAGCTGAAAGTCTTCTGTTTAATTTCCATTGTTCTATAATTTCTTTGTTTCTTTTTGCTTTAGCCAAAATTCTGAAGGGGCGAGAAAATATCACATTATCGAAGCGTCAGAACCTACCTAGTCTCAAAAGTTTTCTTAACTTAGTTTAGAAAACTACAGTTTTTCGTTGCTTAATTTGAAGCTTAAAATTTGTATTTAAATGGTAAAATATAGAATCAATTCCGACTTGTAGCACTTCGTAAGAAATGTTAATTAGTTACGCAATCATGAATGGTAAACTTGATAAAATAAAGTATTTCTATTGCGGTCGACCGAGTTAACCTTCAGTTTACTTAAATAATGTTTATTTTATTTATAAACGCTTTGCAGACTAAACTAAATTCTTATAAAAATTTGTGTAATATTCGTAAAAAACAATGCATAGCTGAAATACTGCTAAAAGAATTGTTACATTAATATAACATTCTCTTAGAAACCAGAAATGAAACGTAAGAACAGAATAAAAAATAAACAACAAACATGACGAAGCTTCTTCGCAGTAGATAATTCAAGCTTGGTAATCGTTACGTTTTATTCCCTCCCTCTCTCTCTCTCTCTCGCTATCCCACTCCTTCAACATTAGAATAAAAACCAACCGCAAAAAGTATCCAAGATAAAGAATCGCGTATCATTGACGATTGAATTTTTCAAAGTCACGTTCCATCTTATTGGTTCGAATCGACTTACCTGAACTATTCCTGCCACATGGATGATGATTCTTGAAATAGTAAATTACATTAAAAATGGAAGGAAATAATTTAAGGATGTACACGTATTAATAGTTGCAACTTCACTTTATTTGCAGTCTATGCAGAGATCATGTTCGAGAAAATCGAACTTAAAAAATAATGAATCTATGTATAACTACATATATATATATATATTCATATGTAAATTAATTACACCAGGATTCTTCTTACTCCTAAAACTTGTACTGACACTGGACGGAATCGTTTGCATTATTAAAGTTACGTCATTGATCAACTCGATGACGTCGATCAAGCCATGATTCACTCTAATGTATATGTGTATATTCAGGTAAAATCATATCACAAATGCAGTTAAATACTACAATTCGCTAGTCGCTACGAAACCCAGTTTCTATTTTCTCGTGGTCGCTGTCCATGTAGAGATAAGGTCGGATGTCCACGTTGTTGGGCACACTCTTTGGGTCCACGTGACCATTGCATATCGGACAAGTTTCGTCGGTCTCTACAATTCTACAAAAATCGACGTCATTACAATAAAAAAAATTATGCAAAAAAAAACGTATAACAGTACCTTAAAAATTCACTACGAATAGCTGGGAAGTCACACTGCGGACAAACTGTGAAATCGTTTTCAACGATATGGCGACCCTAAAATACGATTAATTGAAATCCACCTACCACGATACTAACTAAATTAAATCGTTAAAGTAGCTTACCGTCGCTATGCAAAATGGTATTGTGTTCTTACACTTGTCGCAGGTTACATCGGTTTCTGGCAATCGATACTTGCAGTACGGACATGGAGTCAACTCAGATTCCTCATCCTTTTCGTTCGATTTTGGTGGTCTACGTACAATAGCTTCGATTTTTTTGCTGTATTTTGCATCGATTTGAGATCTGTATTCAGGTCGCATTAGTATGGCAGCAAAATTAAAAGCTGCAGCTTTCAATCCTGCCCGATGACACTCGATCACAGTCGATGTTAAAATTGGTACAACGTCTGAAAGAATTTCAACAAATGTCCTAATAAACATTTTTTAATTTAAATATGACAATTTTTTAATGTGTTGACACTTACGAGAAGGAAATTTGGAAATATTATTGGCAACCCGTATCAACATTCGTGCTCCTCGTACGTGATCGTTCCGTTTTACGTGGAGTCGGACTAAAATGTACGAATGCAATAATCGCATATTATTTTGCATCTCTAATGGTGCATTTATTTTATTTCTTTTCAATTCTTGGTACATGCTGAATAGTACGTCGTGAGCGTTCCTATAATTCCCTGAAATATTAATAAGAATTTTTTATTTCGACCGTTTGATAAAAAATTAAACAGTTCTTCGTAGTTTTAAATATTAATTTTATTTAACTGAACTCTAAAAAATAAAAATTATTATGTTATTCCCTCTCCAATAATCCTCCGAGTTCATCGAAAATTTGCACGACGGTCATTGTTAACATTTTATAAAGGCATCTAAAAGAATTTTGCGATATTTACAAATATGAAAATAATACCTTCGTGTCGTTTACATACAATTTTTGTCCACTTTTTAAATTTCTTTTATGGTTCGGCAACGATATTTAAACTTCGGGACCATAAAAAAGAAATACAGTAGAAACTCGCTATAAGGAATTCACTCGTTACAAGGAAGTTATTTTATTCAATATAAGGAATAAGAGGCGTGGCGAACATCCCCACGTAACTCTATGTTTCCTTACTCCCGGAATCTCATTGGTTCCGAGCTTACCCCTCTGAAACTTCAGGGGAAATAGCGCAGATGGAAAGGGATTCCTTATAGCGAATATTCTGCATCGAAACATTTCCTTATAGCGGGGTTCTACTGTAAATTAAAAAACATACGACATTTAACAGTAATGCTGTTAAGGAGTGTATTTAACGTTTTAGATTTTGAGTAAAAACTCCAGAAGTTTTCCAAAAGATCTTTTTTAAAAAGTTTTCTAACGTTTCCAATTTATTATCCGCCATTTAAATGATCTGAATTTGAAGGGTTATAATAAGAAATTAGAAATTGATTGAAAAAGGTGACCAAAATGTCTCGAAAACTACTCAGCAAATGTTTTTTGAAAATTTTTAGGTTAACTAGAATTGCAGTGATAGTTCGATTTTTGTTTTTGAATAAATGACTGTTAGCCAAAAAGGAGATTTTTTTAAGTGAAAACAATTTTTACTTTCGCAATTTCGACAAAAAGTTGGGGATCAAAATTTAAAATGAAAAAATCTGACATAAAAAAAAACGAAAATAAAATGTCCGAAGGTGTATTACATTGCGTTTAAGAAATACGGAAACAAACATTTTTTCCATGCCTTATATAGAACCTAAATAATTAGAAAAATAATTTTCTCTTATAATTTGATTAATATAATTCGTTTTAACAAATCAAATTGAAAAACTGGGTTTTTTAAAATAATTTTGTATGCAAACTGTACAAGTTTTGTTTATTATAGATTTATTTATCACGGTTTATAAAGTTGTCGATTGACAATCCGAAATTAGTTTTACTAAATTCAAAATGGCGGATACAGTATGGTGGACAAAGAACGTTAAAAGTACCTCTGTTTGAACAAAATATGTTACTTGGGGGTGTTCGGGGTCGTTGGTTAAGACATTCATTTTTTTTTTGCTATATTCAAAATGGTCGATACAATATGGTGGAAACAAATTATACAAGTACCTCCACTTGAACAAAATTTGTTACGCGGGGTTTTTTGAGATGCTGTTCATGAATCAGAGATTAATCAGCTACCTGAAAACATATTTGATTCACCATTTGTAACTTGGTAAGAATAATAATGAGTAAAATGAAGGCTATTTCGAAATACATAATGGTTCGCCACTTTTTGTACTAAAACTAACGTCTGATTCGCCATCAGAGTCCTCGAATTCTGTTCGAATGGTGGCATTTGTAAAATTGTTGTCGGTTATAGCGAATCAACCATATTGAACTTACAAGTAACCCTACCCAAGTGTGTCTCACCGATTGGAATGAAACTTTGCATACCTGTAGAGTATCGAAAAATATTGGACCCGTAATTTTTTTTTTGACATTAATTTATCACATTAACTGTTTAATAACGCAGCTAAAATAATTAAAATGATTGCAAATTATACAGCATTTATTGTTTTTAGGTCACTGAATACGAATCTGGTGTCATATTCTCAAAGTTCAATATGGCGGATGAAACAAGGAAATATTGACAAATCCACATGAAAATAGCTACTTTGGTGGTTTTTGGGATCGCTGGATACGAATTTGGTATCAGATTCTCAAAATTCAAAATGGAGTATCCAATATGGCGGACGAAACGCCTGGCATAAAGGATTTCTAAAATTGTTTACTTATTTATAGTTTCTTTAAATAATTATTGTTAAACGCTTGAATTTAAAAATAAAAAAAAAAGATAATTACTTTGACTTGAATCTAAGGTTAGTTTTATTTTATTCCGACACTAGTAGTTGGCAACAACTGCAACATAACAACAAAATAACAAATTTTAAAACATCCGCCACTTTATTTGATCCGCCATTTTGAACTTTGAGAATCTGACATCAGATTCGTAATCAGCGACCCCAAAAACCGCCAAAGTAGCTATTTTCATGTGGATTTGTCAACATTTCCATTGTTTCATCCGCCATATTGAATCAGCCATTTTAAATTTTGAGAATATATCACCAGATTCGTATTCAGTGACCTCAAAAACAATAAATGCTGTATAATTTGCAATCATTTTAATTATTTTAGCTGCGTTATTAAACAGTTAATGTGATAAATATATCCACTCTAAATTTCTTAAAGTGAAAGTTGAGCCACTCTCTGCTAAAGGTGACTCTTTCACTATTTTTAAAGTGGAAATTTCACTATATTAGAGTGGCATATATCCATCCAATATCAGTAAAGTGAAATTTCCACCTTAAAAATAGTGAAAAAGTCACTTTTATCAGTAAGTGTCTTAACTTTCACTTTAAGAAATTTAGAGTGTACAAACGTATCATATAGGGGGTACGTTTACCCCCTAAAACGATTCAAGGGCCCAAAAAAAAATTACTTGTCCAATATCTTCCGATACTCTAGACGTATGCAAAGTTTCATTCCAATCGGTGAGACACACTTGGGTAGGGTTACTTGTTAGTAAAACTAATGCCGGATTCTTAATCAGCAACTCCAAAAAAATCGCAACCACCGAGTTTCAAACGAATCCGATGAATTTTGAAACAAATAAAACCGCCATTTTGAAATGTTTAAAACGGATTTCAAATTCGTAATCAGCAACTCTAAAAACGTTATTATAATAACTTTTAAAAAAGTTTTTTTTTCATATATTTGACAAATCTTTTGCAATTTTTAGTTAATCTTTTAGTCTTACTTTAATGCATTGGTCTTTCGTCCCAGACCTACTCAAGAATTCGACTTGGGCTGTATGATTAAATACTGCATTATAGACATGAGACACTATTAATCTTTTAATAAAACAAAGGATGATACTCGTCACTTCTCCATACTTATTATCCACATCCATTGTGAAGCCTCTAAGAGTACCTCAATGATTCTCAATCAACATGCATATTCGTGACCTCATTACATAATATGTTTGTATAACATTATTATGTTTCCTATTGTTTCTATTTGAAGCACAAAACTTATTTACATTAACTAAAATACAGATTTCATATCAAGATTTATGTAGGCCAGTGATTGAGGATTTCACATTGCTCTCTATTCAAGATAATTAAAAAAATGTTTGTGTGTAGATCGATGTAAAATTACTATTTATTATTGGGAAAATCAATAAAAGTTTAATTAATGAATTAACTTCTAGATTTCCATAATTTTCCAACACAGACATATTGAATTACATTTGGTAACTGAATATGTTTTGCAGTTTGCACTTGAAATGGCTCCCGTTATAAGATACATTTTATGCGTATACAAAGAGAAACAATATGGTTTATGGAAACACCTTACAAAAGTATTTACTGCCACTAAAATTGCACAAAAATTAATTTTCAAAAAGTTGCGGCCATTTTTATGAAAAAAAAAATAGTAATTTTTGACAATTTTGTTAAAAAAAAAAACGTTTTTCACACGACAAGTAACCAGAGCACTTGTCTGCTTCAAAATAATGAACAATGCTATTGAAAAATTCATCCAAATAACGACTAAAGAATTTTTCCCACAATTAGTAATATCCAGTGTCCGTTTCATTAAAAATAATTTTTAATGACACTGAGTGTCCAAATATTTTTTGAGTCGCCGATCACGAATCTGACGTCAAATTTGAAAAATTCAAAATGTCGGATCCAATATGGCGGACGATATTTTCAAAATTGGTCATATTATTTTGAAACTCGTTAATCGGCGGTTTTGAGGTCACTGAACACGAATCGGACATCTGATTTCAAAAATTCAAAATGGCAGATCCCATATGGCGGACGATTTTTCTAAATTGTTCGGATTATTTTGAAACTGTTTTATTGTGATACACGAGTACACTAGTTCTTACGAGATTAATTCAATTTTCCATTTCAAACGCATAATTTTGAATGATTTACAGTTGAAAGGAAAAAAGGTCAGGTGCAAAAGAGTTTGTAATTAAAATTGCTGACAATTGTTGTCAACAAATCTCTAGCACGTATAAAAAAAAATTAAAAAAGAAAGTGTAGTGCCGATAAATGTTCTTAAAGTATGTTTTTAAAAAATTGCGAGTCATATTATTGCAAAACCTGGTTATTAAGTAATGTATATTTAAGTAATTGTATTACTTGACTTTTGTCTTTTATTTTTAACACAATATTCGTAAAATTCGATTAAATCATTATAAAATTGCAAAAAAAAATATTTAAAATAAAACCCCAAAAAAGTATTAAAGATTAAAATAAAAAAAAAATTTTTAATTTAAAAAAAAAATTAATAAACTGGACATAAATTTTTTAAAAATTGCTCTTCATATCCCATTTACCTCCTCGCAGTTTGTGCAGGGCATCATAAAAATAATTACAAACCAATAAATGATCCGACCATTTTTGAAAATACTGTCCGCCATATTGGATCCACCATTTTGAATTTTTCAAATTTGACTTCGGATTCGTGATCGGCGACCCAAAAAATATTTAGATACTCAAAGTCAATAAAAAACAAAAAATATTCAACGTACACTGGACATTACCCATTTGTAGACAAAATTTCTTTCGTTGCCATTTTGGATCCGCCATCTTGAACTTTATGATTAGTAAAATATATGTAATAAAATTGATTAAGCTATAGGTACCAATGTTCTTTTCGTCGATGAATCGGAATCTGATGTAAAAATTGTAAAATTAAAAATGGCGAATCCAATATGGCGATTATAAACTTGCTAAAATGACATTAAATACCTTTAAATGTGTGTACGATTAGTAATGCCGTTTTTTCGGTCGTTGGTTAAAAATGTATTATAAACTAGAAAATTCAAAAAAAAAATATGGTGTGAGGAAAACTGATGGAGCGTCGGACGCGTCATTCGAGAATCGAAACATTGAAAAATGGTCGTCACGTATCGGTAGTTGTGTATGCAAACAATAACACTACTAGAGTTAGTTTTCGTTGATAAATACGCGAGAAAAACGTGGTCGGTCCTTTTTTTTCAGTGCGTGACTTTAAAATAGTAATATAAATATATAGTATATATAAATATATATAGTAAATATAAAATATTACAAGTACACTACCGGCCAAAAGTTCGTGAACGCTATGAATTTTCCAGCTCGTCAAAAATTGTGTCGGGTCTCCGAATCCTTTAACGATATTGAAAAAACTCATAGGACATCTTTTGAAGTACATAAATAAAGCATCTAAGTGGTGCATTCGGTTTTACTTTAGACATTATTGTTTCTTAGCTGTCAAACACGGAAAATGATGAATTTTTTAACTTTTTTCTTCCGAATTGTAACTCTGACAGCAAGTGTAACAAATTTCTCTGGCAATTGACAATTTTTTTAAAAATTCTACATTTAAAGACCTTTAAAATCCATTTTGGAAAAAGTCGCTACGATTTTTTGTTCCAGAGTTATGATTTTTTGAAAATTTTTTATTTTACTCATTGAGACAGAAATCATTGAAAAAAGGCCAAAAGTTCGTGAACTTAGAATACTGGAAAACTATAATTGTAGCAATAAAGGGTTAATATTTACTTCTGTTATTTATACCATCTTAGCTTGGAGTTTTGAATTATAGTTAACATTGAAAAAGTGTATTTTTCGATTAATTTTAGTATTTTGCATCATCTTTAAAAGGTACGAATCACTGCGATCCGCGAAACATGAATAAACTGCATGTTCACGAACTTTTGGCCTTTTTTCAATGATTTCTGTCTCAATGAGTAAAATAAAAAAATTTCAAAAAATCATAACTCTGGAACAAAAAATCGTAGCGACTTTTTCCAAAATGGATTTTAAAGGTCTTGAAATGTAGAATTTATAAAAAAATTGTCAATTGCCAGAGAAATTTGTTACACTTGCTCTCAGAGTTACAATTCGGAAGAAAAAAGTTAAAAAATTCATCATTTTCCATGTTTGACAGCTAAGAAACAATAATGTCTAAAGTAAAACCGAATGCACCACTTAGATGCTTTATTTGTGTACTTCAAAAGATGTCCTATGAGTTTTTTCAATATCGTTAAAGGATTCGGAGATCCGACACATTTTTTGACGAGCTGGAAAATTCATAGCGTTCACGAACTTTTGGCCGGTAGTGTATGTTTAAAAAATCTTTACGCTTGAGAATTTAAGTTTATGTTTTCTCCATTTTAGGCGAAAAGGTGCATTTTGTGATTTGTTATTTGCACTCTGATCTTTATAAAAGGTAATATTCGTAGTTGATCTCAAATTTTTAGGGAAATTCACAAAACTCAAGTTTATAAAAATTCAAAGCTGAAAGAATTAGTAAGGCGGTTATATCTATCTGGCCTTTCCTTAATTTCATATTTCGAGTCGCATACAATATGGTGTTTATTGTCCTTATTGATACCTATCTAGACTAGTGGCTTTTCTTTTTTTCTATAATATCTCGATTGAGTCCTAAACGATTCAGGAGAAATCGTTAAAATAGAAGAGAACTTAAAATATTACAATAGACAACTAGTAATATGGGACGGAAATTCTTGGTATTTACAGGGATGTCAGTGGACGTCGAGCGAGTTACTTAATAATCTTCTTATATGAAAAATTATGGAAACGATAACTATTGGGTTTTAAAATTCAAAGAAAAACAGAAAAGTAGAAAATATCCCGTCTAGCGCCTCTAGCGCCTAAAACTTGAACTATTGTGAAAAATGCGTTTCGCACCAGGCTGTTATTTTGTGCTCTTCAGTTATTTATGTTCACTCAAATTAATATTTATATAAACACACCGACATATACCAAGAATTTTCATCTCATATTTTATTAACGGTTGAGAAATAAATAAAGATTAATTTGACAACTAGTAAAATAAGAGACGATATCCTGTATGAAATCGCCATAAGCAGTTCCAATATTGTATTCATATATTGTAATAAAAAAAAACAATGTAATAGTACACAATAGTGAAGGTTTACAATTAACCAGACAACTTAAAAATGCGGCTCATTTGCCCTTCATTAACCTACGTAAAAATAAGATTCAACATTTAAAAATCGCCGATTTTGAATAAAAATCCTGAGTATAAAATTGACTTTGTTTAGTGTTCAAGGTTGTTATTTAATACCGCCTTCGCTTTTCCATTCGACATCACACCACTTCATAACATAATTATTTATAAAAAAAACTCTTTGTGCATCGCATGAGATTCTTAAGAATGTAATTTGACAACACCGATCATCAGGTACCGATTCTTCTGAGTATATACCTGAACTTTTCGTACGCCGACAAATCAATACATAAATTATATATGACATATGGGCAAATCCACAGAACTTTTCATTTTGGTACAAAAATTTTTTACTTTACTTTACAACACACTTTTTTCCTATGGTTCATATGTTTAGTCAGTGAATTTGGAATGACAAATCATCCTTGTAACTTATTTTTACGGGACGGCATCATGGACTATTTAATAATAGCCTATGTTGTAAACGAACACTGGTAGAGTGGTCCAAATGTCGCTATCAATGTATTAATTACAAATATTACAAATGTTTGTTTCATTACAAAACGACACGATGGACTTATACAATTTCGAATAGATAAAGAAAGGACGCCTTATTCAAGTCCGTGCACACGCAGGCAAATATATTTTGGTTCATTACATGCAGAACATAGCAAACAATATTTATGTATATAGTAATTATGGTAATAAAAATATAGTTAGCAGGCAACTCCTTATATTTAACAGCACTGAAAATATTGTCGAGAACTAAACCTAGAATTAATAGTTATTTTTGTTAGAGTTAGTTAAAATTACTTTTACGCCCGTGATGCCAACATAATTTTTTGATTCAGTAGCTGTGAAAAATTGCCATTTTTCACAATGATGATTCAGCAAAATCTTATTACATTGGCCATTTAACGCCTCGAAAACGAGTTATAAAATGGCCTTTTTATGCCTACTGAATCAAACAAATTAGTTAAGCCTCTGTAACCTTATATTTAAATGTCTCAGTAGCGCCACTACGTTTATTATATGTAAATAGAGTCAACAAAACAATTCTACACGCCCAAAGATGATATTGTTGATGTGCTGTAAGAAAAACTGTTTTTTCTTTTTCAAGTTACGTTTCGACAACCTATAAAGTGCTCTCATTTCAAGTTTATGTAAAACACACACTTCTGACACGTCTCAATATTTTTGATTTTTTTGTTAACTATAAAAATATGTTTACAGTTTTTAATCTAAAAAGACAGCGTGCATTTAAAACTGTTAACTTTGAAAACATTTTAAAAATACAAAAATGTTATTACACATTTTGACGTACAATAACATCCTTCTGAAAAGTAGCGCGTGAATTTCTCAATAAAGAAACGTCGTATAATTAAATAAAGAAGCTAATTCAATTGATAATTATAACGGCGTTCAAGAAAAACTGTTAAGGGCACACATTTTTAAGCAATACACACGTCCAATTAGTCAATTTACGTTCATTTGGCTTCTTAAAATCACTTCAAAATCACAGCTTATCAGGCTAATACTTCATACCAATATTTACTAATATATTACTTATTTTACACCATTATTTTACACGTTTATGCCAATATATATATATATATATATATATATATATATATATATATATATATAAATTTGTTACTCGGGGGTTTTTGGGATCGATGATTACGAATCTGATCTTATATTTTCAAAATTCAAAATCGCGGATCCAAGATGGCAGACGAATTTTTAAAAATTCATCGGATTTCCTTGAAACTCGTTAGTTGGGGGTTTTTGGGGTCACTGATTACGAATCTGATCTCAGATTTTCTAAATTCAAAATGATATATCCGAGATGGCAAATAGAATGTGGAAAAGGAATTTTGACCTTACCTTGGCGGACTCAATTTTGAATATTTTATAAAATGAAAAAATTATGTGGTAGACCTCCACCGTTAGTTGGTTAATTATAACGACCCTAGAGTGCACCAGAAGGAGGTAGTGGGAGGATTTTGCACTCCATTTTTTTGTATTTTTTTTGTATTTTTGTTCTTTTTTGTATTTTTGATCCACTATTTTGAATCTATAGAACAATGTACACTTCAAATTCATTTGATATCATGTTCAAATAAACGCATTTCTTGTGAAAAGAGATGTTTCAATATTGTTTTATTTCGTCCGCCAGATTGGATCCACCATTTTGAATTTTTAAACTCTGAGATCATATTCGTATTCAGCAACCCCGGAAACCTGATATTTAACCTTCTCATCGAAATTTGATAAAGAAATGTGCATACTTTAAACAAAAATTTATGCACCTTGTGGGGGGAGAAAGGGAGGGGGAGGTGAGTTTTTTTTACGTTAAATGATGTGTTTTATGAAAAAATGGAACCCATGTTCCACAATTTCTCGATATCTTAAAAACTGGCTCGTACCAGTCTTGGCATTTTTTATTAACGGCTACCAGTGAAGTGGTTAAGCATCAAGTAACCTTAAAAATCTTCTTCAAGTTGAAATTCATCAACATGATTATGCGACTCCCTTGCCCCTGTATTTTTTGCATGAACATTTTTTTATTTTTATTTCCACATTCCAGATTTTTCGTTGACTTTGTAAGTTTTTGTTACTTGTCTTTTGAATTTGTTATATGGGTAAATCCACAGAACTTTTAAACTCAGATGTAAGTGAGAGAAAAGGTAATATATATATATATTAGGGTGATTCAAAATAAAAAGGAACGGAATATGGACACGGCTGTTGATTTATTCAAAAGTACATAAAAGAACAAGAATTTTGACCCCTTACAAAACGCGATTGGTTAAATTTTAGAGGTGGCTCAAAGCGCCGGAAGTTTCAAACTTTTAATTAAAAATAACTTCTGCGACAAACATTTGTCTATAATAATAATAATAATCGACTTTATTGCTTATATCAGGAATACACTATATACATGGGAGAGTTCACTTACTTACTAAATATATATAAGCAAAAGGCGAGACACAGCACCACTAAGCTGTTTTACAGTCTGACCCTAAATTAACCCGATTATTTAAATCAATATATCTTAAAGGGTTTTCAAGGTCAACAATCACAAATCTGTAGTCAGATTTCCAAATTCAAAATGGCGGACTCAAAATGGCGGAAGAATTTTTGAAAAGCAATCCTATTTTTATAAAATTTAGTATACAATGGTTTTTGGGGTCGCAGATTATGAATCTGAAGTCAGATTTTAAAAATTCAAAATGGCGGACTCAAAATGGCAGAAGAATTTTTGAAAAGCTATCCTATTTTTATAAAATTTAGTATACAATGGTTTTTGAGGTCGCAGATTATGAAGAGGCCGAAGCATAATAAGAACTTTACCTTTTTTTTATTCTCTCATTCGTTATAATTAACTCGAAAATTTTAAAATCGAGTTTTATTTAACACGAAACTTTAACGTTAACGACGTTCTATCCTTTAATCTCTCATGCAGTTAGAAACGGGTAGAACGACGTCAAGGTTAAAGTTTCGAGTTTAAGTTCTATGGGCTTGGGTGGAAATGAGAGACAAATTGCAATGATCTCTGGGAAATGAAATCGGACATGTCATTAATGGGGTAGCTGCCCAAGTCTTCGATAACAGCTCTTTCATGAACGGTTGTGCTCGTTCCTTATTTTGAAATGCTTTTACCATTTTTAATTTGATCTCGACTGATACATCATCGTCGAAAAATGCCAGTGGAGCAAGTTCATAGCTCAAGTACCATAGATGCCCAGAAAATTTGTTTATTGCAGCCTGTGACACCTGTTTGTTTACTTGGTCATACTCTTGGAGTGACCTTAAAAGTCGGAGATCATTTCTCGGCGCAGAAATCGCAAGTGGTGCCCTAAACCAAGCTTTAGTGTATACTTTGACCACAAAAATGCACACTTCACTTAGGCCCGAAAGTTCACTACTTGTTAAGTGAAATTGTGATCGAAACATATATATTTTTAAACTGTACAAAGCTTTAGCCATCCATCTAGCGTGGTGTACTGCACCAGGTGTACGAAATTTTATCCCACACGGAGGAGTTTAGCTGATAAAAATTAAAATAAGTTCGAGAAACTCTTTATAATCATCTCTTGGTTGCGTGTTCTTAAACAAATAAAAATAGAACTATCAGTAATAATATAAATTAATGACTCTATCGTTTACATTATTCAACAAGAAATATTAATAAAATGTTGATATCTGCTTTTATTTAACCTCTAGAGTCACGACGTTTTTTCGGCACCTTTAGAGCCATGACCAGGGTAGTTTTCGTCCTGAATGTTCTTAAATATGCAAAAGTGATGTAAAAAATCTGAAAAAATTCATGCAGCTTTTTTGAACCTTCAACTTGAAGTCCCAATTATAGTGTTAATTAAAACTCGATTTTAAATTATTCGAGCTAATTATAACGAATGAGAGAATAGAAAAAAAATGTAATGTTCTTATTATGCTCCGGCCTCTTCATAATCTGCGACCCCAAAAACCATTGGATACCAAATATTATAAAAATAGGATTGCTTTTTAAAAATTCTTCCGCCATTTTGAGTCCGCCATTTTGAATTTTTAAAATCTGACTTCAGATTCATAATCTGCGGCCCCAAAAACCATTGTATACTAAATTTTATAAAAATAGGATAGCTTTTCAAAAATTCTTCTGCCATTTTGAGTCCGCCATTTTGAATTTTTATAATCTGACTTCAGATTCATAATCTGCGGCCCCAAAAACCATTGTATACTAAATTTTATAAAAATAGGATTGCTTTTCAAAAATTCTTCCGCCATTTTGAGTCCGCCATTTTGAATTTGGAAATCTGACTACAGATTCGTGATTGTTGACCTTGAAAACCTTTTAAGATATATTGATTTAAATAATCGGGTTAATAGACAAATGTTTGTCGCAGAAGTTATTTTTAATTAAAATTTTGAAACTTCCGGCGCTTTGAGCCACCTCTAAAATTTAACCAATCGCGTTTTGTAAGGGGTCAAAATTCTTGTTCTTTTATGTACTTTTGAATAAATCAACAGCCATGTCCATATTCCATTCCTTTTTATTTTGAATCACCCTAATATATATATAAATAATGTTAATAATATATATATATATATATATATATATATATATATATATAAATAATGTTAATAAAAAATAATTAACCAAAAACCCCCGAGTAACAAATTTCAGTCGTTTTCCACGCACAGAAAAGAATTTGCTTCAAAAGCATATAGCTTGTAACCGCCATATTGGAACTGCCATATTGAATTTTGAAACGGTGACCTCAAATTCGTATTCAGCGACCTAAGACTCCATGGCATACCAAATTTCGTGCGAATTCATTGAAAATTGTGGAAGTTATTTAAGAATGTACATATATGATACATTATCAGTCGTGGCACTTTTTTTTTGTAGACATATGATACATTACCAGTGAAGTGGTTAAGACATTTTTTTAAATTCTAACCCTTCATTTTTGTTTTTAAAATGGAATTTAAAAGAGTCACAAAAATGTACTGTTCTGGAAAGTAGACTTGTTAAATCCGCAAAAACAAATGGATAGGCAAGGGGGGGGGGGGGGCACGACTTTTAGGGACAAAGAAAATAAAATTTCCGCCATTTTGAATATCCAAAATTTAATTTAATTTGTATTCAGCGATCTCAAAAACAATTTACATGAATATAGTTATCAAAAGATACGACATGGTACAAGAAATATTTTAATAAAACACAAATAACCAAAAGAATTCAATGGAGTCATTTTAAGGACGCCATTTTGTAATTTAAACCGTAATATTGGCCAACTTTTAGTAAAACTCATTATGCCACAAGACTCTACTGAAAAAGTTTATAGAAAATGTTTTCGCCTTTTTCCACGTTTCTTTTTTCGTTTAAATAGCCATATTTAAAAAATAGGGCATTTTTTAATTTTGTGTTTACTGTTTTTGTATTAAAAAGTAATGAAAATGTAGTCATTTAGACCACGAATAATCCAAAAGTTCCAATGATTAACGAAGTTATAGTTTATTTAATGACTTTTTTTCGTGTTCAATTTCAATGGCACCTTCAATCGAAAAAAGTAAAAAATTTCTAGGTTAATTTTTCGAAATTTCGGGTATTTTAAAAAATCTGTAAAAATCAGAAAAATCCAAAATTTTATTATGAACATGATAACATATCGAATAAAGTGACAACTGAAGAGCGTACAGTCAGAAAAAAAGTAGTTGAAATGATCATTTTTTTTACTATGAACCATAGTATGAAATGAGGACTAGACGTGGTAATAGTTAAAATAACTATTCTGAAATATAAAAGTTTAACTATTGTTTCATGATTCAAAATGCTACTTATCATAATAGATAAATAGACTGAACTATTTTGAAATAGTCATTTCAGAAAATGACTACCTTCACTGAGAGAAATTGTATAAGAAATTGTCATAAAAAATATGGAAAGGATTCAATATTTACTTTTTAAAAATTATTTTTTAACTATATATATCATAGCATATGAAAAGTCCACTTTTCTCCCTTCGTTCTTTTTGTAAGATGAACGAGGAAACAAAGAGAAAAACAAAAATCAATACTGTGCTAATTTTGTGAATGTCACACTCTAGCCAGTTAAAATATGTATTATGCAATGCTATTATACACACAAATTTCAATGTGTAATTAGTCTATAGATACACGTGCGTATACGACATGTATTATGTATTATCATATCTTGACGCCGACGGTCCTTCTTATGACCAAATAAAAAACCATTTCAATAACGGGAGCCACGGGCTCGAAGAAGAAAAGTTTCGAACGCCGCATCGCCACCTGGCGGCATCAAAACACACGGAGCCCGGCAGTCTTTACTATGGATTTATAGTAAATACAAACTTTAACTATGAATAATAGTAAATATATCGATTTACTACGAGACACAGTGTAAAATGAGGGCTACAATAGATTATTTTAACTACATTTGTCATATTTATTTAAATCATTCTACATAGTTGATTTGTTAACTATGAAGAGATAGTTGATGTGACACAATTTGAGTAAAATCGACTATGAAAGTGGTAAATTTAACTATTTGTCATAGTAGTTTTACTATATTTTCCCAACTATGTGATATAGTCAATTTATAAATCCATAGTTATTTTTTTCTCAGTGTATATGCAAAAAAATACATTAATAGTGGTTATTAAAAAATAAGTCCCCTGAGTATAGTACAATTGCATACAATACAGGGGCCTTCTATTTTTCATTTTCATCCTTTCAATTGGTTTTCAATTATACACGTTATCATAAATTAAACCAAAAAATTTCATTTTTCTAATATTCAATTAATGTAGTATTATAGAATTCTACTAAAACTTTCACAAGTTTATGTAAACATTAATTTCTATATATAAAACAAATTTTACATTTACTTACCATTAATTTGTTCTTCATTAGCAATAATCACTGCAGTCTTCGCTGCTTCTCGATACTGCTTACGAGCCATGTACAACCGGAAGAGGTATTTAGCATCCTGAAAAATATTCCAGTTTATATTTCATTCAAAATTATCATCGAAGATAAATTACCTTTGGTAAGCCGTCGCCGCCAAGCAGAAAATCGATCAATTGGTTTCCTAACTTTTCATCTCGAGACGAAGCTACAGTATCGATAGCTATAGTCAATGCTGCATCGACTTCAGAAGTCAATTGTGCAGCTTTCAATAAATGTTTTAAGGCCTAAACAATATTTTATTTATTAGAATTTTAATCAATTTAATCTTTCTAACTGCAAAATTCACTTACTTTATAATATTCTTTAGCATGAAAATAATATTTTCCTGCTAAAAGACTATTTTTTTGAGACTCGAAGTAAATGGCAAGACTTTTGAAATCCTCTTTGCGGACATTATCGTCATCCAAAGTATTAACGAGAATTTCACCATACAATTCCATTTTACTATGCTGATTAGCAAGATGAAAAGCTTCGTCGTGGCAATTTGACAAGATCAAAAATTTAATGGCCGAATTGTAGTCGTTCATTTTTTGGAAATACCTCGCTACCATCTTCGCACCTTCTATACTCTTTGTCTGTTGTACTATTTCTACGCTTCGAGCTGTAGAAAACAAACGTTAAACATCTCAAATTATTAACTTATAAACGCACTCACTTACCAGGATTATTTAAATATTCGAGATTGATCCTGATTATATTATCGTAGTCTTTTGCCGTTTCGTATGCTTTCGCAGCTTCCTCGTACTTCCCTTCGGATTCCTTAGCATTTGCATATTGCATGTTAATCTTTGGCGATGAGATCTGCGGTAACAACTGTCCAACTTTCTGCCAATTTTTCAACTTTATGTACGCCGACGCAGCTTTATCAAAGTATTCTGCTTTTTCGTATAGTATCGCAGCCTCGTTAAATTGCTAAAGAATAATTTAGTTACTAACGGAATTGCACCAGCTTATTAAGACATTACCTTCATATTTTCCAAAATTTCAGCACACTCTTTTCTCAGTGTTCGTGGACTATCGGTATCCATTGCAATGCCAACACCTTTCCTACTGTCTCCGCATCGTATGGATGTCCTGGCAATGCCAGCAAGACACTGAATTCTATGGCTAGGGTTATGTAAAATTGAATTCCCTCCGGGTGAATCCACCAAACCGCGTTCGTAGTTTATTAAAGCCTTAGGATAATTACCGCTGAAAAGGTACATTACGTATTTGAACGGCTATTTTTAAGTTTTTCTGTTTAGTTACAATGGTATAAATACATATATGGGTCATTTCATAAGAAAAGGCTGACTCCAATCGGAGTTTGAATCAATTCCAATAGTACAGGGCTCAAATTGTAGCATTTTTTATATAGAATCGAATCCCGTCTAGTACTTTTTAAAATTTTCAAAATGGCGGCCATCACAGCGCCATATGTAACATTACTTGACGATTTTTGTTGTTTAAACTTACAATAAATTTACTGTTTGTAATTAAAATTGCCCAAAACATATTCTTCTTATGTTTGTGAGGTCGCCAAACATGACTATGTGGTCGAAATAAGAAAAATTCAAAATGGTGAATCCAAAATGGCGGTCACATTTTGAAAAATAGACTGGATCCATCTGAATCTAGATATGTGGTGGATTTTCGGATCACTGAAGTGAGATTTGTGAACAAAATTAAAAAATTCAAAATGGCGAATCCAAAATGGCGGCCAAATTTAAAAAAATTGACTGTATTCTGCTAAATCTTGTCATTTAGGGATTTTTGGGGTCTCTGCACTGAAATTTGTGATCAAAATAAAAAATTAGAAATAGCTTATCTCAGCTTTTTGAATTTTAGTCCACCACCTTGGTTTCACCATTTTGAATGTAAAAGAACTAACATCGAATTCATAATCAGCGACCCCAAAAACCCCCGAGAAGTAATTTTCACGAGCATATCTCAACTTTTTGAATTTTAGTCCACTATCTTGGTATCGCCATTTTGAATTTTGAAGAACTAACATTGAATTCGTAATCAGCGACCCCAAAAACCCCCGAGAAGTAATTTTCACGAGTTTATCTCAAATTTTTGAATTTTAGTCCACCATCTTGAAGCCGCCATTTTGAGTTTTGAAGAACAAACATCGAATTCGTAATCAGCGACCCCAAAAACCCCCGAAAGTAATTTTCACGAGACTAAATTTCAGTGCAGCGACCCCAAAAATCCCTAAATATCAAGATTTAGCCGAATACAGTCAATGTTTTAAAAATTTGGCCGCCATTTTGAATTTTTTAATTTTGTTCACAAATCTCACTTCAGCTACCCAAAAATCCTCCACATATCAAGATTCAGATGAATCCAGTCTATTTTTCAAACTATGACCGCCATTTTGGATTCGCCATTTTGAATTTTTTTTATTTCGACCACATAGTCATGTTTGGCGACCTCAGAAACATAAGAAGAATATGTTTTGGGCAATTTTAATTACAAACAGTAAATTTATTGTAAGTTTAAACAACAAAAATCGTCAAGTAATGTTACATATGGCGCTGTGGTAGCCGCCATTTTGAAAATTTAAAAAAGTACCAGACGGGATTCGATTCTATATAAAAAATGCTACAATTTGAGCCCTGTACCATTGGAATTGATTCCAACTACGAGTTGAGTCAGCCATTTGCCTTTTCGTATGGAATGACCCATATACATACGTACAATACATACACTGTTAAAAATTTCTTTAGGAATTTTCAGAAACATGTAACGGAAGCTTTTTACGGTTACAGTTTCATACTTTTCTGAACCAAAATTTAGTGATTTTTAGTTACAGTAACAGAAATATGCAAGGCGATTAAAAAAATTCTTGGCTTCATTAAATAATTTATCAACATGTTTGATATAGTTATGTACGTAAATTATTAGTAATTTAACTTCATTTGTTGTTAATAACATAAATAAATTATATAAAACATATTAAATTTATTGAACCAACAATGGCACATAAATTGCCCGTATACAATAAAATATTATTCATATATTGTGATTGTACTCGTTTCAACGTCATAACGATTTTATGCTATTCGGATATGAAATACTTTAGGTGTCGAAGCTACATTATGGAATTTATGATCGAATCAAAATCCAACTTCTACAACAGGAATCACGCGTGCCTTGTCTAAAGACGCTAACGTCGCACACAGGGCGATTTGGAAAAATGTTCTGCGAATTGAAATAAGTTTTTCTTTGTGACATATATTGGAATTTTTTTTGTTTAAATTAAACCTATGTAGATTAGAGTAAAAATAATGAAAATTATCCAAACCCCTAAGAACAATTTATTAGAAAAACTGCTCGTAAAAAAAAATTATTATTTGTCACTAAACGATTTATACCAAGAAAATATCAAAACTAAACGTTGGTAAAAATTGCTAAAAATTAATTGGAAATAATCAGGCGTTACTCCGCCCTAACCCCTAATGAAACTCAGCCTTCATCCCTACTACCCCTAATTTAAAAAAATTATTACTGGAGAATAACCATTTTGTACCAAAAATGTATTAAAACTGAAAACTGTCAAAAATTACTAGACATTAACTACAAATAATTATTTATTAATCCAACCCTTAGTGATACTCAGCCATCATCCCTTAAATTATCCATAATTTTAAAAAATTATTACTGGAGAATAACCATTGTGTACCAAAAATGTATTAACACTGAAAATTGTCAAAAATTACTAAAAATAAGTATTTATTAATCTAAATTTTTAAAATTAGGGGTAGTTTAAGGGATGAAGACTGAGTATCATTAGGGATTGGGGCGGAGTAATATCTGATTATTTCCAATTAATTTTTAGCAATTTTCTTGATATACATCGTATAGTGACAAATAATAATTTTTTTTATTACGAGCAGTTTTTCTGATTGCTCTTAGGGGTTGGGATAATTTTCATTATTTTTACTCTAATCTACATATATTGAGGTTTAATTGAAAACAAACAAAATTCCAATATGTGTCAGACAGAAAAACTTATTTCAATTCGCAGAACATTTTGAAAAATCACCCTGTGTGCGTTGCGTCTGCGCCTGGCGACGACGAACCAAACTAACTTCACCTTTGCTCGTTGAATCATATTCATATCTCCGTTACAAGTTTCAGAATTTTCTGAGACTGTTACGTAATTTGTCTGTCTATTACAGGTTTTATAAAAATTCTGTTACTCCGGTAACATAAAAGTGTCTGAATTTTCCGAACATTTCTAACAGTGTAACTTGTCCGCGATACTGAATTAACATAATAGCATAAAAAAAACTTAACCGATAACTTATCAAATAAGTAAACATATATACTATAATACGCAATTTCAGTAAGACTCATTTCAACACTTTAAATGAATAGTTCTGTGTTACGCGTCATATTTAATTGTCTATAAGTCATTTTTCTGAATTTCGACATATAATTCTTATTTATCTGTGTCATTAATTTTAAACGTAAATCTGTCGGCAGTTGATTCACGATTATTTTACCTATATAGTCGTAGCATTTTTCATTTATAGTTTTATTCACTTTGGGTATTTTTATACAAACATTTGAGATGTGCCTATGGGCCAAATATGTCCTGTCGTTTGAAAATGCTTACAGTTGTGCAATTTATAAAGTACAATTTGAATGTTCTATGGGTCAACAACGACCCATGCGTCGGGATTAAGGGTTAAAACCTGAATTTAAAAAGTAGGTGTTAAACTCGTCTGCTATTTCATTCTTCTTACTAATCCATTTTAAATGATATTATCTGGAATTTCGTTTCTTCTATTTTTGTAGTGCAGAAAATCATTTATTGATTTCCACAATTTTCTTAGGTTTTTTTTGTATTTTTTATTATTTTCTGTTTATTATACTGTTGCTTGGCTGTCTTTATTATGGAATTTAAATCATTTCGATATTTTTTATAGTAATTTATTACTTCTGGGTCTTTTGATTTTTTTGCAATTTCAGGTAATTTATCTTTTTTATTCATGCGTTTTATTATATTTGTTAACCAGTTACACTTTCCATCATTTTGATGTTTTATTTTCTAAGTTGCCTTGTTTATAAAATTTTTTATTATAGTAATTAATATATCCGCAGCTTCATTTGGATTAATACTATAGAGTAAGTCCCAGTTTATTCTCACAGCTAAATTATACACTTTTTTATAATTTACTTTAATGGTTTTGGTATTTTTATTATAATTATTTTCACTGATATTTGAGTTCTTAAGTGTTAATAAATTAGATAGTGATCCGTAACACTCTTTCGTATTACACCACTAGAAAAACTTTCTCGAAACACAGATTTTTTAACCCTTTCAGTCACAGCGGGACATCAGTGTCCCACCTACACGGTATAAACTTCTCATCGTTTATGAATATTGCATAATTATGTAAAGTAATTATTGATAATAACAAATTACTTTCAAAAGAGCATAATTGTCAAAAGAAAATTATTCCATCTGTACGTTTGGTGTACAGGAGTTTTTGGGGACGCTGAGTACGAATCCAATATCAGATTTACAAAATTCAAAATGGCGGATCCAATATGGCCGACTAAAATTTTAAGAAGAGGTAATTTGATGTTATGTTGGATCCGCCATTCTGAATTTTGTAAATCTCACACCGGATTCGCAATCAGCGGCTCCAAACACCCTTGTATGCCAAATTTAAGAAAAAACCCATCACTGGAAAAATTCGTGACTGAAAGTGTTAATAAATATATGGTCAATGCAAGTAGCTGTGTTGTTCATGATTTTAGTTGGCTTCCCTGGTAAAAATTTCCGATTTAACTTCAATCGGACCTAATGAGACTCAGTGGGATCTATTCGGTTTCAATCCGCGATTTGTCCCCGATACAATCGGACACAATCAAACGTCGGTTTCAATCGGTTGCAATAAGAGATTTTATTCAGAATGAATCGGACTCATTCGAAATGATCAATTGGAACGAAATGGAATCAATTCAAGTAGACATTTCAAACGTTTTCAATCCGAACTATATCAATCGGAACGAATCGGATTCGATCTGAAGAAGAAAAGTCAAACGGTTTCAATTGGATTTCTGATTCGGAACGAATCGGTTTCAATGCAAAGCATATATTTCTAACGCTTTCAATCTGAACTATCAATCGGAACGAATCGGACCTTTGCATTCAACCACAATAAATGTAATTTATTATGATTAATAATCTACGATTTTTCGAAGAATTTTTGAAAACTTGTACTTTTATCTATTACAACTTTGTTTCTCAAGTTTGCCTAGGATAGTTATCAACCAAAATATCTTTCATTTCCTGTCTCTCGAAAAATCCCTGACATAAGAACTAATGTTAAAGTATTCATTTGGCAATTTCTATTGATCTTTCATTGTACGGTAACAAAATATAGAGTGTTTCTTAGATTTTTGAAGAAACAGTACAACCAAATCTTGCTAGATTTTTCTCTGCAATTCTACAAAAAATTGTTGGCAAAACATCGTCACATATTACTGACAGTTGGGATTGCAGAAATAAACTAAAAACTTTTACCATTCCTGTTAACCATAAAATCATGTCGTTAGATGTTGTTTCGTTATTTACGAATGTCTCTACTGAAATTATCATGTTAATTATCGACAAACAATGGGACAGAATATCAGAAATCACCTCAATACCAAAAAATGAGATAAAAAAGGGTTTGAGACTTGTTTTAGACAATACTATGTTCTCCTTCAACGATCAATATTATAAACAAGTTTATGGTGTTCCCATGGGATCTCCTTTGTCACCGATTGTGTGTAATATGGTCATGGAGTTTATAGAACAAATACTTATTGCAAAATTAAGTTATAAACTACCTTTTTATATTCGTTTTGTAGACGATATTTTATTGGCCTATCCTATTGGAAAAGAAGACAATATTCTTGACATTTTCAACAGTCTTAAAAAAATAAAAGGATTGGACAATAGGATTTCTTTCACACAAGAACTTGAAAAAAATAATATAATTAGATTTTTAGACATGAATATCATCAGGAAAGATAACGGATATATTGACACTGACTGGACCCAGAAGGAGACGTGGTCAGGCCGATATTTAAACTTTTCATCAAACCATCCGTTGCAATATAAAATTAGTGTGATTTATGGGCTAATAGATAGAGCGGTTAAATTGTCTGAGATTAGATTTAGGCAAAAAAATTTAAAAATTGTGAGGAAAACTTTAATGGAAAATGGATATCCATTACAGCTAATAAATGGATGTATTTCTAAGAAGATTCATAATTTATATAATACATTTGGTACTCAAAACACGTCACAAAATTCTACCATCTTAAAAACTTCTTCTATACCTTATATTGAAGGAGTCACAGAAAAAATACAAAGAAGATTCAGAAATGAAAACATAAGACTGGTTTCAAAACCTGTCTATAAAAACATAGGGAATATAAGACCTTATAAAGATAAATTACCCCTATTAAAAAATAGCCATGTAGTTTATTTGATTCCCTGTCTTCGTTGTGACAAACTTTATATTGGTCAAACTGAAAGAAGACTAGAAACGAGGATATATGAACACAAAAAGAACATCGAAGGTAGACAAAATAAATATACCGGATTAACCATACATAGGTGGGTCATTCCACGTCAACAATATCAAAGTTGTGGTGGGGGTCGCGGAATTCAACGAAAATGAAATATTTGATAGGTGTAGATGTGGAAAATATCATGGTAAAATATTTTTCGAAAATTATCAAAATGGCGCCCGTGACGTCATGATCATTGAATTTCTTTAAATTGCGATATCTATTTTTCTAATTATCGCATTCAAATGAGACTACGCGCATTTTGTGCATAAAATTAAGTACTTTTATTGAAAAATAAAATAATTTGAAAAAAATTTCATTTTCCCAAAAAACTGAACGAAACCATCTATTGAGCTCGTGTTTTTTTTTTAAAATCTGCTATTTTATCTCGAAGATGATGATTTCACCTATCATTTCCAAAAATAAAAATGGCGGAGGCTCTTCTCGTTTTTAAGTTATGATTTTTGAAAGAGCGCAATTCACTGTGCTCAACTATCTGATACGCGCCGCAGCACTCAAATCAATGTTGCATATTTTTTATTCTGTAACGTAGCGGCGCCGAGTTTTTTTCTCGCAAGTATAATGTGATTTCGTTTGTATATATGTCAATCATCGTGAACATCGGGTATAATGGCTATTTACAGAAATGTATATGTAATATCTTTTACGGCGTTTCATAGAGATAAACAAAAGTATATTTCGTAACAAGTGCGGAAAATGCGATTTCCCGCACGCGTAATGATCACACTGACACGAGTGCTGTGTGAATCATACGAGTGGGGGAAACGTCCGCACGTGTAACGAAGGATTTTTTTTGTAATAAGTGTGCGGAAAATGTGGCCACTACATGTAACATTTAAAATTTGTTATAGCATGCGTACAGTACGTTCTTATGAATGATGGGGAGATAAAGGGGGGGGGGGAATAATGGCGCGAAAGGCGGGTTCGGGGGACTCCGCCCCCACGATATAAACATATTTATGATTTTACAAATACAAAAACTGTGTTATATTTGTTATAATATCATATCGTTTTCCTATATCAGTGTACAGTGCGATTTCCCAAACCGGGATGTGGAAAATATAAAAATTATATTTTCTTCACACCGGGAGGAAAGCACCAACTTTCCTCCCGCAAGCGGAAGGAAAGATGCCGCTTATCCTCCCGGCCATAAAGAAAAATCGTATACTTCCCTCGGGAAGTAAAAAAGAATGCCTCAGACTGCCTGTTTCTCACCCTCGGCTTCACCTCGGGTAAAAATTACACGCAGTCTGAGACATTCTTTATTTTACCTCCCCCGTTGAGTAATATACTATTTCCACATCCCGGTTTGGGAAATTGCATTTTCCACACTAAAATCTGTTCGGAAAACACACATTTTCCGAACCCGTATTAAAAAAAAATATTGTCTTGCCTTAATTTACTTATTATTCTGGATAATTCTATTCAGTACTATCTCCATATAGGAAAATAATTTCGTAGACGAAGTTACTCACAAACAATGGACGTCAACGGATCGCTCAATGTTAGAAACTGTTGTTCGTTCTGTACAAGATTACATTGAAAAGTTCGGTAATGATTTAATAATTCTCCTGAAACATCATTCTACTTCTAAATCGCAAAGTAAATTTCTTAAAGATTCTAAAGACAACTTAGAAGATGGCGAATTCGTTGTATTAGGGGATTTTGCCGAGAACTACTCTTTTGTTATTTAAGATGTGGTTCAAGCATACCACTGGAATAAAGATCAAGTGACAATTCATCCGTTTGTTGTCCACCACAAAGAAAATGAAACACTTGGTATGATTCTTTCGTCATAATTTCTGAGAGTCTGGATCATAATTCCGCTGCTGTTCATTTGTACACTAAACGATTAATCGAAGAATTAAGAAAACAATACGTAGTTCAAAAGATTAAGTATTTTACTGACGGCGCTGCTTCACAATATAAAAATAAATATAATTTTATTAATCTTGCACATCAAAAATAGGATTTTGACGTGGATGCTGAATGGCACTTTTTTGCCACTTCACATGGGAAAAGTCCTTGTGATGGGTTAGGGGGGACACTAAAACGGTTAGCAACACGTGCTGGCCTTCAAAGGCCGTTTGATTCCCAAATTGTCACTTTTCGTTCCTTATTTGAATGGGCTGAAGCAGCTATGCCAACAGTGAAGTTTATTTATTGTACAAAAAATGATCTTGAATTTCATTTTCGGAAACTTCTTAACCCAGCGAGAGCAGTCTGTCATGATTGCACGTCAAATAGCGCGTATCGGATAGTTAAGCACAGTGAATTGCGCTCTTTCAAAAATCATAACTTAAAAACGAGAAGAGCCTCCGCCATTTTTATTTTTGGAAATGATAGGTGAAATCATCATCTTCAAGATAAAATAGCAGATTTAAAAAAAAAACACGAGCTCAATACCGAAATTTAAGTTGAAAAATGTTTTCGGTCAGTTTTTTGGGAAAATGAAATTTTTTTAAAATTATTTTATTTTTCAATCAAAGTACTTAATTTTATGAACAAAATGCGTGTGGTCTCGTTTGAATGCGATAATTAGAAAAATAGTTATCGCAGTTTAAAGAAATTCAATGATCATGACGTCACGGGCGCCATTTTGAAAATTTTCGAAAAATATTTTATCATGATATTTTCCACACCTACACCTATCAAATATTTCATTTTCGTTGAATTCCGCGACCCCCACCACAACTTTGATATTGTTGACGTGGAATGACCCAGGTTAGAAACTGGTCATAATTTTGATTATAAGAACGTCAAAATTTTAGCTACAGAGCGAAATCATAAAAAAAGAAAAGAAATTGAAAATTATTTTATTAAGAAAAATGTTGTAAATGCTGTGAATATTCGATTTGAACAATCAAATCTTCCGGAAATCTATAATGTTCTACTATAATGATCTAATTTTTGATTAATATTAATTACAACAGAGGGCATTTAGTTTGATTACTATCCTATTAATTAAATGGACCCTCAAATGTTAATATGAAATTCTCTGTTCGTCGTTCTTTCTATATACTTTTGCATTTGAATACTTATATTATATATATATGTGTGTGTATTATGTGGTGGTTGGGTGGCGTTTAGATTATTAAAGGAAGAGACCTGCCTCTCCTTTATCTATAAGATCATGATGCAAAAGAATATTTTAAATCCTCCTGTTATGTATCAAATTCATATAATTTATTTTAATTTATTATTATTTATTTTATAATTCTGAAGAGGGCTACTGATCGTTGGGCCGAAAACGTTAAATGTATTTTAAAATGTATTTGTATTAAAATGTATTCATGTTAATTTTATTGTTTATTGTGACCGTTTTTAACACGACTTTTTATTTTATAATTTAAACTAATACGGTTGAGAAAATTGATTATTTATTAAACAGTACAACCACCTTAAACCACAAATCTGAATTTGTCTGTTTTTCCAAGTGATATTTTTCTTTCAAACAAAAAGAAAGTCTTCGAGAATATTAGTGCAGAAAAAACCAAAATGCAAAGAAGAGAGTGAAGAAGACCATGATGATGGACAGGTCGAAGATGAAAATCATGATGAAGGAGATGAAGAAGATGAAAAAAAAGATGGCGAAGAAGATAACATCTATAAACAAAAATACCTATACAAATTAACCGGTTAACCCGTTTAGTCCCAAAAGGACAAAATTTGTCGCCGGTTTTCAACCTCCGTAAGTTTATGGATATCTTTGAGATATTGCTATGAAATGAAGGTTTCCTATAGTTGTTGGGTATGCTCTTTTCGAATCTGAAGTCCGTTTTTCGATATCACTTTCCATTTTTTTAATATGGCCACTTAAACGAAAGAAAACGTGAAAAAAAACGAATACTTTTTCAGTAAACGGCAATTTTTTTGGATCGTGTTTCCGGATCGTGCCAGGTCTCAGAATCCTGTGTCATAATGAGTTTTACTAAAAGTTGGTCAATATTACGATTTAAATGAGAAAATGGCGTCCTCAAAATGGCACTATTCATATGGAATTTTTGTGTTATTTGCGTTTTATTAAAATATCCTTGGTATCTTGACGTGTACTTTGATGAATATGTAGATTGTTTTTGAGTTGACTGAACTGAACTGAGCAAATTCGTTTTTAAATTTTGAAAATTGAAAGTGGCGGCTCCAATATGACTTCGAAAACTTCTATATAGTAAATGCCAGATATTTTTTTAAATTTCGGTTAGCCATATTGGATTTGCCATTTTCAATTTCCAAAATTTAATAACGGATTTGTATTCAGCAACCTCAAAATAATCCACTACACCACTTCATCAAAATACACGACAAGATATCAGAAATATTTGAATAAAACGCAAATAACAACAAAAATCCAAATCAACAGCGCCATTTTGTAATTTAAATCTTAATATTGACCAACTTTTAGTAAAACTCATTATGCCACAGGATTCTGAGACCTGACACGATCCGGAAACTCCTTTGCAATAAAAATTGCCGTTTACTGAAAAAGTATTCGCTTTTTTCCACGTTTTCATTCGTTTAAGAGGCCATATTAAAAAAATGGTAAGTGATATCGAAAAACTAACTTCAGATTCGAAAAGAGCATACCCAAAAACTTTAGGAAATTTTCATTTTTATTCACAATATCTCAAACATATCCATAAACTTACGGAGGATGAACATCGGCGATCAATTTTGTCGTTTTGAGACGAAACGGGTTAATGGGTTAACTAACTGGGTTTCGGTCGGATCGGGTCGGTTTACATTCGTCAGAAATTCCTGTTTGGTGAGGCTTGGGATTAGATCGGTTTAGCACAGATTGAGTCCATTTCGGTCGGACTAGGTCCATTTCAGTTAGATTAGACCCGTTTCGAGCGGGTGCAAAGATGTCGGATTAAGTTCATTTAGAACGGATTGTATCCGTTTCTGTATCATTAGATCCGTTTCGAGAGGGTGCAAAGGTGTCGGATTAGGTTCGTTTAAAACGGATTAGGTCGGAGACAAATTGCGGATTGCCCAATCGGATTAAATCAGAAATGTTTTCCAGGGTTATTAATTGCAGGGAAATAACCTGTCACGGCTAAAGTATTTAAGTACTTATTTGTAGTGTCCCCAACCGGCACAATGTCCGAAGGTTCCAGAAATTTGTTAAAACGTTCCAGAACGTTCCAGAAACGTTTCTAAAACGTTTTAGAAACCCCTTTCGTGGTCAATTTGTTGATATGAGACGAGTAAAGTGCTGGGGAACTTTCTGCGACACTATCAGAGGATTTCTAGAGAGCGACAGTATGGGAGGGTCTACTGTAACACAAAAATTGCAATCAGGGGACTATATAGATCTCTGAAGACAAAATTCTAAATTTCATTGACTCATTAAATAAATTTGTAAATGAAAATAGTATAATCTAAGGGAACATAATATAATAGAAGATCAACATTGATATTCTATAAGATTGTGACCCAACCGCCACGAAATGTCTGGAACGTTTTTAAAACGTTGCAGAACGTTCCAGGAACGTTTCTAAAACGTTTTATGTCTGAAACATTTAGGGAACGTTTCATAAATGGTTCGTACATGTTTCAGACATAAAACGTTTTAGGGAACGTTTCATAAATGTTTCGTACATGTTTCAAACATAAAACGTTTTAGAAACGTTCCTGGAACGTTCTGCAACGTTTTAAAAACGTTTTAGACATTTCGTGCCGGTTGGGTCACAATCTTTTAGAATATCAATGTTGATCTTCTATTATATTATGTTCCCTTAGATTATACTATTTTCATTTACAAATTTATTTAATGAGTCAATGAAATTTAGAATTTTGTCTTCAGAGATCTATATAGTCCACTGATTGCAATTTTTGTGTTACAGTAGACTCTCCCATACTGTCGCTCTCTAGAAATCCTCTAATAGTGTCGCAAAAAGTTCCCCAGCACTTTACCCGTCTCATATCAACAAATTGACCACGAAAGCGGTTTAGAGTGTAAGGAATGCGCAGAGTGGGGGTGCGACACAGATAGAGGATTTCTTTCCTCTTTGGACACCGTGAGAGGGTCTACTGTATTATTAACCCTTTTCGTCTTGATGGGTCTCTCAGAGACCCACTTACATTTTACCAGTTTTCTATTTTTTAAATTGATTTTTTATCAATAAATATATAATTTCTTGTTTCTATACGGTTGTCTAGACATGGGCAAGTGTAAAAAACAGTTGAATAGTTCGTAATTCTTAATAATAATACTATTGTTAATTAACAAATAGTTAAAAATGGTACTATTGTCAGAAAGAATGCAATCTTTACTTGTAGATTAACCCTTTAAGGCCCGACTTTTTTTAAGTGATGCGATTTTCGTCATACTCTGTACTTAAGGGTTTTTTAGGTCGCTGATTTACGAAAAACTAATATCAGATTCGTAATCAGCGACCACAAAAACCCCCAAGTGGTAATTTTCATGAGTCTAGCTCAACTTTCAAATATTTTCGTCCGCCATATTGGATCCGCCATTTTTAATTTTAAAAAACTAACATCAGATTCGTAATCAGCGACCCCAAAAACCCCCGAGTGGTCATTTTCATGAGCCTTACTTGAAGTAATTTAACAATTTTTTATTTTTTTAACAACCCTTATCAAAAACTTTTTTTTTTAATATAGTTGTATTTATAAGGTTGTTATAATTTTACTGTACTATAATTTTTTTTTTAAAAGTAATATAAATTTGTGGATCTTTGGCGTTTAGAACTGAAAAATTGATTAATTTTTGACAAAGTTATGAATGTTCGAACACAAAAGTGGTTTCAATCTAAACCGCTGGGCCTTGAAAGGCTAAGAGATTCAAGACGCCAATTGTTTTATGTGCTTAGTACATTCGATACTATTAAAACAAATTATTTCAGAATTTTCCGCCATATTTTTTTTTAATAAATTAAATTTTATTCTTACAAAACGTAAAAAATCAATTTTTTCCAAAATTCAAAAGAAATATTAAATGAAAATTAATGAAACAATACATGGGTTTCTTTTATAATAACTGTAATGATATGCGTAATAAAATTTTGTAAATTCAAGATGGCGAATCCAATATGGCGGACGAAATTTAAAGAAATCGATCCAATTGGCCTAAAACTTGTTACTCTGAGGTTTTCGGCGTCGCGTCGCTGATTGCATATCTAAAATTCATTTTTAAAAATTCAAAATGGCGGATCCAATATGGCGGACGAAATTTATAAAAATCGATCCAATTGGCCTGAAACTTGTTACTCTGAGGTTTTCGGCGTCGCTGATTGCATATCTAAAATTCATTTTTAAAAATTCAAAATGGCGGATCCAATATGGCGGACGAATTTCTAAAAATCGAATGAAATTCCTTTATAACTCGTCACTCGTGGGTTTTCGGGGTCGCTGATTACGAATATGACATCAGAATTTCAAAAATCAAAATGGCGGATCCAATATGGCGGAGGAATTTTTGTGATTGTTGGATTTTTCTTAGAGTTCATGATTGCTGGTTATAAATTTTAAAATTAACTTTTAGGATTTAAAAATAAATCCAATAATGTGAAAATAATTTTAAAAAATATCAGATTTTAGTACATTTTGTATTTTAAAAATGTTTGCTATTGTGTCAAAATCTAAAATAAAGAATTACAATTTATAGTTTGTTCATTATTATATATAAGCACTTTGCTGCAGGAACCAGACATAGCCCAGAAAAGAAATGGGGATTTTCAAGCAAATCAGATGATTTTTTTGAAAAAATCGTCGGCCATATTAGATCCGCCATTTTCAATTTTTTAAAACGAATTTCAAATTCGTAATCAGCGACCCCGAAAACCCTTTGGTGTACAGTGACTTTTAAATTTTGTTGAAAAGAAAAATACAGCGGCCCTCCCTCATTTTAACTTTTCGAGTCAAGGAAGATGGCGGCTTCTTCCCTTATTTTATCGCTCCCCCTTATCCCCACCACTGGCAGTATGAGAGAATAAAAACAGAGAGAGGAGAAATAGTGATGTCCTTCTTCACCTGTATGTGCAAACATCAGTCCGCACTCTTTTGAACACTTTCAAATGGCGAATGGTGGGGGAACTCATGAGGGGAAGAAGTTAATATAAGGGACGAACAAAAATTAAAATAAAGGACGCAGTTAAAATAAGGGGAGGGCCACATTAAACATTTCTACCCACGAAAATTTTTTTATTATTATTAGTTTATTTATTTATGCAAAACATCCTATAAAAATCACAAAACTTTCATAACATAAATAAATTTTCAAACAGTAAAAAGTAGGTATTAACATCGAAATATTATTAAAATTTATAATAACGGAAGAAATAATAAAGATAAATAAAGTAAATAGAAATTATTAAACATTTCTACTTACGTAAACTCGAGCTGCTGTGCATATTCTCTTGCGATGTAAGGTATTTCTTCCGGTTTCAGATTCTGCGCCAAATTAAGTGCCTGAACCCACTGCATCAAGTCTCGTCTCAAGTACAACGCTTCGACCGGTTGCGTAGATTGCAGAAAATATTTCTCCGATTGATTGTAATCGGCAAGTAATGTACAAACATGGCCGCATAACAAATTGTACTCGTCGATGTTCTCAATTTTTTGTATGGCCCAAACCATTGAAGCATCTTCCACGTATCGATAAACCCGTGTTGCTAAAAATTGTTTTCGGTAAGTGAAAATAAGTAACAGACAACACGAAACTCACCAAATTCCAAATTCAAATCAGCTAATGCTGCTTGTCCTAACTTGACCCAGCAATTCTTATTATTTAACTTTCGACAAGTTTCCCAAGCTGCTGTAAATCTAATATACACAAATTAATAAGTGTAAAACATTAACGTAATTAATCGAAATACCTTCGACATGTTATTTGAGTTTCCAGAAGTTCCTCCAGTTTATTCGTATTAACAATATTCCCTACATTTTCATGCGACGCCAAGTGGATTTGAATGAGTTCGCATCCGACTGTAGTTAAAGTTAACTCCCCAGAGTACATTAATACTGGAATCGTATCGGTAGGTAATTTGGTGCTTGCGACATAAATAACTTTTGGACCTATCGTAAACTTTCTGTTACTGCAAATTCTAAACCTTAGAAATATTTTTCTTACCTTCGATGTGATACCTCACGAAAATATAAGTTTGTATAACAGAACTGTTAAAAATAGCAAATACTGAACGTTCTAGAAGATCCTGATCCCAAATTACTCCATCGATAGAATCTGGAATCTTTGTAACTTGAATAACACTTTCGTTCATTGAATCGTAAATAAAAACTTCAGATTTGCTATCGATGAAGCATAATTGAGTTCCGTTGACATCCATATAAATATTTTTTATGCCAATCGCATGAGAATATTTCGAACATTGATTGAACGCTTCGAGACAAAAGTAGTTTATATGCCCCATCTAAAATATTACACAATTAAACAACGATACTGACAAAACTCAACGTTTTCACTTACATCATCGCCATAAACCAAAAATTCTGACGAGAGAGCATGACAAGTGATTCTCGCATTCAAATTATTTTGATCAGAAAAAATTTTGGTATCCTTTCCTTCGCTTATTAAATTCTGATCAGTTTTTATCTAAAAAAAAGTCCATTAGAACAAACCCAAGAACTAAAGTTTATAAATATTTACCGTATGCAATTGTAATTTCCCGTCAAATAATACTGAAGCATAAATTTCATTTAAACGAATTGTGTCGACCGTTGCCAAATAATCTCTTTCGAAATGTGTCGAGGCTGAGCCGGCACTTTGTACGGCATTCAAATTCCAGAAGAGAGCTCGATTATTTAATGCAACAGCCAAGTGCAGAGGCCCGACTGCTATTATCGATGGTTCGATTATTGTACTAATGGATATTGGCGGTGGATGACTCTAAAAAATGTTAAACCCCTAAGAATTTTTTCAACCACATTAAAAATTACTTACTTTATCCAAAGTGTACAAATGAACTACAACTTCGGTTAAACTTGCTAAAGTTGCGATTCGATTATCGCAGACGCTTGTCAACTTCGGTATTTGAGCTAAATAAATGAGAACATTGCCGCTGTGAGTGACGGCTGCCAACATGGATCCGTCTGCCGACCATTCAACAGTATTTACACCAGCTTCCCCAGTTACAGTAATAACTTTCTCCGTTTCGTCCAAAGTTTGCAAACTGTGTATTTTCAAACTGTTATCTCCGCAAGTTACAACTTTGTCCGTTATTGGATTTATTGCAATATCGTTAAGAGAATTTCTGTGATTTTTAATTTGAAACAGTTCCTGTCCCACTTCTTTTACATGTGTCGAAATTGCTACGAGATAACCAGTTTCGAAACCTACTAAAATGTAACCGTCGCCGTACCTAAAAAGAGTTTATTTTTAACTCGTCGTTAGTTTTATTTCGTTAAATTGCGTACCATTTGTAAGTTGTTATTGGTCCATGACGTTTTTGAAATGTCAATTCGATCGGATTCTCAGGGTCCAAAATATTATACAAAAATAACATTGTCTTATTTATAATAAGAGAGACCTACGGGAATGTTTGTATTAATTATTTTTCATTTTACGTTCGCGAAATGAACTTACGGTATTTTCTCCCCTTTGCCTTTGATCTACTTTCATTTCGCTAAACTTAATGTCAGTTGGTTCGCCATCAAGCGTAATTTCTCGTCTAGTATCTCCGTCGCTTGTACTAACGCTTAGTATTCTGTCCTCCCCGATTAACGCCAAAAGACCTTCCATAGACCACGCAGCACAAATTATACGTTTTTTATGTTTTCCCAAAATCGGTATTCTCCTACAATCGTTTTAAATAAAATACTTTTATGCAGATCGATGAACGATTAAATAAGTCGTTTCGGTCACTTAATAAATAAATATCCATTATAAAAACACGAATTACTTTGCATTCATATGATCATAAATCACCAAATTCCCTTTTTGCGTTCCTACAGCGAGTAAAGAATTTTTCTTCGACCATGCCATACACGAAAGACCATCTTTGACCCCAGCGTCAACCTGAGATCTCTTTCCTGTCGTAGCATCCCAGAGGATGATGGAAGACGTCGTGTTGCAAATAATTGCCAAGACGTCTCCATCTACATCCCACCCGAAACCGGTACATAAGCCAGGAAGCAGAAGTTGCTCCTGCAATTCCCCTTGCCTGTCGATAATAGCTACTGTGGAATTGCATCCTGTAGTTGCCAAGTGCGTACTGTTCCCAGGACGCCAGGCTATAAATACAGTTCCTGGTCCGTGGGGTTGATCCAAACGATACAACTCCTAATGAAAAATAGGCATCGATGGAACACAAATTCGATAATAAACTCAGTTTTTTTTAACCTAGTTTATTTACTTTTAAACATGTGAATTTAAATTGAAAAATTTTTTGGATTTTGAGGTTATGTTTGGCAATCACGCGTAAACAGTGTACAGTTTTTTCAACCTAGTTTATTTACTTTTCAACATAATGTGAATTTAAATTGAAAAATTTTTTGGATTTTGAGGTTATGTTTGGCAATGACGCGTAAACAGTGTACAATTGATTTATCAACACACGAGATACCGTTACCTTGCTAGATGTCATTTTTCGAGGTTTTTCCCGCCCCAAAAATTTTGGTTTTTTATTAATTGATCGAAACTTCGCCTTTTCTGCGGCGAATCATTGTTAGATCTTTACATGCTGAATTTTCGCGAAACTCTATACATATATCGAGATGCTTACACGCGTACTCCTGAATATTCTATAAAAATAAAATTGAATCGATATTTTGTGCGCGCATAACATTACTACACGAAGTTAAAACACGGAATCTACCTGTACGACGTCTTCTTCGCCTTTTATCGATTACACACAAATGCATTTATGTTATTGACGATTACTTCATTTACGTTATTACGTATTTTATTTTTATGAATCCCTTAAATTCTTTTTATGGGCATATTCGAAAAATAATTTTTGTTGTAGATCATTTACAGGGAAATGTGCCGACTTTTGAGTTTAATAATTAAAAAACATTTCATTATTTTACGTTCATTACTCAACAATTGAAAAACAGTTTTTCATTTAACATTTATTAGCGGGTTATTATTGCACAAATGTTACAAAAACAAGGAAATATAAAAGCGAAATACAAAATTTCGATATAATTCCGTTTCTTGATACTGGAATTACGAATTATTTCTATTATTCCATGAAAGGAAAATCGATTGAAATCCCAACAAACGAAAAAGTATACGAAAAATCTGTGTACGATTTAATACGAAATAAGTCTGCTTCTTTCCCACTCTTTCAGTTACAAATGCGAGTGACGATATTATACGCGGTACATAAACGCATATAACCTCAAAAAAAAACGATTACTTTGGACCAACAAACGAAAAAGTATACGAAAAATTTGTGTACGATTTAATACGAAATAAGTATGTTTCTTTCCCACTCTTTCAGTTACGAATGCGAGTGTACAGTAGTACCTCTCTTATTCTAATTAGTAAAGTTTTTCAAGATGGCGCCGATCTCTCTTATTCTAATTTTCCCCTTACTCCTACTTATGTACTTTGCTTGCGAGCTTGTGATTCGTGGACAATATTTTTCGTTGACTTTTCGTGTGATAGTGGGAGAAGACTTGTGGGGGAACGATTAGAATAAGAAAGGCAATTAGAAATATAACATAACCTCAAAGAAATTATTACTTTGGATTATCGAATGATTTAAACTCAAAACTAGAAAACAGAACATTTCTTCAAAATTAGGAAATACGGAAAACGATATAATCAATTCTTCGATTAAATTAACAGAATTTAAAGCTATTCTAAGCCCCAACAAATCAATTTTTGTAATGCGTTAAATTCGGTATCGTATAAGATCGAATGAATTCAATGCTGGTATTACAGGTCGTATAAAATTGTATAAATTCGAATAAGAATCTCGAATAATCAATACGCCACTAGAAAGAAACATAATGCAAAATATCGATTCAGTATACTTTTTTGTTTGCATAATTCGATCGCATTACTGATTGTTGTCTACGATAGATGTCGTTCCTAACAATCGGAATCGCTGGTTCCCGATGATACTGTACGACAGATGGCGTTAACTATTTGAATGCGCTCCCATATATCGAGTGCTTCTATAACAACGACGATTTTTTTCGAAAGAGATGGCGTTCGTAACAATTCGGTTCTTTTAAGATCTCCATTTATTTTCTTAGGAAAGAAGACGAATAAATCAATTCCTTCTGTATCTGAATATTCCGTTCTACATACAGAACAAGTTGCATATTTTCTAAACAAAATTTTATGTTTAAATTTAACAAATTACTTTAATCATACACCTTTTACAGATTTGTACATTGTTGGCGCTTTAAAACAAAAAACATAATTATATATAATGTTTAAGTAATTGCAAAACAATCTAAATTATAAATATAACAAAAAATGGAAAAGAAACAAATTTATATTTGTAAATATTATCTAAACCCAGCAAACAAAAAATTCATTGAAGATCCATTGAAATTAATTCACTGCATCACTTCTGAATTCGTTTTCTTAGCTTCTGCAATGACTTTCAATGAGAAAATGTGTTTCAATGATTTTGAATGGTTGATAGCTCATAAAAAGTTCGATTTAATGATTTTGAATGGAAAATAGTAGAATGAAGAAATTATTTCGTTGAATGAATTTCAATTGAAAAGTGGGAATAGAACAATTGCAAGTTGAATGAATTTCAATGGAAAAATAGTTATATTTGCCTGCAATGAATTTGAATAGATAGTTCATTATTACAGGACAACAAAATTAATGATTTTAAATCGAAAAAAATTAGATGAAAATGCAACTGATATGAATGAAATTGGTTCGGTTATTACCAATAGCAAGGTTGGGAGGTAAATAATTTTGAATGTAAATAAAATATTTAAATGAAACAATCGTTCAAAAAATACCAAAAAGTTGGTTCTTTAGTAATTTTTGACGAGGAATTGAACGATAGTATAATAAAAATGGTAACAAAATTGTTTGACCTGTTTGGTCTTGAAAAGAAATGGAATTTTTTAAAATCCATACGTAATTATTTCTGAAATACGTTTTTCTATTCACTAAACTTTTTTTGAATGTTTAAATTAATTTAGCGAATTTTAATGGGTCAAAGAAATTCTTGAGAAACTTTTAACGCGGAAGTCAATGTTGTTGGAACAAAAAATGTAAAAAATTTGTTTTTTAAATTGAGTTTCTTTAAATCCATCCGTAATTTTAAAAAAATGTGTTTTTATGTTCACCCAAATTTTTGAAATTTTTAAATCAATTTAGAAGAAAGTAGCAATGAAAAAATCGAAATAAAAAATTACTGAACCCAATTTTCAAAATTTGAGTTTCGTAAAGGCAATTCTAAAAATTTGTTATGCTCTCTTTAAAAAAATCAAAGAAATTTGTCGATAATTGACTGAGAATTTTCTCCAATATCGAAAAATCATGTATTGCAGAAAATTCTCGGCCAATTCTCTTTAATTGTTTTTGATTCTTTTTAGAAGATAGTATACAATGGTTTGAATTGCCTTTATAAAGCCCGAATTAAAAAACTAAAAGTCAGAACTTTTTAATTTACATTTTTTTTAGCTTTGATTACTACTTAATGGTACCTCCTTAAGATAGTCTAATTTACTCTAAAAGATTTTAATTAATAAACATAAATTATTCCAACTTTTTCAGGTATTCTGCCAGATTTACACCTTGAAAAACACTATTATACTAGAAAATTACTACAATTTAAGAGTTAGCAATATTATTTCCTTCCTATGTGACAAGATGACCATAATGTAATAATAAATAATTGGAAAAATTAATATATGAAATGTACAACCTTTTGTTGATACAAAATCATTAAAAAATGCGAAAGCCAATGAAATTGAATGAATTTCAATAATATAATAAGCACGTACTGATATCAATGATTTTAAAACAATAGAAAATCATTGGTTACAGCTCTGTTGAATAGATTTCTATTGATATTTAGTGAATAAGAAAACCAATTCAAATCGATTGAGATTCATTCAAAATCACTCAATGAATTTCAATAAATTTTCAGTTGCTGGGAAGCAAAGTAATACTTAATTGTACTCATTGGTATGCTATTTCTTATTTGGTATTAATAATTCTTGATGGTAGGCAATTCTAAGAACGTATTATTCGAGGAATTCTAAAAAAAATATAAAGTTCGTACTAATCCCTGCCGAAAAAAATACTAAAGAACACGATTCAGAAAACATAGAGCACCAAACAAATTTTATTTACTAAGAAAAAAAGTAACTAAATACCTGAATATTTACATTATAGAAATGTTGAGGGCTTACCATTTTATTAAAAACTTCTCCGCCGATTCCCGACTGGGTCAAAGTTTCTAAGCGAGCGAAGCGAGCGAGGTACCACGCCAACACTAGTTTTGGATTTAAATTAAGTGGTTAAGAAAAACGATGCACGTTTGTCAAAACGTTGCTGATAATTTTTTTTTAACATTGAATGCTTTTTGCACTATTCAAAGTTAAATTTAGGACGAGGCCTTTTTACACGGGATTCGCAATATTTGTTACTTTTTTAAGTTTTGACGCAAGTTTTGAAAGAAATTGCATGCCCTAAACATTTCTATAACGTAAATATACATGTATTTAGCTACTTTCGTTCTTAATAAATATAATTTGTAAGGTGTTCAATATGTTTTCTGAATCGTGTTCTATAGTATTTTTTCGACAGGGATACTACGTTCTTAGGTTGGCCTCACATTCCGAAGAGTGTGCTGAATTTTTCGCACTGTGAAGAAAGCCTCTAATTCGGAGTGTCTTAACATTTTCCTAACAATCTTAAAAGCTAATTTTAAATCTAAGCTCAAATGCGTAGATTTAATAGTACACAAGTTGCCGCGTTTCGCGTAACTGGAGTAGTGTTGATAAATACTCATAGACATACCTTCCTTCAGACACGAAAGTTTTCTGAATCGATGTTGAACCGATTCCAATGCCCTTATGCCCTGTACTGTATGAGGTGTCCAAATTGAGGATCCATATAAAATATGAGGCAAACAATTTTTAGATAACAAAATTTAGTAAAAGAAACAATAGATTTATATAAATAAGTTAAAGTTCTTACATTAGTGAAGCCAACTGTGGAATGGAGTAAAAAAACTAAAGATAAGTACGCCTTTGATATGCTTACACGCAGATGGTCAGAAAAGGAGAGTGATCTGTCTGATTATTTAATTTATACGTAAATTGAACAAAATTAGAGCCTCTAAAAAAAGACATTGATTTGCATTTAGACGTATCTAAAACCAATTTGTTCCTTTGTGACCAAACCTCCAATGACTCCAGATCGCATTGCAACCTTGAAGTATCACGAGGAGACCCAATGCGTCCATATAATATAAAATAGTCTGCAAAGATTACAAGATTCGAATAAACTATTGAATGTATTATATCATTTATAAATAAAACAAAAAGGATAGAAGTAGAAGTAAGTAAAAGTAATTCTGCAACCCCCCACCTCCTCAGATGTGCTATCATTAATTCTCACCAAGGATTTTCTGTCTCTGATAAAAGAAGATACCCACGCAAAGAGACACCCATGGATGCAATTTTAGACAACTGCCGTGGTCGACCGTATCAAAAGCTTTGGAGATATCTAGGATAGGTAGATTGAATCCACCTGAGCAGATTCCTCCAGAGCCTGAGGAACAAAATTAGAGTAGAGCAGCAAATTAGCTATAGTGGACCTTCTTACAAACCCATGTTGTTGAGGGATAATAATTGGTAAATGTACAGGAGTTATCTTTTCTGAAATTATAGTGTCTACAATTTTTGGAATAGTGCTCATAATTGAAACTAGTCTGTAATTAGCAATATCGTGTTTATCTCCGTTTTTTAAAATTGCTGTAATAAATGATTGTCTCCAATAATAAACAAATTTGGCGAAGTATATTTTAATAGCAAATTGTCAAACACATTTTTAAGAACTCCCACTTGTACAGAGCTTCAATATAAATAAACTAAAAAATGGACGATTATAATTTTTCTCAAAAACTTGCATGGGCAAATATATCTGCAAAAATAACAAAAAATTGTGCTTATTGTCATTTTTCGAGCAACAGTGACAATTTTTAAAATTTATAATATAACAAAAGAAAGGAAATTTAATTATCTACCTTTTTGGTTTGCACGATTTTCTACGTGCATATTATGTTGTCGAGTTATAAGTAAAAATATAAAAACATTTACCTTAAAACTGATAACCAAAATCCACAATAACGGGACGGGACGAGCACTTTTTGAACGCAAACTTCAGCGCTTTATTGAAAAACGTTACGACTGTGAAACAAAATTTGCACACCATGTTTTTTACGTGCAAAAGTCTGCTCTTTCAGATTATGTAAAAGAATTGCCGTAAATTGTTATAAAAGATCCAGTTATTTTTTTTTTTAAATCGCGAATTTTTAAAATAATTTTTTCTTAAATCTGCAATTTACACCAAGAAACCTCAACACAGAGTACATTTAATTAATAATTTAATTAATATCAAGGTACAATTTTTCAAGTACAGTGTAATGCATTTCTGATGTTAAAAAATGATAATCGCGTTATTGGCAAGATTCGATGATGCAGCTTAATATTTATATTGCGGGATTTTGCACGAAAAGATATCCCTTTTCAAGCCAATCAAAGAAAATAGCAAAATAATGTCTGAAAAGAATAAGACCGCCTTTACGTGGAAAGTACATTTAGAACCTCTAAGAATATAAATTCAGAGTGGCGACCCCCTCAGGTGCAGCCAAACTTGGTAGGAGGTCTTGAATGAAGGCGATGAGTACTTAGAAAAAATAGATTACGGTTTTGCAGCAACTAAAAGAAATATTCAGTACATGCCTTCAACGTATTTTTGATCGAATATCAAGGAAAAGGAAAGGAATTACCCCCCACTTTAATGAATTTTTTTAGCCTATTTGTGGGTCGGCTATCAGTTGGATTGGTTGGTCAGACAATCGAAGACATTACGAGACAATACTAAGATAATACAAGTAATTGTCATCTGCGGTCGTCATTAATAATACTTTACAATGTTAAAAATAAATTATAATCAATATATATGCAAAAAATGGGCGTCAGTTAACCCTCTGTTATTTTTAAAATGAGAAAACGTCCTTCAATGATAGCAACGAATCAGGTTTAATTTTAACTGCAGGCATTAAGAGGCCATACAAAACTAAAACAAAATATCACATTTGTCTGTAAATAAACAAGCACTACTAACTGAAGTTTCATGAAGTTCAGAAATTAATCGCACTGTTGTCAAAATAAAACCGTACGTGATTAACTTCGATTAAAATGAGAAGTACAGATACAATTTAAAACCTACGATCAAATTATCAATGTTATGGCAGCGTTCCAGTCACAAATTACAATTTCAGACTTTAGAGCCATCTCTGTAGAACGCGAAGTATAGTTGGTATGGTACGACAGGACGGTATGGGATAACTTTTCTTACAGGTGGCATAGTCTTGAACTTTTCGATTAATATTCTTGTAGAGTTCCGGAATGATTCATGACAAGTTAACAGACTTTACTATTAATTGAAACGTAATATTCATCCAAATTTGATCAAATCCTCAACATCCGTTCTCAACTAGTTCAGGAATGTTCACTGGATTATTTTTTTCCGTGTAAAAAATACTATTAATTGAAAGTTTTCAATTGCAACTTTCTAATCATAACAATTATGCATTATTTTTGTATGTTACATTTGTTGACTTATTCAATACTTCATAGTTTTTTTAAAATAAAAATTAATTTTGATTTTTAATTGTTTGCATTATTCTAATTTATATCTCCAGTGCTCAGAGAACTTCAGTCTTCAAACGCGCATTGACAAATCTCAGGAGCTTTCGACTGATTGCACTATTTCGAAAGCAAAGGATATAATTTCAAAAACCCATTTTTCAGGAACGTGAGCGGAATTTACAGAATTCAGACCCTGAAAAATAAATGTTATGCGCGTCCTTGATCTGGCGAAAGAAATGTTTTCAATTTAACAACTTTTTTATGAAGAATTATTTTGTAGACGCCGACCTGACATTCTTGACTAGGATCAATTTTTAATAGGACAATTTTCACATAAAAAATATATTTCAAAAGAATTTAAATCGATTTCCATAGAACTAGTAAGAGATTAAAAAACTAATTTTCAAATAACTTCATTTATGTCGTTGAAAAAAACGTAAAAGAGTAGATCTGAAAAGAAATGTAAAAGCTCTATGTGGTGACCTACGATGAGTAATCACATTTTCAAACTTATTTCTTAAGACCACCCGATATACGATACGATTTAATAAATTTATGAAGGTGTACACCGAGTGTCTTTCTTATGTACTTAAATAATCATGCTTTTACCACTTCGAGAAAGATTGGATATTACTTCACATACGATATATATATATCGGTGCGCAACTTATGCACCACCTAACGATGAACTTTAGAAACGTTATCGTGATAGTGATTCTCTATACCACCAGTTCAAGATGTTAATAATTAAAATGTTCCAAAATGCCCATTTTTTGAATATGTATTTTATTTACAAAAATGACTTGCTTTAATATCTTTAATTATATTTTCAATCGGTTTTTTTAAGAAATTTGGATCAACTATTTTACTCGCCTAAACGTTATGAATTACTAAAAGTAAAAACTTTTTTCTCCTCACTAACATTATAAGGAGCTTCCGAGGACCAAAACCGGACATTTGGACGCCTTCAAGAGCTCCCCAGAACACCCCGGGACGGATTGTGCTGTTCAGGAAGCTGCCAATTGTGGACATTCAACGCAGGAACATGTCGCTTGTGTGACGTTTACAAGTTGTAATTTCCATCTAAAATTAAAATATCAAATTTAAAAAAAAATCGAAAATCGAGGAAACTATATATGCAAGTTTAAAAAAATACCGCTTTTCCCACTTATCTGCCATTGTCCGTGCAATGGCTTGCGATATGCCTTCCCTCTAAGAGGCAGAATTGTTCTCGTAGATGTCCTCTGAGAATTCCTCCTGAACCGCGGTTTTAGAATACCTTCGGAACATCGTGTGAGACTGCGACTTGATGTTTAAAGAGGTCGAAAGGATTCTACCAAATTATTGCATTTTGTCGGCTCCCGCCTCTGTAGCCTCTGTTTGGTATCCGCGGTATCCGCCAAACTCCAAATTTTATCAGCTAAGCGTTGCTTGATGTTAAGCAGGTTCAGCCATTCAATTGGATCAGTAATTATCATCTGAATTATCATATGACAAAAAGATATCTGTAAAAAAAAGCTTGGATTAAACTTAATCAAATTATAATTCTGTTTGCTATGACACAATTAAGCGTATGCTATCAAATATAAATAACGTTTAAAGAAAAAGTTGGCTAACCCTTTCCAGCACACATTTTTCTGATGAACCATTTTACATGAAACGAAGTTATTTTATTCGTGTATATTTTTTCTCCACGAATACACGAAACAAAATTTTAATCTAGGAATGTTTTGTGTTGCTGATAAATTATAGGATCTGCTATACCTGAAAAAATATGGTACACCCAGGATGTGCGACGAGAAGGCTCTTATTTTGTTTTACAGGATTTACATTCCATTTCTTTTTATTATTTATTTATTTTTTAATAATTTTTGCGCTTTTTACGTTTTCCATTTAATTGTTATTACCCGGCCAACTAAGGCAAGGGCAAGTGAGCACCCGGCCAACGAAGGCAAGAGCACCGTGTTATAGCCAGAGACAAATCCTTCAACTTTTATATTTAAGATTTTCCACGAAAATGCACTCCCGCTGAGTTAATTCGCAGTTCCAGGAGTTTTAGGTTTGACCTTCAAATGACCTTGCCGGAAAAATCGACCATATCACATTCGGATGTAAAATTTTGTGCTCTTTCCGAATACATGGAAAAAAAATAGGGGTTTCCATTTGAAAAAATAAACTTGACCTTGGAATAACTCTCAAGGTCAAATCCAATGGTACCGTTAAATAGCCAGGGAAAAATCCTGAAACTATTGTCGGAAACATTTTCCCTGAAAATGCACTCCCTCTGAGATATCTAGGCGTTTCCATACTTTTGGATCACCCTGTATATTAGTTTGCCAAAGACTGTGAATCGTTTTAGATGTACGTTATCTCATTTACACTTGAATGATTCTAGTAAAGAACCCAAAAAAGGTGATGATCAATTATACAAAATACATCCATTATTGGACACACTAACAGAGACTTCGCCATTTTGAATTTTGAAAATCTGAGGGCAGATTCGTGATCAGCGACCTCGAAATCCCCCCGAAACCAAAGGTCATAGCGATCGCAAAACTTTTTGTACTCTTGGTCCGCCATATTGCATCCGCCATTTTGAATTTAGAAAATCTGACGATCAAATCGTGATCAGCGACCCCAAAACCCTCTATATATGATTATTTGGTCCTGTTTATTGTATTCTTCTACCTCTCATGCATTTACAGCAGACGCTCGATATAAGAACCATCGCTATAAGAACCGATCGGTATAAGAACATTTTTTTGATCATTACAGTGCCTATGAACATTCGAGATGTATCCCCTCCATACACTTTTTGTTGGTATGAACCGTTCCGCGCATTCCGTCGAGTCCTCCTATACATACATACATATAAAGGGAAGGGGAAGCATAATTTCCCCTCCAATGGTTCTTATATCGGAGTTTGGCGGAGAAGCTCGGAACGAACGTAGTTCTTATATCGAGCGTCTGCTGTATTGTAAAAAACGTGTTTTTTTTATATTCAATTTTTTATATAAACAATTTATATGAATTTCCCGTTGAAACATGTTTATTAACATATTAGTGAAACGCATACACAAAAAGTCGCACGAAAAAAGACGATTTAGGCACTGAAAGACGAAGAAAATGCGAACGAAAATGGTGGTAAATAAACGCAATGTTATGCACTTCTTCAACTCCCACATACATTGGGTTTTAAAAAACCCGGGTGAAAATGTATTATTTCGTCTTTATAAACTCAAATTTTCAATTGGGTTCTCAACAATTTCTAGTCCCCTCCCCCCACTCTAGTTCACATATGTTAAACGGAAAAAAAATAGTATATTACTCAACGAGGGAGGTAAAATAAAGAATGTCTCAGACTGCGTGTAATTTTTACCCGAGGCGAAGCCTCGGGTGAGAAACAAGCAGTCTGAGGCATTCTTTTTTACTTCCCGAGGGAAGTATACGATTTTTCTTTATGGCCGGAAGGATAAGCGGCATCTTTCCTTCTGCTGCTTTCCTCTCGGTGTGAAGAAAAATCGAATTCTTACGCACGCTTGTCGAACGATATTTTTCGATATACTATGCGTAAAATTTGTGCGCCGTTTTTCGTGGGTCAAATATGATGTTACGCACGTGTGATGACTGCGGCGCACGAGTGCCCGGTCAGCAGTAGTGCGTAAAATCGTATTTTACGCACTAAAAACGGTGCGTAAAATCAAATTTTACGCATAGTATATCGAAAATAAATATACAATATTAAACGAATAATAACGAATTATAGAACGAATTATGGAAAAAATAAAAGTTAATCATAATAGCGGAAGACGGTATTTAAGCTACTTTTAAAAGCACCTATGTTGCTAATACTTCGAGTGTTAACGTCGAGGTTATTCCACATTTAAGACGCGCGAATGGAAAATTTAACCCATTAATGCCCAAATGCACAGAAAATTTACACCAACTTCAACGCTTATTTCCAATATGAAATAAATTTCGAAAAAAATCAAACTTACCAGATTCTACCATTTTCGGGGTCGCTCTTTCGAATGGCGATGAGAAACTTTAAAAAAAGTTAACATTTGTCTATGATTTTGACATATATATTAAAAAAACATACTTTTTTTCAGTGCGCATTTTTTACAAATATCGAGTTTTCGATACAATATCGTGCTTTGAATGAGCTCAAATATACTAGAATAGTGCACTCGATAGTTATACTTAAAATATACACTGGTATGCATTTGAAATTTTGCGATGTCAGATCCAAAATGGCCACCGCAGTAACGAATTTCTATTCAAAATTTAACAATTTTTTTTCTTGAAAACCATACACTTTAGAGAAAATGTTCTAAGGACAATTTTGTTTTAGAATGAGCCAAAAAATACCCTTGAATTTTTTCAGAATGTACTGCTACAATTTTTTATTTTTCAAAAATGCAAAAAATCCAAAATTTTCAAAAAGTTATTTAATAAATCTGAAAAAATTTGACAGTGTTATCTAACCAATTCTAAGACATTTTTTATCTATAGAAATGTTCTCTAAAGACTATAGTTTTCCAGAAAAAAAATATTAAACTTTTCTAGATTTCAAGACAAATGATTTATTTTCTTGAACACTGCTGTCTTTAGAGAAAATTGCTATAGATAAAAAATGTCTTAGAATTGGTTAAAGAACACTGTCAAATTTTTTCGGATTTTTTAACTAACTTTTTGAAAATTTTGGATTTTCTGCAGTTTTGAAAAATTGAAAATTGTAACAATACATTCTCAAAAAATTCAAGGGTATTTTTTGGCTCATTCTAAAACAAAATTGTCCTTGGAACATTTTCTCTAAAGTGTATGGTTTTCAAGAAAAAAAATTGTTAAATTTTGAATAGAAATTCGTTACTGCGGTGGCCATTTTGGATCTGACATCGCAAAATTTCAAATGCATACCAGTGTATATTTTAAGAATAACTATCGAGTGCACTATTCTAGTATATTTGAGCTCATTCAAAGCACGATATTGTATCGAAAACTCGATATTTGTAAAAAATGCGCACTGAAAAAAGTATGTTTTTTTAATATATATGTCAAAATCATAGACAAATGTTGACTTTTTTTAAAGTTTCTCATCGCCATTCGAAAGAGCGACCCCGAAAATGGTAGAATCTGGTAAGTTTGATTTTTTTCGAAATTTATTTCATATTGGAAATAAGCGTTGAAGTTGGTGTAAATTTTCTGTGCATTTGGACATTAATGGGTTAAGCTATAATTTGTTCTGCACGAAGATTCTTGAAGACATCTCAGGCTACGAATAGAGTAAGGAATAGCACGTAAAGGAAAATTTGAGGAAATAATTGAGTCAGAATTTATCTTATTTAAATTGAGTCTGAAATTTTTTTTTCGTACTTCATCTTGAATGTATACGCAATTAGTAATATAAACGAAAAAATTTATTTTGCTATTTGGAACAATAAAATAACTCTATTTGTTAATAAAAAAATTCCGAATTATATATGTTAAATAAAATTTTTAAAACCATTGTATAGTATTTAAAAATATAGGGAGTTGTTAACAAAATCCCAATATTCGACTTCGTTTATAATATAATTTCTCAAAACTGCGAATTTTTTAAAAACAAGGTGCATAAAAAATGTTCATAACTTTTTTATTTTAATATATTTTTAAAACTCCTTTTAGGATTTTATTTCTAATGTCTAATACTATATGAAAATAGATCAATGTTTAATTTTCATGAATGTTGGTGAAATAGGGGTCCAGTTCATAAATTCTGACTCAATTGTTGAAAAAAGAAAAATTCGTGTTGCGAAGTTTCAACTTGGAATAATGAGAATTCAAACTTTTATTCTTGGTAGAGGGTAACTTGAAAAGTTTTCTGTAGTCACGGAAAAAGTAACTTATTTTCCACTCGTCACGAAAGTGAACCCGTCTCGAAAAGTCGAAAACCTGCCGCTGGAATAAATGTGGAAAAGTCGAAAACGTCCTTGAGGGTGTCAAGTCGGTCGGCCGGACCTAGGGGCGCCTCGACCAATCAGCTCGTCGTATCGGGGGCTGCGGCTACGCGCATGCGCACCATCGCGTCACCTCTTTCGCCCCCTCGCGGCCCTCGTCGTTAAACCTCCTCCCCATATGATAGCCGGGGGGATCCTTTCGACCCGTTCCCGTTCTCGACCAAAACAAGAACTCGCCTCTCGCTTGTCAAGTCGCGAACGCAGTTCTCACCACTTCATACACGTCGCCCATCTTCTGCCACTTAAATTTCCAGAAATTTCCATCTTGCTTCATCACTTTCATCGAAATTAAAAGTGAAATTTTTCCACACAAATACATTTAGGTCATTAGTTTTTGCCTTTCTTCATCCAAGTTCTCTATTCCGACTTGACAGAACAAAGTCACTACCGAGGAATTTCGAAAAGGAATTGCGCGAATTTTTTTGCAGATTTTTCCACCGCGTTTTCGCGTCAAAACAGTTCTTCAGATTTCTACGGTTTTTTGATTCCACCATGCAGAACAACGTAGTTTTTTAGCACCCGTCCAGGAGCAGGGAGACTTTTTTGGTAAGTTCGTGTTGTTTCTTCATTTTCTGCTTTGTTTACTGAAGGTAGATATGGGAATTTTGAGAAACAATTGTATACACTAAAAAAAGTGGGAAGTAAAATTACATTTCAGTAATGTAATTATTTACAACGATTTTCGTGGACAAATTACACATTTGTTGTACTTCTCCAGCGATTTCTGAAGGTGTTTTACCATAAATAAAGAAATATTACAATAAAACTGTAATTTTACAACAAGAATCATAGGACACAAAAATACCAGTGAATTATGGTAATTTTCCATCAGAAACTGTAAAAAATGTTACATTGTTTGTGTAATTTTCTTTAGAAAATCACTGTACATTTACAAGCTCCATGGAAATTTTACACCGCTTTTCAAAGAAATTTTACATTGAACAGTTTATACTTTACCAGGTATCGGTAACTTTCCTGCGATTATCAGTGGTATTTTTGTGTCCTACGATTTTTGTGGTAAATTTACATCAACACTTTTTACAGTGTACAAATTTATAGACTTTTTGGGCTGATCGATGTACAAATTTTTAAGATATGATGACGTTTTTATGTTCTAAGGAGGTTGGGTTTTCAGGATTTGTTTATCTTTTATTTACCTACAATAATCTGTACGCTTTGTCACATCAATTCTAATCGTTGAGATATTTACGTTTGCTTCTTGCATTTATATACATTCGTAATACTAATTATTTACTTTCGAAGTATATTAGTAAAAATGTCAAATCAGTATTGTCGCACCTTGCATACTGCTTTTTCCATATTTCTTTGAATAAAACTAATTTAGGAACCAAGTTCGTTTTTCTCCTACGATATATCAAAAAAATATAAATTCAATCGTAACCTTTAAAATATGACATTTAAGAGTTTTAGAACAATTCGAAACAAAGATATAAAATTTATATTATGTGCTTTATTCTTTCGAAACAATTGAATCGATTAACTTTAAATTGTGGAAAGTTTTTATTTATGTATCTCATTAACATATGTCGTTATCATGTAATAGACTGTTAAAATGTTATCTTCATACGTAGAATGTTAAACTAGTATAGATTCCAATATTAAAAATTATATTTTGTATTTTACGTGTATTGGCTGTGTATTTGTATCCTATATGTGTATGAATGTAATGAATTTAAAACTGTAATAAAATTATTTTTAAAAAATTTACACTTTACGTTTTTGTGTATTTCTACCATTCGTATGGTACAGTAGGACCTCTCTTATTCTAACTAGTAAAGTTTTTCAAGTTGGCGACGACCTCTCTTATTCTAATTTTCCCCTTACCCCCACTTACTTTGCTTACGAGCTTGTGATTTGGGGACAATATTTTTCGTTGACTTTTCGTGCGGTTGTGGGGGAACGATTAGAATAAGAGAGGCTGGACAATTAGAATAAGAGAGGTCCTACTGTACTAACCTGTTAAAAATGTATGCGATTTATTGGGAAAGGTTCTAGCGCATTGGAAAGTTCTACATTTTAGACGCTTCTAAGATTCGAGTAACGTTCCAACTATATTCCTTCATTTGGTTCACATGTAGGTACTTATTCTTTTTTTCATTGTTAATATAGGAATTATCCATGAATATTAACACTGCAGGTATGATTTTAGTGGAAAAAATAAATATTTGAGTGTTTAATTGAGAATTATTTGGAAATTGATTTTTATTGTAAATTTAAATTCGTAAACTTGTTTGGCTCTTTGAATATTAGTTTCAGATTTTTGCCAGTGATGAGGAATAGAATACTTATGAACCAAACTATGCAATCGCTCAAATCATCTTGCTCGAACCTTACAGAATTAGTTTCCACCACCTTTATTTTTGTCATCCAATTAAAGTTCTTTGTTTAATACTAGATTTCTGAAAATTTTCCATTATTTCAAGTAGAATTTATTACTTTTTGTAGCATTTATTACTTTAGTATGCTAATATTAATTTAAAAAAGTGAAATTTTACTATTTTTTTTTCATAATTTAACCCTTTGTTTCATGGTGTAGCATATATGCTACACCTTTTTGTAATTCATTATTTATATATTTAAGATAATTATTAATTAATTTTGCTGCAACTTTTTGCTTCCTTACTTCAAGAACATGTTAGGAAACGTAAATAAATCAATATTTTTAATTAATTATTATGTTATATTGTTTAAAAAATTAAACAAAGTGTAAAAATGAGGGATTTTTTACGGAAAATATATGTGGAGAAGAAAACGTAACTCAAATATGACGAGACTGGATACTCGGGGGGCCGAATGAAATCTAAGGTGAATCTGACTTGTTTTTACATTTTGGTCGGCCATTTTTCATCCGCCATTTTGAATTTCGAAAATCTGAGGTCAGATTCCTAATCAATGATCCCGAAAACCCCCAAGTACCCAACTTCAGCTCGATCAAGTAAATTTTTGGAATTCCGTCGGCCACATTGGATCCGCCATTTTGAATTTAAAAATCTGAGCATTAAATTCGTAATCAGCGACCCCGACAACTCCCGAGTATTAAATATCAGCTGTTTTCAGCGTACAAAAAAATGTATGCTTCAAAGGGATAAAGAATGTATTAATATGAGCTTTTTCTTAGAATTAGTTAAAGAATACTCTCAAATTTTTTCAAATTTTTTAAATGACGTTTCAAAATTTTGAAAAACCAAAAATTGCATCAAAACAAAATTTGAGGGTATTCTTTGGCCAATTCTAAGACATTTTTGTTCTGAGAAAAATTTCTCTTAACTCTATAGATTCCGAGATAAAAATTTGTCACGTTTAAAAAAAAAAATGTCATTGCGGCCGCCATTTTGGATGCGCCAAGCTTTAAAAAAAAATTGTTTTCCTCCACAACTCTTTAGTACAACTATCGGGTCCACCGATTACGTGCATTAGAAGCCAGTGGAAGCTCATAATTTTAAAAAAATTTGAATTCATTGAGGAAAAACGTCGTAAAAAAACGATATTTTTACAAAAAACATTAAAAATCTAGTGAAAAGACTTATTTTTAAATGTTCTAAACCCGATAATCGAGAAAAGCGATCTCTAAAACGTCTAGATAGGTTAGTTTAGAAAAAAAAAACAAAAAATTATTTGTACAATTTATATTCTTAAGAAGTTGAAGTAGAATTTCAGGACTTGTCGGCGTTAAAGGGTTAAACATTTTCTAAGAAAATATTTGAAAATACTTCGTAAAAACCATTCCCGTTTCGAACAATTAAAACCATAAATAAATTACACATAACTTAAACAAGGCCATTTTAAAAAAGTGCAATTTTGTACTCAAAATTTTACTAAATGTCAGTCTTCAAATACCATCTGTAATAGTTGTTTAAAAAAAATGTTGCTTTGACCAGTAGATACTCCTAAATTCATCAAAAGAATCAGAAATAAGATATGTTAAATATTTTTAGTTTCGTGTTTGACGTTTTTTGTTTCAAATTTTTCTAAAAATTGTTAGAAAATTTTATTTTGTTAAAGACCTTTTAAGTAATCATTTTTTAATAACATTTTCTGATTTCAATAACTGAAAAATTCCATAACTTAATAAATTTAAATTAATTAAAAACTAGAAATGAAAAAGTGAAAAGTTGGTCAGAAATTTAAACAGTAACGATTTTTATTAATATGGAGTAAAGATTAAGTTGAGTTTGTTAATGCAATGCGCCATTTTGTACGGACCTTCCACTTAATCAATTAGTTTGTGTCTAAATCAAATTTAGAAAGTAAGATAAATTGGTTGCGAGATTGAAAAATTTTGTTTTTGTCACCAGATTTATATTCAGTAACTCTGAAGATCCGCGACTACTAATTTTTACAAGCTTTGCTCAATTTGCCTAAATAGCCGCCATATTGGATCCGCCAAGCAACGGCCATCTTAAATTTTGATTGAAAACTTATAGTTTATGTACGTTATGAATTTCCAAGATCGCGGATAACGCGAATTCTCTTGACATTATTGATATAAATATAAGCAATTTAAAATGGCCGCAACTTTTAGAATAAAATGCAGGTCAGCGACTAATATGTCACATTTTTAAGAGTGAGAATAGTACTAAATAATTTAAATAATAATGAAAGCGATAAAAATTTGTCATTTTCCGTACATAACCTCAAAAATAACCAAAAGCGCATTATTCGAGTACAAAGCGCCAAATATATCAAATTCTGATGGGCCGATTCCGACCTCGGATTCGGATTCTACGCACAAAATAAATCCACAGCTCTGATTTCGTATTGTATACAGATTGGGATCTAGATTGCATCAGTTACTATCTCAAGATATTAAACAAAAAGGACTAAAGACAGTTAAGACAACATTTTCAGACTTTGTAATACAAAAGTATTTTTTTGTTACACTGGGAGTAAAGTGCGCTTTTACCCATTTTTTTTTAAATTCACATACAAGTACTTTGCGCACACTTGCCACAAAACAAATTGTTCGACACAAATGCAAAACTATGTCTTATATACGACCGCCGTTGCAGAAACAGTTTTTTTTATTGTAATCGGAAAACTGATATTTCATAACAAGGTGGTAAAACCTATTTTTACGTCCCGAAAGCTACCGTAGCGTACGAAGATCGCCGAAGTCAATCCGAGTTTCGATTGTTTACACGAGTCCTTAAAATTGTAAGGTAGCTGTCCCAATTATGAAACAGGCGTTATGAGAGAGTTGGGATATACTTCCGAAAAGGACTTCCCGGCAATCTTTAGCGGGCATATGTTTTCTGACGTATTTTGATGTGCTGAATTCGAATATCATGATGAAACCACGAAGAACCCGTAAAAAACATTATTTTTGTTATTTTGTTTGCGTTTATTTTAAAAACTATAAATTTGAGAGAAAACCGTTTCGAACAAAAAATGTAGAGCATGAAATTCTGCACCAAAACTATATATATTCATCAGTCATTACAACAATTACGAGCTGAAGACAAAAAAAAACGTTGAGAAAGAAGTCCGAATATGACCAATCCGTAACCGCACTCGTCTCGCGGGAACAGAAAAACCATTAGCGACATAACATGGACAACGCTGAAACTAAATATACATTTGCTGTACGTATATACTATTCGTCGTGTTAGGTTAGGTTAGGTGGCCCGGAGCGCTATCTGGTGGACGTTTCTCGAACACGAATAATGAGTCCGCACAGCATGAAAATACATGTAAAAGTATAGAAAATGGAATTTGTAATTAATTTTTCTGATTTAATTTCATATGTAGGCGACGGTTCACGACGTTACCAAGAAGGAGATTGTTTTTGTAAACACGAATCACATTCTTTTTTGTGGAATTACATCGAATAATTCAAATGATTTAAAAATGTTTGCACTCTGTTTACAAACTTCAAACATATCAAATGTAGTTGTTCATGTGAAACCGGTCAGTTAAGCAAATGGAAATATTGCGTTGCTTTACTGATGCATTTAACACCGTAAGTATGAATTGGCACAAATAATTAAATTATAAATAAACGTCAAGAAACAAGTAATTACACAGTAAATAAGCAAATACATAAATTATGGAATTATGCAAATATTTTCTAGAACTCCTCTAGCAAATTTAGAAGATTTTGGTAAGTTGACAGTTGGTATCGCTAATGGTTTCAAAATTTTGTGTTTTGTATGTGAACCAGCTAAAACAGTATTTAATACATATATATTTTAAGTTTTATTACGTTCACTGTTTTTCACAAAATGGAGTAGATAGTCTATATACAACTTTATTTTATTAATAACAAAATATTTATACATATTACACGAAAGGTGGAATGTCATATATTCAAAATATCATACACACATACATAGAAAATAATCTTCTTTTGAAAAATGAGCACTACAAACCAACATGCACTTTGACACAGTCTTGCCTATTTTGCATGCGCGAGCCCACTTCACTTTTATGTTTGAAGTTTTCGGAAAATAAGAACAACATCTTCCGTATCTCCCCCCCCCCCTTTTTCTTTCATTTAATTAATTTATTTGCGAAAATATGAAATGTTCTCATGTATTTACGTACTGTTTGGACTCATTACTCGTGTTCGAGAAACACCCACCAGATGTCGCTCCGGGCCACCTAATATTCAACTCCGCTGTAAAGGCTGATGAATGTATTATAGTACACGCTAAACAAGGAAAGCCATGCAAATTATATCGGGTTTAGCCCTCATTTACGGGGTTACCGTTGGTAATACGGAGAATACGCATATTCCTCTTTTGTAGAGAATTTCACGCTCTATATTTTTTGTTTGATTCATTTTGTTTGTCACATTTGTAGTTTGAAATAAACGCAAAAAACTACTAAAAGTAGATATTTTTAGGGATTTTTCATGGTTGTCACCACGATAATCGCTTTTGCGCCAATTTTCATCATGATATTCGAATTCAGCACGTCAAAATACGTCAGAATACATATGACCGCTAAGTTGTGTATTAACACTAAAAATTAATGTATACAAAATTAAACAATGAATATTTTTATTGTATGTTATATAGTTATGATTTTTTAAATAATAATTACTTGTATAAAATCAATTTGCAGAAGGAAAATTATTTTAATATGGACAAAAATGAATGAAGGTGAATAAAACCAATAACAATGATGCATCTGTAACATCTTGATCTTCAATGTACCGCAACCAGCATTAATACTTCTACTTCAAAACTACAGTTCATTTCGAATCGTTTCACGAACACACTACAATATTCCCCTTCTTCAGTTACATACCCTCCCCCCTAACGCATATATTTCCCTTCCTCTAAGTCATATTTTTCCCCTGAGGGATTCCCCCGCCATTCGCTTTTTGAAAGGCTCGCGCTGTACCATTTATGTGCGTGTGCGCGCATGTTACAAGTAGAAATTCAAGTAGTGGGGGGTGAGGGGAAATATGACTTAAGGGATGGCGCCACCATCTTGTTTGCCTCAAGCATATAACTTAAGAGGAAGACTACTGTACTATGTATTTATCTTTATTTACGTTTTATATTAAACCATTTTTTAATTTCAGGCCCGCGTCTCCATCTGGTGAAATTTTGTTTAGGAATTGTAATACTAGTATGTATCTGTAGAAAACTGGAGTACACATGCAATCTTGGAAGTCAATATAACATAAACAGGAATATTATATTTGGTAAAATTATTTTACAAACTTTCCAATATGTTAATAGGCTTCGTAGTTCAGGCGGTAAACGCACTGGACTACGAAGTCGTAGGTCGTGAGTTCGATCTTCGTTCAGGGAACAATATTTCGAAAAACGATTATCAAGCACCAGCTCGCTGTTCATAAGAAGGGCTACGTGGTTTGTTTACGTTTTGCAATATTGTTTATATGGCGCGGAAATCGACTCATAACCGATGCTGTACTTGGTATCTAGATTTCGGTATAGGTTTCTAGATTTCCTCCACAAATGTGAAGTATAGTGCTATCTGTTAAGACCATATGCCAATGAATGGACGAATACCAACGAATAGACAATAATTAACAGATATATTACGAGTACATTTCTTTATTTATTTATTGACCTTCCAGTGTTTATTTTGTAGGAACAAAGAAACGTCATCGGCCATTATGGCACGTAGAAAACCTCGCTTCGTTAAATAAGTATTTACCAGATGATTTATTTAATTTTTATTAGCATATAAAATATATCCACAGATTAATTTTACATGTAATTAAAGTAAATTCATATAGAATTCAATAAGGAAAAAAATTTGCATGGTTTTGTGCCCACCAGCTATTCCTTTGAAACTTTTTTTACTGTATTAAAATGGCCTCCACTTTCATATATATAATATATTATCTCTAATGCACATTGTTTTCATGTGTCAAAATTGCTTAACCGTCCATTCATTGACATATTCGTCCTATAAACATTCTGCGATTCGCTGCATAAGGTTATTATTTTGTTCAATCACTGTGCGGAAAGTTCTCATTTTCTGCACGAAATAATGTACGGAAAATTATCGCCTACCGTTTAATTTGAAACTGTATATTATCACATAGTTTTCGCTGAAAATTCAAACTTTCTGCAAGTATTTGAAAAAATATTATACGAGTGTGGATTAGTGATAACTAACTCCCCTTCAGCTTGTGGTTTGAATCTCACCCTAATTCAGTTATCACGAATTTACCACACATGTGTAGTATTATAACCTGACGATATATCTTCTTTTATCGCCGCTAGGTGCGGTTGCAACGGTGGCAGCTGTATTTGGCTCTCGGTATGCAAATGGGTCTCGCACAGTGTATATGTTTCACTTTGTAGAGAAAATATGAAGTATATTTCATTAACATGCTTCATGTCCAGATTACTATGTAACTTTTATAACAATCATGGTATCATTTTACACCGCAAATATTAATATGAGGTTGGCCTAAGAGTTTTCTCAATCTTTAATGTTACAACCTGTTTGCATGTTAGGTCAATCTTACGTTAACATTAATCTTTTGTAGGAATTTCCATCCTTAAATTCGTACTGAGAAAATGGCAATCTCCGACCAATCTTTCCCTGTAGTATACGAATCATTAGGTGTTATAATCCGTTGGGACGAGATAAAGGAGTTATCATGTGTGTGTGTGCGTTTGTGTATGAATCTTTGCGTCCGGATCGATAGCACTGCCAGCCGATCAGCTGATTCTAGGATACTGGCATTGTTTACACTTGCGATTCCCACGGATGTAGGGAATTCCACACGAGATGTTTGGCAACCGATTATAAAGGATGTCCTTCGGGGATGATCGAATTTCAAGTTCAAGTTGCAAGTAGCATATACCAATCGCGACTCAGAGAACCGAAATTGGATGTCGGCCATTTTTTAGGAGAATCAGAATGCGCCAACCGACCTCGCGTCTTCCGTTATGCCGTAAGCTAATTGATTTTTCACGAGCTTTTAGGAAAAGATAAACACTCACGTGGGTTTCTTTGTTTTCGTCGCTTCCCTCGCATACAAAGGAGGAAGAAGGTTTTTTTGCGCTTTAATTTATATGATGGTATACGTTGGTAAAGGACTATTGCGTATGCACGACCGCAATTTGCAATTAAGGATATTGCGATGTGAAGGGATAGGGTAAAGTATTTAAATTAGTTTTTTCATCCATTTAAATGAATGAACAATATCTTAAGAATATTGTTTCAAAATTTCAAATCGACTGGAGCAAAATTGACTTATTACTATTTATGAGTTAGTTGCTGCAGCTGAATTTATGCTCGGTTTTCTGAAAATTGTCACATTTTACAGGGACAAACTCAGATTTAAGCACAAACTCAGCTATATGAAGTATTTGTTACTAAAAAATAAGAGAGCATTTATCAGGTCTCTGACTACAAATCTAAATCATGTTTTTTAATTAGTTTTTCATTTTGAATTTACATATTTTTCTGCGTACAAGTTTTTTCCCAGAGAAGTCATTTCCAATTCTATAATTACACAGTTGTTTTCCCAAACATGTTTTAGACTTCTAAACCATTTGTGTCACAATCTTTAAACCTTAATCTTCAGTTTACAATTTCATAGGAGACTTAAAATTAATTTCATCAAAAGTTATATAAAAAATGTTTGGGTAAGCGTTAGTATTTATGGACGAGAATACTCGGCTTTATGTACAGAAGGTTTAATATTTATCGTTAATCTTTGAAAAAGCAAGTAAAGTACAAAAATACCAAGCCTCTAAAAATATTATATTTCTGAACACGCGTCAGTTTTGCGTGACGGGGTTGTATCCCTCAGTGACTAATACCGTTTACCCATATTTTTCAAGATCCATTATGAAAAAAATTTGTTTTATATATTTTTACTGAAGAATTTTATACCAATAGCTAATTTCAATACAAAATTTAAATTGTTTACTATAAAAAGCAATTAAAAAAAGATTTTTAACGTAATTAGAATAAGATTTGGACTTTACAATATAAGGTTTTCCAGTGTTTAACTAGTTCCTAGTGGAACAAAAATATTAAATATAGGTTCGTGGTATTTTTAGTTATCAAATGGTACTTTGTAAACTGTTAAAAACACCCTTGATCAATTATTATACACTTTTTTTTCAACGCGGAGCGTTAGTTGATAACACCGCTCAGAAAGTGTTTGTAATATCGCTCGTTCCACACCATGAGAGACACCTGAGGCACGTTGGATAAATCAAAATGTTGCCTGTAAGAAATCAAGTAAGGTTATGAAATTTTTTCATATTATTGATAAAATAAATGTATAGAAACTGTTAAAATAATGAATATCTAAAATACAACAAAAAAATTGATTTGTAATACAATCGAATTTTGTAGGTTAGGTATACTCACGAATTTACTTGAGCTATTGATATTTATGGCTTTTATTTACTTCATTTTTAGTCACAAGAAGCAGGAAAAGAACAGGAGAACTCAATGCAAATTATCCACATACCGAACACTTGTAAACTTTCCACTACAGTAGTCCCCATCCTAAGTTATACCGTCGGTTCTTTCAAAATGTCGGAAATTTATCCAAAGTTATAGCCCTTCACTATATCCACTTCCGTAACTCGGTTTATATCCGTGCAATGACTGCTTCTGTATGTGTGTATCGTGGGCGAGTGTGGCTCAGCGAAACAATCTGGTGGGGGGAAGGAGAGGAAGAGAGTGGTATAACTTTGGACAAGTCGAATTTATAACTTGACGTAATATTTTTGAAATGAAACATAGATGTAAATGTAAAATAGATTTCTAAGTAAATACGAATAAGTTTAATAACTTACATTAAGTGAACACAAATAATATTTCAAAATCAAGGCAAGGTTAAGTTGTTGCCAAAAATGCTGAGTTATGTATTTGTTGTTGACATAATTTATTAGAATCCACCATTTTTATTTTTGTAAATCGATTATTAGAGTTTAAATCATCGATCTCAAGAACTCTAGAATATCTTCTAATTGAAAATCTGCATTTAGAGTATACGATAAAAATGTTAAAGTTAACGAGAAAATTGCTTCAATTTCCAGCTGCTTTTTTCAATTTTTTCGACCTCATTATTACCGTTTTACGATCGTTAGAAAGATTGTTATGCCACCAAATCTTGGCTCGTATCCCGATTGATTCACGTCTTCACATTTAAAATTGAGAATTCATTACGAAAAAGTTGATTGTTTCATTGTTTTTTCTGTTTGGGCTGCCATATTGAAAAATTGTTGAATAGAATCGCAAAAGCACCCCCAAAAAGTTATTTGAGAAATTCGTAATATTCATCTTGCAATAAAAAAATGTACTATTCCATTGAATTTTAATATTAAAAATACTTCACGAAGATACTGCAGTAAGATTTTTTGTAATTATATACTAGTTTTCCACGCAAAAAATATGTTGACAATATTAGACGAATAAATATTTTGCAGTTAGAAATGTATTTTTATACGTTCGTATTATTTTTCAATTGATCCTATCTGTTAGTGTCGTAAATAATATTCTGTTCATGATGGGAAAAATGAAGCTATAAACGAAACGCTTAATTTTAACAGATTGTAATGAAATACCGGATGTCGTGTATTATCGATGTCACTGATTAAGTATATTAGTATGTAATACGGATGACAATGTATCGTTGTTGCATTTCGTTGAGGGGTTGGCTCTATTACATTTTTTAATTCAAGATAACCTTAAACGTTTAAAATATTAAAACGGCTCATTGTAAACACTATGGGTCGAATGAAAAGCGTATAAAACATGTAGCACTGCCATTTCATAATTTTTATCTTTTTATTTTTGATTTTGAATATCAGTACGCGGTGCAAAAAATTTTAATTCATACTCGCGTCGTTTCGTCCCAATCAATTTACTCAATGAAATAGTTGATGAAAATTAAAATACTAAGAAAAATTAATCGTAAATAAATATTTGAGCACATGGATTTTGAAGAGTATTCAATTGAATTTCAGAAAATCCACATAAAACAAAAAATATATTGTAATTGATACCAGAAAGAGGTCGAACTTAAAAACCATTCAAGTTATTACATTTTCAACTTGTTAACCCTTTTCGTCCCAAATGTCCGGAATTTGGACAGAACTTTCAACGCTGTAATTTGTTTTCCAAACGTCGTTAGAAAACATTGAAATAAATCAAAATCGATAGATTAGGACCTCCTCTTTCAAATGCCATTGCCAGAATCAGCCGGCAATTTGAAAAAAAAAGTTATGATAATTTTTTTGAAAAAAATTCTGCTTTTTTTGACGTTTCTTCGCAGGAATCGCGTGTGTTGACATGGAAAAGGGCAATGCTGACCATTCCAAAGATTCTAATTGCGTCTTTTTCCTCAGCCCTTTCTTCTCACGTGGGATTTTTTTTTCAAATAACAAAATAGCGGCTTCAAGATGTCGTCCGCAAATTATAATTTTGCATTTTCTCGCACAATTATAGATTATTTGACCACGTAACGTTGAAATCATGCAGAATTGGGATGAAAAAGTAATTATAATCATTTGCGAATATCTAATCTCATTATTATTCATTCATAACCTCACATTGGTTACATACAATGGACTTTTACCTTTTTTTTTCTAATTTTCGACGTTTCCGTATTACTGACGTGTATTGAAAATTGCCAGATACGATTGTGACTTCTCAGCAATCGGTATGTAACCTAAAAATTGAATACACGACGACAATTATGTGCGCATTCCTACCTAGTACTATGACGTTTGAATAATTAGAGTAAACTTCGCTATAAGTGATACCACAGATTTATACAAAGAAAGTCTAAAAAACCTTTGGAGACCCACATTATCAAAAACGAAGCGTCAAAACGATGTTGTTCTGGTGACATGTGTGAAAAACGAACATCTTATTGTTCAAAATATAATAAAAATGATTGCGAGGTCCGCTTCAAATCATTTCATAAAGTTACATAGATTTCCCATATTATTATTGACTTGAATCACCGTTGTCATTTCTTCTTGGGTCTTGGAAAAATCCAATATAAAAAATGTTATAAAAATAAAAGAATAAAAAAAATTAATAGAAAATGGAAAAAATACAAACAAAATTGAAAAAGTGCTAAAAAATAGTACAAAAAAATGACTCTCCGAATAGCGTTTACTTCCCGTGGTAAGAGCCAGATAACATCAAAATATGTATTGACGGCTAAACAACGTGATGTAAATCGTTGTGGATTAGTGGTGCGTATGTAATGTATTTTACTTATTACACTATGGTATTATATTTATCATCAAGAATAAACAACGTTGAAATTGGGCATTGGAGGATCGATGTATTTACTCCGATATTCAGGTTTATTAAATCTACAAGCGTCATTGAACCAGATAGCAATGCTCCCAATATGTGCTGCACTCCATTTTTAGGTTATAAAGCAATCACTGATAGGTTACAATCGTATATAGTAATTTTGAATTTCACAGGTACGTAATGATACGAAAAAGCCAAAAAATGAGTGAAAATCGAACAAAAAATCGATAAAAACCCATTGTATGCAACTAATTCGAGGTTATGAATGAATCATGATGAGATTAGGTATTCACAAATGATAATAATTACGTTATCATCCCATTTCTCCATGATTTCAACCGTTACAGGTCAAATACTCCATATTTGTGCCACAAAATGCAAAATGATAACTGGCAGACACCATGTTCAAGCCGCCATTTTGTTTTTCGAAAAAAATCTGACGGGACCAGAAAGCGTTGGGCAGAAAGATGCGATTAGTACGTTTTGCAATGGTCAGCATTGTCCTTTTCAACGCCAAAAAAAGCGATTCTTTGGAAGAAACATCGAAAAAATTAGTATTTTTTTCAACAAAATGATCATAACATTTTTATTTGAAGTCGCCGGCTGATTCTAACTACGGCATTTAAAAGTGGAGTTCCAAATCTATCGATCTTGATGAATTTTAGTTTTTTTTATCGCGTTTGGAACAAAAGATACAGCGTTGAAAGTTGTGTCCAAATTGCTGACTTTCGGGACGAAAAGGGTTAAGAAAGAAACTGAATAATAACTATTATAAAAAATCATTTTCGCAGTGACAAAGCATACCTAATGAGAGACTAGTAGTTCAATTATCTGCATATGTATCACCGAACAAACATGAAAAATACAACGATTTTTCAACGAATAACGAATAACTGATCGATTCATATGAACATTGCAAAGACTTATCCTAATATAGTATACAATACGCATTTGTATTTCATTTAAAATTTATTAATATTACTGTTATGAAGTGAATAACGAAAATAATTATTGATCTTGGTGAATAACGAATATAACTAAATCAAATAAAAGTAATTGTATGTATAAACTATTATCATATTGCACATCGATGTTAGTTTGAAAGCATCGTGATGTGGTGTGTTGATGATGATTTTGCGTAAAATACTTACGTGCATAATTTAGTGTTAACAAACAAGATACTGTCTCGTTTCTAGGACGCTGAATACGAGTTGCAGGCCAATTACTGATAAGGTTGAAAATAGACTTAAGTTATCGTAATTAAGATTGAAGGCAAGCGATGGCGGTGTATGTGAAAAATAATTCTGTATTTAAATATATTAAAATTAACTAAAACTTTGAAACGATTTTTTTTCTTATTTTGTTTAAGTTCTCCACTTTGTTCAAATTGATTCATTTTGTTTTAATTGAACATCACGATGGAACCTTTAAAAAAAGTACGCAGTCGATATATTTAAATAAACTTACTTGTTAACATAACTTTTTCGGCACTACAGCCGTAAAATCCGATTTTACGGCCTTCTTTTTACTAAAATGAAATTCCACGAATCACATGAAATGTCCGACACACTTCCGTAAGATTTTACGACCTTGTATCGAAAAATACTATTTTTTACTTCCACAGTGGTGTTTGTTATAAAGTTTTTGATTAAAACTTTCAGCGCGGCCAAATATCCTGAAATATGTATATTTACGATCAAATTTTAAACATTATTGTTTCATTGTATTGAATTTATTATATTATTTAGACTTCCAATTTATGTTTAATTAATACACGGAGAAAAATGACTCCGCTGGATTAGCTAATTCATATCAGCTAAAATTTTCGGCTGGAATTGCCGAAAATATCTACAATTTTAGATGTTTTGATTCCGCTAATGTAGCCTTAACCCTACTCAATTCGCGCTTAGCTCTAAATTTCCGCTACATTAGCAGATTTGTTCCGCTAAATTTGCGGACTTTTTCAGTAAATTTAGCTGAAATTATCGGCTATCCCTAACGGAATTCCAACAGCTATCCCTATAGGATAAAATTGGTAGAATCTGCGGATTTTTCGGCTGATTTAGCCGGTTATTTTTCTCCGTGTAACTTCATTGTTGAAAAATATGTATCTTCTATTTATGTAATTAATTAACTAAGTGGGATAACTTATAATATGATGCTTATACCCCACCCCCTATGGATCGCCCCTCCACTATGCGCATTTTTTCGAGTATTATTCTCTACACCACATATTGGCAATACTATGTTCATCAATTCACGAATTAATGCAATTATTGTTACTTCGACATCACTATCCAAGTGATTATTTCCAAGTAAACTTCGTTTAGCTCGTTTTCAGAATCACCTTTGATGTTTTTTATTTCCCAATAATTTGCATAGCAATTATTCACACTATTTCGTTGAAATATCCAAAATCCTTATAATATTAGCCACTTGAAGTTCTCATGACATCGAAAAATCGTTAACATTTTACTTGTTTTCGGGTTTTTTGGCGTATTATTGATAAAAGACTAATAGTAATAAATACACTGAGAAAAAATCCATAGTTAAATTGACTCTATCACATAGTTGGAGAAATGTAGTTAAAACTACCATGAAAATTAGTTAAATTTACCATATATTTAGTCGATTTTACTATAATTTTGTTACACCAACTATCTCCTTATAGTTAAAAAAATGAACTATGCAGAATGATTTAAATAAATATGACAAATATAGTTAAAATAACTATAATCTATTGTAGTCCACATTTCACACTATGTCTGGAAGTAAATCTTTATATTTACTATTATTCGTAGTTAAAGTTTGTATTTACTATGAGTCCATAGTAAAGACTGCCGCACCCCGTGTGTTTCGATGTCGCCAGGTGGCTACTCGGCGTTCGCAGCTTTTTTTCTTCGAGCCCGTGGCTCTCATTATTGAAGTGGATTTTGATTTCGTCATAAGAAGGACCGTCGGGCGTCAAGATATGTATAAACAAGCATAATATATTTTTTAACTGACCAGAGTGTGACATTTACAAACTTAGCGCAGTATTGATTTTTTGTTTTTCTCTTTGTTTCCTGGTTTATCTTAACCAAAGAACGAAGGGGGAAAAGTGGACTTTTCATATGCTATGATATACAGGGTGATCGGCCAACCATTACCCAGCGGCTAACTGTAGATTGTACAGATAATTCTGAGCAACTTTTTCCTCTGAAAAAATTTCCGGGAAGGTAGAGTTTTTAAGTTATTCAACACTAAAATTTAGGGGGAAAAAATCACTTTTTTGAAATATCTCGGCTCTGTATGAAGGTATCTTAACGAACCGAAGCTCATTTTAAAGATATTTTCAAGCTATATAAGTTGTATCTGTTGATTTTTGACCTGCAATGAATATTTCTCTTGTTATAGCCATAAAAACGGGGGTAAATACCGATTTTTCAGGTTTTTCGCGTCTAACTCGTTTGGACACATTGCTATCGAAATATCACACTGGAAAAAGTTGTAGGCCTTGAAAACACAAACATTTTTTGTCTTCTAATACGATGCGATTAAATTAAAACTGAACCCTATTTGTACTCGTTTTCATAACATTTTGTTATTAATATCGATTTATTTGTCGAACTGTATTTTGTCAACTTTACGAGGCTCTTGTAGGGTTCAGTTTTAATTTAATCGCATCGTATTAGAGGACAAAAAATTTTTGTTTTTTCAAGGCCTACAACTTTTTTCTGTGTGATATTTCGGTAACTATGCGTCGAAACGAGTTAAACGCGAAAATCCTGAAAAATCGGCATTTATCCCGTTTTTATGGCTATAACAAGAGAGATATTCATTGTAGATCAAAAACCAATACAGACAATTTATAGAGCTTTAAAATATCTTTAAAATGAGCTCCGGTTCGTTAAGGTACCTTCAAACCGAGTCGAGATATTTCAAAAAATGTGATTTTTTCACCTAAATTTTAGTGTTGAATAACTTCAAAACTCTACCTTCCCGAACATTTTTTTAGAGGAAAAAGTTGTTCAGAATTATCTGTAGAATCTAGAGTTAGCCGCTGGGTAATGGTTGGCCGATCACCCTGTATATAGTTTACAAATATTTTTAAAAAGTAAATATTGACTCCTTTCCGTATTTTTTGTGACAATTTCTTATATAATTTCTCTCAGTGAAGTTAGTAATTTTCTGAAATGACTATTTCAAAATAGTTGAGTCTATCTGTCTATTATGATAAGTAGCACTTTGAATCATGAAACAATAGTTAAACTTTACTTTTTCAGAATAGTTATTTTAACTATTACCATGCCTAGTCCTTATTATACAGTATGATTCATAGTAAAAAAAATTTTCATTTCAAGTACTTTTTTTTTAGTATGATATATCGCGCCAAAAACATGGTGATAAAGTAAAGAAAATTTTGTTCGAATATTGTTATAGTCCAACGACGAGAGCGTTAAAAACACACCCTAACATTACTGTTGTGAAATACGTTACATATTACCAACTTTCAAAATATTATCGTCATTTTTAATATAATATTGAATTTCTTCCATCTAGAGAAGATGCTTTCCTCGTTAATAGTGAACTGAATATATTCAGAAATCAATATTCGTATCCAGATATATAAAGTTGCACGAATCTAGAGCAATTTCCGACTTTAATTTTCGTTCCTATAATTTGTAGTTTATTGGGTTAACTGCTGTTATTTATTTTAATTTATTTTATGAAACGTGTTAGTATTGAACGAAAAATAATGTTATGATAACGTATTAATTGTTACAGCGGTTACGAAAGTACTTTAAACGTCCGCTGTTAAAAATAACGAATGCGATATTTTTATAATTCTTACACGATAAATATGCTTACGGTGTTAGGGAAAGGAATATAAAATTATAAAATGAAAAATAATAAGTGACCTGGGAAATATAGGAGAGGTTAATCGCGCCCTCTTAGTGTCATTATAGTAATTAAGTGCATTAGACGGAAATATTTACTTGGGGAACTAATGCTTTAAAAGATCTATTACATTCATTTTGTCCTTATCGTGTAATTTATCAGTTTTTTTAATATCAAACAGAATATCGGGTTTCTTAATATAATGTATACATATGATAAAATCAATATAAAGTTAATTTTGTATGTTATAAGAAGTAACTGTACCAAGTTATTCTCCAGTACTTTCGTTTTTAATATCCCAAGTTGAAATAAATTAAAAGTAATCGTTGAACAACGTTATTGTATCCTTAATCCTTTTAACTATCGATTACCATTATATTTATAGAAATTATTATCGAACTGTAAGACTCCTCCAAAAATATATTCCTACTAAAAAACATTTTGCATCGTCATATTAAGATATACGTAAATTCAGTTTGACGGATGGTTTAAAACTTCATTTGAAACCGGATTTACCAGGATTCAAACTTTTTGGAAATATGGAGAGATGTAGTAAATGTTTTAGAATGAAAATAAAAGTTATTTTTGATGTATGTAACTTCACGTCATAATTCTCGCCGTATTAAAAAAGCGGCCACTACTTTTTAAGGTAGTTTATGCGCCCTGATTTAGCATAAGGAAAAAAAAAACATAAGAATCAAACATTTTGACCATACGTCTGCTGCATAGCAACAGCTTGATACTCTCGAAAACAGATGGGTTAAATCTATTTTTGCATTCTAACGCGAATCGTGTCACTGTTCGACGTAGTAAATGAAATGGTCTTCAACAAGAAAAGCGTCAAAAATATAGCAATAGTAGTCTACTTTTAGTGGTGAAAAAATGAATTTTGGTTTACGAATATTACAGAATCAATAAATATAAAGACTAGGTGACCTATACTCTCAAATACGCAATTGTACGATTCCACAAAGAAAAAAGTTTCATATTTCGTTTTGTACAATAACTTAGTTATTTTTATAATTAAAAATGGCATTCACGTTTGTAAAAAATTACTTCCTCGTGTGCTTCTACAGTTTTCCATCATTTTAAATTGATGAACATCCACACAAGCTTACTAATGCCCTTGTAAAAAAGTTTACTATAATGAGAATAGTAAAAGCGTTCGCGATACCCAAGGAACAGTGATAAACATCATAACGAACGTTTTTAGTATTCTGACTAGTAACATTTTCTACAAAAGTTTTGTAAATATCATAAATACTCGTCTACACCAAAAAAATCTTCAATCTAGTTACGTTTATCGTCGTCAGGGGCGTACGCGATGCTCGTAGGTTTGTTGTACTCTATCGTGGCTCCCGCTATAGAAATAAGTTTTCATTCACTCAAAATCAGATCAAATGAAAATGTATCATATTATATCAATGGCACTTGTTCCTGTAATGGTATTGCTATTTTTTTAGCGGCTGGAGTGTAAACAATTCAGTGACGAATTGAACTTTTCCATTTTATAATTTAATAACTTAGATGAAGAATAAAAATATAGAAAATTTAGTGCAAATACTATATAAGCTATAAAACTAAAAATTAAAATATCACATCTGGAATTTTCGTATAATAAGAACTTTCTATTCTAGAATAGTAAAAATTATTATTTAATTATGAAATATTGTTATCTGGAAGATGATTTTAAGGCTGTATCGGTTCATTGAACGCAGTATTGTGAGTAAAAAGGGTTAGAATGTTTTAATTTTTGATAATTACGCTAATTTTTACCATTATGTCCGTCATATTGGGCAAGGCATTCTGAATTTCGAAAATCGAATACCGAATTTGGTTGCAGCGATCCCAAAAACCCCCGAGTAACAATTTTATTATTTGCTAACGTTTTCAATTTTCGATCGGACATATTGGATCCGCTGTTTTTAATTTTAAGAATCTGATACCCAGATTTGTATTTAACCAGACTAAAAACCCTTTAAACAAGAGAAACATGTTAAAAACTGGTTTCTAATACGAATTAAAAGTTTGAAAAAGCCAAGGAATTTCTTTGTGGAGAGAAACCCCCATTATACTTTTTCATTTTTTAAAAGAGAGAATAAGTCGCATTACTAATGCTGTGAAGACTTTGTTACACAATTGATCATGACAACTTTTATTATTTTTTATTAAAAGACAGAAACAAATATGGATATTGTCCGTTGACGCAGAATACTTTTGCCTTAGGAAAAAAAGGATCGGTGGGGTAACTTTGTTGACCGTTCAGGCATAGAGTGTGTAATGGCTCGTGAATAAATTGCTCTTTAGTCAGCCTTACATCAATCCTATTCAAAAGAGCTCTAGCTGCATTGGATAGAAGAATAGAAAATAATTGCCATTTTAAGAATCTTTTTTTTCACTTTAGTAATTGAACGAAGCGAGAGACTTTCGAAACTTCCGGTAACAAAGACACTGGAGAAGAGGATAGTGGGAGATGTTTTTCATGTCCAGATAAAACGAAAGTTGTATCAAAATTGATGAAAGCAATCCGTATTTTGTTTTATCATTAATTTATGTGTATTTAAAAAAATGAACGATAAGAAATCCTGGAAATGTGGTACTGAATCGTACGAATTCCATTAGTAAACGCAAAAATCTTCCACAAAGAAAAGGATCTGCCATTTTGTAATCTGCAACATCGATATTACTCAGTTTTAGATGGACCAAAGGTCTTTTCATATTTTAGTCGGCCATCTTGGATACGCCATTTTGAATTTTGACAATCTGTGAAATCGCAAAATTATTATTGAGAAATTACTTAACTTTTAAAGGAATGCTTGATTTTATTAGTACATTAAAACACATTTTTTCGCCACCCTGGGTTGTAATTTCCATTTTTCCGCCCCTATTTGTGGCAGTCGGACGGTATTTGGCTTCCTCGAAAATGACAAGAATAAGATTTCCTACTCTTTCGAGTTTTAATTTCACAAGTAACTTGATTTAAGTAAATAAATACTGCACGAAACTAAATCTACTTATAAAAATAATAAATATTGCCATATTTTAAAGATACAATAATATGTACTTGGTATCAAACTTCATAATAATAGAAAATATTAAATTTCCAATCGACAAATAACTACGAAGTTTCGCTATCATGAAATACAATACTTCATCCATCTTCAATGTTTGCAGACAATTTTTCTACAGCGTAATTTATATTTTTACATTGTTATTTTCTAGCTGTTCAACAATCTTGACTTACTTGCTCTAGTGGCAGATATATCTTACATGATTGCCATTATCGGAGTTGATAAGAGAAATAATTTAATTCATCTCTCCATAGAACATAAAGCAAGCCACTTTGGACTGATGAAGTCAAAAGTACAATAAGCAATTTTTAACCGGGAGTTAAGATAAAATAATTTGTGTACTTATTTAAAGTAACACTTAACTTAACATTTTATACGTTCGTTTTATAAATTAATTTCCTACTCTGTATGATATGTCAATTTTAATCGGTTTCGATGAAATATAAGAAACATTAGATGCCATCTTGAGCCCATCATTTTTAATCTTTAAAAGTTAATAACGAACAAGAAAATCCTCAAGTAAAGGCACCTTCAACCAAATTGAATGATTTCTTTTGGACCACTTCATTTTAACGTCCTCAAAATGGCGTTCACAATGAAAATTTATGTGAAAAATTTCTGGACGCTGCATCTCGAAAACTATGAGCTTTTCCAAACAAAATAGTAGCAATGTCAGGTTCTTAGAATTCATCCAGAAATATAATGGAATTTTTTCAGATTTTTGTGCTTGAAAAATTTAAAAAAAAATCTACTATATTCCATGATAAATTCTAAGCAATTTTTGTTCTCAACAATTTTTTCTATAAAAGTTAATAGGTTTTTAGAATAAATATCCTCAACTCTAATAGTTAAGATTATTTTTCTCGGAAATTAGCAGCTTTTTGAAAAAACTAATAACGACAAAAATTGTCTACGATTTATCATGAATATACTACAACATTTTTGAAAAAATAAGGTTTTGCATAAAGACTCGTTATGTATTTAAATATTCTGTCTCTAATGGTCACGTTGATCTTGACTAATCGATTTTTTTAATTCTCTGAAGTAGTAGTCCAAAACATTGTGATTATTTTGAATTTAATTCCATTTTGAATTTAATTTTGAACTTATTTTTGATTATAGACACTTATTGGGGAAAAAAGGATGAATATGGGAATACAAAATTTGGCAGCTCAACATTATAAACACTTATGTGTAATACTTTAAGTATTAATCAGATATTGTGATCTAAAACCTGATAAACCGACTAAAATTTATATATAAATACAGACAAGCGATAAAATTAATCGAATAATCCCTTTCAAAGATTCTATCCACATTTTAAGAGTTCCTGTTCAATCAGACACCAGAAATATAATTAAGGATTAAATCAGTAAGACCTCGATAAAAGTAAGAGATTTAGGAGAGCTTATTATTAGAATTTGTAGTTCTGTAATTACTTCTTTTTGTAAAAATCTGTTATTTGTGCCTGGGAACGAAGGTTGCAATTTCTCGTTTCGTTTTATCGGCTTTAATGGATTACTGGCATTAGTTACTTAACGGACTTCGATATTACGTATACTGAATTTTCAATATTCAATTATTAGTCAACATTACGTCACGTTGTAATCAGTGGTAAATGAGAATTCTAAACGACATTGAAATTTGTGAGAGAATTCTTTGTAGGATTTACGGATATGATGTTTGGAAATTGTGTAACATACCATAATCATATGAGATGTATCCAAATGTATTCGATATTTGGTAAAATAGAAATTTTCATAAGTTAATTCGTTCCTTCTTATATAATTATCATTTTTAAAATTTGGTAAAAATGTATTTTTTTACAAACTACAAATTCAAATGTCTTGGCCGTTTTAGATAATTGCAACTATCACAGCAAAGTAACTAGAATTTCATAAAAGTCCAGAAATTCTACTTCAATTTTGAATCGTTTTTTAACGTTTTATTTGCAAAAATATCGTTTGCTTACCACGTTTTTATCAATGCGGCCATTTTTTGTTTAAAGTTTTGCAAATCGACCGACTTCTAATGCATATAGTGGCCCTCATAAATGTACTAAAATAGTCGCGCAACATTAATTTAGTTACGTGGCGGAGAAAATGTCGAATTTTTTTTTTCATATTGTTAGGAACAAAATCATTCCTACTCCAAATAATCTTTCATTATTTAAATACCTCTTCAAATAATACGTGTAAGGGAAACAATCGTTTTATTAATAAAATGGCGCATCTGCATGTATAATAGCAGCTGAAATGGCGCGATTTTTTTGAGTTTATGAAGAAATTCATTTAGATTTCCTAATGCTAATCAAGTAATAACCAAACTTTTTATGTTCGTAAATCGAATATGGCAGCAGAAAAATCGGGATTTCCTATTGTATGAAGTTCAATATCAATCCTATACTAGATTCCGAGTATCTTTTATTGTTTCTAAATTCGTCTGCACCAAACATTTGTTTGAACAATAAAATGGCGGATTTAAAGGTCCACATACTATCAAATTTGTAATTTTTTCTTCATTTTATAAATCAGTACACTTAGATACCATTTCTTGTAAACGATATAATTTTTTTCTATAAAAAAAGATGTATTCAAAATGGCGGATAAAAATTAGCATGAACAATATTATAGCGGTTTTCTACTTGATAAGTAGAGATTTTAACCTCTGCATGATTATTGCTAAAACTTTATTATTTAAACAATTGTACAAATAATGCATCCACACATAGAGAAAGAAAATAGTTAATGGGACCATTTTATGTTAGTAAAACGCTTTAATACAAACAGTAGTTATAGAAACTATTTCGGCAGTAAATAGAACAATGAAATTGTTCCACTTACTATTTCCCGGTGCTTAAATAATTCGAACATAACTTCAAATATCAATTATACCCTTTCATGTTGTTAATTCAACTATGTGAAAATCGTTTCTATGATTGCTTCATTGTTCCATTAACCTTTTTTTTTCTCTGTGTGAAGAAAAGCAGTTTTTGTACACATTATGGTGTTTTATTCGCCATATTGGCAGCTTGCTGATTTTATTAAAATAAAAAACTATTACCAGCGAAATTAATGACCAAACATTGCCAAAATTAAACAAACATTTTTTAAAAATCTGATATTTTATTTTTTGAAATAAATTGTTGTATTATAACTAATCAATTTCAACAATTATTCTGAATAGCGTGTTTAAAAATATTACGTTCCAATCTCTATTTATTGTAATGCTTCCTTTGTTTCTCCTTTTAAATGTCATAATGAAATATGAGAAAGCAATGATATGACATTTAGTGTCAATAATATGCGTTTTGAATGCTTTTTCATTTGAACACTCATTTTTCAAATAACGAAAACAATAAGTTTGCATTATTCGATTATTTCGATTCATATTTTCCCTTCTGAACTACTACAATCAATGATTACTAAAAACCAAACTTTCGAACTATCTTACGTGAAACATATTTGAGTAACATATCGTAATATGAGACAATAATCACGATGTATACACATTGAAATTCATTTTCAAGAGCGTAATGCATTACAATGGATATGCGAATACATGTTCATTAATTAGTATATTCGTCTACAAAAATTGCGGAATCAGAGATTATGATTTAATGAAACATAATTGTGATCAGTACTATATTTTTTTCTTTATTTGCTTCAATGTGGACATTTTAAAAATAATATTTTCACGCAATTTTGTCCAGTTTAGTTAATCGAAAATATTTTGTAAATTGTTATCTTTATCAAGTCTATTTTCGATATATGTAGATTGTGATCTTTAATTACCGATTATTTTGAACACTTTTATCTTATTTGATGAAAATATAGAAATTGTTTTTTAACAAGAATTTTTTTAGTGCTCCCAAAAAATATTGTTAAAACGATATTTTAAATTCTGAGGTAACTTGACAATTAGAAATATAATTTAAAGAAAATCTGAATATATTTAATTAAGCAAGTTAATTGGTTAATTTATGCATTAAATTACTGGACATTTAATATATATATGAAGAGCAGTACAGCGAAATATCAAAGTAGTCAAAACGTGACTTATTTCATATGTATGTTGTAAAAATTCTTCAATTTAAAAGTTGCGTTTCTAAAAAGAACATTGACAAATTGGTTAAATTTGAGGATGAGTTAGTACCTACTTATGATCATTTTGCAATTAGCATGAAATATCATTCTATACTCTGCCAACCCCAGATATTTTTTAACTAATGTGTAGTAAGTAAATCATATTAAAAAGTTACTCAACTGGAATTACCATAATGTTTGCATTTTTTTAATAGGATTTGAGAATTTGAAAATGGAAAAAATATTTAGCTGACACCATTATTATCCTGAGCTACAGTCAAGAGTGATAATATGACAACGAAAGTTAACATTGGATAGTTGCAAACACTGCTAGAATATTTAGTTTAACATAAAAGAAAGTTAGCACATACAGCCATATTTACTGTCAGTCTTTAGCTATCGCTGCTAAGATTTAGTAACCACAGCTAACTTTCTTTTCTATGTACAAACAATGTTCCAAATATGGATAATATTGTATAATACTTAGAAAACTACTGTAAGTATGCAAAATTACCTAAGTATTATGTTGCAAAATTGATTATGTTACGACTTATGACAAACCGATTGTTCCAGAGAGATTATTTTGAAAGTATGAAATCAATTAATCGAATTCTTTCTTTTCGATATCATCTCAGACATCGTCACTAATACCACTGTGTTTATTTTTGTACGTGTGAAAAACTCTGGTTACAAACCAGAAATCTTAGATTCGCCTTAGTTCATTACATTTGTTTCTTATCGATGCTGTGAATGTCAACCCCTTTATCATGATTCTTATCAAATAATCTTTGACGTAACATCTCATTTATTTGATATTTATGAAATCCATGCCATATGTCCATTTGAATTAATATAGGCACGTGTTTTCGGCGCTTGAGCTTATGGCTTTATATCAGCGGTGTGTTAAAGGAGATTATCTTCCGTTCATGGCGTGTATTTTGTTATGCATTTTCAAATTGCATATATAAAAAGTTTCCGTAAAATACGTGCATTTGAGGTCGTCTTCCGGACCAATCAACTCTGTTTTGTCATTCTGTTCACCGTTAAAGATGAGATCCATGTAGAAAATGTAACGCTGGTCTGGTCAGAATCCGACCAGTCTTTCCCTATCTGACCAGGAAATCACAGGAATTGTAATGCTCAGCCGACCGGATTCTGACCAGGATAATTCTACCGGATTCCGATCAGAATCCTGCTTCGTCCGAACACGCACTTGCTACAAAATTTGATGAACCTAATCTAAATATACCTCGATAAATTCAGTCAGAATCTTGTCAGATTCTGATTAGAATCCCTAAGTTGGGTAAATGTGGTCAGATTCTGGTCAGAATTATGGAAAATCTGAGGGAATTTCCACACTGGCACTTTCTGAACTCGAAGTTTAGCGCTTTTTGGATAAAGTTTCGACAAAAAAAAATCTGCATATAACGTGTGCAGAAGGAATATAGAAGAATCTAAAATTGTCGAGCAAAGATTATAGAAATTGTATCTAATCGCATTATTAATCCTTTTTTGCACTATTTAAAATCCTACATTTCGACATTTTTCTAAATATTGTTATTGAATAAATATAATTTTTATATTATATTGAAATGAAATGCAGCATCTTTACTTATACAGTTAGGAAGCGTTAAATATACGTAAAAGTGAAAATATTGAGTAAAAAATACATATCACGAAAAAAATACTCCTGTACAACCATTTCGACTAGTTTATTACAGAAAAATGAAACGTGCTTGTCTTCGTAAAAGGCGTTGATATAATGATAACAAATACTGGAAAAAAGGCGAATCCATCCGTGTAATAAAATAACAAATATACACATATATAAAAAAAAACTCACAATTCAACAAGAATTAAGACGATGACAGGACTTTTTTTACTGAAATGAACACTGCATAACTGAAAAAAATATTTGCGTCAATTAGTTTTGTAATTTGTAATTTCCAATTTACGCTTCTTAGTGACAATATTATCAAATATAAATGACCAATTGTTTTCAAACTTTGGTCGTTGCTTGCATATTTGTGATAACCTTTGTAAGAAATTACACTGACTTTTGTAGCTTGTCTTGCGAAATACAAATATTTCTAGTCTGTCTTACTTTGTTAACTATTTTTTGTTTCTTAAATACAATAATTGACAGGACTTTCTAGTTTTGAGGAGTTTCATTTACAAAATTTAAAAATTTCGAAAATAAACTCCTGTTTCTATGTATTATTAAGCTGGTCCACTCGAGTATACTTATTTAACAATTCATCGAATTTTTCCATCACTCTATTTTTAAGATATCTGTAATTTTGTTATGTTGCTCCATTTTCTTAAGAATTTTTGGACTGCAACCGATAATTCATTCTTGAAAATCTACTAACATTTTTAGAAGATGCATGCACTATATTTACTATTCATTTTATTAGCATACGATTATCCTATTACAGGAGGACTATTATGTAGTCAAAGAAAAATTTCAATGAAAAGCACTAAAAATACTTCGAAAAAAGGGTACAGGACGTTTTGGCGCGACCGGTTTGGTCCCGCTGTTTGGTTTCTCTATTTTGGTTTCAGTTAAAGAATTGATTAATTAATCACATATTTAAGTCGAAATTAAACTATTCGATCCTGGTTTTTGTCGGGAGAATCACTTTAGATTAAAATTCGTATAGTAAAATGGGGAAGAGGAGAAATGGCAATATCATGAAACGAACCTAACCTAACCATTCAGAATTCTGTCCACTCCTAATAATGCCTAAAAGCATGTGTGCCCTAAAACTGACCTAACCTAACCAGTCAGAACTCCGCCTACCCCTAATAATGCTTAAAAAAATATGGCTGCACAGGGAAATTTTGTCCCGTCTTAAAATGACTGAATTTATTATTTTCAGTGAACTTTTTATAACTTTTCACTGAACTTTTTATAATTTTTCACTGACAACAGTCAGAATAAGTTATTTTTTGATTTTGAAAAATTCATACGTATTCTGGAACCAATATTATGCGTAAAATGAGTGTTCCGTGGCAATGTCAAAAGTGTTGTAAACAGTGAATTTGGAAAAATACTCGGGAATATAATAAATGAATTTTATAAAAATACGTTGGAAAAATGCACCTCCATTTCATGATCTTACGAATTCAAATTTTGTTGACCAGTGTTATTTTCTTTTCGATCTGCCTAAATGTGAATCACTTAAAATAGTAATTCGAAAACAAGTAGGTCAGTAATTAATGCAATTAGTAGAATTTTGCTAGTAAACCACTATTTTAGTACTATTTTAGTATTTTATTATTAGTATTATTTTAGTACGAACTTCACTTATGGACTTATTGAAATGTCAAATTTACTAAATTTTTTTCTTACATCAATAAATAATATGCATTCGCGTTTCGCATACATTTGTTTGGTGTTTTTTTAATAACGTCAGGTTAAAATAATTTTTAATCATAATATTTCTGCTATTAATTTCTGTTCCGTAACTTACACACCAAAATCTATTTCCTTTTTTTATTTGGTTTTAGTCTGTGAAATTTCACGATAAACAATGAAAGTACATAAATTATATAACAATAAAATGTAATTTGTAGGTAACTCAATTAAAACATGTTTTAAATATAATAAAATATTTTCTTTCAAGATCTGTCCTTCATACGTCATTTACGACAAAACTGCACTCTGAATAAAATATTCGATTTCAAGAGCGATAGACTGAGAATTTAATTTAGTTTCCCTCATAATAAAAATACGTGTAATATCATGCGTATTTTTGTTACAGAATATCCCTTGAATTTATTATGAAAAATGTTCAACTACTATAATATAAAAATGTCACATCTTCCCTTTATTGGATTTTTATTTACTTTCGCATGTAAGCATCGGCACAAAGGGAATTGGCAAGTGGTTTATATGTACACGTATTCAAGCTTCGATACGAACTCTTGAAAGTCGCTAGATTGACTTGAGTGTGTGCATAACCGACGAGTTTATTATTGTACCTTTCTGCAACGAACTTTTAGTAAGATCTCTAACTTTTTTATGAAGCTAAAAGCATATACATGTAAAAAAATAAATACTTTCCGGAATCAGTTGTTGCTTTTACTAAAGAGAACTTTCGAAAATCCTTGAGGATTTATAAGTTACTCGAGAAATTGGGGAGGGGGTGGCCCTACCGTAACTGAATATATAACATATTAAATTTCATATTGTGTATTATTCACTATAAGTAAAAGTTAAATGTCGCTGTAAGCACAAGTGAATATTTAGTATATGTAGAATTTTACTTACGTATATATATTTATATATAAAATCACCAGTAGGCTCAAATATTGATCAACCCTTTTCTATCGATTCTATAGGAAATGTGCAATACATGTACATAAAATTAAACGTGCTTTACTACTTGCGAAAATAATTGCATTCATCACGCTGTATGTGAAACGAGTGCGACACAAAACGGTGAGCGTTAGAAACATAAGCTTTGCAAGTGTCTCCATAGCATTACTGACATGACGTTTATTTATTTTATTGCCGTTTATTCTAACAGTAAAAACTCTTACTAATACAGTAATATAAAAATACAAGTAATGTAAAAAGTAAATTTCACTTTTAAAAACTGATTATTCAATAAAAAATCACAGAAAGACAATTTTAATCGTTATTCTCTTAGTTTGTTGGGGTGCGAATTAATAGAATAAAAATTAAGTGTTAATTCTCATTCTTGTCGAGTGAAAACTCCATCTGCATGGAATAAAAACTCGCTATCTGGAGTGAAAATTCATTCTTTCATTAGAGTGGTTTAATTTTCACTAATTAAATGGTGAATTTTCACTCTAATTTAAACATTATGTAGAGTAAAAAATGATTTTTTTTCATTGGTAGAGTTTTACTTCACTTTTTAACAGAAAACAATTCTGTAAAAACATTTTATTTTTTTTTAAATAATCCACCGTATCATCTTCGGATCGCTGTTTTTTAAATTATAAGATCAGAATCTTTAAAAAACTATAAATTTTACGTCATAGATGATTTTTACAGATTTATTTCATCCTTGATAATCGATCACAATTGACTAATTTGGTTTAATATAAATACTACAATGTGTGTTTTATGTAATGTCACGACGCGAAAACTGATTTAAAATAGTGAAGGGTAAAAAATATCAGTAACATTTATGAAAATCGTGATAAAAATATTCAATCGCGTGTAAGATTCATAAACGTAAGGTTTATATGTTAGTTGTCAATATTATCAATGAATGTCAGATTATAAATACATAAAACTGATTTGTTTGATCATCTCTTAGAATAAGTATTTAAGTCACAATTCGATGATTTATTACAAAAACAAAGTACAATTTAAAAAAATCTTATCTCTACACGGTTTAAACCGATAAGAAATGCATTATGCAGAACGAACCTTGTATTTCCGTGATTTTTTTATGAGCAGGAAGTTCGTAGTGTGTTAAATTATAAAAAGGGTTTACACATAGTTTTGGAAATAATTGTTATGTACATAAAAATAACATCAATTTCGTTAGTGTCGTTAAACGTCAGAATGAAGTGTTACAGAAATAAGATTCCGTTTGAACGTGACATCGTTATAATATAAATTAACTCTGGGCTCTGAAATCATACATTGTTATTATCAACTCGTCTTATATTACAGTTGTTGATTCATATTCAAAATTATCGTTCGAAGATATCATTTTGCTTATATTGCAATACACTACATGTAAACTTCAGACATCTGATGCCAATTCAACGCTACTTTGATAATGTACGTCAGCACCTTCCCAACAATTTAAGAATTTGTATATGTCGGAAATCATTCTTCCTCAGGAAACATGTGTTTATTAGTTATTCAATGACAAATCATTTCAATTGCAAACTTGTTATGTACATAATGCACGTGGATATAAATTACAGTTGATGATGTAAATAATAACAATGACATTGATATTTTCTCGATGTGATACATCATAACTAAATGATTTCAATCATAATTCAATTTTTCGACAAACGAAGTATCACTTTCGAAGTAGTTTTCAATTCGTACCCAGATGGCGCTTCAATAATGTTCCTATTATATCGTATTTAAAAAAAATTGATTGTAATGCGTCAAAATGCATGTTTTTGCAATATCAATTCTAAAGTATTCTTTCATGCTGAACACGAAAATTTATACATTTAACCTCAATTTTCTCCAATATGTAACATGACTGGATTGAACAATTCTGACAGTCTTTAGCAGGAACAAATATTTTAGAAATGATATTGAGTTTGTTACAATTAAATTCTTTTGCTAGAAAAACAATCGAAGTATGTGAAAAAAAATGTTGATACATTGAACCCCACTTTTTCGAAATTGCGAAGTGACAGAGGACATTTCTGATAGCGTCTTCGTTTTTGGCATGAAAAAATACAGGTGCAAGTCGAGAAAGTTACAAATCAAAAAGGCGACGGTTAAAAAACCGACAATCCAATTGCCGATCAAAAAACCGATGTTCAAAAAATTACTGTTCGATTATTGATTATCGATGATTTTTTTGTGTCGGCTTTTCAACTGTCGGCTTTTCGACTGCCGGCTTTACGACTGACGTTTTTTTTAACCTGTCGACTTTTTGATCTGTCGATTTTTCGACCCTCATCCGAAAAATACTACGATTGAGGTAAGTAAAAGAATAATCGAAATGCGACTAAAGTCGAAAATTTGAACACATTTCACCTCACTTTTCAAATTAAAAAAAAACGTTGTTAATCATCATTTATAGAAGCGAAAAATACTTCGCAAATATACTTGACATATCAAAGGAAACAAAACAGTACTACTTTAATTTATGATAGGATTTATAAAATTTAGTATGATGCACTCCAGTTTGTCCTAAAATTGCTATCTAAAATGGTAAAATTTCTTCTCTAATTATACCATTTCCTATTTATAAAGAATTATATACATATTATATATTTTGCAGAAAAACAAGTAGTTATAATTATGTGTAAGAAGATTACAGAAATGGGAACCTAGACGTGTTTGTCAAAAATATGAAAACTATGGAGAAACTACCAAATTACTGAATAATATGATCAAATACTACACACGAAAAAATATTGTTTATTTTGATAAGATATGACAGAAACCATTCGTTTTACTGTTATTGAAAACCAGTTTGTTTCAAACAAAAATCAAATAAGTCACCACTTGCTTAAAAAAATATTTACGTACAGTGAAAACGTGATAAATTTGTTGATTGCCACCATAAATTAGATAAGTCTGAGAAAACGTTAAGACACTTTACTGGCCCAAACAACACATCCACCTAAGGATGTTTTCAGATGCTCGTACCAATTTTATTACATGAAAACAACCAATATTTTGTATATTGATGATATGACAATGACTACATGTACCAATGACTGTTCATTGTATTTGAAAGCTAATTGTAATCTCCGTTAATATTTAAAAAATGTCCTGCATTTTGGATCCGTCATTTTGAATTTCGAAAATGTGATCGCATATTTGTAATAGTTTAGAGTTATGGAGCAATTGCCGATTTAGGAACTTCTTATCGGTTGGAAAACAAAGAAATAATATACAAAAGCTCTTTGAGAGCCATTTACAAGTCGCCATTTTGAAATTTTTAAAAGTACGAGATACTGATTTGCAGCTGAATATTTTGAATGCGATATTTTGCGCTTCCGTGTACTCTGACGTTGTCGTTTCCGGATGTAAGAGATTTAAGATAAAACTATTTTAAAAATTGAATCTGTTTTGGAAAGAATTTTGGACCGTTCTTTTGGCAGGATCTGAAAGAGTCGACTTTTGCATGTAAGAAAGACGGTTCGTACATTTTTTAATTAACCATAACATTATCCAATAAAGGACTAAAGTTTGAGTACGTCCATCCCGTCCTTAAAGAATTGAGGGACCTCAAACGTGCGATTGTTCGGCTAAAGGCGAGGTAATTTATCGTGAATATAAATTATTTTGACAGATTATTATAGAATTTGTTTTCTTTTATGAACAGCCAATAAGAAACTTTGGCTAAATTATGGCAGTAAGAGAGAACCTTACACAAATCGAGTTAAAAGAATACGCACTGAAAAAAGTACTCATGGAAAAGGTGTTCAGTATCAACAAATTTTTCCAATTTTTGACAAAATTGTATGGAAAAAAGTTTAAAAAAAACAATGTTTATGTAATGAGTAGCAACCCTAAACTTTTTTTTATTGCAAGAAAAACGAGGTATATTCAATTTTAAAACTCAAAATGTGGGTTTAATTAATATTTCAAGTTATAAATCTTTTCACTTTCAAACGATTCTCAATTGAGTTTCATAAACGGATATAAAAATTTCGAACTAAATTAAGGTAATCGAAAAATTATCTTGTTAGGCTTTGTGTTTTTATTATCATCTTCAAACAATTTTGCGACGTAAAACCGTCAAAACTTGTTGGTTTTTCCATTTTCCAACAATTTCGTAAAAATACTTAACGCCCGTGACACAAAAGTGATGACGGATTAAAATTTACGTATGTTTATTGTCAAATCTCATTTGATTTACAGATAAAACATAAAGAATTAAACATTGGAGCTATCACCAATGTCGATCTTCATTCATTTGAAATAGAAATACATATTTGTCGTTGTAATTATCGATAAGGAACCGTTTTTGATAACATTGTTTAGCACTTCGTGAAAACTGATAAAATCCGGACAATGTTTTTTTCTTTATTTTATTGCCTTTTCATTTATGTAACATTAAATTTTCATTTCCTCTAGTATTGTTGACCTGAATAATCGATTGTGGCCATGAAAATTGTTTAACAATATCCTAGGACCGGGTAATTTTATGACGGCACGACTGGGCCAAACCGTAAAACCGATTTTTGTATGCATCTGTTCATTCATTTATTTACTTTTCTAATTTTATTTTTGCCTATGCTTTTCTTTGGCTATTGGGTGCTGGTCGAAAAATCGACAAATCAAAAAGTCGACAGGTCGAAAGACCTACAGTTCAAAAAATGACTGTCCTCCTGACAATGAGTCTATTTTTTCATGTGTCGGCTTTATGACTGTCGGCTTTATGACTGCCGGTTTTTTGATCTGTCGGTTTTTCGACCCGCATCCTGGCTATTGACTGACGTATTTTCTTTTATTATAGGTCAATTGTAATTGAAGGATGAACATTATATCGATGACTGATAACGAGAACCGGACATTTCAGAATTTGCGGTGAAGAACTGGGCATTTCGGAATTTGCGACGAAGAACCGGACTTTTGACAATCTTGCCGTGAAGAACCGGGCATTTCAAGATTTTATATAGCGATTTATTGTATCGTAGCAACTTTTGAAATGTCCGGTTCTTCGTCGCACAATTGCGAAATATTCGCTTCTTCGTCGCACACCACGAAATGGGTGTGCGTCGAAAAACCGACAAATCAAAAAACCGATAGTCGAAAAGCCGATAGTCAAAAAACTGACACTTCAAAAAACGACTGTCCGCTTGTCGATGTGCCTAATTTTTATTTGTCGGCTTTTCGATTGTCGGTTTTTTGATTTGTCGGGTTTTCGACCCGCACCCCACGAAATGACCGGTTTTTCGTCGCAATTGCTGAAATGCCCGGTTCTTCGTCCCAGAAGCGAGTGGTCCGTTTTTTTTGTCGCACATCTCAAAATGGGTGGTTTTTTGTCGCAATTGAAAATGGACGGAACTTTTCTCTGACATTTTGCATTTCATATTCAAACCATCTCAACGGCATTTAGTAGGACAATTTGTACTTTAAGATAGATTTTACAGCTTTGTGTATTAAATGAATAAATACATTGGCACATAATTTCAAATAGATGCCAAAATCGGTTTTAGGTTGGGAAATCTTGGAAACGGGAGCCATTTGAAAGATTTTAACATTTGAAATCACCTTTTAAATGGGGAGCCTTGTTAAATATGAACATTAAGAAACTAATTAAATTCGAATGAAATTTGATGCTAGGGGAGTTTCGTTGAGGTTGCAGAATCTAAAACTGATATTAGATTTGAAAGTTTCGGCCAGGAAACAAAGTTCCGAAAATCAACAGAAAGACCAAAATTTCGATATAGCATGGCTCCAGCGTGATTTTCTTCACTTTGTCTTTGAATATTTGGAAAAAAGAAAGCAAATTAAAATACCTTGGACTCACGCAATATCGAAATTTTAGCCTTTCGGGATTTTGATTTTCGGAACTTTGTTCCCCGGCCAAAGTTTCAAAATGGCGATCGAAAATGGTTAAAGTTCAACGGATTCGCCTGAAACTTACTACAGGAAGGTTATTGAAAAGTCCACATTTAATATGGACATTAAAATATCAAAATAAGGGACCCAATATGACGACCAAAAATGGTAAAAGTTCGACTGAGATTTGTTATTCGGGATTTTTGAAGTTATTGAACTCTTGTTTAAAAATAAACTTTTGCTGATATAAAAAAATGCATGTTTTTGTAATCGATGGGTGTTACTAGGTTAGCAGTACTTGTTAAACATTGCACAAGACAATAAATATTGCAAATACCCAATAAACAGCCTGAGATTTCTGCAAAGGCTGCACGACTAGTTGCATCCAAGTGCTGAATTATCAGGTGAAAAATATAACATCCCATAAGGCTTCTATATTAAAATTTATTTTCTTTTTCAAAAACCCTCTATAAATAACCTACAAAAATGAAAGAAAGTGACAATAAATCAGAAGCACGTAACTCAAAACGGTAAAAGTTCGAGTGATCGAGTCAAGCGCATTCGGAATCGCAAGAAGTGCACTTCAATGCACTCGAAGAGATAAAAGTATGTGCGTTCATGAGATCGTATACACATATACATGTGGAAAGTGACTCACACATACAGACTCGTATACGCGAGACACCGAATTCAGTATCTCGAACACAATGCGTTTACTGGTCACATCGGTGTAGGTGCGTGTACCGTGATAACGGCGCGTATACGCACAGATTGCATCACTCACACACGCACACGTTAAAACGTATACGTCGATTCCCGGTGTGGGTACGTTCACACGTGCAGTTGGTTCGCCAGTCTATATCCGCGACTGGCACATCGCGCATTGTCAATCGTTGCGCTGCTGGCTATCAGTATTAGCTCAAAGATCCACTCGTGTACCAATCGCAGCTAACGGTCAGGCAATACCGATCAATTTTTGTCTATGTAAAAAAAAAAATTATTTATGTCAGTTTATGTACGATTTTTCTTTGGAGAAATGCGACGTTCGGAAAATTATATTCGGAGGGAATGAAAAGTCTATTCCTACCGGAAAGAATGAAGGGAATAGTGCGCGGATTGTGGCTCCAAAATGCGAATTATCGCGATTACGCGTGGATTATAGAAAGACGGATTTAAACCGTTGGTTTTAGTGTTCGTGTGAAGTGAAGCGTTTTGGTGCCTGTGAGAACAAAAGTGTCGGTTCCGTGTGGTGAGGAGGAATTTTGAAAATTGAAGCGATCGTAATCGATGGAATTCGTGAAGCGATAAGGCGATAAGAGTGCCGGTGATACGGAAAATACCGATAGAAATTAGTGAAACGAGAATCGAATAGGGAAATTGGCGAACTTCGTGGGAGCGTGGCACGAGAGACTGTCAGTCCATTGCCCCTTTATTCAAGGAAGCTAATCGGACGTTCGACGATAACGAGGCGAGAGAAAAAAAAGTAGATGATCGAAGCCAGAAAAAGAACACCAACCGGTATCGCGATTCGTAATCGAGATTTTGATTAAGAAACAACCGGCATTCGCATTAGTTAATGTGTGAAAGTACCTCGTGCACGTGTGGATGTGATTCAATTTATTCTTCTTTTCCGCTTCAATTAGCGTGTGGTGGCCGTTGTTGACGGATTAAAGTCAAGGTCACGAGGCGGGTTAATGAGGGATCCTTGTTGGTTCGCTAAAATTAAAGTCGGGCGTGATTCTGCAGCCTCCACCTTGGGGATCGTGGAGCACTCAAGATCTTTTTGGCACTGACCTAAGGCACGTTTTTCCAACGGGGGAAATATACGAAGCGACTATTTTCGAGCAATTTATCCGCGAGACGGAAGCCCTTGCCAGAGATTTCGGCAATTCCCGACGATGAGAACGACTACTCTTTTGCGCAGTGAAATTTCAAGACTTCGAGGAAGGCCACTTTAGGCAGCCGGGAGGATTCATAGGCGTAAGATGCGATCGGCGAGGAGGTTGTCGCAAATGCAGGTGAACAAATTGTTTGGTTCTTAATTGCTATGGTGTGTTGAGATAATAGGTTAAGTTTGACTAGACGTATATAGTGTGAATTGGAGGCCAATATGAAGGATCATGGTGGTATAGAATGTTAACTCTGACACAACAAAAAAAAACCTATGATTAAAGTCACTTTTTCATGAACTTCGCACCACAATGGAATTTACATTAAATCTTTGACTCTTGTCTTGAATGAGCTTCTGATATTGTGCAACCGACGGAATTATCATGTTGGTAAGATGTTCATCAGCAACTGTTATCAATCACTTTACTTTAAATAGATCATGATAAAGACTGGAAAAAATGTAGCATCTGTAACGTGCAAACTTTGGGCCATGATGTTTTCTTGATTGGACTCTGCTGTAGTGTGGACGGTTTCGGGGTTCAGTGAGAGCACATCTAAAAGTTTCGTTGCAAAACTATGGACAGGAGTGACTATTTTACTTCTTCAAGATTCCAAACAATATGTGGATTTTTATCTTATATAGTTAGGCTAGGGGACAAGTATTCCATTTGCAATGTTCTGAAGCATGTCACCATTATAGAAAAAAAACTTAAATTGATAATTGAGTAAGGAGTAATTTCCGGAAACAAAGTTCTGAAGCACTTCGTGTTCAATACTAATGATACTGTATACAGTTTTAACTTCAATATTAGGTATGGGCATAAATTTACTTCCTTTGTAGCTCTGCATCTAAACAAAAATATGTACGAACAATCGTAAAGTTCCTGAAGCAAATTTTTGAAGCACTTTTCGCAGGTGGAATGCTACTGCAGCAGGACATGACATTACTTTCTGATCTTGTGTAAAAGTACATTCATTATTTTTGTTATGATACTGGGCACGAAAATGTGTGGAAAATTAAGCTTAACGACGTAATTTCCTAAGACGAAGATCTGAAGCACTTCTTTAGGTTTGATAGAACAAAATCCTGCTCAGTTGAACCTTCAGAGACATTCAAAACAAAATTCCCGGATGGAAATAAATAAATGAGTGTTTGAGGCAGGATTTCTTTTGTATATAATTTCATTATTATCAAAAATTATCTATGGAAGCCAACAAACAAACTATAAAACGAAAAAAATTCTCGAAATGACTTGACACAAAACTATTTGAACTCTTGAACAAAAAAATGTAGCAAGGTATTTCTTTATCGAAATAGTGAAGAGAAATGATGTACTTTTAATTTCAGTGATAATACAGGCATAATCGACGGATATAAAGTTCACGAGAGCATTTCAGATGTGACTACGCAATAAAAACGTACTTAGAACTGTGTGACATCTGGTTCGGAATCGCTTCGTTACGGTATCTGCCGCGACCTTTACGGTCGCGTTTGTTTTTGTTATTGTTTACTCTTCTCCGTTTCCTCAAACGAGATCATATTTCCTGGTCAAAATAAGTCTTTCTCCAGTCTTGAACTATTGAAGAAAGATTTATTTCTTAGTTTTATGTCTAAAGAATTTTTATTTCGATCAATCACTAGTAAAATTCGGATGATTAAAGCATTATAATAAAAATTAAGCATTTTTTGGTGGATGGTACCATCTAAGACGACACGTTCTTCAAGAAAATGTATTTCAGTCATTTTATTCAGATATTTTAAATTATATTGGACGTCGAAAATTGTATGTTCCTTTGACAGTCGATAACAAAAACACATTACAAATATCAGATCTAAATCAGTACTCTGCTTGTGTATTTTACGATTACCTATGTGGCATATATAAAGAAATCTCCAAATCAAATAGTAGACCAAAAATAATTTCGTCAGCCTTTTCAAAATATATTTCTAATTTTTACGGAAGATTGTGTGAAAAATTTATTATCTCTTAGAAATTACTTACTCAGGGTATTTTGGTACGTCAGTTTTATTAAATATTATCACAACAGCAATGTCAAAATAAGTTATTGATATATTACGAGATTAAATGCAGACATATTTACTGTATTTAACTGTTACTATCGTATATTTGATATACCATGGTCTATAATTAGTTCACGATTTAATTTATGTTCATTAGGACAAATAGTAATTAAGTGATAATACTTTTAGCTATCATTTTAATAAAAATTATATCAGACTTAATTATTACAAAAATTGATTAGGATATTTTAGAAGTATATTCAGTAATTTAAATTTAAACAAGATGAGAAGTAGCAACGATGGTGTACCAAGTAGGTGATTCAGAATTGAAAAAAAAAACAGTTCTATATAATTTCGATTGGTAAAATATACGCAGTATACCGAACAATAAAATAAAATATATACAATGTAGAATTCGGCAGGTTTTTAATCATTTTTCTGGCGTAAAAAAAATAGAAGTATTGTCTAGTATGTGTGAGAACTTATAATGTAGGTTATTGACACTATAAATGTTAATGTCGACATCTGTACGGATGTGGCTGACACTTGAATATCATATGCGATCATTTATTTTTCTGGTGATCGAAACACAAATAATGTTTGCGATACCCCCAAAAACTAATATACCATAGATCCTTTAACATTTCTGGTTCCAGTCGTCATTAAGTAAGAGGTTAGCTAACAGTTATTTAGTGACAAATCATCATATTTCAAAGTGTCGTTGGAGTCACGTATATTTTTGGTGAAAATTATTCTCCGTGTACGATATTCCATTGTAAAATTTGAAATAAAAAACGGAGCACCGAAATGATTTGAACTGACAATATCAGCATAAACGACTTAGTTTAAAAATTGACGTACATTATTATAGCCATTATCGATAACACCTATTTTTTCGTATTTTAACGTCGCTATTGTGCAACATAAACAAAACTCATTCGAATACTTAATTCTACTTATATTTTGCGAATAACATTTTAACCCGAATTAAGTGACAGAAGATATTTGCACAACTTCCATTCGTCTAAACATAACAATAACTCACTTCGTTAAACGATGAATCGTCATTGAACTACTATTAAGCGAATAAACCAGTTTGGCTTGTACAATTAACTGAATGCCCCAAAATTACTGGATGTCATATCAAAAAGGATTGTTTTCTGTATTGATAATCGGTAGTATTGCTGAGAATCGCTTCAATGGGATTTGTTAGCATCTATTCTTATCCGATTAAAAAAGTGATGGCGTTTAGCAGATTCAGCCTTGAATAACTAATAATAGAGGAACAAATAAATCAATCGGAAGGAAATAACGTTAACAGTTGTCCGTCATTGGTCAATTATCGATGCTTCGACATGCACCTATTGTGATCGATGGAGGAGATAATCATACATTCGACTAAATGTTGTCTAATAACTATACTTTTCCGATATTTAGTTGATACTTTTTTAGACTGGTGGCACAATTGCCAGTCTTTTCTATATTTTTTTATCTAAAAATTTAGCAACTTTATATTGAATAAAATTATATGAAACGCTAAATTTCAAGAGAAAAAGTGTATAAATTACAGACATGTGTCTGAATTATCCGAAACATGTGCCTGAATAAATGTTCTACATGAAAATGCTAACTATTTCACCTATTTCTTAACAATTTTTAGGCATTTAGAATTTTAATATACAAGTTTTGCGGTATCTTGTTTTACTTTAGTAAATTTTACTCATTAAAATATTTTCGAATTTTCATAGCTTTTGTTTTAATTCAAGAATATCTAATACCTAATTTGTAAAAAGATCTCGAAGATAAAACATTACAGATTCCTAAACTTGTTTACTCTCTAAATTTCAATTTAAAAAACTACCAATGAAGAAGTAAAAAACTAATTCCATTATTTACTAACTTTTTACTCATCAATTGGTAGATAGTGACTAAGTCAGATTTTGAGAGTGAAATTTGGCAAAAATAAAACTAAGACAACAAAGAAAAACCTTGATTTAGAAAATATTTTATCAATAGAATTTTTTCACATGAATCAAAAGTGCAATTTACGATTATTTTTTACTGAATTCTGCTCTGTAAATCTGAATTAGTCCAAAACTATCTACTAATTAATGAGTATAAAGTTGGTAAATAATCGAATTAGTAAGACCTTTATTAATAAAGAATACAAAACTACTAACAGCCTAACAATTTACTAGTCGTTGTATCTATTTTTTAATACGTTACTACTAAAAAGAATTATTTCAATCAGACTAATGATTGAGTCGTTTTCTAACATTTTATTAGTCGTTTTTTATTAATTAAAATTTAGAGAATAAGAAATATAAGAATTTGGAATACTTTTGATCTTAGATCTTTGTTTTACAAATTAAGTATTTTTATTTATTGTATATTATATATTATTATTACAACAAAAGTTTTGAAAAAACTACGAAAATATTTTACTAAAATAAGGCAAGATTTCTCAAAACTTATGTAAATCTAATGAATTATTTATTTTTACATATGTTTTTTTTCTGAAACAACAAACAGTAAAGTTTCTTTTACAATTTCATTTATAAAATTGAATTGGATTAGTAGAATTTTAATAATTAATCAGTTGTATCTTATTATACATTAATTAGAAACTGATTTATTTTTCGTAATACACCTTGCGTTTCGAATTAGTAGTTTTTCTAATGGTTTAAATGGTTCAGACGAGAAACAGAAACAATCGAGTAAAAATTTACTTAAATTGACTTATTATTTTGTTAGATTTAAATAAAAATTGTTTTCATAATTTGAATCCACGGGTTTTTTCAGTGTATTAAGAAATTTATATTCCAAAAACTACATTGAACTAGTATCCATAGTAGCAAGTACTAATATTTGGATTGTCTAATAATATCCTACCATTTTATAGTTTTTGAATTGTTGTGTGCTATCTGTTATAATCGAATTGTAAAGACAATGTAAGGAGAGAAATATTTACATGAAACTAAATAACTTTGTTACGAAACTAGAAATCCTCTTTTTTATAGTTTGTCTTTTGTAATTATTGTATTTGCATCATAATTTTCCTCCATATTTTACGATTTTCACATTCTATAAATGGACCATAATGTAGCACCGAAATGGAAGATTTACTACAATTTTTAGTCAAATGACTCAGGACTAGACTTGACACATTATATGAATTCGAAAAAAAATTGTAGACGAACAATGATTTTATTAGATTCCATCACAAACAAAAAAAAAACATTGGAATATGTATCCCAACTATATACGAAAAAGAGACATTTGACAGAAATTCAATATTTTTTGTATAAGTGTGAGAATTATTGACTGATAAATCCTTCATAAAAGAAAACGCTGAGTTAGTAAGAGATTCGACCTTCGATTGACAGTTCACTGGGTCGTATACGTGGATTTATCGATCGGTCATTGAGAAAACGATATCGAAAGTCGATAATTAGTAGCTCACTTCTTTTTATTGTTAAAATATTAAACAAGAAGTCGTTTTTGACCTTTCTGTATAAAGTGACATTGCAAGGTTGGCAGATTTTAATATAACACCTTTCGTAATGCCATGCTTATTTTCTAAATGTTTTTAAGTTGGTTGAAATGGAGAAACATGCGCACTGAGGTTCACCGACGGAGTTTACATTGTTTAACTTCCGCATCTGCTAAAAAACGTATGAAAGTAAATGATAAAATCTATAATAACGAAATAATGATTATTTTGCTTATTTAAGGCGAAAATTGTGAAGTTTGATAATTTTTTCTTACGTAATATAATTATAGTTATACTGCAAAGAATTAATCTTTACATAGCAGAGAAAAGTTCCATACTATAAACTTTCTGTATTAATACTTCGATATATATAAAAAAAAAAGATTCACGAAAGATTAAAGTAACAGGAGTATATTAAATAAACATAAATTACATCTCTTAGACACTAGGTGGCGCTGAAATACAAAAGTGACGCCCGATTACGTTCAAGTAACGACGTGAGTGCCGCCTATAAAGAAAACATACTGGCCACCTAGCGTTACTGAAAGCAACTTAACTGTTTTCCGTACCTATATTCTAATAAAAATTGTGTATCTTCATTCGGTCGTAAAGAAAAATGTTTTCTTTCTATTTTCTTGATGTAATTTTATTATAGAAATAAATATTAATGACAACACATGTGTTTCATTTGTTTTGCTAGGTTTCAATTAAACGGATGTACTTGGAATTTCAGAATATTCTTGATAAGATATAAAAACAAAAGATTATAAATTGTCAGTGTTAAATGTGGACATTTTATATTGACACATAAATCGCTTAAATTTGAGGTTAATCAGTGAATTAAAAAATCAAACACCATATCTTACGTTACAAGCTGAAATAGTATTATCATAAGCTATTGAAATTGATATGTTGTAAGTAAAACTTGTACATTACGCAAAGTGAAATGCATATGTGAAGACATTAATGATGTTAACAGATATTTTGGGCCAACACAAAATATATTTGATCAAATCGTTTCACAAGTTTAAACGCGGAATTACAAAAAATAGTTAAATTTATTGTTTCTGCAGTAAACAAGGCAATTATAATATTGTTCCATGTACTGTTTCTCAAAAGATACAGCAGTTGCATAATCACATTAAATGTTGTTAGATAGTAAATTAGATGCATTACAATTTATTGCACGAAAATAACGCCTTAACGTAACAAAAATAATATATTTATCGTATGGTATCTTTTACAATATTCTCAATTTTGTAAAATTTACGTAAAAACGATAACTTTTCATGTTGTTACTTCTGCTATTATTATACGTGACAATTTTCTTTAAAGGTCCCATTAACCATTTTTTATCTGCCTTTTTTTAATTGAACCCTCCATTTTGAATTTACAATTACAAAGTTCGAGTCTGCAAAAACTATATTTTTTGTAGACGTCAAACTATAAATTGTAAATTCAAAATGGAGGACCCAATATGTAGATCAAAAAAGCTTCCATTAAAGTACAAATGGCCGTATAAGATTTTTCACTTCTGGATTTTAAATTTGAGAATACAAAAATGAAAAATGGCCTAAATAATATGGTTATACAAAACGTAAAAAGTGCTTCAAGTAAAGAAATTGTCATGGTTTTTTGCCGTTCTGTTATGTAAAATGTGTCAACTGTGCGCTGTGAATTAATTTGAACCTTTAAAAGTATGATTCGAAAAGAACTTTAATTTTTTGTCTGTTTTTGTTATATCTATTTGACTTCTTTATAACGTAAACTATTCATACGAAGTTAAAATTTGGCAAGTAAATACGAGTAATGAACATATAATGAGCAGACGTACCTCAAATCTTGGTTTAAGTAAATTTGCCAAGATACAATTCAAAATAAGTAATTTTCACACGTGCTAAAATCTTTTGACATCAAGAATTACGAAATAGCGAAAGTTATTAGTAATTACAAAATTCAACAGATCTTTTACTTCGTCGTTACGGTGGAACTTTTTTCAAAATAGTAAAAAGACATCATTAAGAGCTCTTTAAAATGTTTTAAATGTTACTCGTTCATTAGATCGGCCATCGATCGCCATTTTAAATGCCACGCGAGTTAATTTTTCTATTTGAATGCCAGAAGAATTTTATATCTCAATACCATGGATCTCTGTACCAACAAAAAATCATCCGTAGTGAAATCACTCAGATAGCAGAATAGAAAATAGAATGATCTCATAATTTGTTCTACAAGAGGTCAGATGCGTTAAATTATGATATTTTTCTGAGCTGGAGGTCATAATGATCTAATACTGATATCAAGTTCAGAAAAACCTCATAATTTGACGTATCTAACCTCTTATAGAAGATATTATGAGATCATTTTGAAGTATTTTTTATTCTGCTATATGAGATTAATATCTGAAGTATAAGATATTTTCGAGGTAATTTTTGGCCTTTCCTGATTCCATAAGAATTGGCTTTTTATATTTCCATTTCATAAATGGTCCAATTTTTAAACGTTATTTTGTTATTATTTTGAAAATCGTTTCTTGTGATTGGTAGGTCATATATTTCCCATTATGATAGCTTATATACTGATCTTTATAAGTGGCCTTCAATATGTAATTCCATAAAACTGACGAGAAAGTAAACGTGGCATTGGCGACACAAAATCTGATTAAAGTTGTTAATTTTTTCCGAACACGCGTTATCTTTGTTCGAACGAATTAATGAAATATCTTAGTCGACAGATAGTATAGGATTATTTCAAGGCGAATAAGAATCTTTTCATTGGCTCTCGAGCAATCTCCATTGGTTGATTGTCGTCATTGCGAGCGGATATACATTCGCGTTACTGTCGATGCTGGATTGATACAAACATAGAGTTCCTAAGACATATTTTACAAGAACTATTCGTTTTACTGAAAAGAAGAACATTTTTGTATTTTTAATGAAAGGAAATTCCACTAATACATCTAAATTGTATAGAAAGTCAAATTTCACTCGTTATTAAAAAAAAACTAGAAAGTATTTGAAATTGCCATTTTAAATTGTCAGACATCAAAAATGACAATAAAAACGGTTATTTTCTTTTTTTGTGCTGTTTGAAACAGTAAACATTAACTCTTCTTTGAAGATTCTAATGAACACCAAGTAAATTGAATGTACAAGCCGAAAGAGGAAAATAGATACACCACCTGTTGTAATTTGTTAAAGAAATTACACTTTCATTATTTTAAGTTTGCAAAATACAGATATAAAGACAATTTTGTAATATTCACGATATCATATAGTACTATTAATAATATATAAACCTTCAAGTACTCAAGAAAAAATTAGAGGAAAATAGATACGGAGAGATCAACATTGATGTTTTGTAAAAATAAAGCCACAACTCTACTACATTCGCTGCAGATGTTTTCGTTATTAAATACTTTTCCTTATTAATCTGAACTTGCACAACTCTTCTGTGCTCGATCATGTTCTCGTATTACTAACGGCATATGTTAACTATGTATATATAACGTAGTAATATGCGCTTTCTTTCTATCAGTATCTTTATATACTTACATAATTTTACTAGCACTTGCGAGAATCTGCTACCATAGCGCATCTGTTGAGTACTTGGAGAACTGCAGATACCCCCCTCCACTCCCCGAGTCCCGATGGCTCGCATTCACACACTTCGATCAGTAGCAGTCGTGTTTTATCGTCTACGTTCGGTATCTGGCTTGAAGAAAAATTTCTACAAGCTGTATTAATATATAAAACGAAATTTCACGGATATATTTTATGTCATATTCCTGTAAACTATTGTATTTTGTCTTCAATAACAATAGTATATTAAAAATCTAGTAAAACCTGCTACAAAGGCTATAATATCCCCAATTTTTAGCAATTTTTCGAGTCTTTTCATGCAGTAGTCACTTAAGTGTCTCAAGAATTACAAACCAACGAAATCACCAGACTAAGTGTCTATATTAATTAGAAAACCCATTGCCAATGATGTGAATTGCATCTTAAGAACGAACATCCTCATTGAAAAACAATAATCGCCAGCTAACTCCCAAGATTATTCAGAAAATGTAATAAGCATCAAGAACGGACGTTTATGACCTACTTAAATATGCGAAAACTATCGATTGCTGCATCTACATAGGTACTTGCATGCGTTAAATCGAGCACGTGCTTAGTCACGCAATCGAGAATTGCACAATATATATAACGTGGAATACACGGATCTCCCGGTATAGGTATAAATATAGACGTATCTACCTATAATATAGTCGAATAGGAGTTATTAACGCCCGGGTATGTTCCTTGGTCTTGATGGCACGAGTATTGTTTAAACGCATTAATTTGATGTTATAAAATAAATCGTCCGCTTCCCGTGCGATCCAATTTTGTCTAGGCGATAAGACGCAACTTGTCATTTCGCATTAATGGGAGAGGAAAAAACATTTCAAGATGGTCATGAATGATTTCTTTAAAATAAAAGTCTTCCTGCATGGTATTTGGAAGGGATATACGTTTTTTGGAATGTCCGGTTGGGATTTTTATTTGGGTTATAGCAATCGTTCGAGGAATGTTTCTTATCGTGAAGGACGAAGAGTGCGAATGCTCGATTAGCGCGTTAAATCCTTAAATTGGTAACAACTCATATACAATGAACGCCACTTATAATCGCCGGGTCTAATTCGAGAACGCTCTACCGGTCGAGAGATGATGCCAGAAGGAAATCTTCGACGAAGAAAAGCTATTATGTCTAATCTCTCGATGATGCTGGCGATTTAACTCGAGAGGAAAGATTTATTAATGCCATTTTTTTAGATGTCGGAGAATTGCTGGCCGAATATCTTATTTCATTACAATAATATTTGGGGAAAATTTAGAATAATGCTTTTATTTAGTTTTCTGCATATATGTTTGATCAATTGATGATTTACTAATGTCTAAGTTCCACTGATCTACGATCTTCCTCTGATCTTAAAATCTTTTGTTTTAATTTGCAGTGTACACCAATAGAGCAGAAGAACCGTTCGCCGCATGGGTGCCTGGGTTGACGATCGTGTCGAGGAGGAGGAGGTCCCGAGTACCAGAAGGAGGACGCCGACGAGCATCCTGGGTTCCGTCAGTGATGGTGGAGGTGGTAATTTCGTCGAGTTCAACTCGTCTTTATTACCGCTTCGTCGTCAATTTACAAGACAACTCTATGAGTGGCCCATTTTACCCTTATTTAAATCAAGGACGAAACTAATAATTGCCTATAAGTTTTGAATCAGTGATATTTTCAGTGAGTGTATATTGTTAACGGAGTTCAATGAGAAGAAAGGTATTTCAATTATCCAAAAGCTGCAAGAAGTCGACGTGTCGATAAAGGAACGAAAGAGGTTTTACGAAGCGCCAGAGCCATGATTCGGACAAAAATGTATCTTTGAGCGGTGTCGGTGCCGTTGTTTCAGTGTTTTTCGCGGTTCTTTTCGGTGAAAGAAAAATATAAGCATCGATGAGGTTTCTTTCACAATGGCTGATTGGATGAAATTCAACGGTGAAATTAAAGGCTCTGCTGCGAATATCGATGACGCTGCTAAGAGAAGAAGTTTGCCTAACGCCCCGTCGTCAGGTTTACCAAAATCCAGCAAATTTATCGGAAGGTATATTCTGAACGAAAATTCATTTCACGACGAGAAGCAACACGGACGAGATTATTCCAGCGTCAATGACGAATTGGAGAACGACGATGAAAACAAGGAGGAGAGTGTCAATATACTATTGGGTTGCAACAATCCTCCTATCGTGGACGAATGTCATGACTCCGAGGACGAGTCACGTCCAATATTGGAGTTCAGCACGAATCAACTGCTTGAACTTGGATCGCAAATACGTTTAGAAGCCAGACATGAACTGCAAGGTTCTCAACGAAAACGACCTACTAGTCTTTACTCGACCAATGATGAGTACCATACAACGCAAGAGCTCACAAACGTTTTCACTGGTGAGAGCTGCTTGTTCAACTCATCCTCCGAGATTCTGGATTCTAAAGATTTATCCTTAAATGAAACGAGCACTGAAAAGCTTGTTAATGAGACGTCGCCGAAAGAGGTCAGGCAGGTTCTCCATGTCCAGTTCAACCACAGGATACAAGGTAGTCAATTGCTGGGTGAAGACCTTGGCAGTAGCGATGAGAAGCCGCACCCTAGTCCATCCATCTCGACGTCGTCATCCAGCAGTTCCGAGGATAACAGCAGCCTTGGACAATTTGCTGAAGCCAGGCCGCCAGATGGAGGATGGGGTTGGGTGGTGGTTGCGGCAGCCTTCATGGTTAACCTTATTGCCGATGGCATCACGTTCTCTTTCGGTGTCATATTTGTGGAATTTCTGAATTACTTCGGCGAGGGAAAAGCGAAAACTGCATGGATCGGCAGTTTGTTTATGGCGATGCCTCTGCTTTCTGGACCAGTAGCAAGTTTCTTAACAGATCGTTATGGGTGTCGAAGAGTGACTATCGCTGGAGGTATACTCGCAACGACGGGATTCGTAATTAGTTCTTTCGCAAATTCAATGTGGGTGCTTATAATTACATTCGGAATCCTTGCTGGTTTCGGACTCTCGCTGTGTTTCGTAGCTGCTGTAGTCATCGTAGCTTACTATTTTGACAAGAAACGATCCTTCGCTACCGGTCTTTCAGTGTGCGGTAGCGGTATCGGAACTTTCATCTTTGCTCCTCTGACACAATATCTCCTAAAAGAATATGGATGGCGAGGAACGACGCTCATCTTCGCCGGTATGTTTCTGAATCTCGTTGTTTGCGGTTGCCTCATGAGAGATCTAGAATGGACATCGACCATAAACAAAGCGAAAACTGAAGAGCGACGGAAGATTCGCGAGAAAAAGAGGTCAAAGCTTCAGAAAAATATGAGCGGGGATTCCGTTTCTGGCAGTAGTTCAGCAAATACCGCAACCCAAACTCCCTACATTGGTGATCCCAAAAAAGGCTTTGCTTCTACTAATACCATGCTCATTGCGAACCTGAAGCTTAATGGTGAAGACGATTGCGGTAAGCTATTTTCCAGTCTTGTCAGCTTACCCACTTTTGTAAAAAATGGTGAGAAAGTACCGATGGAAGTTCTGGAATTGTTAAGCACCAGGAGAAACGTGTATAACGTGCTCATTCAGAACTATCCTAGTCTTCTAATATCCTCCAGGAGCTTCAGCGACTCTGAGGGTCTTTACGATCAACTGAATCCACCACCAGCGAGATTCGAATCTATTCCCAGTCAATCGATAGATGAGAAAGATGAAAACACGACCACAGATCACGTCGAGAATGATACCAAACAGAATTACTTATGGAAACTGAAGAAGGACCATACTGAGGAAACGAATCGACGAGCCAGCGAACAGCAAAAACGATTACCAACCGCATACCTGAAGGACATTCGTGTCCATCGGCACAGTTTGACTTATCGAGGTGCTATGCTCAACATCAATAGGTATCGTTTACGTGCCTCAAGCTGCCCCGACATTTATCGTAACTCAATGACTACCATTGCTAAGACCAAGATGGTTTGGTACGCTGGACTTTGGGAATTTTGGGACTTGATTGTCGACATGCTCGATTTTTCGCATTTCGCCGATATGCGATTTCTTCTATTCTCCATAAGCAACTTCCTGCTGCACACCTGGTACGACGTGCCTTACGTTTATCTCACCGACAACGCCATCGAGTTGGGCTTTAGCGATACGGACGCCTCTTTTCTGATTTCACTTATTGGAATCACCAACATGTGCGGCGAGGTGAGTTTCACTTAAATTGTTTCATTGTTTCGTGTTATTATTTTTTCTCTTCACGTTTTTGTATACTTTAAATCTCTGAGGAGTTTCATCACAGCTCTTAAAGCGTTTGACTGCACGGGTAAGTACGCGAGACAATTAAGTTTTCTCTAAGCAATCATAACCGCACATTAGATTGTACAGAAAGTTACTAAAACCTAAATATAAATAGTCAATTGTCCTTAGATATAACATTTTTAACTATTCTTAAGCATCGGGCCTAACAGTTCATTACTTATGCATCAGGATAAATCTTAATATAATTCAATCGAGTCGATTTGTATTGGAATCATTGATTACGTAAAGAAACCGGATATTAATTTAAATAAACAAGGTTCGTCATCTCCAATATCGAGTTATTCAACAATTCTAATCACACGATGGCGTATCGCAGATTTTATTGGGATGGGCCGGCGACAGAGCATGGGTCAACGCTTCCACGGTTTACGCCATCTGCATGACCTTATGCGGCGGGGTCACGGCTTTGATACCTCTGGTGGTCAAGGAGTACTCTGCCCTGTGTGCAATAGCTGGTGCCTTTGGTCTCTTCATCGCCGCCAATTATAGCCTCACCAGCATCATTCTCGTTGAGGTGATCACAATCGAAAGGTTCACCAATGCTTATGGTCTCCTGCTACTCGTCCAAGGTATCGCCAATCTTATGGGACCTCCTCTCGCTGGTAAGAACAGTTTATTCATTGTTAATTTGTTAAGATTAGTTTAGTTTTATTCCCTCCATTGACGATATACCATGTATCGGAACGGTACTTAGGAATATACTAGGACATTTCTGTTGGACTACATGTCCAACAATCATATCTGTATATGGAATAGACAATTACAAGTTGATGAAAAGACAATCTGAGTACACAGAAAGAAACAAGAATGTTTATATTACGTACATGACCTCTACATTTTTTAAATTTTGTATGTATTATTGTTATTATCGTGTCGTCATATTTCTTCAATCAGTCAAAAAATGACGATACGATTTACAAGTACTGACTGGAAATTTTGTATCTAAAAGTTTTTTTTATCGCATCTAAGAGTTTTCCGACGTTCTAAAAATTATGGCATATGGCATATGTTTTCATGGCCATTTTTGTAAGTTTAAAATACACAGGTCTACAAAAAAGAGGGTCTTGGATGTTGTTGTGTAGCTGTGGGTCATTTCCGACGTAATTGTATGCGTAGAATCCAAACTCGAAGTCAGAATTGGTCCATCACGTCAGGTTTTTGAGATATTTGAGGTCATGTACTCGAAAAACGCGTTGTGTCTTTTGGTACTACCTTTAACCTTCAAAATGAGGTTTTATTCGATCACCTAAGATTTTTTCTTACAAAGTTACGGCCATTTTAAAATTACGAGATATATTCCATTAACGTTATAAAAAAAACAGTCACAATACTGAAACGTGATTTTAGTTATCAGTATCCATATTTTATATAGTTGTTTATATTTATATAATAGGTTTCATGACATTGAATTTGACCTTGAGCTTGGTCTCCAAGAGCATTTCAAGGTAAGTTTGTTTACATGTATATCGTAATTTTAAATTGGCGTATTTTGGTGAAGAAAAGTCGTAAAGGAATTCTGCGCATGTCACATTAAAGAAAAAGAGTAGTATCACATGATCCAACGAAAGGACAAACTTTTAAAAATGTTATGTCTTCTGTACATGACCTCAAAAATTAGCAAAAAAACGCGTTTTTCGATTAAATAACCTCAAATATCTCAAAATCCTGATGTGATGGGCCACTTTTGACTTCGGATTCTGATTCTACGCATAAAATGACGTCGAAAATGACCCACAGCTTCCCAACAACAAAACCATATTGACCTGTGATATCGTTGAGGACTGGTATGATGCATAAATTTCTATTTACTAAACCGTCGCGTCAATAAATATAATTTTTGTATTAACTGCCTTACCTGTTATAATTATCGTTTAAGTTTCCGAATTTCGATGGCACACTTTATTTTCCCAAGGCCCTGTTTTGTCTTTCTCGATATTTTCGCTTATTTATACCTATAATAACTTAAATAACAATCGTTTGGCTGCAATACATACGACAGAAGCCTCGTAATTACACGTTCACGCGCGGTATAATATTTCTTGTGATATCTACATGACAAATCATGTTAAGCCCACTACTTTGTCAAGTATGGAGAACTCATATGCCTGAACCCGTCGAATAAATAAGGCAGAATTGTTGTGTATTATTCATATTTATAGCCACAGGTTGTGTCATGTGAATTAATGCTCAGTGTTGTGAGTGACAACATTCTCTACAAACTACCGATTTACGGGTCCGGTACTTGCGATAAATGAGACTAGGGATGTAGCCCTCTATCGGAAAAAATATAAAACAAACGGAATTTTAAATTTAGTAAATTTAAACGTATGTCCTAAATTTCGTACACAAATGTGAAGTATGGCGCCATCTTCCTAAGTCGATCTGCAGCTCTCGCAAATATTAGAATTGAATGTATGAAAGGACTGTGTAAAAGAGAAAATTCGCCCGTTAAATAATACATAAAAAAAATATTACAAAGCCACATTCAAAACTAGGGGATGTTGATTTAATATAGTAACTACAGTGGTAGAATTAGAAAAGTTAATTAACAAACTTTCAATGTTTTTTATTCGTTTAGTCTGGTCTAGTGCAATTTTCTACGAAAATTATATAGTCAAATAACAGCAATAAATGTATGACATTTCCCGAAACGGGTTAACTATTTTTTAATTAATTTTAGGCTATTTATATTAACTATTTCTTCTATTTTCTATTTAAAATGTATTTAGACCATCAGTCCTTGGATATAAAACAGCTACCAGTATTAGAAACCTGAAATAAATTCTGAAAAAAACATCAAATATTTTTTTTGTTTATCGTTTGTAAAAGATCATATTTTTACTCCCTCTTACATAAATTACCATCGATCGCCGAGAAATGGGCGAATGAACGAATATTTTCCTGAATCGCCGTAATTCATGTATATATGTATACCGGAACGAAGCGAACTCCAACAAAGCTGAACAATCGAGATATTGATTAGAAAGAGTCCACACATGCACACATATATCACACGCAAGCATACACAAACACCTTTTGACATTGTCGCGTGTCGTCTGTCACACGTAAGGTGGTACGCACATATATTTGCGACGTCTTAAAGGTCAAAGGTAGCAAGATCAATTATCGTCCCACCACTTAAGAGAACTTTCAGCTGCTTTGACTGATGTCAAAGTGTAATGGATTTTGGATTCTTTCGTTACGGGTAATGCAGTTACTCGTTAATTTAAGAGGGAAATTCAATTTTTGTATTAGAGAATGTCTGGAGTGCATTACGTCATGATGCGCCGTGCAAGTTCGGAGCTTACGTAATGTCAAACTTTATATCCTTGCTTGAAAATCTGGCTTCTATCGAATAATTTAAATTTTGAATGTCATTATGCCAGAGAAATTAGATAGTCAACTTGTATGGACAAAAATAAAGTAGCTAATCGAACTAGAAAAGTAGTAAATGGAACTAAAACCCTTGTTTGAACACCAGAAAAACTATCATTTTGTGTGTAAATAAAAGTTTAAATTGAATGATTTTGATAAATAACACAGGCCAACATTATTTAGTTCCTCGAAAGTGAAGGATCATTCGCAAAGTAATTTTTTGCCCAAAATCTGAATCCGGGAATTGTCTCATCAGTCTGGATGTTTAGAATTTTGGGGTTATGTATAACAAAAATTCCGTTTTTTGCTACGTTTGAGACTCAAATTTGTAAGGGTTTTTCCTTTAGTATGATCATATAGTACTAATCTTTTTCTTTATTATGAGAGCCGACGAAGTCAAATCATTAAAATTTTCAAATTGAAGAAGGTATAAGGACATATCACGTAATTTTGAAGTGGCATAATTTGTTCCAGTAAAATTAATATCTGCGACTCACAAAGTGAAGAGAAACAGTAGTAATAAATTCTTTAAACTTTGAAATAAAATAAAAAGAATGAGTCTAAAATTTTTGAAAAAGACATTACGTATGGCCCAATCATATATATTTTTACCGATTTTGAAAGTATTTCTCAACGTAAAATTAAAAATAAGATTAAAACATTTTGTTCGTGAAATTTTTTATTTAATTATGGTAATATATTTTTTTCTACTGATTAGTACGAATGATTATGTATGTTTAAAAATTCATTTGCAATTTGCACAAAACGTTCAAAATTAATAAAATTGTGAAGTTTCTAAAAATTCTTGTAAAAATACCACCAGAAATATTTTATTAAAAAAAGTAATGTGATTCCGGTAAATAACATTCAGGCTTTTATTACGATTTTTTAACATTTCATTCGTGTCGAATCATAATTAGCTGTTCTATCCGTGTACGATACTCGTAAACCATTTCTATCCATCATTGCCTGACATTTTTGAATTCTTAAAATGGTTTAAAAATTCCTCAATTCAAGAATTTTATTACTCTTAATCGTTTCAAGATCAACCGTTGATTTTGGAACTAGTTTAGTCGAAGAAGTGTATGTCTTAGCATTTCAATATTATTTGCTTATTGTTGGAGTCATTTTAACAGTCAGTAAATTTAACAAATCCTTTTTTAATTTTTTAGAATAAGTACAAGACATAGTTTTAATGTTACGGATATTAACATTTTAACCATCGAATGAAAAAGATTTTTAAAAAAGCATATGGTAAACTATTTTCTTAAAAACAAACGAGTTCTGTTTTAAAACTACTCTTAATGTTTTTAATTTAATCTTAGATCAAACAATTTCAAAAAAATTCCTCTGACTACCCCGTCCAGCCCTTTAAAATTTATGATAATTCTTCTTCATATTAGAAAGAATTTATAACAATTTGAGCAAAAAACTTTGTTGTTGAAAACTTGTCACAATTTTATTAATTTTAAAGACTTTTTCAACTTATTAACCAATTTTTAAAGAATACGAACCTCCTTAGAAGGAGCAACATAAACAATTGCACGAAAAACAACATTTTTAAAATGTTTTATTTATTTTTAGTGTTACAAATTTAAATAGTCATAACTTTGGTAGAAATGACCTTTTTCAATTCGGAAAAGTACGCATTCATATATTATATCCTTTCTGGCGTATTTTGGAGCACTGAGTACGAATTTGGCAATCTAACATATCTCGCCTTGATATGCTCGACTGCCTTTCTGAGTCTATGAAAATTTATTAATGCGGCAAGTGCAGACAAAATTTCTGACAAAATAATTTTTACTGAGAATATGTTTTCGGTATAGTGACCGCGCCGGATGCTACGTCCGTACAGTGCCTGTAACGTATAGCGCGTGACAAAAACTGAAATATTAAAAAGCCCTGGTCTTGGCGCAAAAATTTTTTTTCACTTGTTTTTTACCAAGGTTATAGGGAACATTTAGCGGTAAAAATAAATAAAAAATCACATGGAGAACACAGTTAAAATCGCATTTGTTTATAAAAAATGTTTAAAAAAATGACTTGGATACAATGTTTTCTAGTTTTGTCAGATCAAATTTAAGAACATTCATTTATGGCCTGACTCAGAAAATTTCATTAAATTTAATTAAAAACTTTAGGACTTATAGATATTTAAATAAAAAGTTGCTTAAAATTTTAATTAACAATAACTATTGCTATAAATTAAATATTCGCAAAATCTTTTGTGGACATGTTTCCGAGTACCAGAACATTAAAATACGATGATTAACTTCAACATTTGTAAATTCATGAAAATTGAGGGGGCCACTTCAGGAATTTTGACTCAATTAAAAATGCACATAAACCACACTGATAATACAATTTTTGAACTTCAGAATATAACAAAACAAAAAAATCGTGGGCATTCTCGTTGCACTTGGTTATTCATCTGTTATAACTAACCTTAAATGTTAAATAACTTAAGCACATATTATACAGGTCAACATGGTTTGGTTGTTGGGAAGTTGTGGGTCATTTTCGACGTAGTTTTCTGCGTAGAATCCGTGCCCGAAGTCACGAGTGGCCCATCATAACAGAATTTTGAGATATTTGAGGTTATGCGCTCGAAAAATGCGTTTTTTTTGCTATTTTTGAGGTTATGTGCACAAGAGAATATTTTTAGGCGTTTTTCCTCTTGTTGGATCATACAGGGTCATCGAAAAGTATTCGACCCCCCCTAATATCTTCAGTTAGAATGCACTTAGGAGAAAATGTCCAATAGCAAAGTTGTATGGTTTCAAGCGGGGAGTAAGATGATGACCCTGACTTTGACCTTGCACATATCCTTCAAGGTCATTTCAAGGTCAATCTTATTTTTTTAAATAGAACCCCCTACATTTTATTGCATATTCTTATAGCTTATCTCGAGAACTTTCCAAAACACTATAATAAAATATTTTTTTATTAAGTACTTTTTGAGTTATAAAGGTTTGAAGTTTATGTATTTTCGACTTTAATCGATACAAGATTTCGACGATTAATGTATTTTCTTTAAACCAATTAATTGGTCTCATTATTCCGCGCACAAAAGTATTAAGGTTATGATTACTGAAAACTAAATAATATTTTACAAGATATTCTACATTTTGTGTCAAAAAATTGTTAACTTCAAACCTTTATAACTCAAAAAGTACTTAATAAAAAAATATTTTATTATAGTGTTTTGGAAAGCTCTCGAGATAAGCTATAAGAATATGCAATAAAATGTAGGGGGTTCTATTTAAAAAAATAAGATTGACCTTGAAATGACCTTGAAGGACATGGTCAAGGTCAAAGTCAAGGTCATCATCTTACTCCCCGCTTGAAACCATACAACTTTGTTATTGGACATTTTCTCCTAAGTGCGTTCTAACAGAAGATATTAGGGGGGTCCGATACTTTTCGATGACCCTGTATAGTACTGTTCATTGTCTTTAATATAAGATGCGCAGAATTCCATTACGCCTTTTGTTCACCAAGATACGCGAATTTGAAATTGCATATAACAAAATTTATCTTGAAATGCCCTTGCAGAACAAGCTCAAGGTCAAATTCAGTGTCATAAAACCTGCATAAATATCAACCACTATATAAAATTTGGATATTTATAACTAAAAACACGTTTGAATATTGTGACTTCTTAATGAAAACTTTTGTATTCTTTATTGTTTATTTATCCATTTTGAATCCGCTTCATGAATTAAAACATTTTAATTCCTTCACTTCAAATTCGGCAACGCCAAACATCCCCAGAATAAATTTTCAAATGACGATACCCAGTAAAAAATATCTACCTAAAAGTGTTTAAAACATATGCTCAAAGATTAATGGAATATATCTCCTAATTTTAAATTGGCCCTAACTTTGTGAGAAAAAATCGCAGGTGATCGCATAAAACTTCATTATCACTCAAACACAGCAAAATAATGCATTTTTCGAGTACATAACCCCAAATATCTCAAAATCCTGACATGATGAACCAATTCTGACTACGGATTCGGATTCTAAATACAAATTTACGTCAGGAATGACCCACAGCTTCCCAACAACATCCAAGACAACAACACCTCCATTTCTGTAGACCTGTTTTATACTTTATCATTAAATTCACTGTCGAATTCAACATCTCAATAATCCATATAAATTCTGTTAACTTCGCGTTATACCGTATGTAATTTTTATTTCTTTGTTAACGTATAATTCTGTTAAAAAGAAACTTTACCAAAAAATATTTGGCAATTTCGAGTACAAAAATCTCTTTCAAACGAAATTCGAATTCTTCTTCTGGAAGTTTTATCAAGCAATTACAGCTTTTTAATTTCAGAACATTTTCACCGTTTTCTGATGCTAAACTGAATCCGTAAATGACTGAAGAAATTATTTCATGTATTACTTACCTTACACATTTATAATTCCTGTGATGTGTTAAGTCTATTTATTGTTTGAACATTACATAAAAATTATTTAGAAATGTACAGCAAAAAATATTGCAGAATCCATGAGAAATTTTAATTTTTTGTTGATTAGTAAATTTAATTAACGGCAATAGTAAACACGAAGATAAAGATTGAAAGTATGTACCTATTGCCGGAAAAAAAAGGTTTTAAGCACTTGACAGCGATTTTATACGATCAACAAAAATATTATGTATCTTATAAATATATCAATGAAAACTTTGAAACACTTCAAATTCTTTAATATTATTTTCGATTCAGGAGGCGTAAAATGACCAATATACTCGTCTGAAAATGGACGATTTTTCGATAATAACAATTTTCATCATACTGGGACGAAAGCAGCAACTTTCTTCCCGCTTGCTGGAGGAAAGTTTCTTCTTTTCCTCCCTGTTATGAAGAAAAATCGTATACTTCCCTCGGGAAGTAAAAAAGAATCTCGGCTTCACCTCGGGTAAAAATTACACGCAGCCTGAGACATTCTTTATTTTACCTCCCTCGTTGAGTAATATACTATTCTGCATTACAATACATAATGATATTGATGGGAGACAAGAAAAAACGATAATTGTAAATATAAATAAACGCCAGTAGCGGGGTATTACACGAATTTTCCATTATAAACATAAACATTACTGATTGAAAAATAAACTCTCTAGCCAGTGGTTGCGCGTCACAGTGATTCGTAAAGATCTTTATGTACGTCTTTTCGGTGCGTAAAGTAAACTTTACGCACTCGATTATACTTTACGCACGAAAAAGCCGTACGTAAACAATATTTCGGCACACGTGTGTGTGTGTAAAGTTCTTTACGCATACGCCCTTGTATCGAAAACTACTATTAATTTGTGTGATAGAATGATGGTCATTTTACTCACCCTAAATCGAAAAACATTGTTTGGAACACGAGCGTAAAACGACCCTTCACGACCTTGGTGCAAAAAGTACTATTATGTACGTCTTTTCGGTGCGTAAAGTAAACTTTACGCACTCGATTATACTTTACGCACGAAAAAGCCGTACGTAAACAATATTTCGGCACACGTGTGTGTGTGTGTAAAGTTCTTTACGCATACGCCCTTGTATCGAAAACTACCATTATCAAACTTGATACCTCAATATTTATTCTTTTAAAGGAATCAATAGATGAAAGTAAAAATGTGTAAATTATAAATCATACAAAGATAAAATAACAAAAACTCGGGTTCAAATTCTAGAGAGGATACGTTTTATTTTTAAAAGTTATGTTTTTTGAAATTTTTTAACATTTTGCTCCATTATAGGGGTAAAATCTTTTATTCCCGAATCATTCGTTATTTTAATTTTGATTCCCTACGAACCATTGTAATTATTTTTTAGAGCATATCATTTCGAATTTTGCGTCATGAAACATTATAAAATATACACTTTGCATATTCAATCAGTAAGTGATCTATTTTCAGAGCACTTGTATATAAATGGCTACACACGCACATCTACTTGACAAATAATACAAAGATCGTTCCTGAAAAAGGTCCACTAGAGACAGAATCGTAATGTGTTATTTCCTTTTGGCATTGTCCCAAACTGTCTGAAGAAACAAAGAAATGAAAACTTTCTTACCATGTTATATAATGTATGATTCAATGAAATAGTACAATATTTATAGAAAGACAATTAAACAAATACATTTTGTATTCGACAATATTATATTTTAAAGGTGCCAAATTTTGTAATTGAAATAACCTATCTATATAGATATTTTGCGTCAAAGTCAAAATATAATTGCTGCACGCGTGTGAAATTCCATTTACGCAATTAAACTGCGGTTTTGTCATTTGCAAAAATAGAATCTTTTCATATATTTCGAGAAAACTTCAAATGTAATATTGTTCTTAATTAGTTTGAGTGATTTTTAAAAATGTATAACAAACGGGATAGTTTTACTGCAATCTAAATTTTTACCTTGTTTGGAATCTCGAAAATTAATAATATAAGTTCTAAATCTGAATTAGTAATGATTATTACTTCTAAACTGTAAGCATTTTCCGAATCAGAAACTTCATTTGAGTAATGTTACTAAACTAAATTTTTTGAAAATACATTACACATTATATATTTGTTTTCTAAGGATCTCTTTCAAATTGCCAAGTTAAAATTCGTGAAAGAAACTAAATTAGCATTAATATATAGTTTTTTTTTATTTAAAATTGTTTACATCAGAATACAATTTTTATGACCGGAAAAAATAATCTCTTGCTTTGAGACATTTTTGCATCGTTCGGAGTTCAGTGTCCGAAGATATGAAATTTACAGATGAATTTGTTATAATATTTTTGGACCGCCATATTAAATTCGCCATTTTTACTACAGAAACTCTACACTTGAAAAAAATGCTTAGTTAATTTGGCTACTTTTTAACTATTCGGCGTGTTTCAATAGGTTCTCAATGCATTTTTATTAGTTACGTATGTAACGCTAGCAGTACAAGGTCGTCGAAATTGAAAAACACAATTAGGAAAATTAGGTGCTAATTAAGTGCTTTTTAGGTGCTTTTCAGATATGTAACTCTCAAACCCGTTCAATCAATTCTTAAAAAGAGAAGTATAAGAAATAACTAAAATAAAAATAAAGCCATGAGATTTCATTATCCATTAAGTGGAATACAACTGGAATAGTGATACATGCCGAGAGTAAAGTGCCATAAAAAACGAGTAAATCAGCATTAGAAAATCACAAGAATTTGCCTTTATTTAGGTGCTTTTGAAATGTGCTATGTCCGATTTAAGTGCTCTTACCCCTTTTCGAAAAAAAAACAGCCTTAAAACTAGATTAGTAATATATCATGCCAGAGTAAAGTGCTAGAAAAAAACGAGTAAATCAGCATTAGAAAATCACAAGAATTCGTCTTTATTTAGGTGCTTTTAAAATATATACCCGATTTAGGTACTCTTACCTTTTTTCGAAAAAACATCCTTAAGACTGGAATAGTTATATATGCCAAGAGTAAAGTGACAGATAAAGTAAAAGTCTTATGATTTTTTAATACTGATTAACTCGTTTTTTCTAGCACTTAATAGTCCATTAGTAAGCACCTAAATCGAGTACTGTATATTTGAACAGCCTCTATGTATGTAATGTATTTTTTTTCTACTTATTTCTTAAACCTCACTTTTATGGAAAAATCATTAGGGTTTGAATTTAGGGCTAAGGGTTGATTGCACGAGTTCCAGAGATATCTGAAAAGCACTTAACAAACACCTAATTTTCATGCCTATCTTTAAATCAAGCTGGTATTATGAAGTTAAAATTTTCATTTCTGCGTAAAAGGAAGGAGCACCTAATTTTCAATTAGAGCACCTAATTAGCACCTAAAAAGGACCTAATTTTACTATGTGCATTTATTAATTTCGCTGACCTTATACTGCTATAGTAACACATGTTTATTAGTTGTTGCTACGACCGCATATGAGTTAAATCAACAAAATATGTAGTAATAAGTATAGAGAGATTAAATCATGGCTATAACTACACGTAAACGAAAAATAATGAAAACATTTAATTCATTTTTATTTGATTTTTGGTAGAACTGCATTCTTAGTTGACTTAACCTCTTTTGGATGGTAACTGCAACTTCTAAAATTTCTTTGATTACCTGTTGAAACACGATGAGAGGTTAAAAAATAGACACATTTACTAAAAATTGTTCTGTGTTCAATTGTAGTCGACAACATTTTTTTATATTTTTTGCAGGCAATATATTTTTGAGTGAAGACATTGATCATATGTAAATTTGTGTGATTCTTACCTGAATTCAGATCGTCATTACGTACATACTTTTTCTTAATTTTTTACTCTATTATATTTAATAATATGCAGTAAATAATGAAAGTTCATTTATACACATACTTTTGTTTTCTAGTCATAAGAACTGTTTAAATAAAGTAAAATAAAAATGCCATGTTTATAACAACGTAAGTTTTTAATTAATTTTAAGCATAATAAAACATAACAAAAAATATAATTATTTTATGAAATGAAAATGAATACACGCATAGGTATATGTATACAGAAAGTAGATTAAATTCTATAGGAAAGAAGGTGGAAAAAGAAGGTATTACAAACGATATCTATCACAAACGTCGATAATGTGTGATGATGCATTAAAACGAATGATAAGAAAAGTCGCAATTTTGTAAATTCAGTGTAGTAAATATATTTCACTCTTATTAAAAATAAAAGGAAAGGCAGTTTATGAACGGAATAAAATAATAATTAAAAGCAAAATAAATAATTACTTTGTACGATAAATATGAAGCCGAATAACTGAAACTTATACATAATACAAAGTACATATACGTGGGAAAGATCAGGAAGAATTATTATCTTAGCAGGCTTCTTCTTAGGGGAAGCTTAGAGGGTGTCAAATACTGATTAATACTGATTTTTATTTTCTCTATTTTCTTATTTATGTTCATTTCTAACAAATAGTTATTGACGTTCATGTATACAATATAAGTAACAATATAGTAAATAAATTATTTAATGAATGTAATTTACACAAATTTTTCAATTGTCATAACGATAAAACATGTTTACGATTGTTTTGGGTAATTTTTTATTTTTTTTTTAAATAAAAAGGGACTGGCTTTAAGATACCTAAAAAACTATAAAAATATCACAATGAAAATTGAATTTTTTACGACTTTTCCACCATATTTAATTTTAAAAAATTGAGATATTCGATGCGTCCGCGACAGGACTTGAACCTGGGACTTTCCGATTGCCGGTAGAATGCTTTAGTAATATTTTCATATAACAAAGGTTTCAAGTTGCCATCAATTACATAACATAAACTCATTTTTTAGTTTCTTTGAAACTAATTTCGTATCGATATACAGTCGGACCTTCGAAATTGTCTGTCATCCGTTCCGACGACCTTCAAAATTGGCTGCAAGTTGTGAAAATGAGGAAACGGGAGGTGAGCCTCACCTTACTTTGTCTGAACGATTTGTGAACATTTTGATATATAAAAATAGTTTCAATCAAACGCTCTTTTTTCGTTAAAGTTAGTAAAAAATGACTAGAGTGATATTTATTTTTTGTTTATTTACTTTTTATAGATAACGCATTAAACTATTTGAGAGAAGAGTGAAAGAGAGAAAGCGTCTCCCCTATGGCAGACAATTTGACAAGTCAGTCAATTTTGAGGGGGTCAATTTCGCAGGTCCTACTATAGATACTAAATTTATTGCCCACATATATTTGATTATATATAATAAAATTATAATAACTCTACGTTTGTCATTTAACAAAACATTATTTTTATTTAAGAATTAAAAATTAATGTGAAATATGTTTTTTATATCTAAGCAATTTTGTATAGAAAATACGAATAAAATAATTTTAGTAAAAATATCCTCATTTTATCTCACATTAGAACTTATTATTTTAATAATTGCTTCCTTAGTAATGAAAATAACAAAAGGCCTTCAAAAACTCATGTTGTCATTTCTTATAAAAAATGTGTTTAAATAATTAATATTTATACTTTTAAAACTATCATAGAATTTAATGTACGTCATAAAATTGTGCTTCGGATATAAATATGCTTCCGGAATATTCATAAAATCTAATTAAATTTCGTTACATGTAAAATCAATGCAATTTCATTAAATTAATGAAGTTTCAGTAACAATTTATAACAGTATATTAAATTTTCCATTTTACACAATAATTTATTGGATTCAAAAAACACATTCAAAATCTTAATTTGTTATAATCATTCAGGTTTATTTTTAATATTACAATGTCAAATTGAGAACTATTACAAAAAAAATGTCGATAATCACAGTGTACTTAAAAGTCTACCTTTTTTTAATTCTGTTGGCCTGCCCATATTTTAACTTTCCGAATCAAGGAAGTTGGTGTTCTCTTTCCTTATTTTAAAGTTTTCCGTCACTCCCACCACTGACAGTCTAATAGAAGTACAGAGCGACTAGTGGGAGAACAAGTAAACAAAAATTAAAATAAGAGACGTAAAGTAAAGAGAGGGGATAACGGAAGTATCGACAAAATATCGACATAATTAGAAAAAAGGGATGAAAACTGTCGGAATAATATAAAACTATTTAAAAATTATTTCCAAGTCGTTAACTTCAATAATTGTGAAATCTACAACAGACAAATTTAAAAACCCTTGACAACAATATTACTTTTCTAAATTACTCCCTAAAGTAAATGTAATAATGTTTTTAAAAAATTCGTTATTTAGTATTCAGAAAATATAAAACACGTGTTTTATAGACATTTTATGCCTTTCTTATCATTTTGTTTTTTTCTTACTAAAACTGCTCGTTTTTTAATCTGCTTAATATTTTATATTACATTTTAATTTAATTATAAAGTCTGAAAATATTAGACACTTATCTGCAATAGTATCATTTCAGTTTTATAAATGTTGATAATCTAACAGTAAGTGATAAAACTAGTACTGCTATTGAAAGGAATAAATTATGTAGACATATAATTTGGTAATAATTTACAAGACTTTAGAATTGCTTATTCGCTTAATATCGAATTGGCACAAACTGTTCCTTAAAAATAATTGTGAATTAGGAATTATATATTAAAAATAATACATCTACTGAAACCCCAAGTCTTCACTCTTAATTTTAATGCTTACATTTATCTCGTTTTATTTGATAAAAATATTTACGATACTTAAGGAAAATAAAATTCCAATTTATATCGACCACATTAAATTTTATAGACATTCACTTACCGTGTAACGTATATTTCTCAACCACTTTGACGTTCCCAGAGGAATATTCTCCTTATGAAATTTACAAAAGTCTGGGGTAATAGCGGATATGGTATTAAATTCATAAACACTAGTTTAAAAACATTAAAATTATATTACTCTTCTAAAACGATGATGCTACTAACAATTTCGCCATATTTTGAATCAAGGATTTTATGACACTGCAGTTAAATGCAGTGTATAGTTTACTATAAGTTTTTAATTAAGTACTTTCTAATAATCAGCGATTAAATGAATATTTAATCAAAATCTTCTTCTCCGTATCTTTCTTAAGTGAAAAATATATTTTTAAGAAATCCAGATCAAACCGTTATTTATTCACAAATTTACAATAACAAACATCATCAGAATTTAGTAACAAAATTTAAACAAATTTATTAAATTTAGAATTAAAAGATAAATCACGTCAAACCGGTTTTTATTTACAAATTTACAATAACAAACATCAAAATTTAATAAAAAGAATTTAAACAAGTACTTTCTAATCTTGATATTTAACATTTATATCAAACTTTCTAATAAATTTTTCAAATAACCTGTACAGAAATATAAAAACATTTGGATTGAATAATGTCAATATCATGACTTTTTTATTTAGTATTTCAGTGAAGTCAAAACTTTCCCAAATATCACATTTTATTCCCTAGATATTTATGGAATATTCTTGTGAAACTTTACAAATAGTCTCTGGAAATATTCCATTCGTATTAACTTTTCGTTGGTCAAGAAAGGGTAATCTGGGGGAGGGGGTTAGTTAATTGACCACGAAACAGTTTAAAACGCTGTGCGTGGTCCTAGGGGATGCTGCGTCCCCAGACCCTCATTTTTTATACTAACCTAACCCCCAACAAACATAACATAACCGCTTTCACCTATAATTTAGTACTCATGGTGTGCCATGAGGAGGCTAGTTACTATCCATTCCGCATGTGACTATAGCGCATGTAAATCAAGTGTACTCCATCTAGTGGCGAAAATGCTGACTACAACTCCCGTAAATAACACCAAACTTTTTATTTTCATCATTCTTTTACAGGCCTACCATTGATAATGAAGAAAATATACTAAACCTTTTTTACAATGAATTTCAAGCTCTACATTTTTTATTTGCAAAATTTCCTTGTTAGGCTCGTATTGTTTAATATAAATGCGAAAACCCAGAAAAATCGCGATTTTTTAGTTTTTTTCAAGATGGCGGCTTTAGTATGTCTGATAGACAATTTTTATTATCATATTCGAAATCACGAGGCAAAGGATAGTCAGAAAACACTAGATTAACATTTTTTTTCATGAGGGAGTTCATCCAAAGGTTTACTCAAATATTCATAGGTTAGACTTTAAGAAACTACTGGCGCATCTTTGATGATATTTTCTTTTTAGAGACAAACCGGTCGTCTCTACGTATTCGCCATGTTAACCCTTTAAGGCCCAGCGGTTTCGATTGAAACCACTTTTGTGTTCAAACATTCATAACATTTTGAAAAATTAATCAATTTTTCAGTTCTAAACGCCAAATTTATATTACTTTTAAAAAAAAATTATAGTGCAATAAATTTACAACAATCTTATAATTATAACTATATTTAAAAAAATGTTTTTGCTAAGGGTTGTTAAAAAATGAAAAATTGTTAAATTACTTCAAGTAAGGCTCATGAAAATGATTACTCGGGGGTATATGGGGTCGATGATTACGAGTCTGATATTAGTTTTTCATCATTCAAAATGGCGGATCCAATATGGCGGACGAACAAATTTGAAAATTGAACGAGGCTCATGAAAATGACTACTCGGGGGTTTTCGGGGTCGTTGATTACGAATCTGATGTTATTTTTTCAAAACTCAAGATGGCGGATCCAATATGGCGGACGAAAATATTTAAAAATTGAGCTAGACTCATGAAAATTAGATTCGTAATCAGCGACATCAAAAACCCTTAAGTACAGAGTATAACGAAAAGCGCATCACTTAAAAAATGTCGGGCCTTAAAGGGTTAATTTACTCTGCTGACCAGATTTGCACTACTGAGATGGGTTTCACATACAGTATACAATGATGAAAACTTCATTTGTGTACTATACTAAAAATGAAACTCATCTCAGTTCCACTTTTCGCCACCAGAGTAACATAACATGGCGAATTGGTCAGTCGATAATCGACTACTAGTTATTAATGTTTAATCTCGAGCGAAGTTTGTTTCGAATGTGCAAAGTATTTATTTCTGCGTTTAACCCATTAAGGCCTAAATGGACACATTTTGAGCATCAGTTTAAACGTCGATAATTTGCATATAAAAGCATTTGGAATAATTTTACTCCCACTATTTCTGACGTAAAAGTGTATGCTCTTTCAGAATCTTTCAATAAAATTTCGATAAAATGAAAAGAAAAAAGTTATACACGTTTTTTTGTAAAAAAAAAACATGGTTTTTAATCATTTATTTTTCATTCTAACATCACTTTCACCTCGAAATTGCATTGGGAAACATGTCTACGGTGAAAATATCACGTCCATGGATCCTTAGGATTAAAACGTACCGTGTTCTAATCTGAATTTCAAGATGGAGACTTCCAAAATGGCGCCTAGATGCTCAAAAATCTTTTTATAACTTAACAAATTTTTTTCTTGAAAACTATAGACTTTAGAGAAAATGTGCTAAGAATAAAAATGTCTTAGAATTGGTTATAGAACCTTCTCAAATTTTATCACAATGTATTGATACACTTTTTGGTTTTTTGCAAATTAAAAAATTGATTTAAAAAATCTGAAAAAATGTGACAAGGTTCTTTAACCAATTCTAAGACATTTTTATTCTTAGCAGATTTTCTTTAAAGTCCATATTTTTCAAGGAAATAAACTTATTAGTCTTAAAATTTAGAAAAGTTTAATAGTTTATTTCCTTGAAAAATATGGATTTCAAAGAAAATCTGCTGAGAATAAAAATGTCTTAGAATTGGTTAAAGAAGCTTCTCAAATTTTTTCAGATTTTTTTAAATGACTTTTTTAAAATATTCGATTTTTTGAATTTTCAAAAAACCAAAAAGTGTATCAATACATTGTGATAAAATTTGAGAAGGTTCATTAACCAATTCGAAGACACTTTTGTTCTTTGTAAATTTTTTATAAAGTCTGTAGTTTTCAAGAAAAAAATTTGTTGAGTTATAAAATGATTTTTGAGCTTCTAGGCGCCATTTTGGAAGTCGCCATCTTGAAATTTAAATTAGAACGCGGTACGTTTTAATCCCAAGGGTCCATGGACGCGATATTTTCACCTTGTTCATGTTTCCCAATGCAATTTCGAGGTAAAAGTGATGTTAGAATGAAAAATAAATGATTAAAAACCATGTTTTTTTTTTACAAAAAAACGTGTATAACTTTTTTCTTTTCATTTTATCGAAATTTTATTGAAAGATTCTGAAAGAGCATACACTTTTACGTCAGAAATAGTGGGAGTAAAATTATTCCAAATGCTTTTATATGCAAATTATCGACGTTTAAACTGATGCTCAAAATGTGTCCATTTAGGCCTTAATGGGTTAATGTTCTTGTATTTAAAATTGTTATTATTCTTGACGATTATTTTAAGACGTCTTTCTGTGTACACAAAATGGATTCCGTAACATCTATTGGATAACCTGAAATAAACAATCGAAAATAACTGAAAATTTAACTAATCCTAAATTTAAAAAAACTAATAGATAATTTAAAAATGTAATTTCTTTCTACAGGTTGGCTGTACGACATTACCGGCACGTACGACCTTTCATTTTACCTATCAGGAGTGTTCATCGCCCTCAGCGGCATGATGTTACTGGTGATGCCCTTTTGGGACGCGTATCGCAGCTGCATCACCCGCAATCGGAAGAAAGATTGCGACAAAAGCTTTACCGAAATCGACAGTGTATAATTAAAAAGAATAATAAAACACGACGACAAATCAATGCCACGAAGGAATAACAATTCAATACTTCCACGCAGGAATTGCTTAAGGGCCGTTACGGCCTTACGACCATCTCTCTAATCGAGAATTAAACGTTTAACCAGCAAATCTCGTCTCGCTGTTCGCGAGCGCCATTTTCCTTTATCGTAGAAATGAGAGAAACCCCTTCGGTAATTTTAAGAACACTTTCGTAGATCGACCAATCAGAATGTATCTATTAATCGATAAGATGGCCGTCATTCCTTTTACCTACCATTAAACGTCGAATTCGTAGCCTTCATCGACTCGTCCGTCTCTTTATTGATCCACGCCAAGAGACGATGCTTCTAAGCGAAATTTCTTAGGAAGTGTATCCAAAAAGAGATTCAGCTATGTTTATAATAATATGACTATCATAGGGTAACAAGAAAAAATGTATTTGAAAGAATAAGATAAAAAAGTAGAAGAAGTTTTACTCTTCATAGACTGGAGTTTGGGAGTGGCTTGTAACTATCTCCAGTTCGATTGTGAATTTTCGACAAGCCATTGGAAAGTTTGTTTAACGTTAAGAGTCCTATCGGAAAAGTGAAAAAAAAAAGTTTTAAAACAATTCATAAAATACCGTCTGTATGGAATAAACTACCGTCTGTCTCGATTTAAAATGCCTGTTCAGAATTACAAAACGTATTTTAGATAAATGTCTTCGAGTGACGTCTTCCTTTCCAAGGTAGCGTCATGTATACTTCGTCGAAATTAATTAAAATTGTATCTCGAGAGAGTAAAAATGCTTCGTCCTCGGGACCAGAAGAAAATCGAGTTTAATAATCCGATTGTTTAATTTTTAGCGTTAAACAACTTATTTTAAATACGTAGCCAGGTTAGGGAATGTACCGCGAGGGTAATTCCAAAGAACTACTTTCGCTGCGTCAAAGAATAACGTAGTTGCCCGGAAATAGAATTAAGCGCGTGGTAGCTCGTTAGCCAAGCGCCACAATCGTCGAAGGCGATTCTCAGAGGCCTTTTTACATGAAAATACTGTAGCGAATAAGTCACATCCCGTTTCCATGCAAAAACAGAACGAAATCATCCAGAATTGGCAGCTTGAACTAAGAGAAAATACCGTTGCTTTTCAACCTAACCTAAAAATCTTTGAATTAATTGATAGATTTATTACGAAAATTTGATCATTGAACGATCTGAGCATATCGCACGTATTTCTAATCGGTTGTATTAATTTGCACTTTTTTAGGTTAGGTGCATGGAGCATTGCTCGATTACGATAACTTATCTCGTTAATCTTCTCCGAAGCAACATCACGCGATCCCCTAACCTCAAATTCTCGTATAACATAAAATGTATAATGCCTACACTTTGTTGTAGAAAAAAAAACGAAGAAAAGTATAAAATTGTATTTTGAGGTTAGGTTTTGAAGTTAATTCGTGACTAATCGGACGATTTTTCGAGTGCACGACGATTATAAAACGTCGTACAAAGTTCGAGCAGAATCTCAGGATATTACGTGCTAATGAGATCACGAGCGATCGTCGACATTTTCGATTCAAGTTTTCGACATTCTTCACAGCGTCGTTAGAATTAAGGTTCGTTTTAGTTAGTTGTTTTTTTGTTTTCCCGTCTAAGCGAAGATTATTATTTTTGTATCCGTGCGATCAGTTTTGTTGTAAGATCGATTTTCTTTGTTTAACGTCGAGGTACGTCGTCGTTTTTGTTGGAGGTATTGGAAAATTAATTGCTAATCCTGTACAAAAAATTGTGTATCAGTTTTTTTTACTGGAAGCATTTTTTTCGTGCTGTTTTAGTGGAAACGATTTTTTTATATTACATTGTATTGGAAATTAAGTTGCATGGTTATGATTTAGTAGAATTTTCATTTAATAAAACTGTTTAAGAAAAGAGAACAAATCCTTTGTTTTTACTTCAGAACCAGCTGAAAAAACTCCAAACGTACAATTTCATTGAAAATAGGTTTATGTAAGTTTTTGGGGTCGCTGAACATGAATCTAAAATCAGAATCGTAAAAATTAAAAGGACTGATTCAAAATGCCGACACAAAGTCAGTGCTGTTGGTCGAAAAACAATGTAAGTTTTTCTAGTATCTCAGTAATTTTGTATTTGATAATTTTGACTGCATATTCGTTTTTATCATCGCCAAAAACATACGGAGAACAATTTTCATTGATATTTAACGTTTGGAAGGTTGAAATTTCCAATTATTTCTTTGGAAATGTTATCAGCCATTTAGATTTCGTTATTTTGATAAGGTATGTGCGTTAAAGTATAAAGTTTATTACAGTATTCCCTTTTTTAATTTAATTGTGAAAATAGTCCGCTTAAAAAAAACTGTTACCGTGAATCAACGATCGGATCGAAAGTTTAAAACAAGGCGATCGACGCACTCCCATTACCAGCATTTCTGTGATGACAAACGTGAAGGATGTAATTGTACGAGATCCTGCTGTCACATTGAACAATCGATTTTCCAGCGGTTCGCGAATTTCGAATAAAAATCGAAGATTTGGATTTCTTCGGAAGGCGCGAATCGCGGACGCATCCGCGGCCTTACGCAGGCATTCTACGAATCGTACAAAAGCAATATTTTCTTAACAGACACAAACGAAACCGTGCATTTTCAGGTAGTTGGAAAATAAACGACAAACGTTTAGAATTAAGCAAGTAATACGACGGGAACGTCAAGTTTCCAAAATTGAAAATCGAATCAAAAGTGCTTCTGCTTCCATCAAACAAAACTGCCTAGTTCGTGAATAATTCGTAAGTTTCTGGCCAATTTGAAAAAACATGATCTAGGGGTCGTAAATGGATTGAACACCCCTGAAAACGTTCACGAAGTGTACATTTAAAAATATCACGCTTAGTGCACGCTTGAATGGTGAAAGAAGCATATTTCTAACCTATACAGGAGAAATGTAATAAGAATTCAGATTCCTGGAAAATATGAAAGCGTTCGGTACGTTAAAAGTGTCTAAATTCACGTTTATAGTACACTTGGAGTACGCTTAAACAGCAAACGAAGCGATTATCCTATTTTTAAGAGTTAATTGTTTGATATACGTTCGTTAAGCGTGCAGTACACTTCGTTTAAAGGCATTTACGACTACCGAGATTTTAAAAGAGATAATTTTTCTTTCGAATTCGAAGTGGAGGCATTTTTGTAAGAATTTTTCGTAAGAGGCTCTTTCGTCCTGACGCATAATTATTTTTTTAATACAACAGTGGAACGAGTAGGGACTAAATTGTATTTGTAAATGTCTGCATGGAATATAATGTTTTCTCTACCGTCATAAATGACAGGGTAGGGCAGCTTTGACGTCATTAAGGATATTCGCCATTTTACTTACGAGTGTTTGCAATAGCGTTTAGTGTATCAATTGTTTTATTTTTATTATACAAATACGTTTTTAAACGGCGAATGTCCTTAAGGAATGAAATCGGTGTTTGTGCGACTCAAGCTTTCTCCGTTTTGATTTATTAGCTCGGAGTGTGAGCTACTATAATACTTTTTTGAACTTGGAGTTATCAGTGCTGCTTATTTATACGCGGATGCGAATCGTAGGTTTTAGATGGACTCATTTGCTTCGTCAACTGCATTGTGATACCAAATATTACGGCCCTGCATGCACCATGCATTGCGAACGCTATATAAATAAATATATACGTATAACTCCTGAACAATTACTAGTGATAGAGAGCAAGAGAGGGAGAGAGACAGCGTGCGAGAAAGAAATGCCGTGCGTAAGACTTCTTTTTAGACGAAACTTAGAAAAAAATTCCATTTTCGATCTGTATACATACGTGCGAGAGAGACGCGTATAAGTATACATGTGTATATATAAAACGTATATTATACATTATATGAAAATCCTATTTCAATTAAAATAAATGCAAGAATTTATGAGAAATTGCTGGGCTGTTGATCATTGCCTTTCTATTTATTATAGGTCGAGAGACGTCTGGTAACTTGTGCTAAGTTCACTTCAGGAGACGTAGTTGCTGGAGCGCCATCTGCGTGTAAAATATTGGGGTGAAGATGGCGATCGATTTTGTCCAAAGTCCTATTTCATATTTTTGTAATTGAACAAAGCTTGTTCGAAGTTTTGAATTATAGTAGAAATATTTATTTGTTAGGCAACATTTTTTACGCACGAAGGGATATGGAAAAATATAACATTAGTATTTTATATAGGAAGTTTTTGATTATTCACTTAGATCAAAGTACAATTAATTACATTCTACAAACTTAAAGGACGTACATTTGGAATATTAGAATGAAATTTTACATTCAGCATTCAACATTCAGGTACGATGAATCTTGTAAGCTTTATTTATCTTTTCGCGTGACATAACTGTGTGATGTGGGATGTCGTATTTGTGCCTATTCATCCAGAAGAATAACTTGATAATGAAAAATGGCTTGTTTTTGTTACTCACAAAAAACATAAATTCAATCTGTTCTCTTTCTCTGGTAAAAATATGAATTAAAACAGAGTGGTTCTTTTAACTGAACACTCTCCTCATAAATTTGTTGAAACAACTTCTGAGAAATAACTAAAGTAGTCCCGTGTAAAAACACTCGAATTGTAAACATCTTCCGAAGATCTTGCGTTTGTTTATTAACACGGCTATTGCCTTCCACTCGGAATTTTCGGGGGATAACATAATGCATACATTACGGTGTGTTTTGGACGATTGCGGGACATGGACAAGATACTGATCGTTACCCACAAGCAATATTTTAATCATTACTAGGTTTATATCTTCACTCGCTAATGCTCGCTCAGGCCATTTATTTAATAGTTATGATTAGAAAATAGACTGAATAATATAATAATAGCTCAAAGTTAATAAAATTAGCTTGACAATAGATAGGTTGTAAAGAGTTCATATAATAATTGAAACCATTTTGGTAGTTAACAAATGCACTTCGATTTCTGGCATGATCTAACGCCTGGATTATTTACAAGTTTCGTAACTTTGCTCTGTCTAATTACACTATTATCGGTATGATAAATAATTCAGATTGACATTGCGGATTTCTTTGTGTATGCTCCTGTATATACAGGGTGATCGGCCAACCATTACCCAGCGGCTAACTGTAGATTGTACAGATAATTCTGAGCAACTTTTTCCTCTGAAAAGATTTCCGGGAAGGTAGAGTTTTTAAGTTATTCAACACTAAAATTTAGGGGCAAAAATCACTTTTTTTGAAATATCTCGGCTCTGTATGAAGGTATCTTAGCGAACCGAAGCTCATTTTAAAGATATTTTCAAGCTATACAAGTTGCCTCTGTTGGGTTTTGACCTACAATGAATATTTCTCTGGTTATAGCCATAAAAACGGGGGTAAATGCCGATTTTTCAGGTTTTTCGCATCTAACTCGTTTCGACACATAGCTGTGGAAATATCACACTGCAAAAAGTTGTAGGCCTTGAAAACACAAACATTTTTTGTCCTCTAATACGATGCGATTAAATTAAAACTGAACCCTATTTGCACTCGTTTTCATAACATTTTGTTATTAATATCGATTTATTTGTCGTACTGTATTTTGTCGACTTTACGAGGCTCTTGTAGGGTTCAGTTTTAATTTAATCGCATCGTATTAGAGGACAAAAAATGTTTGTTTTCAAGGCCTACAACATTTTCCTTTGTGATATTTCGGTAACTATGTTTTGAAACGAGTTAAACGCGAAAACCCTGAAAAATCGGCATTTACCCCGTTTTTATGGCTATAACAAGAGAGATATTCATTGCAGGTCAAAAACCAATAGAGACAATTTATAGAGCTTTAAAATATCTTTAAAATGAGCTCCGGTTCGTTAAGATACCTTCAAACAGAGTCGAGATATTTCAAAAAATGTGATTTTTTCACCTAAAGTTTAGTGTTGAATAACTTAAAAACTCTACCTTCCCGGAAATTTTTTCAGAGGAAAAAGTTGTTCAGAATTATCTGTAGAATCTAGAGTTGGCCGCTGGGTAATGGTTGGCCGATCACCCTGTATATAATAGCGCATTTTGAACCTATAAAGTAATTTTGTCTTTCCAACTGGAGACCATGAAACCGATGATTAGAAGTAAGGAGCTCTTATATTGCCTCTATATCTTTGGGTAGATTAGTCCTTACTCTCTCCTGGGAAATATGTTGATCAGGTAGTACAATAATGCATTGATCTTGTTTACCAAACTGATAGTGTTCCTTTAATTTTAGGTAGAGTTTATAGATTTCAATGTGCATTTGTCGTGATGGCTCCTACACACGGAGTCATTCTCAACAAAGGGTCAACAATGTCGGGTAAAGCTGTAAAATGATAGGGTGCAATAATGAAAAAGAGATCAATGGAACCAATGGTACAATGGAACAATGCAAAAAGGAAAACCCGTAAGGAAAAGGAAAAGCATCATGTATATTGGTATATTCAAATTTTTTTCATTATAATATTGCCTTTCCAACTTCTAAAATGATTTTGACGTGTGTCGGGAAAAGTAAGGTTCAGAAGCTTTCATATAACACAAGTGTTGTATTATCAAGTTCGATAATAACAATTCGAAAAATTTAAAGAGGGAATTTCAAAGGAAGATCGGAAAATGTATTACTTAGGTATCAAGGCAATACTTAAGCTCTCCTTTATGCCACCTTTCATCCCTTTCCTATATCAACCACTATACTATTTTCTAACTCCCAAATTTATTCTAAAGAAATTAATTTTAAAAAAGATGTTATTATTATTGGAAGTAGTAGTCTATAAAAAATCAGGCAATTTATATTTGATATAGTTAGTGACTTTTAATATAACAAAATAATGATTTATCTTCAAGAGAGTCTTTTCAATAATAAACTAGTGTTGGCGTGGTGCCTCGCTCGCTCAGAAACTTCGACCCAGTGGAAAGTCGGCTATTCCTTAAGACTCGTTTGTTTACTAACAGCTTTCAATTATATTATAAAATTGTATTGATATTTGGGGGTCCAATCATATTTAGGTCCAAGTGGCTTCGATAGATATGTTACAACAATAGAGTGTTTCTTATATGTATGAAAATTGAAAATGAGCATTTTCAAAACTTCGACCCCGACAACAGGCCAGCCGAAGTATTAATAAATAAAAGTTGCAAAACACTTACTTCATGCACTTGTATTCTAATAGACTATTCGATGAATATTACATGTTTACTGTGTTTTACTAATTACTGTCTGTATTATTATGATATTATATATACAATATATATATATACATATAATTCGTCAAAGATATTTTGAAAGTGTCGAAAAGATCTATGACGGATATCTTTTAGACATCTATAAGACATCTTTTAGATATATCGAAATAGTTATTTTCGTATCAAGGGCATGAAAGAACTTATGCGCCCGTAGGTGGTCACCGCGCCCGAGGTGCTGGCAAAGACTACCCCTGAGGGGTAGGGGGTCGAAACGTCGAAATTTGATGAAAAACAATGGGGTAATTTTTTTGCCGAGATTACCAAATTCAATACTTTTTCAGACAATAGTCATAAATATTTTAAACCAGTTTTTATGGCATTATCGTTGACTTTAAGAAGAAAATGCATAAAACCTTTTTTGTAGAGAATCTCCTGCTCTATCTTTTTTGTTTGAAATATTTTTTAATAAAATTTGTATTTTTCAAAATAAATGCAAAAAACTACGAAGATACTTAATTGGGGCTAATTTTTTTTAGTAATGGACGGGTGGATCTGCCCCAAAATCTAATCAGATCTAAGTTATGCCAAGACGCGTATTTAAAAAAAAAAATTATGTCAATTCGCTTATCCGTTCGCGAGTTATCGCGAGACAAAAAAACGGGACGTACGGACGTACGGACGTACGTACGTACAAGATCACGGACACAAATTTTTTTATTGTTGATTTGGTTTCCTTAAGGTCTAAAACGTCGACATTTGATGAAAAACTATAGGGTAATTTTTATGCCCGAAGTGACCAAATTCAATACTTCGTCCAGACCTAAGGTCTGGGTCGAAGTAATATAGATAATAACAAATAATTAGTTATATTGTATAATATATAATTCACTGATGGAAATAGTAGTTTTCGATACAAGTGCGTATGCGTAAAGAACTTTTCTTCACACCGGGAGGAAAGCAGCAACTTTCCTCCCGCAAGCGGAAGGAAAGATGCCGCTTATCCTCCCGGCCATAAAGAAAAATCGTATACTTCCCTCGGGAAGTAAAAAAGAATGCCTCAGACTGCCTGTTTCTCACCCTCGGCTTCACCTCGGGTAAAAATTACACGCAGCCTGAGACATTCTTTATTTTACCTCCCTCGTTGAGTAATATACTATTACGCATACACACGTGTGCCGAAATATTGTTTACGTACGGCTTTTCCGTAAAGTAAACTTTACGCACTCGATTATACTTTACGCACCGAAAAGACGTACATAAAAGTACTTTCGCTCCGTTCAGGTACATACTAGGTCTATAGTGTAGAAAAAAAACTTTCATGACAACGTATAGGCCTCTACTTTTCAACACAAATATGCACTCAAGCTCTAGCACGTGGTTATCATTCTATTAACCAATGCTATTTTGTATGGTATCATTTATAATATAAAAGTAATACGTAATAAAGCATTCACATAATAGCGGATTTTCTTACAATATTATGGAAAAATACAAGTGTATTACTGTTACAAACTACAAGAATAGTATTTGCTGAAATGCGGCTAACGGATAATTGCTTTCCCGAAGCTTTACGTCAACATGTAAGCCTAATGAGATTATATAGGCCCAGGTAGTTTCGGATGTTATTGCAAAGCCGCCCCACTTTCAGTGTTTCAGGTACAATTGAGCCATTTTCATTCTTATGGAATTTAAGGGATGAGAGAGGGGATTTTCCGATTTTATCTAACCAGTAGGTATTGCATCTAAGGTGCAGTCAAAAAGGTCAGTCTTGAACTTCTCGTGAAACAGTGCGTACACAACTTACAAACTCTGACAATTTCAGACTTGCATCCTCGTCGCAGTGCTGAAGTTTTTGTGAAACTTTGCAGTATTCTTAAATCATCGCCTAATTCGAAAATAATGGTCAATATCGAGGACAGTGTGAACTCCGGCCTGGACAATACAGTGGAATTACGTTTCTGGTTAGGGCAAATACGAACGAAATTGATACAGCTGTCGGAAGAGCCACACATCAATCTTCGGGTAGTTGCGGTTCTTCAATATTCCTTTAGGCAAGCTGAAAAGGATTTGAGAAAACGAGAGAAACTTCGCAAGGAGACCGAAGAGAAACGGTTACATCGGAATCAGCAATTCAGGAAACATTCCATTAGAAGCAAATTTCCTGAGGCCGATTACACCTATATTCCTCCCTCCCAGATAAGTTTCACCGGACGTAAGGCAGGACTTCTAAAACGACAAATAGATCGCCCATCAAGTTTTTACCCATCAACCAGTAACAACTGCAAGGACGATGAACCACAAATCTATGCTGTTCGAAAAACTATCACCATGGATGACTTGAGCGGCACAACCGACTCAAACTACAACGGAATACTTGGCAAACAATGGCTGGTGAGCAAAATGGACAACATTTCTGCGCGTTGTCAGTCACTTAGGGTGAGCGACACCTTTCGACATATCAAAAAGATGTGTACGATTCGGAGAAAAGGAAGAAGTATAGACATAGTTTAATGTTAAAATCAGATTTATAAGATATATATCCAAATGTAAATATGTAAATACGACGTAGTGTAATTATAACAAGAGGAATGTAAAAAATATTAACGTTAACAATAAATAAATAAAATTTACTTTATATACCGGATTCATACCAGTTTAATATATTTCAACCCTTTCTTCATAGATATTTATTTAATGCTTCACCAACTGGTGCTTGCATGAGGAGGACAAAAGGGCCCCCCCCCCCTCCCTGTACACATTTACCTCGACTGGCCTTTGGCGCAATTTCACAAAGAGCTTCATATTTACTATATAATATTCATTATTTATATCACTCATTATTTCTCGCACTAATTCCGCTATTCACTTTATTTATTATTGATCGTCTTACACACTTCACATTTTCATTTTTTCACATTTTTATTTATCAACACTGGAGACACGGAACGCCGTCAACAAAACACTCTGATATTGTTCCTTGCGACCTCTGCGTTTAGAAACGGGATTACGCCGACGCCCCGTGATCCTCCTTTTACATCCCCCCTCTTTCCAACTTTACTCCTTGTTTTCCCTCTTCAATATTTTTCATCATATTCCTCCTTTTCGCCTCTCCAACTTGCACCCACTTTCCTCCACATTTCCGCTCTGCCAAACTCCTCCCTTTTTATCGCCATCATAATTTTTTGTTCTACGTTGTATGAAGGTTTCGTCATCCTGCACTACCCATCCTTCTTTCTTGACTTCCCCTATATTTTCTATCACCATTTCCTTGTCTCTCTCACTCTCTAATTTTACTAACACTATCGTGCCTCTTTCTGTTTCCTTCTTCACCGATACACTTAGCACTTTCACCTTCCCTTTGCACGCTCTCCTCACCTTTGTTTCCACTACTAACTCTGCTTCCCAGCCACACAATTTCACTCCTTTCACCACTATGTTCTTTTTCGCATCTTCTCTCCTTTTCCTTTCCCATCTCCATTCATCCTCCTCTCTTCTAACTTTTTGTATTTCCCACTCCAGGTTACTGTCTCCGTCTACGCTTCCTCCACTTTCTCCTCCCTGACTCTCCCCACTCTGTTCTTTCTCCACCTGTTGCTTACCACTCTCGTCTTTCTTCTTCCCATCTACTTCCTCTTCTTCCTTTTCTTCTCCATCCTGTCTATTCCATCTGCCTTCCTTCTTCATGTCCTCCCATTCGTTTTCCATCCTTTCCATCTTCTTCCGAACCTCTTCTTCCATCCTTTCTAACCTCACTTTTGTTTCTTCCCATTCTTTCTCCACTTTGTCTATCCTCGCATTTGCTACTTTAACCATGTCTTTCCACATTTCTACTTCTCTCCGCATTTTCTGCTCTTCACTTTCCATTCTTTACTTCAATTTCTTCCGCCTTTTCTAAACTCTATTTAACTTTAACTATTACTCTTATCGGTTCACGTCTCTTCCTTTGTGTGGTGCACGCGTTTGATTCCTTGCGGTTCGCACCGCGCTCGCTCTCGTTTTCCCCTTCTTTCTCCCCCAAACTCTTCTTCCACCTCCATCCGCTCTTTCATTCCTCTTCTACCGGCTTCTCTCCGCGCCCCCTTGCGCCTACCGCCTGTATTCCATTTTGCCTCTCGTGACTTCCGGTTATTTCCTCCATTTCCGAACCTTCCGTTCCTTTCGTACTCGTACCCGTGCGCGCGCATCTCCGTTCTCGCATGCTTCCCGACCATCCTAACCTCTTTCCTTTTGCTTCCTCTTTCTTTCTTCTTTTCTTCCTTTGTCCTCCGCTATATATCCCTCCACAACCTTTGTTCACTATTACTTTCCATCACTTCTCACTTTCTACACACTTTTTCTTAATTTTCTTCGCTTTTTACGTATTTCTCGCGCGCGCCGCGGGTGACGGTCTTTTCTCTCCAAACATCCAACCGGAAGTCCCAACCCTTTCTTCATCCGAAGTGCTAAATATGTTGGTTAATAAAAAAAATCCGAGATTAATGAATTAAATTAAAATATTCAAGCCGAAGCTTGTGACTTAAAATGTTTAAGTCAAAAGGTTTATAATGGCAAACGGAGCAGTGAGACGTGTTTTTGAGAAGTGGAAAGAGGGAAAATTCCCTTAATGTACTTGATAACAATTAATTGTTTTGATAAAATTTTCGTTATTGTTTATAGTAAATAAGTCTATATAGGTACAGTCGAGCCTCCGTATTATGGACTTCCCTCTTATGGACTATCTGTTTTATGGACTTTTTCTCCCCCAATTATGGACTTTTTTCTCCCCCAATTATGGACTTTTCCCTCTGTCGCTGTTTATCGCCTTCCCCCACTTTTGTGCTTACCGAGGTTCTTCGGGTTCTTAATGCGTTAATTCGTTAATTCGTAATGCGTTAGTCAGAACGAAAGGCGACGAAGTAGGGGAAGCGCTCTCTCCCCTTCATTGACCATATTCGGGATCGGAGCATTCCCGACGAGTCCATGATACAGAGGCTCGACTGTATAATTCTTGACCGTTTTAATTAAATAAACAATTAAGTTTTTCTTGGTAATACGGTCCTCATACTAATTCTGAAAAAGTAAACAAACAAAATATGACGTAACTGGGATATCAATTCACGTCTAGCGCAATAAATTATTTCGTACTTATATGTAAAAATTTTGAATCACCTACTATTGGATTTTATATTAAAAAACATCCCTGTAGCGCTTATAATTAGAACTATTGTCAAAATGCGTTTCGCACCAGGATGCCATGTTGTGCTCTTCAGCAGGGCTTATGGCATCCTTGCCCTGGACGCGATATTTAATGTTAAGTTTGTAAATTTAATTTTCATTTTATCGTGCATTAAGTGCCGGGATATAGCATTTAAGCAGTGATAAAATGTAATATACATTCTATCACGGTCAAGAATTATACCTGTATATACTTATTTACTATAACCGGTTACACAATAGTTCTAGTACTAATATGGAAGTCTAGAATGTATATTACATTTTATCACTGCTTAAATACTATATCCCGGCACTTAATGCAGGATAAAATGAAAATTAAATTTACAAACTCAACATTAAATATCGCGTCCAGGTCAAGGATGCCATAAGCCCTGCTGAAGAGCACAACATGGCATCCTGGTGCGAAACGTATTTTGACAATAGTTCTAATTATAAGCGCTAGAGGGATGGTTTTTAATATTAAATCCAATAGCAGGTGATTCAAAATTTTTACATATAAATACGAAATAATTTATTGCGCTGGACGTGAACTGATATCCCAGTTACGTCATATTTTGTTTGTTTACTTTTTCAGAATTAGTATGAGGACCGTATTACCAAGAAAAACGTAATTGTTTAGTTATTGTTTATACTTGAATTAATTATATTCGTTGCAAAAAAGGAATCTAAACGTTATTAAATAAATTTTCTAATTACCAATAAACTGTAACCGTTTTCTAATTATATATTTTCAATTTTAGTAAAATTCTATGCAGGAAAGATCAACTAAACCATCGATCAAACCAATTTTTTGAGCCATAGAGTGGGCGGACTAGAGATAGTGGATGTATCTTCCTCACCAGGTTTTTTTCTTGAAACCAATCATTTTTTAAATTTCTATTCTGTTGAATTATGATCTTGGTGTCAAGACAATTAAATTGATTATGTACAGATTCTATTGCAAATATAATTCTGTTTTGAGTATCGAAATTATTGAACTCTTGCAGGATGATCAATTCTTTGTTTTCAGGAATGCATATAAGAATGTCATCTACGATTCTGCAGAAAAATGTGAAATACTTCGACCCAGACCTTAGGTCTGGACGAAGTATTGAATTTGGTCACTTCGGGCATAAAAATTACTCTATAGTTTTTCATCAAATGTCGACGTTTCAGACCCTAAGGAACCCAAATCAACAATAAAACTAGTGTTGGCGTGGTGCCTCGCTCGCTTCGCTCGCTCAGAAACTTCCACCCAGTGGAGAGTCGGCTATTCCTTAAGACTCGTTTGTTTACTAACAGCTTTCAATTATATTATAAAATTATATTGATCTTCGGGAGTCCAATCATATTTAGGTCCAAGTGGCTTCGATAGATATGTTACAACAATATAGTGTTTCTTATATGTATGAAAATTGAGAATAATTAACAACTATGATCTATGGCCTGAGTCGACGTAAAATTGAAAATGAACATTTTCAAAACTTCGACCCCGACAAAAGGCCAGCCGAAGTATTAATAAATAAAAGTTGCAAAACACTTGCTTCATGCACTTGTATTCTAATAGACTATTCGATGCATATTACATGTTTACTGTGTTTTACTAATTACTGTCTGTATTATTATGATATTATATATACAATATATATACATATAATTCGTGCATTGAATATGAATATATTTTATTATATTATTGTTTATTTAATTAGTTCATATTTAGTAGGAACGGCAGCTGATGTGTATTGTTGCAGAAAAAAACGTATGCATGTTATTGTTAAGCATAACATTAAAGTTTTCAATACTGCAGTTATTGAAGGTGATTAGAAGTAAATGGAAATATGATTGTAGGCATTGTCGATATAGAGGGTGAATATAGCAATGAATGGACGATTGACACATCGCTATTTATTATGAGTACATTATGATGCAAATAGTTTATGAAATACATCTCTTTATTTTCTTTGCACTTTCAGAACATATTGACAGTATTGTTGACCTTCCAGTGTTTATTATTTTGTAGAAACAAAGCATAGTTTTCAGGCTGTCCTCAACCAGTAGGGGAAACATCGTCGGACATTAACCCGTTTCGTCCCAAAACGACAAAATTTGTCGCCGGTTTTCATCCCCCGTAAGTTGTTATGAAGTGAAGGTTTCCTATAGTTTTTCGGTATGTTCTTCTCAAATCTGAAATCCGTTTTTCGATATCATTTTCCATTTTTTAAATATGGCTACGTAAAAGAAAAAAACGTGGAAAAAAGCTAAAACTTTTTTAGTAAACTGCGATTTTTATTGCAAAGGAGTTATGGGACCGTGTCAGACCTCAGAATCCCGTGTCATAATGAGTTTTACTAAAAGTTGGTCAATGTTACGATTTAAATTTCAAAATTACATCCTCAAAATGGCGCTACTCCCACTGTATTTTTTTGTTATTTGCGTTTTATTAAAATATTTCTGGTATCTGGACGTTTACTTGATGAATATGTAGATTGTTTGTGAGGTGGCTGAATACAAATCCGTTATTAAATTTTGGAAATTTAAAATGGCGGATCCAATTTGACCTCGACAATTTCTATATACTAAATACCAGACAATTTTTTTTTAAATTTCGGTTAATCATATTGTATTTGCCATTTTCAATTTCCAGAATTTAATAACGGATTTGTATTCAGCAACCTTGAAAATAATCCACAAGAACATATTCATCAAAATTCACGACAAGGTACCAGAAATATTTTAATAAAACGCAAATAACAAAAAAATCCAAATCAATAGCGCCATTGTGAGGATGCCATTTTGTAATTTAAATCTTAATATTGACCATGTTTTAGTAAAACTCATTATGCCACAGGATTCTGAGGCCTGTGGCGATCACGGAACTCCTTCGCAATAAAAATTGCAATTTACTGAAAAAGTTTTCGCTTTTTTTCACGTTTTCTTTCGTTTAAGTGGCCATATTTAATAAATGGAAAGGGATATCGAAAAACAGACTTCAAATTCGAAAAAATCATACCCAAAAACTATAGGAAACCTTCATTTCATAACAAAATTTCAAAGATATCCATAAACTTACGGAGGATGAAACCCGACTTTGTCGTTTTGGGACGAAACGGGTTAAGATACGTAGAAATCCTCACTTCATTAACGAAGTATTTACCATCTGATTTAATAACTTTTATTTGTAATGAAATCGAATCAAATACATAAAAGAAATCCATAGATTAATTTTTTATGAAATCAAGGGAAATTGATTATTTATAAAACGTTTTATCGCGGGTCCAAGTATTGGGATATCAACTTATATGGCAACCCAATGAATCGTCTATTTATTGCATTCTTACATTTACTGGCATTTTCCATTGAATGGTCAATTTGATAGACTATTTTAAATTGTATAGATATTACATTATTTTATTACCCGACATACGGGCACCAAATATTCTTGTTGTCCGAACGGAGTTTTAGCCAAGTAAAAAATTACTAACAGGTGATTATGTTAGTAAGTATGTACGTAGTATCGTTAATATAATAATAGAAATTAAAGAAATAAATCACGTTTCCAAAAGACGTTCCGCATCAGTTTTATTCACACACACCCTTCTCTAATGCTTTCGAATCTGCCGAAAAATTGATTAATACAACTTATTATGAAAATATCGAAATTTATTTATTTAATTATAAAATTTATTTATTAAAAATAATAGAGTTTTTTGTTTATAAACTTATAATTGTATTGTTAGATTATAAAATATGCTTTTAGGTTTTCAAAATTTTATTCAAATTTCACACAAATTGAAGTGAAAAATAATCACTACGTACCGAGTGGCTCATCTTTTATTTTTACTTGAAATGAATTCTTATTCTGTAAGGGTAAAATGCTACTCCAAAAGGAATTTAGAGAGTAATAAGGAACTTAGAAGACCAAGGTGACATTGAATTGCAACTATGAAGAGCATTGGAAGCGTCTCAACACTAACGAAGCAAACGGTAGGCGCCAAGAAAAAAATATTACACCTTAGGAACATTTCTTTATAGGAACGGATAACAAATTCACTATTCTCTTAATCCACGCTCAAAGAAGATTTGGTTCATAAACGCTCTAAATCTCCAAATTTTCGATTAACGATTGTTTATTGTACGCTTTCAAAAACGTCGTTTAATTCTTTTGTGCGTTTCCTATATAATAATATATCCCTAGCATCTGTAACATTATTGAACACTCAATTTCAATTCTTAGCGTTGAAGTAAGGATGAAGTACAGTTGAAGTACAGTTGAAGTAAAGATTGTATTTGAAATTGACTTGTTATATGTAAATAAACACATAGTTATTTAAAAATTACGCTTTGTCATTTTTAATTTTATAAAGTAATGAAGGATTTAAAAAGTTGTCAATATTTCTTAGTATAATGAAAATTCTACACGAAATATTTATCGGCCGTTGCCAAACAAGCACGTGTGACGCCCACTCGCCTACGGGTAATAATAGACAATATCTGATGGTATATATTGAAACAAAGATATATGTATCCTTAGTCTCAAGGCGATTTTATTATTTCCTAGCAACCTTTACTTTGGAAGTATGGATGTGTTTTTAGGCAAGGACTGCAAACATAGGAATTCTCTTTTGTTCTTTTAAATATAAGTTCAACACTGTGATTGAAGGAAATTGAAAACCTGACTAAAATTAGGATGACAGAATAGCAACCGATTCAAGAATTTTGCAAACTTGTTAAGAATAGTCATGAAAAAAGTTCAAGTTTATTATTCGAAAGAAGAGCAAACCCTTTTCAATCCTTTTTCATTTGATGGGATCACTAATTGAAATTTACATTTTCTATGGGTAAAAGATAGATATCTTAGTAAACGTCAATGAAAATAGACGTTAAGAATCCGAATTCAGTATCATAAATTAATATTTCATTTTATTTCTATTCCTTAATAATGGCCAGTTTAAATTAATTCGTGATTACTATTCTTAATTTGGAATCTTGTTGTCGGAATGCGTTTTCATTTACTGGGATTCGCAAAACTGATTTCGGACCAAAATGTAACATTAGAGTACAGTCCACCCTCTCAATAGTTCCACTTGCCCAGTTTGTCGAGCGAGCTTGTTCCCCTTCTACTGATTTGTAATGTTTTTCTCTCGAATTTCATTTATCTTGTTCCCAGTAGTTTCGCTAAGCAAAATACAAAATAGCCGTCTTGTATTCTTCATAGTAATTTTTGTTTGCTCTAGGCTTGCAATACAAGAAGTGTAATACCAAAAACAAAAAATGTAATATTGTTTTAAAGTCAGGTCAAAGCGTGCAGATTATAACGTTTTAAAGCTGACATAATTAATTCGTCCCAATTTTAATTCAATACTTATTTAATGAATCGCGAATAATGTATTTTCATATGGAAACATATCACAACACAACAGTACAGTAGGGCCTCTCTTACTCTAATTAGTAAAGTTTTTCAAGATGGCGCCGACCTCTCTTATTCTAATTATTCCATTACCCCCACTTACTTTGCTTGCGAGCTTGTGATTCGTGGACAATATTTTTCGTTGACTTTTCGTGTGATAGTGGGAGAATTCTTGTGGGGGAACGATTAGAATAAGAGAGGCTGGACAATTATAATAAAAAAGATAATTATACCGGCATTACTGCGAGAAAGCGCGACAAATTTTCCGCAGCCGAGATAGATAGTGAGGGAACCCGCTTTCTTGGAAAAACATTGCCCCTTGCCCGGAATTAATCAGAGGATTGACTGTATATAATATCCCTATACAAATCTATAAACAGCTTCACATAGATAGAAAATTTATATCCGTTTGAATGATCACTTTGCATTTTTTTAATCAATTTTATCCCTCATTACTGCATACGCATTCAGGAGGATAGACGATTACTTCAACGGATTCGTACGGATAGACAATTATTTAAACAGATTCATTCGTGATTCTTGGAAACCGAAGGAAAAAAAGTTAAAGTTGCTCACGGATACATAAGGATCGCGGTTGGAGATGAATAAAAAAGTATTGAAAAGGATTCAAACGTATATAAACGGATAACTGAAGTGTTAAAATAGAAAGTGTTTTTGGATCAGTTTACTTCCAGCAAGGCTTGATAAAGACCTTTATTTTCAGGAGTTCATGTTTCATGTATTGCTGCATATTTCGATAGGTTCGATTACATTCGAGTTCCTCAATCTAATCCTCTGCTCGCTTCGATATAGTACATAACTACACTGGTGGAGGGATTGAAAACTAGCCTATATAACTAAAGAAGCAAAATTGAGTCTCGAGTAGAAATTGTAATAATTCTCGATTATAATACAGTAGAAACTCGATAATACGTCACCGCATTAATACGTCATCTCCATAAGACATCGGAACTATCCCTCGTTAATACGTCGTTTCACGTCCTCCCCTTATCCCCACCACTGCCTCTTCTCTTCTTTCTTTAACCTTACGAAAAGTACCCTACCTTCAGCGAGTGATCGCACCTGCGCATGCTTCTGCGCAGACGTCACGAACGACGTCTTATGGAGAGGCGAGAGGGGAAATTGGAACCGACCACGACATCTTATCGAGTTTTTACTGTAATTCATAAATATGTAATATGATAGCAAACTATTGCATTCTGCACAAATTGAAAGTCTTCCATAATCATATACAGTAGTCATTCCCTTATTCTAATTTGTCCAGTCAGGCACGATGGTGGCTTTCTTCACTTATTCTAGTTTTCCCCTCTCCCCCACTACTTAGACTATCTCACCTTTGTCTCTTTTTCTTTTGTTGCTTAAGCAGCGTTGTTTGTATTTTGAAAATCCGTACGTCAACACACGTCAGTGGAGAGAACGCGTGAAGGGAAATATTAGAGTAGGAGAAGAGAAAAATTAGAATAAAGGAAGACATTGGAATAAGGGAAGGACTACTGTAATTACAGATGGGTCGTCTATATTCAAAAACTCTCTGAGAAAACAAATTATTTGAACCTAATACAATAGGCCCCACCCTGCCTCCCTCAGCTACATGTTCTACGCTAGCAAGATGGCGCTTCCTTCCCATAAGTTATATATTTTCTTGTCACACATTCTCCTCATTTCCAGATACGGTAGTCCTTCTCTTATTCTAATTTCTCCGCGTATTGGATAAAATTGGAATACGAGAAGAAGGTCGCCATTTTGCCTGACTGAACAAATTAGAATAAGAGAAGGCGTACTGTACAACACGCCATCTGTTCGATTCGATATAGAAATTGAAAGGGATATGGGGGTTTCCCACACGTGACTTAGGATTGTCTTATTAATTTTAGGGTTATATCACGTAAGAGGAAATAACTTAAGGAAGGGACTGGTGTGCGAAGTTTGCCTTTAACTTTTACTTCGGAGTTCATTATAACAATATGATATGTTTAATATTTACATACAATTGCTTTTATATTATTATGTAAATGTATCATGTGCCCAACCAGATGATAAGAGTTTGATAGTTAAGGAATATATTAAACGAAAACAGTTTGGTTGGTTTTTGAGTCGATTCCTTTTAATGTTGTACCTCCGACTATTAAAAATAGTTGAAATTGTTAATAATGAAAAGTAATATACTATTTTTAATAGCTGAAAGTGCAAAATTAGTAGTTGGAACCTAATAAAAAACAACCAGATGGATTATAATCGGTTCAGTCAGTATACACTTTCCATGATTAATTTCTGAATCTAATTTAAAAAAATTATACTTTCGGAACGAGATGTAATTATTTTGTGACCTGTTAACACGAACATATTAAAAGGAACAAATGGAAAAAGCTTTCGTTTGGTTGTTAATGAGTCGAGCACACGAATGATTATCATTTTTAACCGGTGCGAATCCAATTCTATTTATCGCAAGAATTGATATAGTTGCAAGAAGTCATTTATTAGTTATACGTGATGTAATGAAAAGGAAAGAGAACGTATATTATATTACACAAAAACAACTTTTAATTCGGTATAATTAATCCGGATAAAATGCGTGTGCATTTGCGTAAAATGTATGTTTGTGTTTATAAATAGTTCAAGGCGAGTGGTCCCTATTGATTCTCAAACTAGACGAAACTAGAGTGATTGCACGAAATGCAATGCATATAATGAATACGTAATCGATTTGTTGAACAGAACACTTGCTCTCAAAATTATTAACTTTTTTAATTTTTGAACTTAAAGTCAATAATTAAACGTGGATACATTTTATATTGGAGGGAACATTTTATGAAACGAATTACGACACAAATATACAACAAATTTATAAAAATATATTATAAAATAGATTTAAAAATAATTACATTTATTATTCGTTGCGTAATTAAAAATCAAAGAACAGATCATAAAAAGAAACCAATTATCACGAACTGAAAACATTGTAATCAATTTTAAATGTTAATTAATGTTATTAATATATTTAATAGTAATCCGAATCAGAACCATCAAAAACTCTTGAACAGTAAGTTTAATTTAATTTTATTATTAATTTTAATCACACATAACAACTTTCGGAATTTTTAAATAAAATTCAAATTAAAAAATCTTGAAAACTACATGTACTAGTTCCCTATCCAAAGTAATCCCAAACAGCCAAAAGACATATTGAAGAGCTCTTTAAGAAGTCTTAAAAATTGTACGATGTTTTAAATATTTCTCAGAAAGAGCTCTTAAAGTGACTTTCAAGAAGACTTATGCGTTAAGTCTAAGAGCTCTACAAGACCTCTCAAATATGAAGTCTCAGAAAAGGGGTCTTATTTAAGAACTTTGACATATAAAATAAATAATATAAATGAAAATCAAATTTCTGAAAATTGTAGATTCTGTTTTTGTACCTTAATTATTAATTTATATAATTTTTACCTGAGTTTCTTTGTACCGTTTGTATAGTTATATATTGGGTGGTGATTACATTCAATAGAATGAGATCATACAAAAATAGTACAAAATTGTGATAACCCTTGCTAAATATCGTAAAAGCACTTATTTTGTCATTGTAGCTTATAATCTATCGGTCTGCATATGAAGTAAATATGGCGCGATCTTATTTTTGGATTCAATAGTCACCTAGTGTCTGGAAGAAACACAGGTAGATTTAAGACCTGAAACATAAGACCTCTTCGTGATTACGATCATAAGATGTCCTTAGTAAGACATCTTTAAGAGCTCGTTTTATAGATTGTCACAATTCAGACCTCTTCAGGAGGTCTTTTTCGAGATATCTTAGGACTGAGCTCTTGGGGACCACTTTAAGAGGTATGTGCTGTATGGGATACTATCCGTTCTTTCAAAATGGCGATAGATTGCCCTAAGTTATATCGCTTGATATCCCCACCTTTGCATGGTCGTTTACTTCCGATGCGAGAGTATGTCTAAGCGAAGCATTTTGATATAAATTTTTCGAAAGTTTCCTTCTACTTAAAAACTGAAAAAAACTTACGGTAATAGAGGGTCGAGTAATTCGGCCATAATTAAGCCATCACACGAGATAAATCAACAGATATCTTTTTGACATGGCCTGTTCGAAAATGTTTTCATTTGATTGAAAACAAACATATAAAAAATGTTGAAAGTGGCCCACCCCATGTGGCAAAGAGTCCATGCCGTTGTATAATTTAGCGATCTGATTAATGCACAATAAAGTATAGTAGGATCACTTTGAAAAACAGGTATTTAAAATTTACAAATAAGGTCATCTAATTCTGCAATTGTCTTTGTTTAGTTTGTAACTTCGGACCATTTTATACGCTTGGAAAAAACACAAAAGTGGTATTAAAAATAACAAGAAAAAATACTGCATTTTTATTAAAAGTTACCTATTCTCTTAAAATGTTTCTTACACTACTCACTTCACGCGCGGCTAAATGTAACACACGACCATAGTTTTCAGAACCAATTCATAACAACATACGTTTTTCTACACATGACCTTATGAACAAAATCAAAATATTACTGAGTTGAATTCATGAAAATAAATCGTAAACAAAATGAAAAATGTGATATTTTTGAAAATTAGATATACATCATATAAGAATTTGAAATTTGTATACGACATGCTTCCCGCTTTCATCAACTCAGAGATAAATCAAGTGGCCATATTATCCACATGGCCCCCATGGCCACACTCTACAAGTCCCCAGCACTACGCATATTTTTTGAAAGTGATTAATATATACTTGAAACTTTGTTATTGACTTTTCGAGCACACGTGCGTTTTATTAGTCCGATATAATTATTTATAAAATCAACTAATCACATTGCAGTTAAAAAGTTCTACTACTGTTAGCAATAAACAAATAATTAAATAAATTCAATAGAAATGTTTCTAAATGAAGTAAAACATTAAAAAAACGAAGTATTAAGTGCCATCCAGAAACTACATTCTTAGTTCTTTCAACTACTTTAGTAGTCACTGTAATTACATAATGACTAAATGTCCAACAGTTGTACAATAGCTTTCAACTACAATATTTTATTGGTATCGCGAACAGTTCTAATAAGAACATTGTTTTTGCTTGGTTATATTTCACGTAGCTGATAATTAAGAGCTTCGTAGTAGAAAGACAAGTGTTTTGATATCTACATTATGAAAAAAATGTAATCTAGAAGACATTATGATTGTATCTCAAAAATACGTACGTTTATTATTAAACTGCTAATTTTCTGATTTTTTATAAAATATATCACAATAAATAATACAAATAGTAATGGCTTTGGAGAAATGAGATGTTAGACAGTAAAGAATCAGATGTGACATCGTAGGAAATTTTAATGCAATTATATAATCTGAAATAATACTGAAGTTCTGTAAACATTTTCATTTGAATCGAAAAATTTACTACTTACGTTGCGATTTTCAGTACTTAATTCACATGCTAATAAATTCCAAACAACAAAAAAAAACTCCTCTTTTAAAGTGATTTTTAACAGATTGTAGAAATACTTCCATTTAGCAGCTTACACTAAAAAACACATTTTTAAAATAAATTTATGCAACAAATTCCGACCGAATCTACATGTGGATTAGAGCGACACGTAGCGGAGTGTACGGGAAGTGTTCCAGAAAGCGTCTTCAAACAATTTTAACATTATCTGATTTGTATTTCAGGCTTTTAGTAAAAGAGAATCATTTTATGAAAAATCCAGCGTAATTGTTTCTTTTAGAGTTTCATTTAAAACCATTTAGTAATAAAGATAAATGATGAATTAAAATTTAAGTTATTTAAGTCAAATTGACTTTTAAATTAATTGCATAAAACGATAAAATATTTTTCGGTACTTTTTAACATTTGAACTTGAAAAACTGGTATAAATATTATTGTTTCAAAAATAAGGAGCCTTTCCTCAAGGTTCATTTACCTTATGTAACACTCGTGCATATTTGTTTTTTTTTCTATTTAACTTCCGACTTTTTGATAGTGACAATATGGTCTAACAAATAAGTCGATAATGTCTGAAATAACAACGGGACTGTATTTCTCCGGTAACTGGAATATGACCTTGGCAAAGTGATAATGATATTGTTTAAATTATCTAGTATATTAAAAAGTAATTTACAAATTAAGAAAAAAATCTTATTAAATTAACAAAATATAATAACGCGGCGCACTGTAATTTTATATTTGCTGGCCCATATAGTTATGCTGAATGTTTGGAATGGGGACATTTACCTCAGTCAATAAAAGTAAAAATCAGGAGAACGTAAAATAAATGTTGTATACGTATTTTAGGGAGAATATTCCTTATCAATAACAATCGAATGAAATTGCTTCATAATAAACTTCCTGAATTGATCATTTATAGAGGATAATTAGCAAGGACAAAACATTGTATCCTCTTTTGTATTCAATAAATGTTGTCATTATTATTTGAGATTCGAATATAGCAAACTATAAATATCAGTATATTAGTTTATAACATTACGTGGAGATAAATTCGAATAAATGTGTGAATAATAAAAAGACAAATTTCAACTTATCACTAAGCCGATATTTGAGTAACCGATAAGGCACTCTAAATATTATTGTGATGTGCTAATAAGCAAAGACCAGTCGATAAACTCGGAGCACAGAAATAAGATGAGAGCAAGGAAATGGCAGATTTCGTTGTTTTCGGTTCAAATTATTCCAAGTTCATATTAGCGTAGCTATAACGGCATTAATAAAGGTAGTTAAATAACGGAATATCATAACCCTCAAGAAAGACTTGAATAATAAAACCCGGAATAAAGAGAGAAAACAAATTTTCATAAAATTCACACTTATTAATCCATTGTCGCTCACAGAATGCCATTTCGGCATTAAATTTGGCACTGTCGCCATTTAATGAGTGCGACGAAAAATATTCGGGAACCATTATTTTATATGCTCTTGGAGTGCTTGAGTGGTTAAATGGTGGTTCAGTGTTTAAGTAATGATTTTTAAAAATGGAAAAAACGTCCAAAACTTATCTAAATCGTGACCTCTATATCTGAACTTAAAATAAATTCGGTTATTAAAGTCAGGAAATGTTTTATTAAAACAAAATGACGTCAGTAATGGCAATTTTGTTTACAACTTAACAGATTTTTTTTCACAAAGTTTTCAGAATGTCTTGATGCAATTTTGTATTTTTCAAACATTTAGAAAATTATCAAATAATTTTCTGACTTTACTAACCGAATTGATTTCAAGTTCTGATACCGAGTTCTGACGATTTAGATATGTTTGAGATACGTAAACAAACGTCAATGAAAAAAAAAATGAAAGGAATCAGAGTGTCACATGTTTTTTGGTTGATTTTCAATTTTTTGATTGTTTAAAACTCATTTCTTAATCAATCAACAACCATTTAACCATTTGAGCACTCCAAAAAAATGTATATACTCATTCACAAAAATAGTGAATCAAACTTGTTTTACTAAAGTTCCCTCGAATTGCATTATTCTATTATATCACAATATTTGGAACTGCAGAGCAAACATGTTTAAAAAAAATTATAATTATTAGTTGCGTATTAAATGTAAACAAATAAAGTGCCAAAACAGGTTCTTTTTAAGAAAGAATTATATAGAACAAAATTCTAAAACGTAATATGGCAAAATATTTAATTTAATAAGATAATTGAAATTTATCGCTCGTTAGTTAATAACAGGTTGAATGTAGCGCTCTTCAAACGAGTCAACAAGGAACTTATCGAATTTCCATGTTAATTTTTGCTTAGTAATTTTTATCACGTAAAGAACAACGTCAGCCTCAAAAAATCCATCGTCAGTGGCGAAAATGATCAGCCTGATGATGATGAAATAGGTCATCGAAATGTAGCAAAAATTAAGATGGAAATTCGCTAAATTTAACCTGTTATTAATATTTATTTTATATTTTTTGGGCCGATGTTAATTTTTCAAGATTCAAAATGGCACGTCTAATTCACTTTGGAAGATGGAATAAAAACGCCACCTGACAGTGAAAACGATTACTACTCAAGTAGGGAGAAAATCATAACGTATGGAACAAAGAGCTATATTTTAAATAATTCCGTAAAGAGATGTATTTCGATGAATTGATATATAGAAATTAGTTTTAATTTTTTGAAATCTATATTATGAAATTATAATATCGAAATAAATTTTTTTTAAATATTAATATGGTTTAAATAGCTTTGAAAAAATACAAACTAATTTACAAAAATATCTTTTCTACTGAGTTATTTGAAAAATAAGCCGTTCTTGCATAATATAACATATTATATCATGAATTTCTCCCTATTTGAGTAATTTCTCTTTTTACCGAAAGCTGTCGCTACTGTGCCCATCTTCCGAGACGAATATGGTTGTAATAAATTTCGTAAAAAAAGTTTTTGGCATTTAAAGTCTGCCACTTTGAACTCACAATATTGAATTAAATTCCAAGTGCAGATTCATAATTATACTAACAATAAGAGAAATTGAATGTTTCATAATTAAATAATAATTTTTACTATTCCAAAAAAAAACAAATTTTTCTTATTACACGAAAATTCCAGATATGGTAAAATATTGATGTATAGGATAATAAATGTAATATTTTCATCATAATAAAATGGTATTGTTTTAATTTATATGTTTATTTTTTCGCGTTTAATTTTCTTCAGTTATTGTATGTAGTTTATGGCATTTTCTCTATGTTTACTATATTTTTGTTCTTCCTTTAAGTTATTTAAATGAAAAAAAAATCGAAGAGTTCGATTAGGAATTGGATTGTTTACACTCCAGCCGGTAAGAAATATTATGATATGTCATTACAGAATGCCATTGATGTAATATACCGACGGCTGTCCGCAGATTACACTATATGTGCAGCTTGACATTTCATCTGCTTTTGAGGGATTGAAAACTCATTTTTATAACGGGCGGCGCAATTCAGCTTAACAAATCTACGAGTATCGCGTACGCGCCTGGCGACAACAAACGGAACTAGATTGTAGGAATCCTTTCGTGCAGACGAGTAAACGTTTATGAAATTCACAATGCTCTTCCCAGCAAACACAAAAGTAACAGTTATGTAACAGCTATGTAACATTTATGTAACAATGTAACCATTACGTAAATATTACATAATTGTTACTTTCTGTGTTTGCAGGGTTGTAGAAAATTTTACTAGTCCGAATAGTAAAAACGTTCGGGATGACCATATATATGTACGTGTTTATCACGTGACTCACTTTTCATTGGTCATCACGAACGCATTTACTATGCCTATTCAATAATAACATTTTCTACAAGAGCATTGTAAATTTCATAAGTCTATATATATTTTACTATTCTTGTTTAGAAAATTCTATTACAAAAAAAAATATTAAAATGTATTTCATTAATAGTATTTATTCCGATTATTTCACATTCGTCCTCAAATGCTTAGAGAGAATAGAATTTTTCCTATTATTTTTAGACATCTTCCTGTACAATTTCTATAAATGCAGCAACTCTAGAAAACCCTCACTAACAAATTTCAAATAAGTCAAATTGAAATATATTCAAGGAAGAAATGTTCAACACATATGGATTCGGAATACAAGAAAAAAAAGTCTCAGAAATGTAATTCAAACATTGATCACTCAATTAATATCGATAGTTTCAATTCATTTTCGTTCACTGGTTATTCCACTTTTTTTGCGTAACATTTCAATAAACCTGGAAAGTTTTAGAAAATTTGTATATCTTATTTATCAAACAATGTTAATGTATTATTTCTCGTGCTTCTTAGAGAAATATGTAATCTGAGGTTGTTTGGCTATAATTTTCTGCCTTCAGTAGATTAGATATTTCTCAGGAATCTTGTTCGTATGTCTCCTCTGCAGGCTTTGGCAACACGTTGTTCACGTCCTTGCTGCTTTAAAGCTGCAAAAGATAAATATTATTCGTACGTAAAAATGATTCGTATCGAAATAAACGACAAAATGATTATTTTGTAACTTAATAGGAAAATTGAAACTTACTTTGTATGGAGCGTTCTATGAATGGCAGTAACATTTGTTTCAGGTAAAAGAAAGATAACAAAAGTAAGGGGCAAAACTGAAATATAAAAGTTTAATTTATGACACACTGTGTCGTGTGTTCACGAGGAGGAGGTTTTAATAGATTTATTTTAAATAAAAATATATTGCTCTTTGTTGAGTTAAATTCATTCGGGCGCTTTTTTCAAACATGTTGCGAACGCGTTGCAAACAATGAAAAAAATGGCGGACCCAAATATGTCCGATGAACTTTTTGAAATTCGAATCACTTGACTCTCCTTATCGTCTTGACAACTTATTCAGAAAACAAGAAAAAAAGTCCAAAAACACGATTTTTACTCCTTTAACCTTCAATATGATAAAAAAACAAAGTAAAGTTGCTAAAATTATAACGAGTTTGAAGTGATTCGAATTTCTAAAAGTTCGTCGGACATATTGGATCCGACATTTTGCATTTCTTGATTTTTTGCGTCGCGTTCTATAGTATAGATATGAAAAAATCCTAAAAATACGATTTTTTACCTCTTCGACCTTCAATTTGGGCAAATAGTAGGGTCAATTCAATATTTTGGCACATATATTTGGAATCTTCGGGAAAACTCCTATCAGAATCGAGTCTTACTGTTAGAAAAACAGCATTTTTTGATCTGTAAATAAATGCTCAAAATGCGTGAAATTCGACTTTTTATTCCTTTGACCTTCAAGATCTTAAAAACTAGAGCCAATTGGATATTTTGGTGGTTATATTTGGATTCTGGAGCAGAAATCCTACCAGAATCGACTCTTACTTATAGGACAACATGAAATTCTCAAATTTTTGTTGGGTTGTATAATAGATGGAGAAAATCTGAAATGAAAAGAGTTTTGAGCGATAAAATCTCTAATGTATAATAGAGTAGTTTTTCATCAATCTTTTTAGTTTTTACATCAAAAGGTATCGCAATGAAGTCCCAGACAGCAAAATAGAAACGAGTTCAGAATGATTTCGAAATGTTCTCTAAAAGAAGTCAGATGTTCCACTTTCTGAGGGTTTTCTGAACACGAGTTCATGAAGATTTCATACTGACATCATGTTTATATAACGATGTACATATAATTAACCTGTAGACTGCCGGAATTTAGAAGAGCATATCGCCCTCAGAAAACTGGTATTTAAGGTACCTTATATCAATGATTGATCATACACAAAGTGTAGCTCTTGAGGTGCGTCAATATATTGATTCTCCGACAGGAAACGGAACTGCTAATGTTAAAAATTTCAAATTTAAAAAAAATGTATTTTCAATATTAGAAAACGCATCTTTCTTTATGAGAACATTATACAAATTAAATTTCTAGATTTAATTAAATTTGAAGGGTTGATAGTCAAATTTTAAGGGTTGTTTTAAAGATATTTCACCCTTTAGACGTAGGATTCAAATTTTACACTTTTCCGGAGTATTTTTCGACGTTGAATCCAAATCTAATGACGAGAATACAATAAATTCAAAAACAACCCCTGAAATAATTAAAAATAAAAAACCACCCCATCAAATATGGTATTCAAGTTTTATTTATTTTGTAGTGTAAGTACACTAAAAATGTATTCTCTTGTAATTATAGACTGAAGGAAACAAAATAATGACCACTTGCACAATGTAGAAAACAGATTTAATGGATTTGGGGTAGGTAAAAAGGGGTGTAGACGGGTAAATTTATCATAAATGACTTTAATAAGTGAAAATAATAATAAATTAATATATATTTTAGTCTAAAAATAAACATTAAACAAGTTTTTATGATGCGTCAAAATATTGATTTTCCGGCAGTCTAAAGGTTTAAAAATATAATTAAAAGTTGACAATGAATTTATTTTACATGATTCATATGTATTCTCAAAAAGTTATTTCGTGTCAAATGCCTGAAGGTGACATACTGCATGCGTACATATCCAGATTGACAATAAAAAGTATAATTCAAAGTACGATTATTCAAACAGGCTACAACCTCTTAGTTTGTTTTATCTCGAAACCTTTACCTTTATATTACCATAATTTATAACCAGATTAAGTTGAAGTAATCAATGTATTTTGAATTATTGAAGTATATTTAACTTGCAAAACTAACTTAAATAATAATTAAGAATTAATTTCTATTACTTAAGAATGGCATAAGTAGAAAAGTATTCTCAATTTGGATTCATTATTTTTGGCTTTGTTTTTGTGTACTGGAGTATTTAATCATTGCATTAATAATGTGACACTATGTTTTTAAAAATTTGTGTGTTAGATAATTTAAAGATATTATGGATTGATAATACATCCCTATGTTTAGAAACTAACACACAATAAACGTTAATATTAGCAGTTGGTACAATCTCTAGCAATATGGACCGGTCCAGATATGGTTTACAGTTGGTCGACCAACTGTAAACCATATCTTTGGTTTTTGATTCTGTTCCAACTATATCAAATTCGTACTTTCGACTATTAACCAACTACAATTATATATGTCTTTTTTTAAATTAATTTAGTCGGTTAATAGTCGAAAGTACGAATTTGACAGTTGGGACAGAGTCAAAAACTAACCAGATGGTTTACAGTCGGTCGGATTGTTAAGGATTGTTTGTCACCCTTCATTCTTTGGCCTCTTTATTTCAATATTATTAGATTAAGAGATATATCACAAATTATTAATAATATTTTCAGAAATAATAATAATAATAATATTTATTTTCCAGTTGCATATTTACATGTATAAGTTTATAAATACAGCTATTTCAGATTTTATAATACAAATCCTAAATATTATTGATAAAGTCTTATGGTTATGCATAGCCACATAAGTGCAAAATGTGCACTTGTGTGTGGTTCTGGAGATAAGTCGTACGTGCTACATAAAATGACGCGAATAAAATTAAAATAATAACATAATATAATATAATATGTAACCAAACTTGATTCTTAAAGTAAATGTCTTTGATATGAGTGGCTGTCTCTAAAATTATTAGCAATTTCTGCACTGTTACTTCTACCAAACCATTTTTTTAGTATTTTTCTAAAATGTAAAAGATTGGTGGCTGTTTTTGTTGATATTGGTAGTGAGTTGTAGCAAAGTGTTCCAAAATAGTCAAAGCATTTTCTTGAATGACTTGAATGATGACTTGAAGATATTTGCATCTATTAAAACGAATTCATGATCTTGGTGTTATCACCGACAAAATACTATCTTTTAATAAACATATAAATGAAGTCGTTCTTAAGGCTTTTAAGTCCCTAGGCTTTGAAGTTTTTAAGGATACTTCCGCCATTATCTGCATTTATAAAACTTTGGTATTAACTAATTTGCTATACGCCTCTTCTGTTTGGAGTCCCTATACCCGAATCAGCAAAAACTTTTAGAGTCCACTCGCAAAGGAAATTTTCAAACTGATCAACCATTACACCTTTTCTCACATGATTTTCATGACTTATCTAAGAAATTTGATATACCAACAATAAAATCCATACATAGGCTTAATGATAGTATTCTGGTGCGAAAGATTTTGTACGACCATATTAGATCCCTTAGGGGTCTATTCGTTTGTCGGCCAATACCATATCATACTCCTAATGCTAGAGTACTGTACGAGAGAAATTGCAAAACAAACTATTGCTTTCATTCACCAATATTTCGGTTAACTCGTGTGTGGAATTCCCTTCCTAAAGATATTCGCAACCTAAATTCTCTTTCCTTATATACTGCTAATTGTAAAAGATAATTATTAATTCATTATGTTTAAGTTTTTATCATTTAATATATATTATTTAGAAGAGTGACTATGTATTTATATTAAAATATTGTATTCTGAGATATTTAGTGCCCGTTTATTTCCAATAAAATAAAAAATAAAAAAATAATGAAATGTATCAATCAATATTGTAAAATAACCTGAATGAATGAAATTAAAAAGTAAAAATAACCTAGTAGGTTGTGTAGCGACAACTCACATAAATTTAAAATTTGTAATAAATGCAGTGTATATTTATTTTAATGGTTTTTAATTAGAATTCATGTTAATTGCCTTAAATGCGAATACCATAACCATTAGTCTATACTGATTACTGGACAACCATTGTTGGTTTTAAATCTAGTAATAATTTCCTCAAAAATGAATAATCAGCCACTTTTTTTTTAATATTACTGCAGTCATTTAAAACTTAAATTTATGAGTCTCTTCCCTTCAAACACGAAAAGTAACAGTTGTGTAATATTTACATTGTTACATTATAAATGTTACATAGTTGTTACTTTTGTGTTTGCAGGGTTATGTACTTAACAAGCAATTTTATTTAGAACTATTTCAATTAAACTGATACTGTAACACTTAAAACACATTCGCCAATCGATACTTTCTTCTTATTCGCAAATAGAATTAAACTATTTTTATTATCTTACATGTCACTAACAAAAGCATACGAAACTACTGAAAACTATAGAGATGAAGAAACAACTTTGTGTACATTGGAAAATACATAGGATAACATTCAACAATATACTCAAAAGTAATGTTTATATAATTATTCATTTTTCAAGCGGTCAGAATTTATAAATTTGTTGCTTTCGCAATGAACAGTTTGTTTACAATGTACTCAAAAATCCTGAACACTTAAATAATGGCAAAATTTTTGCAAACCATTCATTTTCATTCATTTTCATTCATTACACAGGTCTGCACGGATTTTTTTTTTTAATATCAGAGTGATTTTCGACGTATTTTCGTGCGCTGAACACGAATCTGAAGTCGAAAAATCCCTATCACGTCATGATTTTGAGAAAAGTGGGGGTAAAGACATCAAAAAACGCGTTTTTGGGTGTTTTTACCCCTAATTTTATATGACACCTGACGTGCTACAGACTTGAATTTGGAAAAAAAATGGTTTTAACCTTTTTGCCTTCGCTGGTCGAACAACCACTGATATTACTAGTGGCGAACAAAAAAACCATGAAGTGGTGATTTTAAGATCCTAAGTATATTTTTTTATTTTGCGGCCGCCATTTTGGATTCGCTATTTTAAATTTTGTGAAACTAACATTGGATTCGTCATCGGCGACTCAAAAAAACCCCGAATACTGATTTTCATGAGGTTAATTTAAATTTTTTATTTTTACGTCCGCCATCTTGGATCCGCCATTTTGAATTTTATAAAAGCGACACTGGATTCTTAACACCAACCCCGAAAACAGTCAAGTAGTAGTTTGTATGAGCTCTGCTCAATGTAGTTAAATAATTTGCATTTTCATCATAATCACTGGGAATAGCAAGGTTAAAACCATTTTTTTTTTCAAAACTATGAAATTTTTTTTAAAACTATCGTATATGATTTTTGTAGGGGAAGAATCAAGCTTTAATTTGAGCACAAATTCAGATCTGTTGCACGTCAGGCTTCTGAGAAAATTATGGGTAAATACACCCAAAAACACGTTTTCTGGTGTTTTTGCCCCCACTTTTCTCAAAATCATGACGTGATAGACATTTTTCGTCTTCAGATTCGTATTCAGCGTACAAAAATGCGCCGGAAATCACTCTGATCTCAAAAAAAAAAGGGGATTTTGCAGACCTGTGTTATCGTGCAATCACCCATTAAGGTATATGAAATTACTGAAAACTACATCGATGAAGAAACACTCTTTACTTTAGGAAATATGTAGGATACCCTTCGAAAAATGTTAGGTAGGATTCTCATGAGAATCACATGAGTTTTAAACAAGTACCATGTAAATTTCATATAAATGTCTTATATAGTACTCGCACTATGTTACGGTAACTCTATTCGACAATATTTGCGATTTGTATGAAAATTGACCTAATTGTGATGAGATTTTTATGTAATTTTCATAAAGTTTCAACACAAAACATTCTTGATTGTACGCTCATAAAACTACCTATTAAATTATTTTCTTTCATGTAATAAAACTTTACATATTCTGTACGTTACTTGTATGACTAATAGATGTATATAATGTATATTTACGACTATGCAACACTTGTTTCAATTTCTCATGAGATTCTCATACGAGTCCTTAAAATTTTTCGCAGGATAACAACAACGAACTCCACAATCCTAAATACCTAAACTGATACGAAATGACTAATGACCCTCGTTAATAATGTTTTACTTTCATGTAATAAAACTTTACATATTCCGTATGATACTTGTATGACTAATGGATGTATATAATGTATATTTACGACACTTGTTTCAATTTCTCATGAGATTCTCATACGAATCCTTAAAATTTTTCGCAGGATAACAATCAACAACGAACTCGAAAATCCTGAATAACTAAAGTGATACGAAGTTACTAATGACCCTTGTTAATGTTTCACTTTCATGTAATAAAACTTCACATATTCCGTATGATACTTGTGTGACTAATAGATGTATATAGTGTATATTTACGACAACTATAAGACACTTGTTTCAATTTCTCATGAGATTCTCATACGAATCCTTGAAATTTTTCGAAGGATAACAAACAACAACAAACTCCAAAATCCTAAATAACTAAACTGATACAAAATGACTAATGTTAGTAATAATGTATTACTAACAATTTTCTTGTCGAACATGTCACCCACCGAACTACTGAAAATGATAGCGATGAGAGAACCACTTTCAACACCGATGCCAATATTGAAGAATGAACCTCCTGACTACTTAACCCATTCCGAAAATACTACTTAATGTGTCTAGTTGATGATTTTTTGCAAACAATGACATCAGTCCCTCTCAGCGAAAGCGAAGTGTGCAAGTACGATACTTGTATGACTAATAGATGTATATAATGTATATTTACGACAACCATATGACACTTGTTTCAATTTCTCATGAGATTCTCATACGAATCCTTGAAATTTTTCGAAGGATAACAAACAACAACAAACTCCAAAATCCTAAATACCTAAACTGATACAAAATGATTAATGTTAGTAATGATGTATTACTAACAATTTTCTTGTCGAACATGTCACCCACCGAACTATTGAAAATGATAGCGATGAGAGAACCACTTTCAACACCGATGCCACTATATTGAAGAATGAACCTCCTGACTACGTAACCCATTCCGAAATTACTAATTAATGTGTCTAGTTGATGATTTTTTGCAAACAATGACATCAGTCCCTCTTAGCGAAAGAGAACTGCGCAAGACGCTCGTGGGAGAAACGGCATGCGCTCTCCGACTAGGTGTTCCTCGGTCCGGTAACTTTTCTTCTCTCTCAGTCTCTCCTACGAAGTGACCAGCGCATGAACTCGCTCGAATTCGCGCTCGCCAACCGTTACCGATCTTACACGAAAATCACCAGGAAGTGACACAAAAACATACCTTCGGGGAAGTGCCGCGAAATTGCATCCGTGCGCAGCTCGAAACTTGCAATTTCTTTGCAAAAAAAAAATCGAATTCGTCGGAACACGGCGTCCAGGAGGGTCGAAGAGTCACTCTCGCCGGAATCGCGCTGCGCTCCTTGCTGGTAAGCTGATCGATTCGCCGACAGTTGATTTAATGATTTTTTGGAAACAAGAATTTCATTCCGTAGTTTAGGCGCCAAAATTAACACATTTAATAAAACATTAATTATAAACCGATAATGTACGAAAGCAATACGATTAATGATTTAAATGAACGGTTTATCATTTTTTTAAATTTATATTGGCAACAGTGCTCTAACTTTTTTACCTTTGTAAATCTCGCTGTTCTGATTGGTTCGCGATTTCCAGTAACCAATCGCAATTGAGTATCAATACATTTCTTGCTTTACATATAGAGACATCTAACAAGTGGCAGGCAATGTTATAAGTGTGTAATGAGAAAGAATAAAATCATTTCTTTTTCACCGAAATTCAAAACAATTTATCTTGTTTAATTCATTCTTGTGTATAAAATGGAATTTTCGTCAATGATTAATTTTAAGAAAGTTCGTGGATTCGCGGTCTTGGCACGATAAAAAAACCCGGCAAGTGGCTAAAAACATTCGAATACTTTATTGCGCATGCGCAGAGGTCGATTAGCAGCGTGCTTGTTATCATCATAAAAAAGCCGCGAAATCGTTTTGGGATAGCAGAGATTTTTCAACACTTGTTAATTAGATGTTTACTATAAAAGTCGTGGTATAATTATGATATAATCGAAAGTACGTACTTGAAATTATCGTAGATTTGAGTGCAGCACTCGACTTCTGCAAATCGGCTTTGCTGGAAAAGATATTTTGGTTAGACTGCAATCATCTTATTATCTCGCTAAAATATGTTAAAATTTCCAATTTTTTTTCGAGAAGACAATCTCAAAGTGATAAGTGTAATGTTTCCAATAAACGTAATAGGATCGTGATGATTCTAAAAATCAATCCTTTTGATAAATAAATCCAATTTCGTGTGAATTTGATTCCATTCTTATTTTCAATATCCAAGAATAACGTTTTAAGTGTTGAATATCGATTGGTATAATTTGACTTCGGTGTAAAGGATTAAAGCAAATTAGATTAGTTAGAGGTTAAATTATTTTCTATTCATACTGAATAATTTTAGCGTATGATTTTTTCAGCAAACCGAAAGGAATTACAAGGAATTGAGAGAAATTGAAAAGAATTAACGAGCGTACGTCTCGAATCCGAATTTCGAATTTATACTATTTTATACGACCTGTAATACCAGAATTGAATTCATTCGATCTTATACGATACCGTATTTAATGCATTACAAAAATTGATTTGTTGCGTTTTCCGCATTTCATAATTTTCGAAGAAATGTTCTGTTTTCTAGTTATGAGTTTAAATCATTCGATAATCCAAAGTAATCGTTTCTTTGAGGTTATGTGCGTTTATATATCGCGTCTAATATCGTATACACTCGTATTCATAACTGAAAGAATGGGAAAGAAACAGACTTATTTCGTATTAAATCGTACACAGATTTTTCGTATACTTTTTCCTTTGTTGGGATACTTTCTTCAGGTGGTCCGATATAAAAATCAAAATTGTGCTTTTAGCAGGTTCATCGACAGGATATCAAATTTCCATTTTCATTCAATTAGTATATTATTAACTTTTCAACGAATTCCTGATAAAACATTCTCATAATATTGCAATTTTTAAATAATAGTGTCCTTCCATAAAGGGCAAAAATAAATTCTTACTTTTAAAGTCCAGATATATCATTTGGTACTTCTTAGAATTGTTATTCTTTATTTCCTGTTCTTAGTTCGAGTCTTAGTTCTTTTTACGAAAATTTGATTTTGTTAAAAAATGTATTTTACAATATCATATACAAACATTGATATTAAGTTTTGTGGGATCTATTTACTAATAACATTTCGTCCCTTGTCAACATTTTATTTAATATTGATTATTATAATTAAGTATAAATTTATATTATTCGATGTGTGTTTAAGTTAATTTCCATATTCAATTGCGCCCACCGCCTTTGCTATTCCGTAGTGACCAATATCCAATAAAAAAACATAAATTTGAAGATCTAAAATAATTGCAATAGTACACATCAGATAAATACATACATTTTTATAATTCCTTGAAAATGACCTTGTCAATAACGAGAGAGAAGAGAATAATTTATATTAAAACATCGTACAATGTAATTTATACATTGTATTATATTTTTGAAAATAACTTGTTTAGATGTATGGCATAAAATATTTCTGTTAATTCAATTTAATCGTAACTTATGCAAAAAGAGCATAAAGTTCATTAGTAACATTTACAATTATTTAAAACAGAGTTTAGTGTTGAGCATAATACCATGTATGCATTATTTTAAATGCAAAAAAGTATCTTCTCTGCGGAATATTTATGTATATATTCGCTATGAGAAGTAAACAGTTTTTTTCAAAAAATAATGACTGAATAGTACTCTTTTGCATGGACTGATTCATATTCACCTTAAATTGTTAACCATAAAATAAAAGTTTCTCGTTTTTTTAGTGTTTCTACAGTTTATATACAATTATAGTCGAAATCGCCAAACTTTATCTAGCTCCCAGATATTGACACATACTGCATACATAACCTTTCTTTTTAGTTGATATAAACAGAACAGTTTTAAGCATGGAGAGGAGGGTGTTCAGAATTATTCATGGAAGATATTTTCAATACATCTGCAAAGGTTGAAAATAATTCGTAATATACAGTGGCCCATGTCTTAAGTTATACGGTCGGTTCTTTCAAAATGGCGGACGTTTGTCCTAAGTTGTAACCCTTTACTATCCCCACTTCCGTAACTTTGTTTAGATCAGTGCAATGGATGCTTCTGTGTGTGAGTATCGCGAAGCGAGTGTGACTCAGACAAATAATGTGGTGGGGGAAGGAGAGGAAGAGACTGGTATAACTTTGGTCAAGGCAAGAGGATAACTTTGGATGGTATAACTTAGGGCCGGGGCTATTCAGACATGAAGAACAAAATTATTATGAATTTCAATTCAAACTTTACCATGGTAATGCGATAAAAGCGAAAAGAATAGTATTCAACATTTTCATTCTGAATATGCTCACATGTAATGAGTAATCAGGAAGAAAAAATGAATTAAAAAAAATAATATAAGTAATCTAATCATTTTTTAATCCTAAAATGCTTACTTCTTGCATACTAACACATTATTATTACTTATTTTCTCGTTTGCGTTAGAAACTTCATTTACGACGAAGTATTTCAATATATTGTTTGAAAAGAATTCCAGTTTTCAACTAACTCCTAAGATATTCCAATATTTTGCTACGAGCGAAAGAAATGCGAATAAGAAGGGGTATAAAGAATGTTTTTCATAACCTAAACTTTACGTCTCGTTTATATTGGAGTGTTTAAGAATGCAATAATTTCCGGTTTTTTCTGGTATTTCTGTTATCATTGAACTTTTAAATAAAAGAAAAATATGTCGTTATTTTATTACGTGACTTTTTTCAAATCGTCATGAAACGGAATGCATTCAATTTGACGGCATTTTTTTCTCTGATTTGTCGGGGTATTCAAGTAATTGTTCAAAATATATTTGGCCCCGGATACAAGTAAAATTAATAGGCGTAGCATATTGCTTGTCGTTTGACGGTTTTGCGGAACACGAAACCTCCACATTCATCTCGGTTGGTTGTTATCAACGTTTCATTTTCCCGGGGATTATTGCATAATTCCGATTCAAGTTCAAAAAGAATTCAGATTCGAATTCGTATTTGAACGTTTGTTTATCATTTTCATAGGGGCTAAACTTCATTAAAATTCCAGTTGCCAGAAGTGTCCGCAGGAAGGGGGGTGGCGAGCAAGGTTTGTACCTTTTTTGTTGTTAATTGTACGGAAATGTTCCCACCTGGATTGGGATGTATCGGTTTGCAGAATTTTACCAATCGCTATATTAAAGAACAATGAAAGGGGCATGGAAAAGTACTGGGGGCGCAATACTTTTGTGCAAGCTCAGAAAATGTGGTATTTCGGAAAATCGATTGTGACAAAGCATCAGGTAAAGCGTGAAGATGGCAGCTGCGGTAATGGGTGTCATTTGTCAGACTCGTACAAAAGAAACGAAATTAATGAGACGAGAGCGAAGTATTTCACTAGGTCGGTAATGCACAAAATAACAGAATGATTTCCAAGTGGTGGAATAAAATACATTATACCCTCCCTAATAACACACTTTATTCCATCCATATCCCCGGAATATTACTTTGGAATATTTCCAATATAACATTTAAAACATGGATGGAATATTACTTTGGAATATTCCAAATGTTCCAAAAGAATATTCCATCCATATTCCAGGAACATTGAAATGTCCAGATTGAACATATTATTCGCATATTTTAAAAAATCTATCAATTAATGTAGAGGAAATAGTAATGCAAAATAAATGAACATTATTTGTTATGCTGATTTCAGAACATTTCATTCAGGTGTCGCAATTTTTAAATAATTTCACGAAAGCCGCCGAGTAAAAAAGATAAGTAAGAATATGATCAAATTTTACCTGATTTTTTAGACTTTTTCGGATCTACTTGGATCTATTATAATTATAAATCAACTAAGATGAACTTTGATGTGACGAAAATATAAAACCTGATTCAAATCTAAATTTAAATAATTTGGTCAATAATGATTCTAATAAACTGCATTAAGTTAGACAAGATTTAAATCGTATTTCATATTTTCAATAGATCAAATTAAGTGGATTAAAGTCGAATAAGGTAGATTCGAAATAATCTGAATGAAATAAAATTTAATCTCTTTTTTTATTTTATTAAATTTAATAATTGTGACCCCTCAATGAAATAATCTGAAATCAGCTCTTAAAAAGTGATATTCATTCATTTCGCATTATTATTTTGTCTATATTATTTGATAGTTTTTGGAACATAAAAATATAGAATAACAAAATTTATATTGTTTATAATATTTCAAAATTATAACATTCTGCTGAATATTCCAAACGTTAGATATTTAATGTTCCTGGAATATTCCGAACGTTGGACATTTCAGCCTTCCTGGAATTAGTTTGGAATATTCTCAATGTTTTAAAGGAATATTCTAGGAATATGGATGGAATGAAGTATGCTATTAGGGCTAAGATAATGAGAATAAAATGTTTAATCCAAGATTTTTTTAGAGACAATAACAAATTATTCGAAATGAAAAAGTGGTTAGTACCCTATTGGATTATACCTTTTAGCTGGTATTCGTACTTTTCGTAAGTACCTTTACTACTTTTGCCTAATCCGAGTAGTAATGTGAAATCGGGATTCGACTGATTCGGACCCTTTGGCAAGGTCCAATTCCGACCCCCATTTTTACGCGCAATTTATAATTTATTTATAATTGTGTTATTATATCATTAAAAATAACTTATTTATCATTTAAATTACTTTCGGTCTGGGTCAAAATGCTGAAAAATAAATATGTATATACGTAAACATCCGAAAGAAGATAATTTAGCATTTATATTCCAATGGTTACAGCGCCACCTACATAACTACAACCGAACTGCAGCACGGGTAGTTTGCCAACACGAACCGGAAGCCGCTCACGAAAACAAAAAGTTAAATACTTTGAATCTGGCTCTGATTCCGATTGATTGACACTTTATTAATTTTATTTATTTCATACTTTAACCCTTTTCATGCAAAAAGGCCACAATTATTTTATGATTTTCAAGTGAATATTTATCTGTGCAATGATAAGCAAAAAAAAATTTAAAAATCATATTTTTCGACGCACTTTTGTCCGCACTTTTCAAATCTGCTATTAGTTTTGTTCTATGACGTTTGATTTTTAAAAAATGTGGCTTATTCGTATTTACAAAAAAAAACGTGGTTTTAAATTTTTCATTTGTGTAACGTATTGGTTAATAATGTAATTAATGTGGAATAACAACTTTATTTTATGTTATTTTAATTTAATATATAATAATTAATTTTATTTTATGTTTTTAGTCCATGGCATTTACTTTTTCAACAGATTTATTATATTTATCTCAGTTTGATATTGATTATGATTAATAAAATAGAATATTTTCCACTATTTTTAATTGCATATCATCTTGCATTGTTATTTTCTTGCATAATCGGTATCAAACTAAGATATACATAATAAATCTACATTATAATAAAAATATAATATTTTTAGACATTTTTAATTCCATATCATCTTGTATTGCTATTTTCTGGCATAATCAGACTGGGATAAATATAACAAAACTATTCAAATTAAATAAGCACCAGAAAGTAAAAACCTACAAAAAAATTAAAAATGCGTGTAAAAGTCGCCATATTGGATCGGCCATTTTGAATGTTTATATTCTGCGTCCCTTAAATTTTAGTTATGGTGATTATTCCACGGGATCTAGACACTTGTGCCGACTCGACAACGCGAACATTACAAGCTAGTACGTTAAACAAATTTTAAAAATCACGTTTTTTCTTGTAAATTAGCTGCCACTTTGATAAATCAAACGTCATGGAACAAAACTAATAGCAGATTTGAAAAGTACGGACAAAAATACGTCAGAAAATATGGTTTTGAAATTGTTTTGCTTATCATTATACAGATAAATATTCACTTGAAAAACATGATAAAATTATGGCCGTTTGGCATGAAAAGGGTTAATGTATTAAAATTACATAAAAAGCAGATTAGAAAACCTATGCTTTCATTGTTATTGCGAAAAACGATAAAAAACAAGTAGTCCGAATTCGAACAAGATCTTGGAACAACCATGTGCTGGGAGAAAACCCCTTTTGCAAATCGATTAACATTTTGCAATGGTACATCTAAAAAATCTTACTAGATCCGAAGGAGACCACGTCCCTTTATTTAATAATTATACAGGGTGTATTAAATTAATATAAAAAAAAATTGAGTACGATAAAGGAATGTAAAGCAGTAAATCAATAAACTTTTTTTGGTTGCACTTTTACTTTAGAATATCTCCTTTTGAGGCCAAATTCAGCAAAACCTTTGAGATGTATTGTCTACCTCTTGTATCTGAAGGTCAGTCAAATTTTGTCGACCTGTGTAATCGATCTTCAGGTATAGTCAAAGCGTCAGTTCATTTAGTTATGCAATCTGTTTAATCTCATTAATTGTTTTTTATAGTATTTAAACACTTTTTTTGACAACAAACAAATCTTGTCTACTTATGACATCTTTCTCTTTTTGTAGAAGTGAGATTATTTTCTTCGTTAATTCAAATTTGGAATTATAATTTCTTTAACGACTAAACAAATATTTGCCCGGACAAAGATAGTTCTGGAAATAGTAATCTTTGATATTATTGATGAAGTAAGTGGTGATCGTTCACACTAATCTAATTTACCTATTGACTTCGTTCAACTTGACAAGTAACATATTTGATCGATACTAACAAGTTGCGCATCCTAATTGAGAATATAGTAAGGAGTCGGCGAGTGGAAATCGCACTAATTATATTTAAGAAAAATCAATTATATTTATGATAGAAGTATAAGAGTTTCTTATCGCCTCGCACTAAGTTTTTATAAAATTCAGAAACGTATGAAAACACATAATGATTCTGCCACTTTTGACATTTTTGTTACAAGTGTGAGCTCTACTCATATTTTTTAATAAACAAATAGTTGGGGTTAGTAGCAATCGTTTTGTTTATAAAAGTCACGAGTGTAGCTGAGTTACTTTCAAAAGATTTTTTTTTGTTAGAAACATTTTATTTTATATATTTTTTTTAAAGTAATGTTTTTGCTGATAAGAACTTGGCGAATTTTTCTACATAAAAATGTTTTTGTGGGATTCGAAATTAGTCCAACCCTTTCAGGATTTTAATTTTTAATCTTCGAAATTAAACATTGATTTTAAGACAAACAGATAGATGCGATATTAAAATGTATTTCTGATTCCACACATTTTGCAGTTCCTTACTAAGTACAATCGACATACTATTTGGCCAAAGAAAGACTCAAGATAACACATACTATAATTTAAATTGCATGGTCAGATTATTTTGTAACATAATCGAATCCGTAATTCCTTGTAACTAACATAACAGTAAATGAACGGACGGAAAGTTTCATTAAATTACGTAAAACGTTCTCACGCATATACAGTATAAGTTGGCAAGTTCAAATGCATTTTTTAACTAGATAAAACTAGTTTAGGCAGATTTACCAGTTAAACGAATTTCGTTTTAGGACAGTGTGTAACTAACTGAATCTATTTTCTGATTCTTCCGTAAGTTTCTCAGTAAATTGCACATTTTTCCAAGGATGTGTAATACGAAATAAATAATTTAAAAAGAAATTCGTTCGAAGACCAACTTGAAGCTTAAAATAAGTTACACGAGCTCGTAAAACAGGAAACGAAATGTATTTGTCATTTGGGCGTTTGATTCATTATTTTTTCGAACCAATATAATATACATTCTTCAGTTTATTATTGTGGAAACCAAAAATAATGTTATTGCTTTAAATTGTTGAAATGTACAAACAAGGAATTTATGAAAGTTGTATACGTCATTATCGTGTTCCTGAGCATCTAAAGAGGAGTTTTTTCTACCCTCAGGTTGTTTTTAACCAAAATGGCGGCATGTAATGCATATTTTACTTGCAAAGATATCCATTATTTGGTCATATAACGAATGCGAGAATTATGGCTACCACATGATAAAACTTAACCTCAAAATTTATTTAATAACTTAACTTGAAAATTTATATTAATACAAAAATACTAAAAGTAATAAGTCTCACTTTCTCTAATCTGATACAAACAGGGTATTAAAACAAAAAAAATTGTTTTCCTTTATTTTTGTTATTGTTTTATACAATCAACTATTCAGGAATGACGAACTGTTTAATAGGAGCTGTTTATATTCCCGTTTAACTGAACAGAGATAATAGAAAACTAATACGAAAACAATGCATATATGTACAACGTTGTTTAATTATCTTCCTTTCGACACCCATGTGAACCAAGTGGCGTGCATTTTTGTACACTTAAGATAGTATTAACAACGAGCATGGAAGCACTAAAGGACAATAAAAAATGAATTTCGACAATATTAATATGTAAGTACCTACATGTGGACCAATTATAGAACACTTTTAGACATATTTACGAAATAATTGTGTATATATATTTTTGTTTCTTAAAGACGACCATAATAAATTACTATATTATTTAATATAAGTTGTTGATTTCGACTTTGTAAAATGTGAAACATCTATAATCAAGTTCATTCATTATCGCCTCTGGCAGTTTTGTTTGTGTTTGTGGATTAGGAAATAGAAAATCAGTGTTTTTGCTAAATCTTCCGTCTTTTCACTGATATTTTTTATAAAAAGCGCCTAGCAACAGAAGAATAAACAAAGTGTATCAGAAAAAAATAAATGTTTCGTCACAAGCATTCTGTCAGGAATCTTTAAACTCAACATACCGCGGATTCAATTAGCCATTTTAAAAATGCCGACTCCAAAATGTCGCTCACCAAATTTTATTCGTAATTAGTGGCAAAATACTCCAGAAATCCGTTGTGTATTTAATTTTTGGGGTTAGACAGTTCGTCTAACTTTAATTTCAAAATTTTTCAAATGTACGAATGGTGGATCCAACATGGCGGACTAACTTAATTTTTAAGTGTATTTGTTATATTATTATTATTACGGATCATTTCACTAAGAAATAAGATGATAAATTCAAGACTTTTTTTAAAAGGATATTTTTAAGGTCATTACGGTCTCTTTAAGAGATCGTTTTTGAAACTACACAAGATCTATGCAAGTCGTCATTTTGGAGATATGTTTCGAAACGGCTCTGGAGGAGGAAATAATTTTAATTCCAAATATACAAAATTTCTTAAGAAGTCTTTCAAAGCTCTTTTGAAAGATATTTCCAAAAAGACTACTTTCCAAGAAATTAATATAAATTATTGCAAAATGAAAGTCTTTAAATTAAAATCTCGTATAATACAATTTTCGTTAAAAAAGTAGTTTGCATTAACCGGTTAGGTCATTGAGATCATGTCAAATGATTAGAAATCTCACATAAATCGAATTACAGATTGAACTCCCCTGGAAGTCTTATCGGTCGTTCGATTTTAATTAATTTTGCATGCTAGCCTGCCTTCTGTTGCAGAACAGCTGATTTATTGACCGACGTTCGATCTGCCCTGAGTTGGCCTTGCACTTCCACTGCATTGTTGGCTAGCACAGCTGCTTTTACTAAGTCAACTTTTATCTTGAATTTTATTAAGCGACCAAGTAACCTTCGGTGCACAATGAAACGACTTCCTCTGATTTTTGTTACCATATATTAAAATTCAAGCAGGTTTTTTCCATTTTCATTGTTTTCTGTCGTATAATTATTCAATTTAGGAATTTTTATATATATTTTTTTTGTTTAGAACAAATAAATAAATAATGTAACATGGAATTGTTCCATATAATTTAAAAACACGTAGTAGGATTACAATTTGTACTACACGTTAAATATCTTGAGATAATCTTATGTGGGAACTCAATATTCAAAATCTGCTTATTTATATAATAATAAAAATTATAAAAATTATATTAATACAATCTTCAAAAACAACAGATTGGCCTAACTTATATCTCCACAGTACTCCCACTACCCGTATTTTTGTTTATATTCGTCGCGAGCATGTCCGAATCGAACCGAAGCGGATTGTTTCCCGATCTTTGCCGAATGTTGCAAGGGACTGTCGAGAAACGATGTGTTGGGATCTATGGGGCCTGAATGAGAAGAGATTAGCATAACTTTGGTGTATGCTACATAGACTACTGCATTTGTAATAAATAAAAAGTTTCTAATAATACTACTGTAATAATAATAATACAGTAGAACCCCTCTTGTTTCAATTGCCCCTCTTATTTGAATTGTCCAACCCCTCTTATTTGAATCGTTTCCCCTCAGGCCTTCCCCTATCACCTCTCGAACATCTCGATTCAGTTTACAGTGTTTACACCATCAAAGCTGTACAGTGTAAATACCGTTTAACCTAAATTTGCAAATTTGTATAGTCGGTAGACTGATATGTAATGAAATTTCAAATTGATTTAAAATTTTGCATCAAACTCATGATTTACATCATACAAATTATTCGAGAAGCTGCTAATTTCGTAAAATAAAAGTGCACATTTGAAGGTTAGGATGTTGTCAATTTTTAATGATGTGTATTTCAAGACCTCCACAAAAACTGAAAAGTCTTTCATTTGCAAAATAACAAACAAATCTAATATCAGCAGCTTAGTACTGAATTCGAAGTGATTTGAAGCTTTCATTAATCATATTTGCAAATTTGGGTTAAATATTGTCTCCTATATTCATTTCGGTCTTAATCGTAGTGTATTTGATAAAAATTATTGATACATAATTATATGTAATAAAGTGCATAATGTAAATTTAAAATGTTTATTTCTACACTCGAATGCAGATATAAATGACCATAAATAAATGCGAAATGTTGCAGTCTTTATTTATCACATAAAGGCACGAGTAGTGATCTCGTTACATTTTTATCCAAATTTAAAATAATAAACATAACCTTTCCGGCTTAGTCCTCCATGAAGTACAGAAAGCAAATTGGAGTCTTTCATTAATTGGAAGAAATTTTGGGAATGGAATCGATGATTTTGAGTTTGCCATTTCTAATTCGCTGAATTAATACCACCGCTACTACTGACAAATTTTTCGTTGCCACATTTTGTTGCCACTAAAAATAATCCGCATGGCGGCACTACCAGTCATTGTTTCATGAACGGGTAGAAGGAAAAATTTGCAATGTTTGGGCATTACACGTTTTTGTTATACATTCTACATGACCATTCAAATTCGAATCACCAATCAACATTATTTTGTCTACGTTTAGAAAAATCTATTTTCCTTTTTCATTTATTATTTTGATCTACTCTTCGACACATTTCCCAATGTCGAAAAACATTGCCTAATATCTCCCAACATTCCCTGCCATCTTTCATCTGCGGTACAACACATTTCTTTTGTGATATATATTCATCTTTTGCTAAGTTCGTAGCGATCGATACGACTTAGTTCTATTCCGAAAATACACTATTACAACTAAATATACATTTAAGAGAAATATGAGTCAGATTTGTATATAATATTGCATAAACAATCATCGGTTAAAGCTTGTAATGCACGTATATAGATGGCGGGAAATCAATATCTCGAGATTTGTGGATGCCAAAGGCTTCTCGAGGTTAAATCATATTTAAATCGATATTTAATACACGCATGCGAGTATTTCCGCTGTGCATAAAACGGTATAAATAATGGTTGCAATATTATTAGCTAGTAGGACGCTTATAAATAATCATACCTCAATTATTTACTGATCATTTATTCCTGTACTCTTCAGGTACGCATCTGCTTTTTTCAGTACATTGTAGACATTTCACAATGGCAATAAATTACTTCTTTGTAAATCTCAGGAATATCGACAGTTTGATAATCTACATTGTCAAGTATGATATAGTCGACTAAACGGTAGAAAAGTCATAAAGAGCTCATTACGATGACTTAAAAAATAAAATGTATTAAGTACAGCTCGGAATGAGCTCTTAAAGCAATCATTAAGAAAATATTTGCTTCGATTTTAAGAACACTGAAAGGTTTTTCAAAGATGAGAATCAGGAAAAAGCTCTTAATGAGTTTAAGTGAAAATTAAGTTAAGGGGAGGCACCACCTTCAAAATCAACTCTATGAAATACACCTTTAGAAAATTTGAAACTATTGTTTCTTTTGTCATTTTTGACGAGGAATTCAGTGGTGCTAGAATAAAAAGCGTAAGAAATTTTTTTGACCCATAAATTGTAGTTTAAACAAAAATTTGTTGTTTTGAAATAATGCAACTACATTTTTCTAACTTAATTTAAAAATTCAAAAAAATTAGGGTGAACATAAAAACATGTTTTCTACAACTTCTCGTATGGATTTTAAAAAATTCCGATATTTTCAAAAATAAATTTTTTGTACAGAACAACACAATTTTTTTAAGCGTAAAAAAAAAGTTTTACATTTTTTATTCTAACACCACTAAATTCCACGTTAAAAATTACTCTAGAAATAATTTTTTTGACCTCTAAATTTTAGCACGAAAAAAATTTGTTTTTTCGAAAAAATGCTTCTACATTTTTTTTAATTAATGTAAAAATTCAAGAAAATTAGGGTGAACATGGAAACACATTTTCTACAGCCTCTCGTATGGATTTTAAAAAAATTCCGATTTTTTCGAAAAAGAAAATTTTTTTTTGGGTCAAACAAATTTTTTACACTTTTTATTCTAGCACCACTGAATTCCACGTCAAAAATTACTAAAGAGATAATTTTTTCAAATTTTTTAAAGCTGTATGTCATACAGCTGATTTAAAGGTGGTGCCTCCCCTTAAATTCCTTACCTTGTGATTTAACATGTTGCTACAAACACTATCAACGGCCTGATCCTTTATTATCATTATCGTAGGTCAGCATATCTAGAAAATGTTGAGCGAGTTCTTTTTTGAATTCGAGCATCATCGGGTGTTTTCAGTAAAGATTCATATGAGGCTGAAACTAGCCCATACTTTCCAGCCCACTGTTCTCAGAATAGTGTATGAATACCTCAGGGGTTCCTAATAATTAAAGGCCCATATGCAACACTAAATTTATGAAAAATACTTAAAATACCGGCGTAATAGAGGTGGAAGGTTGAGAGTAAAAAATAAAAAAAAAAAAAAATAGAAATATAAAAAAGGATAAATTATAAAAGTGTGGGCTGGAAAGTGTGGGCTAGTTTCAAGTTCACGAAATTCATATCTCAATATTCTAAAGTGAAGTTAAAGAAGTACAAGTAAGACTTCTTTAAGTGCTCGTTTTTCAGATACCCCTTTAAGAGGTCTTTTTGAAGATCTTCCAGAAAGAGTGCCGAAAAACCTCTTGTGCTATTTTAACTTTTACACAGAAAGAATGGGTTAAATATAGATTTTTAAAATACAAATAGATTTTAAACGTTCATAAATATATTTTATAACAATGATGCATTTTTATTTTATTGACAAGAAAAACGTGTTCATCAGTTAATGAGAAACAGTCTAATGCATTGCAGCCATTAAGCCTCCCTTTATTTATTCTATTCGTTATAAAATGCAATTTAAGGCAGACATATCCCGCATTGTATATAAACTCCCATATGAGAAGGCGCCTGCATTCATTACGAACGTCACGCATGTGCAATTTGTCACATGTGTCGACGTGAAATCTGATATCATTGAATGACTGATATTAGTAAATTTGTAATAGTTAGCGGTTAAATGTTAATACTTACTCATATAGGTACTGCAATTATATTAATATATAACTTGACTGGAAAACATTATGTACATTCGTGTAAACATTTTTTAAATAAAAATATTTTTTTTTTGTGAATCTTTTACATGTGAAAATGTTGGTCCAAAATTAGTTATTGATTAAATAGACGAGGCGAGAACTTAGTATTATGTAGGTGCTTATCTAGCCAAACGTTCTTGAACTTGCTGATTATGAATCTGAAGTCTGTTTTTGAAAATAAAAAGTGGCCGTTAAATATGGTAAACAGAAATGTTTAAAGCTGAAATTTTTCACTTCAAACTCATCATATAGGAATTAATGAGGTCCATGACCATCGCATTGCATCCACTGTTTTGAATATTTAAAGACTGATCCAGATTCGTGATCAGCTATCTCAAAACCAATTCAACACTTGGCTAGGATATTACGAATAAAAATAAACTTTAGTCGCCATTTTATGTCCTATCTGATAACAAATTCAATGTTGAAACAATATTTGTGACTTTTAGAGGTATGTTAATGCCATTACCTATAATAAAATTCGATAAATTAAAAATTAAACCCCAAAATGTCATGCTTCTTTTTTAAACATGTATAACATTTTTATTTTAAAACCATTTTTGTTGTGGAGTTTAAATGCTAAAATATCGTGTCAAAATTTATGAAAAGACTTCGTACATTTGGACGTTAAAGGGTTAACATGATGTTTTTCGGTTTTGGAGTAAAAAAACAAATTGCGAACTACATAACCTTAAATATAGGACAAAATTGGTGATTTCGCTCCGTTAGGTTAGGGATCGCATGGAAACCAGGTCCAATTGACAGATTATGACTTTATATTCGAATTCATGTGCCTAAAAACCTTTGACAAAGGATATTGGTCTCTGAGTCTAATGGTCCACCTAATTTCGTCGGCCTTATTGATACCATACTATCTTAATGGTAAAGATAACGTCTTAAATGTTGTAGCCTACCAAAAAACATAAATACATAGTCAGAAATGACTGCGTCATAAAAAATAACAAATATCATTTTTTTGTCGAATTTTATCCGTTATATTGGATCTGCCATTTTGAATTTCGAAAATGGATGACGTCATAGTATTGAAAACTGCAAAATATACGTGTCTATCATTTCATAGTCTAAATAGACAGGTCGTCATTGTTTTTTTTTTTTTTTATTTTTATCATGTCGGTATTATTTTACACGGAAGAAATCCTCTGTAATCTTCTACTATTTCCTGCCTTTTATTCTGCCATCTATCATTACTTCTTAAATACCAAACAAATTTCATAAAAAATGTTTCTTTCTCTTTTTATGTTTTTTATTTAAGACCCGCCATTTTGGATTTAAAAATCACCGGTACTAAGCTAGACCATATTCGAAAATGAGCGAATATCTCGCTGTAAATTACTCTATTTTTCTGTTGAGAATAAAGCACGAAAGTTAACATCAAAATAATGCTGGGTCTTTAATGGCTATGTTTGCTCCCTTGTAACAAAATGTACTATTTTTTAGAAACTCATTAAAAAGTTTATGTCAATAACTGGGGACCATGTACAACATCATCCGCAATGACTTTCAAGGATAAGATAAGAGTGCGTTCGCTTTTTTAACGTGAAACTGACGGAGACGGGTAAAATCGACCCGTCGGTAACCATGACAACATCCTTTTCCACCCACTAATGCAGTTTTTCGATTCCGTCAGGACGTCGACTTCGAGTATGCCGAGAATCTAGTACATCATAATGACGTTAGGCAATATTGGACATCTAAAGTGATGTCATTTTAGGATGACTGCATTTCAGTACAAAAATATTTGAAAAGTTAAATGGTTTCTATTAATGAGAAATTTTAAATAGAAAATTTGGATTTTATGTGTGATACAAATAATGATGTAAAATTAATATTCAAAAGGAAATGAATTATTTCATTTTCAGTTGAAATGGTACTTTTCAGTATTATGAGGTATTCTCCCTATTAAGAAATTACGATTGTACGTTTCGTCACGTGTTTTACATTTTATGGTAATTTTGACAATTTGAATGAATATTTAATTTGTATTTAAATTGGCACTTAATATGACTTTATTATGGTAGACGAATAGGCAATTATTAAGATTTTTACTTTTTTTTTACATATTCTAAAAAATATATGTAGATCGGGTATTCCTGCTCACAAATTTCGATGTTATGAAAATAATGGCGGGAGTGATAATAGTGCATTATACCACTAGTGCTTAAAGTGATACATTTACGCATGAGTAGTATACACACAGCATGCATCAAAGTTACACTTTCACGCATAGAAGACAGTGTGTAAAAGCAAACTTTACGCATTCGCGTCCAAAATGGTAGTTTTCGATACAAGGGCGTATGCGTAAAGAACTTTACACACACACACGTGTGCCGAAATATTGTTTACGTACGGCTTTTTCGTGCGTAAAGTATAATCGAGTGCGTAAAGTTTACTTTACGCACAAGTTTACTTTACGCACCGAAAAGACGTACATAATAGTAGTTTTCGATACAAGTGCGCAAAAATTCTTCTTAATTATGAGGGTGACAATCACATTCGCATAAAAAGCATTTTTGAACATGTATCGAACATTATTTTATGCTGCGGGAGAGTGTATAAAATACGAAAGAAGAAAGTAAACAAATGTGTAAAATTGCATTTTACGTAAGCTATTATATATTCATAATGATGCTCGCGGAATCAAAAATCAAAAGCTTCGATATAAAATAATTATGTAAAGATGATATGTGTTGGGGTCAACAACATTGACGTTTGTTACAACCCAGAAACGACACGATCTTGCAAATTTTATCTGAAAATCATAAAAAATGTTAAAAACAAGAATACAAAGATGTGCAAAGATTACAAATACTCATTCGAAAAATATTATGAAATTTAATTGAATGATCAGGTATCATGTGACTCAATGAAAGTTAGATAAACTATAAATATAAAACTACTAAATATTTATAGCAATTGAATTATTTTTAATTTACATTGTTCAAGGCTGAAATAATGAAAGGGCCTTGCTTGATTTTGAAAGTATTTAACGAAGTTATATGTATAAGTTCATGTCAAAAATAAATAACTTCTTATTCTCATACACTGATCACAAAATTCTATTTTTCTCCCTATATATCGCGGTATCAAAACACGATAGCAAAATTAGTAAATAGCGGCGCTTGGGCGTTTCTAAAAACTAAACCTCAAAGTATTATTTTTCAAAATTTAAATATTATGGTCACTACCAATAGGTCCGTTAATACGACACTAAATTGTAATAAAGGATCTATCCCAATTTTTTATTGTTGAATAAGTAAATTTGGTCGACTTTGTTGGTAGACTTTCAGCATATTATTTTGACGGTCTACTTGATACGTTTCTTTTGACAACAAATCGTTTTATGGTATTATCGGGAGATAGTGATTCCATTTTTTTATGTAAGACCATCCGTTGAAGCGACTAGAGATATAAATTCATATTACGTGTATATACATTGAGTAAGACCAGGAAAATTATGTCAATAACATTATTTCAACATTTCTAAATAATTTTCTTTTCTCATAATGAAAAAAAAAGTGAAAACAAGTGATGTTTTGAGTAATATTTATTTTTCTATGTTAATGGGTAACATTTTGTACTGTAAATAGGGGCACAAGTTGGGCACTAAACAGAGAGAAAAGAAATAGTTAACGGAACCTTTTTGCAATAGTAAAACGCGTAAATAAGAAAAGTTGTTGCATTAACTATTTCCATAGTAAACGGTGCAATAAAATTGTTCCATTTACTATTTTCCGATGGTTAAATGGTTCGTACATAACCTCAAATATCGACTCTAACCTTACATATAGTTGATTCTACTATTTAAGAGGTTAAAATCGATTTTACTATTTTTTCGTAGTTCCATTAACAATTTTTTTCTCTCTGTATATGACCTATTGCCGTAAGGGGTCACATAAAATACTTTATTTTTCCTAGGGGACAAAAGTAAGTGTCCAGATAAAGTGCAGAATATTGGTATTGAATATTTCTAGCCTTCGGTACATAATATACTATAATGTCCTTGACGCTTTTGTCAATTTTGTTACTCTCACTGAAAAACAAATTTAGTGGTTTCAGTATTATGGAACTTGATTCAAGTTAATGATTTCTTTGAATAGTCGCAAATATTTATTGCAAAGAACGTTCGCCGTTACTTGGAAAAGGTAATTCCATGAGTAAAATTAATATTTGCTAAATTCTACAAAACAATTCATTTTTTCAACAAAACTAATTATTAGTTCAAGCTATGCATATTTTAGTCCAAGTAAATATTTGCTTGAAACAAATAACTAGTTATTTCACCATGCGAAATAATTTCTTCCTCCTACTTGATGTTAAGAAAATATTTATTTAACTTAAACTCCAAAATGTTTAATTGCTTCAAGTAAATATTTTCTTGAAAAAGGTAAATATTTATATGGAAAAATTCAGAACTAAATAAATTTTTGAGTCGTATTACGATGTTAATTTTTGTTCTGTTGTTTTTTTCTACATAAAACGGTTTTATTTAACACATATCATTTTGTTACTATTTAACCCATTAACGACGAGGTGATCGGAATTTTTACTAACTTTTCAACGTTTTTATTTATTATGTTATCATACCAAAAAAATAATGACATACCTCCAATCCTACGCAAAATTTGATGCTCTTTCAGAATCTGAGCTCAAAATTTCGATTAGACACTGAGAAAAAAATATGACCAATTTAAACAAGAAAAACGTGAATATTAAAAAAAAAAATTGTTTTGCATTTTTATTCACGATGATACCGCAGAGGTATCGACATTTGAACACGGGGAGAGGTGATTATGGCCCTCGAATATTAACAGGATTTTTTTTTCAGAAATATTCATCGACGCATGTTTGCAAAATGGCGGCAAAAATGAAAAAATTTTATAAAAATCTATTGTTTTCTTAAAAACTATAGTTTGCAAACAAATTTCTAAGAACAAAAATGTCTAAAAAAATTAGTCAAAGAAGACTCACCAATTTTTTCTGTATTTTTGGAGACAATTTGTTATTTTCAGAAATTTTTCAAATCAATCTTTCAAAAGACCCTAAAAAATTTTTGAAAAAATTTGATAGTATTTCAGTCTTTTGGAAAAAACGCGTCGATGAATTTTTCTGAAAAAAATTCCTATTCCAAACAAATCCCAAAAAAATTTGTTCCAAAATTTTCACGTTTTTGAGCTCAGATTCTGAGAGACAAGAGCATCAAATTTTGCGTAGGAGTAGAGATATTGCAGTATTTTTTTTTGATCCGATAACATATTAAATAAATAATTTTAAAAGTTAGTCAAAATTCTCACCTCGGCGTTAACGGGTTATGTAAACCATGTACTTGCATCGAGTAAATTTATTTTGATACGAGTAAATTATCGTTGTTAGGAACATATTTATTGATATCAAGTTTATCATTTTCTAAATCTAAACATATTCTTTTTTTTGCAGAGTAAAATATTTACCTAATATGATATTTCAAGAAATAAGATTTATTACCTTTAAGCAAATTATTTCTTTGCTACAAGAAAATACTACTTTGATTCAAGACAATATATTCTTAATGTAGGATATAATATGCCAATTTAAAATCCAATTAAAGCGTATCGTCGAAATTAACACAAAAAATGAGGTAAAAAAAGAAAACTACGCACCTAGTGAAAAATTCCAATATCACCTAGCATATTAAGTTTGAAAAATAATATCCGTGAAGAAGAAATTCAAAGGGAAAAATTGATTTAACACCCTTCGAGGGTAGAATATTTAGGGGTGTCATTCACTTAAGTTTCCTAATTTGATTTCAAAAAGTCGCTTGTCTTTAGATAAGAAGATCTAGATTTTAATTACACGCCATGTCAAAGATTTAAAGGTGAAATTTTCTCCCTTGCAATCGAGAAATTTTTTAAAATCTAATTTAATGTAGGATCTCATCCTTCGATATATAGGGGGATGAAATCAGGTCATTAATCATTTCTAAGTATCGAAGTAATATTTCCAAATATGGAGAATAAATGATTTGTTAATAATTTGCTAGATCGGATAATTACAGGAAGGTCTGAACAAATAAACAGAGTTTGGAAAAAAGAATTAAAATTATTAACAAAAAATAATGTACAAATATAATATATTACAAAAAAATTGTGTAATACTCCTTTAATACCTTCAATACGTGTAGAATTTTCAAATCTATTTTTCGAAACCGATTCGCAACAAACCCGACTCCTTTAAGGCGTCGAATGTGTTTTCATTTAAAAAGAAAAGCTATATTATATAATGGAACATTAGTTGTTTTTTTAATTTAAAATCTGATGATTTGGAAAGAATTTAAATTTTTTGTAATTTATTCTACGGGACTCATGGACAAATCGGAATGTTACGTTGCATTTACTCGGTAAATCGGATAAAGGAAGCAGAAAATACTGGATGTCAGGTAATTGCATTCCGCGATGTAGTAGAAAAAAAAACCACATTATTTTATTATTTTCATTTTTTGCATCGTTATCATCGCAAGTAACCGAAACAACTTCAACCATTGCAACAAAATTCCCGACATAATTTCGAGAATTTCCTATCAAAATGGAAATTAAACAAAAATGTAACGGCATCTATTCTACTATTTTTGTAGATGCTTTTCTTTAATGGTAGATACTCATTTGTATAAAATTGCAATTTATATATAATTTTGTCATATATGGTTAAAAGGTACGACTGTTTTAAGGATATTTTTTTAACACTCAAATCTTCTCAAAGTGTTTGGAAGGAGAAGAAAGAAACCTCCGCGTTCAAACGTAACCTTAATAAACAAAACGCTGTAAACTATCATGCAGAGAAGAAGAGTGTATAAGTGATGGAAGGCTCCGCCCCCTGGCCCCCAATGTGATATCACGTGACGTTCTTTTGTGAAAGTTTATGCTCTGTATTTCAACTGTCGATTACGAGTTTACTATAGAAAATACGAGAAATATACATACAATCTTTTTGTGGAGAATTTATCACTACATTTTTTGTTTGAAATATTTGTTTCCAGGTTCATAGTTTTGAAAATAAATGGAAAAAACGTTTAAAAATGTTATTTTTTGGAGGATTTTTCGAAACAGCGATCAATGTATGACCAAGTGCCAATTTTCAATGTTACATTCGAGATCAGAAGGCAAAATTATATCGCCTAGTTGTTGTCGTTTTATTGCGTTTCATCAAAAAATCTCGGGTGCATTTAACAAATATCCTTCATGTTATCTGTGATTATTCAGTGCATACTAGTAAAATAAAAACTTGAAAATAAAATCGTGTTTAGGATTTCAAAATTCTATTCAAATTTCACTTCAATTGTAGTGGAATAATCACTCTACACAGAGTGACTATCCTTTCACTTTTCCTTAGAGTAGCTTGTCACTCTTTTAGAGTGAAATTTCACTCCAAGGAAATTACACAGTTTCCACCCGGGAAACTTATCCAAATTATACTCATTGACAAACATTACATGACAATTTTATTAAGTGAAACGACATTTTCATAATTTATTCGCGGATATGATAGATTATGTTGATCATTTCCATTCTTCTTTGTGTTACACTCAATTAAACAAACGATAATGTTTCTGTAAGTTTTATGATTCAGGGAACAACCCTGAGATTTAATAATACAAATCGCGTTGGAAACTTATGCATTTTTAAGTTGGCAAGATCTCTGTATCTATCTAGATCAAACCAGTTTTGTGAAACATTCAAAGGTGCCCAGCAAGCAAACTTGATAAATATAGATGTACCTAAAATCAAACAAAGCAAGAAACCTGACATTTTTTATGGGTATGCAACATTTGAATAAATTGAAAATTTGCAGGTGACTGAATTTCTTGAAAATATTAGATTACAGCAGATTGGTCAGGGTGTGATACTGTATACACTGTAAAAAATTTCATGAAATTTAATAAAAAAGTAGGAAGCAAATTTCATAAATGTTACTGAAAATTAAGAATTTTGTTACTTAAAACAGTTTAAGGAACGTAAATCTTAATATCGATTAATGAAAAATATGAAATTTAAGAAAATTTTCTTAAATTTAATAAACTTGAATCGACTTAAAACAGCGTATCGTTGTTCCGTTCCGTCAGTCTGTTGATATCTTGAAATCCGGAAAAATTTAGCACTGCCGTGATTAGTTACTATGAATAAGAATTAATAAAAAAGACATGAATATCATTTAAAATTAATCTTTTACCAATTATACACACATACATACTAGCACAGTAAAAATAACACGGAAGGAGCGCAAACTTGGCAACGTCGCCGAGCACGCAAAGTATCTCAGCGATCTCTGCGCACTGAAACCTAACCTCAAAGGTCATATTGAAATACATGTGTTTTTTATAACAGAATTTACAGAATCACTAACAATAAGTGTGGGAGTTTTTGTGTGATCAAATATCGGAAATGAACCAGAGAAAAACTTTAAACTGTATTCGTATTGATTTAAAAGGAGAAAATTGTTTGACTCGACGCTAAGGTCAAAAATGTAAATGTACCCTTAAATTAGTCTATAACCGTATTTCTGGACACGTTTTGATCTCACGAAGCTGAAGAAATTTGTTTTATATCAATCGGTTGTTATTAACATCCTCAACAATTAGAAACAAAATAATAAGAATTTTAAGCTCGACTCAGGTTTTATTAATAATAATTAAAAATAATATTAATATTTTTTTACATATAATATAATAAATTAAGTAAACTGTTTTAAACAGTATATTACAGAGATAAGGAATATAGGTATATTAGGTTGACAAATTCACAAGCTAACCTCAAATTTTATTTTAAGTTGACAAGAAATAAAAATATTTGAACACACCCACACTTCACATAAATTATATATTTCATACTGTGTATAATTTATATAACATCACTACACATGTATATATAATTGTGTTTTTTTTGTGTATACAAATGCATACTATGGCTGACTTATGACGACAATCTAAAATGTTGGGCATGCGCGCAAGCTGAGCTCATGGTAAGAGCATTTTGTCCTCTATATATATAGGCAATGAAAATATCTTACATTTAATAAAAGTTCTTTAAATTTAATATAAATTCCTTAAATTTAATAAAAGTTCCTTAAATTTAATAAAATTTCCTTAAATTTAATAACACGTCATGAAAAGTGTTTAAGAATTGCCATGAAACACTTTTTTGTAACGTTTATGAAATTTGCTTCCTACTTTTTTCTTAAAATTTCATAAAATATTTTTTACATCTTATTTTAGGATTTTCCGTTTGTAATTCAGTACTATCAGCTGCACTTTAAAGCGTTTTTTTTTAATTTCGTATGGAACAAAATATAGATATTATTTATTCCCAATACGAATGGATCAAAATTTCGATTTCTTTCAAATTTTGTAACTATTATTAACCCTCAAATATACAAGTGTGAATTTGTACCAGATTGGCCCCTATCAATTGTGATATTCCTTTATTTTCAAGGGCCATTGAAAATTTAAGTATACCGTTTGAAGATTAAATACTTTCGTTAAAGTTGTTAGCAAGCATATAAATTTAAATCAAACCATCTTGGCTTTCTATTTCAGAAAAGCGATCAGCGGTTTGTCCTCATGCCACACAAAAATTGTTTGTTCTAGAATGCGTGAAGTTTGCTCTCACAAACTGCTTTTTGTACTAAAATGGCAATTTCCGCCAGATATGCATAAAAGTAAAATTGAAATCAACACATTCGCGACAAAATATACAGTATGCTATTCGGGCGTTTTACTTCACGCACTAGTGGTATAATTTACTAATATCGTAAAAGAGAATAATAGTTATAATTACATATATAAAAAAGATTATTTATTTCTAAAATATACTTTTATATTTGTAAAATAACCATAAATTTAAATTTTTTCATACAGCACATACCTCTTGAAGAGTCCAGAGCTCAGTCCAATTACATATCCATAAATACCTCCTGAAGAGGTCTGAATTATGATATAAAACGATAACCTAACCTAACCTAACCTAACCTAACTTTATGAATAGTAGTTAAGAATGTAATGAACAATGTTCATATTATATATGTATTCAGAAATATTTGAAGTTATTTTTGCAAAGTTATTTAGTCGTGACACCCATTTTTACACTATTCCGAAAATAACGATTTCCTTAACAAGATGTTCTTAGATAATCTGGTGTACTCAGTTATTTAAGGTCCCCGATGAATCTGTTATTATATATTTCAATGTTCAAATAGCGGACAAAAATGAAGAGCTGTTTCATTATTTTTCAAGTTTTGTAATAATTTGTATATATTTTTGAGTTCGCCATTTTGAATTTTGAAAATCGAATGGAAAATTCGTATTCTACAACCAAGTAACCCTTATCTAAAGAAATTGGCTTTTTTATTCGGCATTTTAATTCTGCCATTTTGAATTTGGAAAATATACTGACAATACATAACAACAACAACAATACTAAAACCGGTAACAGACCGACAAATTATGCAACAACATCAGAAAATGACGAAACTTGTAACAGAAATATGAATATAAATCTGGGAGCAAAGGTGAAGTTAGTTTAGTTTGTCGTCACCAGGGGCAAAAGTAACGTGATTCCTGTTGTAGAAGTTGGATTCGATTCGATCATAAGGGATTCTATACCTAGCTTCAGTGCATAAAGCGATTCACATCCGAATAACATAAATATGACGTGGATACGTCTGAGTACAATGGCAATATATAAATAATATTTTATATGCTAGTTTATGTGCCAGTGTTGGTTCAATAAATTTATATATGGCTTATATAATTTATTTATGTAATTAACAAAATAACCGAAATTTCTAAATATTTACGCACATAACTACACCAAACATGCTGATATATTATTTAATGAAGACAACAAAGTATTTCTCCATTTTTATTTCTTATTCGTAAAATCGAATTTTTTTAACAATTCGAAAGAAAAGTTAATATTGCACAATTAAATTAGGGTTAGGAACTGCAAAATTCACTTTAGAGAACTATTGAATTAAGTTAAATTAAATTAAGGTCTTATTTTGAAACTATTAATTCAATTCCTAATTTGAATGATAAATTTACTCTCTAAATTTCTTTACTAGTAATTGTACTTAGCCTTAAAGAGTAAAAATCCACTAAATAATGTATTTCACTTTCACATGTGTTCTTGCAGTCTGAACTTCAGCAGAAAAACACTCTTCACTTCAAAAAAACACTCCAAACAAAATACCAAATGTTTACTCTTGGTCGAAATATTGCCTTCATCTTAGAAAAACGAAAATATGACCGCAACACCCAAGGTTGGCTTAAAATACTTTTCTCCTGTATTAATCAAACACGGGAAAGAATGGAGAATTTTAGTCACGTAGATTATTTCCAAAGTGTATCCGGTAATTTGTTGACACATAATATAACAATAAAGTATGTAAACATTTGAACACATTAAACTAATTGGAATAAAATTACTTAAGAATTATATTTGGAACGCAAAAAATTATTCAGTTTAAAAATGAATTTTTAATAAGCCGGAAAAGAAATTCAGAATTATCAGTACCAAATTAAGTTTGTATATTTTAATAATAAAATTCGATGAGGATATATCGTACTGTTTATTAAATTACTTAAGAAAAATATACATATAAGAAGAAACTCACAAAGTCTGACGACTTCTTAAAATATTATTTTTGTTGATTTTAAGCATCAAGTTCTTAAATTTATCTCATTTCCATTTTTTCTTCATAAAGCGTTTTAAAGTTGTGAAAAGTTTCTTCTACTGCCACTAGGTGGCGTTCCGATCTAAAAATAAACTCGCGTGACATTTACTTAATATACCATCTGATTGATAATACCTATTATAAAAACAGTACCTCTCACTGTAATGAAATATTAATTAATTGTAATAATAAATAAAAATAATAAAAAAAAGAATCTATAATTCTAAGGAATTCCTAAATAAATGCACTTTCTAAGATCCTATACAGCAATTCTATTATAAGGAAGCCATTTTAATAATCACTTAAGAGCTCTTTCTGAACAGTATATAAGATGTCTTAATTTGGGGAGATCTTGAAGAGCTCTTATTGTTTGTTTACTGTTTGGGAATTTAGTAATTCAAATGCTGTTCTAACTAATATTCAGTTTAATGACTTGAATAACCTAGTTAAATCTCGTTAAAACACAGTATCAGTTATTACAAAACTAATACTTTTAATCTTTGCGCATACTGTTTCTTTATTCGTCGGCCTTGCGTAGAGTTATTAAGATATTTATGATGTAGAGTTTCACTCTTAAACTAAAGATAGGATTAACTGTTCAATGTACACCGGAATTCGCTTCTAAGAATCTGAATCAACAACGCAGCATAAAGTTTTATGATTAATTACTACTATAATTGTCACAACCGATTGTTTGGGTCATAACAGAGGCTTTACTTAAAATGTTTATAACGCTAATGTCACAAAGCCCAGTAGAATATTTGACTATTTTAGATCACAATTGACACGCGCTTTTATGAAGAGAAAAATAAATAAAATTATTTTGAAAACGGTAAAATTTTACGGTAAACAATGATATAAACGAATTAATTATGCTTATAAGAACTTTGATTCAATTTATAAATTACAAAGGCATAAATTTGATTTCTTATTATTTTTTGTCGCAGTAGGCCGCAACATGCGATTTTGCGCCCCGATTTAACCACAGGAATGAATGCTGCGAGTAACGGAGCGCAACAATTCACGCCCAAGGGACGAAAAATACTATTTCACACCTACAAATACCAAAATACAAGAATACATTATTTTTCTATGAAAAAGAATAATTATTTTGTTTGAACATCTTAAAATCTTAACGAAATTCTCACAAAAGGTTTTGCTAGACCGACTTAAATGTTTTGGATAAAAACCTCTGAGTTAAATTGATAGAGATTGAATTCAGTTTCTGAGCAGACATTTTCATTCGTGTGAATATAAATATTATATAAGATAACTGCGTGATTATTTTAATCTATATTTTGGTTTTCATTTTAACGATACATAACTCCAAATCAAGCTATTGTAATTCAAAACGCAAAATGGTAATGAAGTATAATCAAAATATAAACAGAGTAATTGGAATTAGATTCCATCGTTATTCGATATTACAAAAGGTATCACATTTATTATTTAGTAAATCGCTAATGTGGAACAAATTCTATATTGCAATGAAAAACCACAATAAATTTAACCCTTTGTTTCGATCTAAAGAAATTTTAACATGAAACCTTCATAACTTTGAAAGGATTAAAATATTTTTGATTTTCAAACACCCAACATTCACAAATTTATTCTACTTTATGAAAAGAATGTATGTTGCAATTCATTGAAAAATGATGATTAAAATAATGTTAAGCCTATGAAAATTAATACTAAAGGGTTTCCGAGGTCGACGAATTCTAAAAACTTGTTGGATTTTTATCAAAATATTTACGAGGGTCTATAAATAATTTGTAATTACCGAGGTCAACCACGAGGAGGTTACAGAACTTTGATCCATTTTGAATTACAACAAACTGACATCATTAGTAATCAACGACCCCAAAAATCCGCGAGTAACAAGTTTCAAACAAACCCGATAGATTTTTTAAAATTTGTCCGTCATATTGGATCCGCCGTTTTGAATTTCGAAAAACTGATTTCAGAATCGTAATCAGCAACCCCGAAAACCACTGAGTAACAAGTTTCGAACGAATTCGATAAATTTAAAAAAATTCGTCCGCCATATTGCATCCGCCATTTTAAATTTTGAAAACTGAGTTCAGATTCGCAGTCAGAGACCCAAAAAAAGCCCTAAATACAAAATATGTCAAAATAGCACTTTTCTCAAAAAAAAAAGGGAAATTGTCACATTTGGACAAATAATAATACACAGTTATTTTCCGATGTATTCAGTTGCAAAATGCTACATTATACTACTAGTGTGCAAAGTGGTACTTTTATGGACACAAGTCGAAAATTGCGGCGGGCAAGGGAAAAAACTGTCGATGCCCTAATAATACCCCAGAACAGTTCTAATCATCTTCGCGGTCCCCTATCGATAGCTTTCGTGGAATTTTAGTGGAAAATAGTACATTGTGCAACGAGGGAGCAAAATAGGTGTGAACCGACGAATGTTACAGCATGAATCTGCAAACATCTGTTGGGAGTGATATAGAGAGCAAAACAGTATTTTTCGTTCAGTGTGTAACTTATTTTGCTCCTAGATATACTTATTTAACTCCCTAGGGAGAAAAATTGTTATTTTGGTCCGGCGATATCGAGTGCCATAAAGAATTGTACGCTTAGAGAAATTATATTATGTACTTCGATACCAATATTAAGAAAGGCATGTTAAATTTCCATTAATCACTTCACTACGTCTAAAGGAAACTCTGAAAGTGTGACTATTTCTTTCTATAAATAATAAGGCTTCCCCGTCTATATTTTATATTAGTATCCGGCATGAATCGCTCATTTTTCGAGTTCTTGTGTTAGTATTATTTCGAAGGTTAATCAAAAGTGTTCAGTCATTATACTCAAGTAGTAATTTTTACATCTAAAAACGATTTTATGTACGCGTGAAAATTACGTGAATTCGAGACATATTTTCATGTTTTCAGTAAGTTTAATTTTTTCAATTTTAATAAATCTTACTAAATTACATTTTTTTGTACCCACATGTACAATGTAGTATAGTAAAGCTTGTACAAAATAAGCTTCATTTCGTTTAATTATCAGTTTTAATTAGTATTTTTAAATGTCGCATCTTTAATAGTCATAAATTTCTACTGTCATTTCTATTGTCAGATAATTTGTAATTGATAGCTATATGTTTAACATCCACAGAATGTCATTCATGTTTGTAACGTAGCCAAATCATTATATCTTATATCTTTCAGGATGACTTTTAGTCATGGAAAATAAAGAATTAACCAAATGAAACGTGATTTTCTGTTTCTTTTTTTTAAATGACTTTTTGTTCTCTAAACATTTTGTCATAATTCCAATAGAGACAGCATCCTCGACTTCTAAATACAAAAAAGTGCGGCTAGCAAACTGAAATTTTGGTTTAAATCTTTTTTTTTTCTTTTCAACTTTACAGAAATTTTTATAGAACAATAATATTTCAGTATTGGTCAGAGAATACCGTGAAATTTTTCGTTCATTTTACATAATTACATTCGGAATATCAAAATTTAGAAAAAGCTAAAAATTTTAAAAAATTCTGGACATTTTTGTTCAAAAGAATTTATCTGTAAAGATTTTAAAGAAAAATCCTTAAAATTCGTTTAAAAATACTTTCAACAATTTTCATAAATTTTTTCAAAATTTCCATTTTTCAAATTAAAAAAAAAATTGTAGAAAAAAATTCTGAAAATATGTGAGGGTATTCTTTGTCCAATTTTAAGACGTTAGTATTCTATGCAAATAATAAGTTATTTATGAAGTAATTGCGGTCGGCATTTTGTTTTAAGAGACAAATAAAAAAATGTTATTAACGCATTTATTTTGAGTTCAGACACATAAAACGGGTTGGAAATATATAAAAAAATAGCAAGGGATGACTTCAAAAATGTTTTTAAAAAATCTGAAAAAGATAACGCACATCGATTGAATATAAAATATTACTAGAATAATTTATTTGTTTCTAACACATTATTTTGTTTTTTACTCTATTTTTTTTTATATACACGTACAGCTTCAAAGAAAAGTATTAGTGCTAAGTAAACATGTGAACATGACAATTCCTTTTTTTGATCGAAAAATAATTATTTTCATCATGATTCTGATGTATTTCTAAAATTATATAACGTGAAATTGCAAATATTACATGCATAAAATGCTGTAGTCATTGATTAGAAACTGATTATTAAAAACTGTATTGTTGAACGTCGAAATATTATAAAAATTCAAAATATTTATTAATTGTCAAACTATTTTAATCACCGTCCGATTCATTTTTTAATGTATTTTTACCTCCTGATTACGAACATGACAATAAAAAATGAAGGTCGGACCTATTGAACCAACATCTTGAAAAAATAAGCTAAAATATATTTTTTTTTACTAAAAAATGTAAATTTCTATTGACTGCAAAGGAGTCCTAAATTTACATCCGATTTTTTGAAATTTTTTCATTATTAACTGAGTGGCTACTTACTAACAAAATACTACAAAATGGAAGTAGCTATTTTCAACATTCAACTAAATTGAACGAAAACGTAATTCTTTATGATCAAAACTCATTACCTGGAAATGTTTCGTGTAATTGATTATGAATCTGAGGTTAAATTTTATAAATCCAATATGGAGGACACAAAATATTAAATATGCATAAATCATTCAATTAGCATTGTTTATACAACAAAAACGTTGCATAATTCGAAAAATAAAATGTTTTCTAGTTTAACTAACTTATCATGAATTCAAACCATAATAAAAGACAAAAGACTATATAATAAAAAATAAAAATAACAAGTGTGAAAGATTTTACTTTAGTCATGTTGCATTTAGTCATGTTCGTTTATACCAAAAAGTTAATATTAAAAATCTTTAATGATATAATAATGAAATATGTATATTAAAACCAAATATACATATTTCAACCACTAATCTCTGAAAAAGTCTTCAAAAGACCCTCAAATGTCCAACATTTTTAAACGCAATAAAAAAGGGCGACTTTATCTTGTACAAAATATATCAACCTTGGTAATCATTGGACTTTCAGAAAACTCAAGGCATATACAATTTTATTTTTATATTCTTTAAAAGCGGAACTTGTTTACTCTCTGCGTGACCCACTTGCTTTGACTTAATTAAATTAATGACCTTACTTACCATTTCACGAACTAAGTTGACATATGAAATAATAATTTTGAACTAATCCGAAAATCTCTTTAAAAAGGTGAATATAATTTTCAAAAAGTTATTTCTTCATACAACAATTAAATGTTGAATTTATAAAATCTAGACGTTATTCCCATCTTTTTAACTTGTAACGTTAAATGCGGTTATCGACACTGCTAATTATCGAGTGCTAATGGATATGCGGCATTGCAAATCGCTTTCAATCAACGATATTCACTGCTTCATATATTGAAATCAAATATCGTTTGAACTTCAACTTATCAAGCTTCCAATACAATGGGAAGTTTCTCGCTGATCATTTAACCTATTCTGATCTCTTATTTTATAAGCTTACCAGAGAATTACTAAGGCGAAATTTTGCTAAACGATACTTCGAAGGAAATTCTATTTTCGTGCTGATCTTACGGCACCCAGTCACGGCATGCGCAATTCCGTTATGAATAAAAAAAAATCATTAACGGGCCGACCTTCTCATTGGGCAATTTATCGAGGCTGCAAAATACCTTAAAATTCGAGGTGTAATCCCCTGTCAAAGTTTGCAGATATAATACTTCAAAATAGAGTACATGAACTTGGCTTTCGTTTTCAACGAAAGTAAAATTAACGTCGAGTCACGAATGTGTAAAGAGGTCAAACGATCAGTAACGTTTGGAATACCGGATAAATCTGCCTTTTTCGTGTTACGTACATTTATAAGCACGTGTGCAATTTTATATATACGAGTTTGTCTGCATAGGAAAGTGTCTCTTTTATTTTCGGTGGGAGAATGACGCATTAGGTTCCGTAAACACGGTGAACTTGGCCCAAATCCAAAATTCGTGAATCAATACTGCCTGACTTTGATGTACCACGAGCAAGACCTTAAAGTCTTTCCAAAGTTTTTTGGTTTATTATTATTTTTCAGAATTTCTATAGGTCTAGACATGTCAGCACTACCAGCGAACACGTGTAGTTAGCGGAAATGCATACGACGACTTATGCACTATCTACGTTTATTTCCGGGGTAGATTACGCACTTTCTATAGCACTGCCCCATTTAACGCTATCTAGATTTTCAGTCCAACACGCGACTTTCTAATTTCGTTTCTTTCTTTGCCTACCTAAAATGTCATCCATACATATTAAATAAATTAATGGATTGAATCGAATAATTAGACTTTTAACGCCAGTAATGCTTTTATATAAGATCTAATACAAGTGAAGGTCTTTAACTTAAGGTCATTCTAAAAAGCTTACATAACTATTAGATATTATTGATGAAATAATAAAACGAGAATAACGTGAAATTGTATGTTCTCAGGGCGAGGCATCTAAAGAAGGGTGTATGGTGAGGAACCCGTCAGTTCGAAATTCACCGGTGACCTTTTGTCAGGTCCTTATGGTAGGTGAAGGCGCCACTTTGGACGTGCCTAACGAGATTCAAGAGTTGAAGGGCTGGCCGCGTCGCTGGAGCCAATCAGGTAATACGTATATTTAGAGGAATGGCCGATAGGAATCAGAATTTCATAGTAGATAGCCTCAGTGACGCGGCTAATCATGTGAATAGAAATGGTAGCACACCGGCTCGTTTCAATAACAATAGCCCGATACCTGCCAATGGTCTTGGAAATGCTACTAGCACGCCGAAGAAGGAAAGCGTTGATGACGGCGGAAGGAACCAAAATGAAGAGGGTCATCAAAACAATTTCCAAACACCGAAAAAAGTTCTGGGTTCGAACGATTTCAACTTTAACAACAGGGCCAGGAAGGGACATGCGCCCTTAGTGGGTTGGCAAATGGGTAGTCCAACAATACGCTCGAGTGATTTGGATGATGGACTGGATTTGAGTCCTATTGGAACTAGGCCTCCGCCATACTGTTTCGCTGACACGCCATCTGGTAGTTCTGGAATTGGTCAAGATTCTGAAACGTTTGACAACTCAAATTCTATCGTTGATGAAAGTGCACTTCCATCCGCGCCAAGTTTAACATTGTTGCATAGTAATTTCAGACCAGAATTAAAAAGAACCTTTAGTCTGAATTCCGAACCTTCTGGAAACGAATGTAAGGATCGCTTGCCATCAAACAACGACAATGAAAGACCACAGCAGATTGACGATAAACGGGACACTAAGAGAAATGAGAAACCACACGGTATACTTAAGCAGTATTCGGTGCCCGAGAAATCGGAATTCTCGAGTGTAGATTTAAGTAACCAATTAAAATCGAAGGGTAAAGATTCGATAGACGACTCGAATCTTACGTTGGAAATCTTCGACGAGGACGATGAAAATTCCAACGCAACAAATAAAAAACCGAAAATTCCCGATGGCGGATGGGGCTGGGTCGTCGTTGGATCTTCTCTTGTGATCTCCATGATTGCCGACGGCGTATCTTTCAGTTTTGGTTTGCTGTACATAGAGTTCTTGATGGAGTTTCGAGAATCAAAATCGAAAACTGCTTGGATCGGATCTCTTTTTATGGCTGTCCCTCTTTTATCTGGACCAATCATGTCTGCCTTGGTTGATCGCTATGGTTGCAGGAAGATGACTATAGCCGGCGGCTTTATATCGGGGATGGGTTTCGTACTTAGTAGCTATGCTAAAACTATCGAAGTAATGTACTTAACATTCGGCGTTATAGCCGGATTAGGATTGGGTTTGTGCTATGTTACTGCGGTCGTAAGTATCGCCTATTGGTTCGACAAGAAGAGAACTCTAGCGGTTGGCTTAGGAGCTTGTGGTACTGGCATCGGGACTTTTGTTTATGCACCTATGACTGCCTACTTCATCAAGGAGTTTGGATGGCGTGGAACGTGTTTGCTTCTGGCTGGAACTTTCTTCAACATGATTGTATGTGGAGCTGTTATGAGGGATCCGGAATGGTGGATTCTAGAACAACAAAAGCAAAACGGAAATACACCGAAGAAAACTTTGGATCAGTCAGAAAGCGGGAGATCGGCTAACAGTCCTGATGAGGAATTTCCGGGGGTTGAAGAATTGCGGAAACTCCTTAAAAATGGACAAGCTCCAGAATATCTGCTGCAGAATCTCAAAACTAGTATGGATACGTCTCGGACATCGACGGGTCATCCACATTCCAGAAGTGTCGTCAATTTACCAACTTTCGTCAGGCAAAGTGAAAAGGCAAGTTGAAGAATCCCACCATTAGTTTATAATGCTATGATATCAACGAAAACTCTAATACAGGATTTTCATATCGATACTTTTAGGTTCCTTTGGAGGTATTAGAATCCCTATCATCAAATTCGAGGCTATACAACGTCATCCTTGAAAACTACCCAAGTCTACTGTTGTGCAGGAGCAGTTCAGATAAGAAGCTGGATGGCTCGAATGGTGATGTTGTCAATAAAAGCGGGGTCACTATGTCAATGAGGTTACAGGACTGGTCCACTATATGCATGTCGCACGTTTTCATAAAGTATCCTACCTTATAGCAATTTAATTATATTATTTTTATTGAAAGTCGCTTTTAATGCAATCAAACAAAGATGTATATAAAAATAACATGGAACATTCTTACTAATATTGCAACATTGTAGTGAATTTTGTATTTTGTAAACAGAGCAATTGACTTTTGCAATAAAATGGATGCTCTTTTTAGGATAAAACAAACGAAAGAAAAAGGAAAGAAAGCGCCAGTATTCTCCAGACAAAATTCAAGTCAGGATCCATCAAAGATGTTAGTACGCAAGATGTCGAGGAAAGACCTTAAAGAAACGAATCCTTTACTAGCCAATGAAGTTGACCATGCGGTTAGTTTCGCATAAAAACATTTGTTGGTAATCGCTGTTTTAACCAAACTCTTCTTGTAGATTGCAGCAACAGAAAGGGCAAAGTCAATATCAGGACACCTTCCGGGAACAGACATGAACGTCGTCAGAACAGATTCTTTACCTTGGCTTCGCCGTCAGTTTAGTACTAATACACACTATTTCAAAAATATTCGTGTTCACCGAAATTCCGTCATGTATCGCGGCGCGGTTTTGAATCTACAAAAGTACAGATTAAGGGCGAGCAGTTGTCCGGATATTTACAGGAACAGCATGACGACTTTAGCTAAAGAAACCGAAGAAGTAAGCAACTTTAAGTTTAAAATTTTAAAATGTATTCAGGTGTTCTTTATGATTTGAATTTCTGTTTCTAGAAATGGTACAGCGATATATTAGACTTGCTCAAAGGAATGGTCGACTTTTCCATGTTTTTGGAATTTCATTTTCTCCTTATGTCACTTTCGACAATCTTGCTCTTTACCTGGTTCATCGTGCCTTATTTCTACCTAGCGGAACATCTTTCAAGGAACGGATATGATGATGAAGCCTCGGCCAATTTACTTAGTCTTATCGGCATCACAAATACAATTGGAATGGTAAGATCTTGATTTCTAGTTATCAATTAAAAACAACTAAAAAATGGTCCTGAAACGGTTTAAAGCTGCATTTTAATAACTAATATGGTAATATGAGAAAAACATAATAATTTCCAAATAAAAAAGTATGGATGAAAGCTTCACTGTAAAAGAAGTTGATGTAATTTTACTACGTATCACGCTGGAAATCAATCAATTCACGTGTAACGTAGTAAAAATACAAGCCGTATGTAAAATTACATGGTGATATATTGCAAATTTACAATCGATGTGTAATCGACGACAATTAAATTTGCAAGGTTCAGATCGTGCAGAACAAGAAAACACATGGTTTTCTGAAATGAACGTAAAAACAATAAAAAATGGCCGCTAGAAGCGAAAATCCAGCCCTCGTACTCATTATAACAATGAAAAGATGTAACGTGGGTCGGTTTTTAACAAATTAAATTCAGTAATACAGCTTATACTCCACCAATGAAAATATATTCTATACAAAAGACTTTCCATCATGAAGAATAATAGTCGGCAAACAGTAGGTGTAGATCGGGATGAAACGCCAGAGGTGGAGTTTTTTCAATGAGGGAATTTTGCTTCGTTCGTCTGGTGATAAAAATAACCGTTTCAATTAAAAAACGGTAAATATTTCATAGTGATTGAGATATGTTCCTCCTCGGGAATGCACGCGAATCGGCCGAGAGGGGGAAAATATAGAATTTTCATTGCCGGGGCATAAGCCGTATTATTTCATTTAGTTTGTTAAAAACCCACCCACGATAGTCGCTAGAAGGAAACAAAACCCCATTTATGATTAAATTACTTTAAATACAAATATGAATGTTCCAAATTGAAGGTTTTGTCGCGATTATCATAAAAAATCCGGCTTTGTTCATCTTTATACCATCTTAGACGATTTCATATTTATAACCGAACGAACAAATTCTACACGATTTTAGGGCCCGAACTCTGGAAAAGCATTACCATCTCACTACTTTCTTTGGAATTGCTATTTTTCTACCATTTTATTGTTTGAAAAAGTTAGTAAAGAATGTAATCGATCAGACATCTTCGATCGAATAAACAAATTCTACATCATTTCGAGACCAAAACTCGAACGATGAAGTGCTGTAATGTGATTTTGGATGTTAGCATCTCAATCAGGAAATTAAAATGACGAAAGTAAAATAGTATATTATGAAACTAGTGCGTAAAAGTTCATTCTACGAATGTGAAGGGTTGCGGCCCGAGTCGAAGGCGAGTGTGTAAAATAGCGTTTTACGCATCGAATGGCATAAAAAATATATTAATTTAGGACTGCAATTTTAAGACGCCATATTGAATTTTCATAAACACCCAATATTATTTGTTAGGGCAGATATCTATACCACCTTTATCATGGTTGCGATATTCTAGAAAAGTGTATTTAATTTAAAAACGTCTGATCTTCAAAAAAAGTCGCGAAAAATCTGTTGGTATTTTTGAATAATAGACTGCAGCTTTTTTATGTGGCTTCATTCTAGACGGTATCTAAAACAGGATGCTTCAAACTTTCACTTATATACAAGGATTTTTTTTCGCTCCAATTGCATTTGCAGCTTTGAAAGTTGAGAAAAAAACATTGGCTTTTTCGTCCTTAAAGGGTTAACAAAAATATAAAATATTACTCTGCATTTAAAATTAAGCTTCGAGTTCGTGCGTCGGGTGACACTTATTAAAATCAATTTAAAACATGCCGAAACACAGATCGAATAAACAAAGAAGTAAAATTTATCCATTGTTAGGAAATTATAAACACGTCTTTTTTCAAACATCAGAATACTATAGCTACATTTCGTACAATGCATTACAAAAGTAGTTTCACTTTGATATGAACAATAAAAGGCTACTAGTGTCAACACATTAAAGGTTGTGAAGAGATGTGTTCATGGTTCATAATAAGAGGAATAGCAGAGAAGATGTTGATTTTAAAAAGTACACGGAAAAAATATTTTGCAAATGATATTTCGTCCTTAAACGGTTCAGAAAATGTAGCGCCTACGCATTGGGAATTTTACTATCTTCAGAGCAGATTCAGTATTTTGTTGTATAAATTTTTGTTAGTATTTGTATCTTGTAGAGTATTTTGATAGAAATTGCCATAAATTTATTTTAAGGTTGTCATTACTATATGGGCAAATCCAAGGAACTTTTAATTTTTGGCACTAAAACATTTTTGGAATTTATTTTGTGGCACAATTTTGTCCTTTTAACCATATATTCAGGGTATTGCTCTGAAGTGAAAATTATGCGCGTGCACAATTTTTATGACACGGCGTGAGTGCAAAATACAAAATGGCGAATAAAATGTGAAAAATTCGGTGGACGCAATATGGCGGTTTACAGTACGGAAAATTGTTTAATGTAAATAAAACTCGGTTCCTGTATAAAAATTATAAAATAAAATAAAAAGAATATAAATAAATATAAAAGTGGAGATTATCCGAGGTGAAATTCATGTTCAGTCCTATCGGAGTGCTTAACTTACATCTTAATCGATGTATACTTAATTTTTTTAATGGCTTTAACTGTATTCTCCGTAGTGAATTTAAAAATTCTGATATCAGATTCGTAATCAGTGATTTTGTAAACCTCTTAATGTGAAATTCTGTCAAATTTAAGTCGTATTTGGTAAGTTTGTCCGTCATATTGGATTCACCATTTTGAATTTCAAAATTTTACCTTCAGATTCATAATCATCGACCGCAAAAACCTCTGATCTTCGATTTTCGTCCACTTTAGATTATATTTTGATAGTTTTGTCCGTCATATTGGGTCCGCCATATTGAATTTCAAATTTCTAAATTCAGATTTGTAATGATCAACCTATAAAAATTCAGAATACAATTACTGAAATGTATTTAAAACCCTCTGCAAATCGTATAACGAAGATCCGTTGAAGTAATCCATCCGGGACGAATAGTGCACACCAATTTGCAAAATCTAAAGATGCCGTCATAATTTTTTAATAAAGCATGAAATTTGAGAACGATCACAGAAAGAAATAATTAAAAATATTGTTTATTTTAAGTGTGCCGCAGTAAAAAAGGCAATTTTGGAAATAATCACTTTTAAAGTGAAAATTATTAAACCTGTATAGAATCATTTTTAAAAGGGGCACATAGATGAGTGACAGCGTAATTTGTTCGTTTTTATGTTAGTAACAAATTGGACTCTGAGTTTAAACGATTAATAATATGGCATGAAAATTATAACAGATAATCCAAATTAATTTTATATTTAGTGTTGGAAAAAATCTGTTAGAGATTTTTTCAAGAAAATTCTTGGTAAGGTCGGTCCCATTAAAAAAGAAATTAAAAACAAACAAAATTTATTGACGATGTGTTCGATTAACGTTGACAAACAGTGCAACTATAATCATGTACAGTACAAGTGATTAAGAACGAGTCGCCGAATTAAAAAACAAGTGCTTTCAACAACACAATGGATCGACAAAGACACCAGTCGTATTCCGGCTTTTTTGTAAGTCTTCCTATAATGTGTTAAAATACTTTTAACAAAATTTGATTTTAAAGTTATTCTAATTGCATTAATAGGAGCTGTCAAATTCTACCATTTAGCCATTCTTAAGCACAAACAAAATTAATAATAATAATAATAAACGTCTTTATTGCACAAAATTAAGGTTGTACAAAGGGCGAGACACAGCAAAATTCATCTTTCTGTACAAAAATTGTTGCACACATACTAAAAAACTTTTTATTCTATGTGAGTCAGACTTTTATTATCTATTTTTTTCATATTTAATGTATCTTTGTCAAATTGTAAAATATATTTTGTAGATTACTGGAAAGGGCGCACATTATGCCGCCGAAACGTCAATAATTTTTGTTTTTTAATTTCTTTTTTAATGGGACCGACCTTACCAAGAATTTTCTTGAAAACATCTCTAACAGATTTTTTCCGACACTAATTATTACTAGCGGTCAAGAAACAAAATATTGAAATAAGGATGATTAAAAATCCTGTTCATTCCAGTAATTTTATATTTCTACAAAACTTATCACGCAGTTTTAAATACCTGTAGTTTTTTGTTACAAGCAAGCACATTGATCAGACTGTGACTATTACTTAGTGTATTTACTTGACTACATTTTGTACTTCGAAAAAATAAAATATCTTGCATGGCATAGATGTAGCATAGCACAGTTTTAAATAATTTGTAAGAATCACAAGTTACATTTTTCGGTTTTCAATTCGGAAACGTCTGTAGGAAGTGTCTGTGTTTATTAATTGACTCGATATCGTCCAGATATATTATTTAAATGTATTTAAAATGAAATATCAGCATGCATTAAGTATATTTTAGTAGTGAACATATTTATTTCCGTAAATCACTGAATCACAGAAAAGTTGAAAGTTTGTGGATTTGCCCATATACTTGTAAGACAGGTAACTATTTCATTTTGGAACAGCATCACCTATTTCTATTGCTGTCCTAACTATAGAATTTTCAACTATTTCTTGGCAACTAGACTATTTTTCTTCCGTGTGTGTATGTAATGAACCAATATAAATTAAGTTTTTGTTGTATGGCCGCGAAGTCGTACGTTTTTAATTCTGTTTTGTCTTTAATATAAAAGGACAATAAATAGACAAAGACAACAATTGTTGTTGATTTAAATTAGGAAAAATTGTTACTATATTTTCCAATTTTTATAAAGGAAAAAACAAACATTAAAATATACGTTTCGGCCTATGATGGAGGCCCTCTTCAGAATTTATTCTAAAATTCAATATAAAATACAATGTTTAACAATTTGTTAAAAAAGCTTACTCCCAATAATTTTAATTTACAAAAATAATTCTTACCTTATTATTATAACATAACATTCATATATCGAAAAAAAAAAATTTTTTTATATAATGGACTTAGGGACAACTAACGAGAATAAGAGTAATTCAAGTGAGATTTTTTAAAACATTTTTTTAAAACATTTTATATAAAAATAAATAAAATTTCAATTTTTAACATTTTCTAGAAAAGGTTAATGATATTATATTTTTAACTAATTTTTTAATAAAATAAATAGTTTTCTTCTTTCTTTTTTTAATAAATAATTTCAATAATCACTTTTAGAATGAGTTTTCTTCAAATTCCTTGTAAGACGCGGACGACATGGCACATTGCTATTACCTTTGACAGTTAATACGCACATGTGTGTATGAACGTGCGACATTTTATTGAGATTTTGAAGATAAATCACTAATTTTTGGAGGTAATTAAAAAAAGTTTTTTTTATTTTTATGTAATATGGTTTCTAAGGTGGTTGGGTTGGGTACGTAGAACTAAAATAACAATAGTAAAAAAATTTTTTTTTTTCCTTTTATTGCAGAAAATTACTCTTTTTACATTATAATGAAATTTTTAACCTTCTGACTTTCCAACAACTCTTTAATTTTTCGATATATGAATGTTATGTTATAATAATAAGGTAAGAATTATTTTTGTAAATTAAAATTATTGTAAGCTTTTTTAACAAATTGTTAAACATTGTATTTTATATTGAATTTTAGAATAAATTCTGAAGAGGGCCACCATCATAGGCCGAAACGTATATTTTAATGTTTGTTTTCTCCTTTATAAAAATTGGAAAATATAGTAACAAATGTAAAAGAACCGTTAGACCAAGAAAAACAATTTTTCCTAATTTGAAGTAAGCGGTTAAGAAAATAATTTATTGAATCACTGTTAGTTCAGTGTCTTCATTTTTTAAAAAAAAATGTTGTTGATTCTATACTTCCCAATGCTTATTCAAGGATTAAGATAGAATTTTCAGAAGTATTGAAGAATTGAATAACACAGGACCACAAAAAAAATTCTTCGGTTTGACATTGAAACATGACTAGGCGATTCTTATAGATTTTGGGCTCCTGAATTCGAACCCGTAAACAGAATTTATTCCATACGTCAGGGTTTTTTATATTCTAGGTTTTAAGTGTAAAACAATGCTTTTTTATGCATATTTGCTAAATAACTGTATAAAACAACGATTCGACCACAGAATGAAGCCAGACTTGGTGATTCTTGTTTATTTTTTGACGCTGAATTCAAATTCTGGCACACAGTTCATTAATCACATAAGAATTATTTTATTTTTTAGGTTATAATTGTAAAAAATTGTTTTTTTATGCGTATTTGCTAAATCAGTAAATAAAACAACGATCCGATCACATAATGAAGCTGACTAGGTGATTCTTGTTTAATTTTTGGCGCACTGATTTCAAATCCTCGCATGGAATTACTTCTTCACATCAGAATTATTATAGATTTTAGTTTATAATTGTAAAAATTGCGTTATTTGGGCTCCAAACTCTCCTCACGTGCGTGGTTTTTATTTAAAATTTGTTTATGATTCCGTAAAATTAATAGATGGCAATGTAAAAAAAAACCCTGACGTATAGGACACGTTCTATCCACGGATTCGAATTCAGGAGCCCAAAATCTATAAGAATCGTCTAGTCCGGCTTCCTTCTGTGGTCGAATCGTTGTTTTATACAGTTATGTAGCAAATATGCATAAAAAAGCATTTTTTACATTTCAAACCTAGAATATAAAAAAAACCCTGACGTATAGGACAAATTCTGACCACGGATTCGAATTCAGGAGCCCAAAATCTATAAGAATCACCTAATCGGGCTTCTTTCTGTGGTCGAATCGTTGTTTTATACAGTTATGTAGCAAATATGCATAAAAAAGCATTTTTTACACTTAAAACCTAGAATATAAAAAAACCCTGACGTATAGGACAAATTCTGTCCACGGATTCGAATTCATGAGCCCAAAATCTGCTTACATACCAGATTATATCCCCACCGCCATAATTCCCACGACATAATCCCCACGTCATAATCCCCACCGCCATAATTCCCACGTCATAATTCCAACATAACCTAACCTAACCTAACCTAACCTAACCCCACCGTCATAATTCCCACCACCAACATCCCTACCGCCATAATTCTCACAACCACAATTTCCACAGCCATTATTCTCCCCATCAAAATTACCGAAATAAGATATATAAGGCCCAGTCAATTATTGTTGATCAGTTGGTAAGTTGTCTATAACATTTCAACATGTCCCATATTACGATGCCTTTACATTTTGTACAAAATCAAAAAGGCAAACGGGATTTAGTGTTAAATGGATATATTCTACACCAGCAACACGTGGGAAAAACACAAATAACATGGCGATGTTTGATATTAGGAATTATGGCGTTGGGTATTATGGAGATGGTGATAATGACGGTGGAAATTATGACAGTGGGAATTATGACGTGGGAATTATGACGGTGGAAATTTTGACGTGGGAATTATGATCTGTCACCCAAAATCTATAAGAATCGCCTAGTCACGTTTCAATGTCAGAAACATTTTTTTGTGGTCCTGTGTAATTTTTCGTTTGCTATGATCGGAAAAATTTGTTAATATTAATTGTTTATCTCAAGAAATTATTTTCAATTTGAAATTGTTACCGGTAATTTGTTTGATTACAGATAGGTCTAGGTTGGGCGGGTGATCAGCCTTGGATGAACGTCAGCAAATCATATGCCTGTTCTCTGATAGCGTGCGGCATTTCAATTATTATCATGCCATTTTGTACCCACCATTATGCCTTGTTGATGGTCGATTCGGCATTCTTCGGCCTATTTTTCGCCAGTAGTTTCAGTTTCACTCCAGTAATTCTCGTCCAACTCATACCACTGGAAAGGTTTACTACGGCCTACGGACTTACTCTACTCTGCCAAGGTATTGGAAATTTACTGGGACCACCACTCGCAGGTTTCATTTTCGACGTAACGGGGCACTGGGATCCATCTTTCATCAGCGCGGGGCTCTGGATCATCGTTTCTGGAATTTTGATCGGCATAATTCCTTTTACGAAGAATAGAAAAATTTTGGGGAAGGGACCAATGGAAATTGATAAAGAAAGGGAATGTGTCGCGTAATGACACTTAGTCATGATTACGAATTAGTAGGTTAACTTACCTTGTATGTTGACGCAGGAGGTAAGTTAAAAAAAATGGTGCAGATTCTGATTAATTTAGTACTTTTAAAGAAAATAAATAGAATAGTACTCAGGGGTGCATCTAAGTTTGACGTGATATAATTAGGTACTTATTTCTGAGTTTTATCAATGTGCTTTGGAAATGAAATAAGTCAAGTTTACAAAATGTTCCACTTGGTTGAACGTTCAATCTTATGTGATATTGATTCTAATCAAAGATTATTTGATTCTATGTTATGACGATCCGAGTAAACGTAAAATACTCCTAAAGAAATATTTTGTAAATATACGACTTTCAGTAAAAAATGTTAAATAGATTTGTAATTTTGGAAATGACTAAAATTTCGGTGAATGAAAAATGAAAAAAAAATTTTAAGCGGAAAGACTTGTTTCTTTTCTGAAGCATTTTTCGATTTTTTGATCGGAAAAATTTAGTACTTTATGGATGGCATCATATTGTAAATACAGTTCAGATTGTTGTGTAAGTAAATAGTCGAATGTTCAGTCAATTGCATAATTGTAGAAATCAAAACTGATGTGATTTTACCAAAGCGAAAGTAAAGTACTTAAGCGAGTTTTCGTATCAGTAAGAATTCGGACTTGAATGGGAAGTTTTCTTAATTTTAAACAAAACTGAAAAACTATATTCAGGTTAATTATTTTGCAAAAATCGATGCGATTTACTAGCATCGAATGTGATCTGAAAAAGTATTCGAGTACTTAAGTTGAAATGATTTTTACCGACCGAGTATTAATTGAAGAATATACGTCGAATATTTTGTCGGGATTATCAAAGTCAGTATTTAATCAAACTGTCGTGATGTTGTTAATTCTAAGGTTCTCATGAAAGGTGCTTAAAATGGATGTTTTTATAAGAGAATATTGTGATAACAACTGGAATATTAAATTTAATATTATGGTGCATAATAAATTAAAAAAATGATTGATGGGAAATAAATGCGGAAAATGATAAAGATATCATTTGATTCATAAATAATTACATCCTTTATTTACAAGATTGGAAACTCTTTTTTTTAACACCACATAAAAAACATTTTAACAACGTGAAAACTGTATATGCAGCCTTTTTATTACGAAAAAAAAATAAACGTATGGAATAAGACACGTCTTGTGTAATTGTTATTTCCTTCCTATACACGCTTGGTATGACTGCTTTCAGAATTTCTTTTTCACTAGCCTTAATTATACTCGAAATTTCGATCAGAATATCGAAATTTTGTAATCGACTGTTCTTTTCGTCGATGGAAGAAATTTTTACTGAAAAATGGTAAGTCAATAACCTGGTGAAGTGGTAGGACTTGCCGGACTTGGGCTGGGACTTCTGTTTGGTGTTTGAGACACTCCGACGGTCTTGGCAAGGTTATGGATACTTCTTGGAAACGAATTGGTGATTATGGAGTGTTGGGGTCCTAACATCGCGTCACCCATCACTGCCAGGCGAACTTCATTTCCGTGTCGGTGAAGTGTCATCGATAAACCTGAAAAAAATTCACCATTTATAAGAGGCGGAAGGTATTCTATTTAACAATACATTTTATTTCGATTTTCAATGTGAAAGAAGGTGACAAGAGGTGAAACAAGATTTCTCCAACCATTTTTGTAAACGTTTTCAAGAAAAAAAGTCAGTAAAATTTCGTTGACAGTTTTCCCAACTTTAAAGAGAAGTTCACGAAAATTTCTTCTGTATAATAGTCTCCTCGTCTAAAAGTCGCTGACAAGTTGTAAAAAATTTCGTTGACTTTTATTTTCTATGTGGAAATGAAAAAGCATCGGACGTATAGGTGTAGACTCAGTAAAAGAACGACAAATTCCATTTTATAATTTGTCTCCCAACTATATTATGATTCAGCAAACATGGAGATATATTAGTCGATCAGCACAATCCATCCCGGGATGTCCTGAGGAGCTCCTGACCATGTCCAAATGTCATGCTCCCAATTTCTCTCTTCACAACATAGACAAAACAAATCAATTATACAACAGCAATCATAAAAAAATAGTAAAACGGTTTTTGAATAATCTGGATATTTTTCTCACAAAGGCGGACAAAGTTAACAGTTGCATTGAGTAAAAAGATTACTATTTTCAAATGAGAGAAATTCTGATCAGACTCTTCCACCGATAAATATCAAGATTCGAATATGCAGCCACAGTCACAAACGAATTAAACCTTTCAGTCACGAATTTTTCCAGCCATGGCATTTTTTTAAAATTTCATATACTTGAGTTTTTGAGGTCGCTGATTACGAATCCGGTGTTAGATTTTCAAAATTCAAAATAGCGGATCCAATATGGCCGACCAAAAATTTGAAAGATAATGGATTTGGCTATGCTTTAGAATATAGGGGTTATGGAGGTCGCCTATTACGAATCCGGTGTCAGATTTTCGAAATTCAATATGGCAGATCCAATATGACCGACCAAAAATTTTAAAGTTAATGAATTTGGCTAAGCTTTGGTATATAGGGGTTTTGGTATTTTTTTTTTCGTTTTTTTTTTGTATATTTTGATTCGTAATCAGTGTCATAAAAAACACCTGTATACCAAATTTTAGGCAAAATCATAATTTTTCAATATTTTTGTCGGCCATATTGGATTCGCCATTTTGCAATTTGAAAATCTGACATCGAATTCGCATTATTTCTTCCTGGCATGAATTTCTTTTGAAAATTCTGCCATTTTTTGGTACTAATTTGTTGTTAACAATCATTATTTTAAATAATTTTGCAATATTATTTTTCGTTAACACTTATTGGAGTCTTAGGAAAGCCAAGAACAAAAAAAAACGCATCGAAATCGATAACTATCTGTTCATAAATATTAAAAAAACGATAGCATCTAGGTGGGACACTGGTGTCCGCCTGTGACTGAAAGGGTTAACAAAATGCTAAAAAACTGGAACAACAGGAAAGTAATAAATGATAAAGTTCTGAAATATTTAACGGTACGTAATGCCACCATATCCAGAGCATACACGGACTTCCAAAAATACACAAAGAAGGAAACCCCTTGAGACTTATTGGGTCATCCATAAACAGTCCAAAATACAAATTAGCATAGTCCTAGAAAAATATTCCACCGTCAAAAATTCATGATCCTTAGTCGAAGTAATTAAACATATAAAAATAGCACGAAATTATAAAATGATTTCATTTGATGTTGTATCGATGTTTACGAATATCTCTAACTATTTAGTAATGAAAAGCATCCAAAATAAGTGGAAGGAAATTAAAAAACATACATCTCTAAAAGAACAAGATTTCATAACAGCAACAATTGAAGAGTTCTTAGGAAGAAGGGCGCATCTCGAGATATGACCTTTTTCGGGAGAACTGTTTTTCTGAATCTACTAACCATTTACTATATTCTCATTAAAAATAATTGAAATATCTTGTTATTTGTGAAAATTATGGCCAACAAAAAGTATCATTCTATGGAAAAAGGGCATATCTCGAAAAATGTTCCATTTAAATTTTAAATTATTTACTTTAAATCAATAAATTCTTCTCTAAATTAATATTTTGTTCTGATATATGTACAGGTAACAATATTTAGTAACACTTAATTTACGGCGTAATGTAAACAAACAGTAATTACGTATTGGTTTGTTTACAATTCATGTGTAGTTTATTGCAGAGATTAACTAAAGTAGGCAAGTCGCTTTCTAAATACAACTTGAAAATCAGTGTTATTTGATATTTTGCTCGCGGAACGTATGTAATATTCAAATTTCAAAATATAATGCATAATTCAGAATTTGGATTAAACGCCGGCTCCAAAGTTAATTTAAACGTTGCGAAAATGACAGACGTAAAAAGTTTATTTCGTTATATGAGTGTTGACAGTGTTGAAAAAATGAAAAGACTACTGAATATCGTCAGTGACGATGCGTAAATACAGATGTTTTCGTTGTTACAAATTATAAAACTACTTGTTATGATTGTTAATGCGTTATAAATGCAATTTGGTCTTTGTACTAAAACATCAGAATACATTTTTTAACCCAATTTGCACATATATAAATTATTTTCTTACGAATTATGATCATTGTATATAAAAATAGTCATTCTATGGAAAAAGGGCACATCTCAAAAATTTTTTATGACTGCTAATTTTTTTATTAAAATTAAAATTGTGTTATTTTTTTCATATGTTTACCTTGTAATTAGTTAGTCAATACTTTTTATGAAGATTTTAGAACTTTGATGTCCACTGATTCTATTTAACACACATATAAAAACTAAAAACGCGATTTGATCAAAACACGGTTTTTGAGATGTGCCCTGCTTCCAAAGAACTCTTCAATTGCATGTATACACTGAGAGAACAGTATGTTTATACTATATTGAATATTTGGAATAAACATGCTATTTTAAATATTAACATACGAAATTTAACGTGGCCTTACTTATTTTTACTGCGAATAAGATTAAATTTTGCGTGAAATATGTGTTACATTTGCGGTTAATCTTAAATCTTGACGGTAAAATTCCATATGTTCACCACAAACATAGTTTTCCGATTAAAATGACCACCGGTTGTGCTAAAAATGATCAGTTTCAGCGTAGTTAAGGCATTTTGAATGAAAACATGTTTTTGAACTAAAATCAGGTATAGGAAATAAAAATTTGGATTATCCGCTTTAACTGGAAAGGAAAAAATGCCACGATAGTACAACAAAGACGACCAGATTCACTTTTTTTCCTTTGAAAAGGTATAAATATCGACCTAAAAAAAGTCAGGCCGCTATATAATCACTTTAATTTCACTTATTTTGGTAGGTATGAAATCTGGAAGCTAATGAATATTTTTTTTTCGTTTCTGATCTCGTACATCACAGGCACAAATTTTGTGATTGCTTTTTGGGATCTTTAGGGTCTTTCAACAAATGAAACATCCAATTTTTATGAAAAACTATGAAGTAATTTTTTGGCGGGAAGTGCCTTCGGTCGAGTCGATGTAACAACATAATTTCATGCTATTTGGAATATTAAGACCTTCATATGCAAAAACGTTTGAAATTTAATACTTTATCTTTATTATATAATAACTATACAGGGTGTTCGGCCAACCATTACCCAGCGGCTAACTGTAGATTGTACAGATAATTCTGAGCAACTTTTTCCTCTGAAAAAATTTCCGGGAAGGTAGAGTTTTTAAGTTATTCAACACTAAAATTTAGGTGAATTATGTAGGTCCTCATCAGGGCATTAACAGTGAGTCAAGTAGATCGAAGACTGTCAGTTACTATTGATATTATAGACTGACAGTCTTTGATCTACTTGACTCACTGTTGATGCCCCTGATGAGGACCTACATAAGGTCGAAACGTTGGGTGAGGAAGATCTCACAAATTAGTGAGTTCGTTTTTATTTTTCGAACCGTAATGGCCATGTTTTTTTACTATGAAATTTATTATTCTATAACAATTAATTCCACTCCATTTTCCATTTTCCTTTATATATCCTTAAATTACTCTTATAGGATATTATTAATACTGACCGATAAATATCAATACTAAATTAAAATATATACAAAATGATAAGTATTAAAAATGGTAATAAAAACTAAAATCTTACTGGAATTTCCTTGTGGTGGTTTCCAGAACAAAGCTGACTTCACTCCCTCCACAGGTAAATCACCATCGACGTGCGTTAAAGAAATGGAATATCTTCTGGTCAAGTAGTACAATATAATTTTCAAAAATAAAGATGGTAAACAAGCAGTCAACAATCCTCGAGACGATTCTGCAGCAGTGATCGCGTAAATCGAACGTTGTCTGGATCTGGCATCCTGAACGTTTTTCTGAATCATCTGTAAACAATTGCAGTATTTCTTGTATTTAGTACAATAAAAATTATTTTTAGCAGAATTATGTATTATACATCACCAAATTACCTGTAGTATTTCAACAAGATCGTCTTCAAAGAGTGGAGTCCTCGTCGGCAAAGCAAGACACAAAAGTCCCTTTGTTTCATTATTTTGTACAAAAAGTGATTTTTGGCTGACGAATTTAATTGTGGCCAAAACGTTTTCAGGAATCGGTAATCCGGAAAGCCGGAAATAATTCTTTAGCGAATCCACCGTAGCAGCCAACAAAATTTCGGGTTCGCTGGCTCCAGTTAAGGCGGAAATCTTTTCTAAAAGTTTAACGTCTATTTCCTCGGACCAAGCAACGACTTTCCTACCACACGGAGAAATCCTCTGTAGCTGGTTTGACTGGGTGTGCTTAAAAAATAGTTCATCCAAAATGGCCTTAGGTGCTCCCAAAGTAATTCCGGCTATAGTAAAAATTTCCAAAACTGCTTGGAAAATTAGTGGCACGTAATTAAAGAGCATCGACGTCAGAGTGTCCGGATAGTAATGTTTTTGCGAGGATTTTAAAGCTCTAAGTTCTCGCAGAAAAAGAATTGGTGTTTTCAAAGTCAACGTGATAGCTAGGTACCATATCCACGATATGATTGATTTAATAATGTGTATTGGATTTAGAGAATCCAGTAAGGATTGGAAGACTAGGGTAGCTGTAAAGTTCCTTCTGGCAGCTTCTCGCCAAAGAACTGTTAAGACTTCCTTTGATCTTAGGCCTTCACTTTTTCTGCATTGTCTGCAAAATAAAGCATTTCATACAAATAGATTTCGTTATCATCTTTCATACAAAATTAAGATTGTGATAGGTATGTACGGTCGATAGGGAAGAGGAAATTGACTTAAGGGAATTTTGTACTGGGCCATTTGCAACAAGATGCATAAGGACCGTGCAAAATATTAAGGAGGTATCGATCCGTGTCAAAGTGAAGGGACAAAACAATGGAACCATACATCAATATCAAAATGACGAATATCGTTTGAAGATAAATAATTGCAAAGATGTCGTAAAATTGGAACTAAACCGCTTAACCGCTTAACTAATACTATAGTGGCCACCAGAATTCATCTGAAAATTTGAATTCGAAATACTGCATTTTCGCCCGTTTTTTTCAATCCAATTTAAGTTTGAGATAAAGAAGTATTTAACATAGCATTAATCTCAATATTTATTTAATATTATGTTTTATAAACAAATAAACGGCCTAGTCATTTTTATAGAAACAATTCAGTCGCTAGCACATGTTCAATTCGATCGAAATGAAACTTGGGGGTTTTTGAGGTCGCTCATTACGAATTTGAACTCAGATTTTAGAAATTCAAAATGTCGGATCCAATATGGCCAACCAAAATACTGACTCGAGATGAAACTGAATACTCGGGGGTTTTTGGGGTCGGTGATTGCGAATCTGAACTGAGAGTTTGAAAATACAAAATGGCGGAATCAAGATGTCCGTCAAAAATGTAAAAAGTTACTTGATCCAGATGAAACTAGGTACTCGGGGGTTTTTGTGGTCGCTGATTACGAATCTGAGCTCAGATATAGAAATTTTAGTCTTCAGATTTTAATTTCCAAAATCTGAGTTCAGATTCGGAATCAGCGACCTCAAAAACCCCCGGGTACCCACGCTATTGAAAAAAATGACGTCCTTTGTAACGTCTATTGTGACGTGAAATGTTACATCATGAAAGACGTCTCAAATTCGAGCAACATTCGTAATAACATTAGACGTAACATTGGACGTATTGGACGTCATTTTTTATTGGACGCAATTGAAGAATACGCAGACATTACAACAGGCGGGGATAATGGTTTGTCACTACGGACGTCATTTTTTACAATAGGGCAGTTTCATAAAAAATGGTTCATCAGAAAAATATGTGCGCAACGGGTTAATAAATCCATGATTTCGATTAGCGTTGAAAAGCCTTGCATTAGTGTTCAGATGTCTTCAGCCTGTACCAGTCAGGGAAAATAGAAAAATTTCGAGGGAAGGTAACATTGATAAATATGATGAATAGCTCAGGCCTAAGATCGGAACCTAAAATTGAGTCATACCAGAAGAAATATGAATGGGTCAAGAAAATGAGTCAATAATAGAGGCCGATTTGGTCCTGATCATCAAGTAAGAAGCAAGACGCGAAAAAGATACCTCAGAACGATTTCGCGAAGGGATCACTGAAATTATTAAATGATTCTAGTCAATAAACTGAACCAAAATGATTAGAAAAGATAGACAAAATCAGAGTCAGTCATAGAGTCGATATGTTGCCAATGAGTAGAGAAGATCTTAGCAATTATTGACATACAATCAAAAGCAAAAATCAAAAAGAATCGAAATAAGCAATGAAGACATAACTTTTTAAAAATATTATGCTCGTCAGGATCGCGAACTAAATTATTATTTATATGATAACAGTATCACGTAATGGATTAATTTGTCGCTTCCTGCTAGTTAAATTATATTGAATATTACCTTGTCAGCTCCTTAATTGCTGAAAAGCAGACAATTACACCAATCTTCGCACATTGGAAAATACCGATCTGTTTCTTCAAGATCTCTGGCCTTTCTGTTGGGTCATTATTACACAAAAACTCATTCCAAATGTTACTGAAGCTTTCTGTGAGTTTCTGATGTAGTTGAGGCAGCGCCGAAGGTTCTGCATACAAGTTGATGAAGGGCGAATCACTTTCGCGACATGCCCAACTTTCCTACCGATTCAAAGTAATCATCAAAAACGTTTTAATTTGTTACACATTATAACCATTGAGGGACATTACCCCGGGAAAATAGTACCTTTTGTAATGATCATTCCTTAATTACCTGAGAAAATTTGAGGGGTAAAAAATCGGCAAGGGCCACATGTTCTTGACGGAGAAGGAGATGGTGCACTCTTACTAAACAGAATTTGCTTTCTTTACCATGAAGAAAGCATGTGACGATATGAACCTGCCATGGTGAGTGATTTGGTGGTAAAAATTTGGATGTGACGTCACTGACATAGTCCTAAAAAATAAAATGTCAATAAATTTTCCACACTATATACTTTTTTTCATAATAATTTAGTTACATGCTTTATTACAGGATTGATCTTTAAGTTTTTGAGTCGAAAAATGAACAATCACTCATTCACACGAGTGATTCAACTGTCACTATACAAAGAATGGATTCTCAGACCTTAAAATTCAAAGAGTGTCAACCAAGCGTAGAGATAAACGGTTTTATAATAAATAAAAACTACGTCACAGGTGTAGCAAAATTAAATAAGAAAACGGAAAAACTCGTTATTATTTATATCATTAAATTACTCACAGTTTAATCGAGTTTTATAAAATGTATTTAATTTATTACACATTGAGGATAAAAGCATCCTATATAAACTGAACACTCCTTGTGCAATCAGCCTTGAAGTAGCAGCCATTTTAATTGTTACAGTCAGATGCACCGTTATCATAGTGAATTGATTACTCATTGTTTTCTGGAATGAGTTGGCGTCAATACTTACAATTATTCAATAAAACTTGATTGAACTTTTCATGTACTGCAGTTTCCAATTATATTTAGAAAGAAACAAGTTATTGGACGTTAACTGTTCTTAAATTAATGAAATTGGACTATTAAAAAGTATAAATTATTAAAAATATGACAAAAAATAATATAATTTTATTACAAATGAAAATAGTTGTGAATATTTAATAATATTAGTAATGTTAAAATGTAACTTGTATTTATAAAATTCGATCACATTTTTTGTTTAGTACGGAAAAGAAATTTACCCGAAAACGGAACATAAATATAGACATTCAAAACCTACTTCTTACTCAAGGGTTTTCGAATCGCTGATCACGAATCCGGCCTCAGATTTTCAAAATTCAAAATGGCAGGTTCAATATGGCGACAAAAATGTAAGCTTGCTCGAAATGAAAATGGGTAGACGGGTTTTATCGGAGTCCCGGAAGCCGAACTATGAAATATGAACTGTGAATTTGGTCGACAATCACCTAAAGTCCCTGATTACCGAGTTTCACCTCGGTCAAGTATATTTTCCCATTTTTGACCGCCATCTTGGATCCACCATTTTGAATTTTTTAAGTTTGGGGCAAGCAAGCACACCGAAACCCCCCAAAATCCAATTTCGGCTTATTTCAACGACGGTTTCTTCTCAGCATATACTCTTTGTAGAGAAAGAAAGGGTATTGGTCGAAAAACCGTCAAATAAAAAAGCTGCCGGATCAAAAAACCGACAGGCAAAACAACGACAAAATGACTATTTTTTATGTATCGGCTTTTTGCCCGTCCGCTTTTCGACTGTCGTCTTTGTGGCTGGTGCGGGTTTAAAAACCGAAAAATAAAAAAGCCGACAGGTAAAAAACCGACAGTCATAAAGCCGACACATTAAAAAAAATAGACACATCGACAAACGGACACTCATTTTTTGAAGTGTATGTTTTTTGACCTGTCGTATTTTTTATTTGTCGGTTTATCGACCCGTATCCATTATTCCTAATTGTGAACAATTTAATACAATACTTATAATAATTATTAATTTTTTTACACTGGCAAATATGTTATCGAAGTAATGAAGAAATAGTTTGTACTAAAATTCAATTTTAATCAACAAAATAATAATGAAAAAGAATTACAAACAGGTGTCTTCTAAAAAGGACACCGTGCTTCAAAGAGTTAAAAAAGTAAATACATTTTAAAAAACATATGGTTTTAAATCTTGATCATTGTCATTCGTAAAGCTTTGTATTATTTAACAACTTACATGAATGTAAGTTACCTTGGGATATAAAGAATATGCAAAATAATCAATAATTAAACGTTGTCCGACTCTTATTACAGACTTCCTTGTCGAATACCATCACTATACTTCCCTCAAGACATTCTGTTTCCTATTTTCATTCCAACAAATATTACCGCAGTGACATCTCAGATAACGGAAAAAAATAGTTCAGAATTATCTCATAATGTGTTCTATAAGAGATCAGATGCGTCAAATTATGTGGTTTTTCTAAGCTTGCAGTCGTAATGTTCTGATAATGATATCAAGTACAGAAAAACCTCATAATTTGACTCATCTCGTCTCTCATAGGACACATTATGAACTCATTTTGAACTATTTTTGTATTCTACTATCTGGGATGTTGCGTATGTCTTGTAACCATTTCTTTCTTATTTTTTTTAATTTATAACATTTCTAAAATATATTTTTAGCATAGCTTTATATATATATATATATTATTATGGAAATAATGACTTGATTTTTTTAGATCTTACAATAAAATAAATAAATATAGAAACCTGGACATTGTTTTCAGTGATAGGTCGACCCTTGAAAGATGTCGGTGAATGGACCAAATGATTATCGACAGAAAAATCACTAAGCCTTTCCCAAGCGTAAAGACCCCATTTGGTTCTTAGAGCCATTCGCAAAAATGGTTTTGTTGAAACAAAATGGGCCAAATGACTTCTTGTTCCTTCCGCTATCGACGTGCCTTGTATCAGTAAAGTATATATTCCCTGAAAAAAGAATGTGTCCAATTGAAATAATTTTAAATACAAAATTAATGCAGTTTTCTGTTTGGAGTGGATGTTTATATTACCAAAAAAACGTTTGTTAACTTTGCCATATTAAATGGTAATTTTCAATATTATAAAAACTGAAGATCGCGTGAGAAATCCAATCATACAATCAATGTCCTTTAAAATATTTAATTTTGAAATATTAATGGATAGTTATCAAAATGATTGTAGTCACACTTTACTAAAAATTAGTATTAAAAAGTCCAAACTTTGGATCGGTACTCTTGAGAAAATATCGGATTGAAACATAAAACCAAATTTCTTTCCGTCGGAATTCGGAATCTGCTGCCGTTCCAATCAGTGAAATTCTTAACGAAGTCGAAAATTTACGATTTGATATATTATTATTATATATATATATATATATATATATATATATATATATATTATTCGTAAAAAAAAATAAACACTCCGACCAAGAAGCGAACCCGAGTAGCCTGCTCGTAATTTCTGCACTGTGATAATTTCTATAGTTCTCAATCCGGTTTGAAAATAAACACGAAATAACATAGGTTTCGTTCAGATAGAAATCGTGGGATGAAAAGGATTGCAACGTGTTGAAAATGAAACGATTTATATCATCGAAAAATTCCTGATTACATCGGAATTATATTTCTATCCTATGCTTTCGCAGTAAGCATAGTAGGTAGGACATCACATCAGGATTTTGAGATATTAGAGGTTATGTACCGAAAAAATTTGGTTTTTGGCTACTTTTGAGGTTATGTACCGAATACACAACATTGTTAAAGATTTTTCTTTTAGGAAACCTCCATCGAAATTTTTTGTCTTGCGTACATAACCTAAAAAGTAGCCAAAAATGCATTTTTTTATACATAAACTGAATTATCTCAAAAAGACGTGAAGGGTCGATTCTGACCCCGTATTCTATGTAAAAAATTACTTCAGACATAACCCTCCGCTTTCCAACAGCTGTCATGACCTATTATTTGTAGACCTGTGTTATTATTCTCTATTGAAAATGCAATTTGACGATGACGTTTATCTAATATAGTGAGGTGACTATTAGTATAAAAATACACTTAAAAGAAGTTTAAGCAAAGGCATGTTGATTTTTAAGTGCTAGACTGAGACAGACCAGAATTTCAAATAAGCAGAGTTTACATGACAAGACGTTACTTGTTTGACTTCGTGCAAAGTGCAAGAATCCGCAGGATCATTGGAGTGAGTCATCAAGCGGTTTCAAAACGACTAAAGGCCACGGAAATGATTCCAAAACCAGAAAAAGGAGCTGAAGACAAAAGATATTGATGACGTTTATTCCGTTGTTAAAAATTAACAAAAACCACGGGGGCATTTCTTTTTTTTCGGAAAGAGCAAACTCGAACACGTTTAGAAAATATCAACATTTGCATAATTTATATGCTTATACAAATTTCTGCCCAGGATAAAGATGTTTCCTTAAATTCTTTCAACATCTGACTAAATAAAGCATTTACTGGTCCTAGTAGTAATTTTCTAATTTTATTATAAAAAGTAATTTAAAAAAACGGCATTTTTTAATTCTTTGATGAAAATACGCAGGAAAGTCACCAGTATCAAAATCAACAAAAAAATCCCATTTTAGAATACTTAAGCGCACGTTATACTTCATAATTTTATTAATTTTCTAATTTTGCTATAAAAAGTTAGGTACCTAATTAAAAAAACGGCCCAGCTGATTTTTTAAATTTTAAATTAAGTCACCATAGTACCAGAATCAATAAAAAAAATTCCATTTCGAAAGTTTTTATTTAAAGTTGTTTCAAGCCCACCAAGCGGAATAATTAAATCAGACACCCTATTTATATAATTTATATTTTATCGTTTATTCTGCTCATTATTTACGATTTGCGATGGATATTTCTCCTCAGAACTTTTTTTTTATTATTTTACGTCAACTTTTGTGAACCCACATGGGACTAAATCGCGACTGGACCTACAGTTTATGAAGGTGGAATCCGAACCACCTCAACTTTGGCGATATTAGACACAAAAAATACAAAAGTGTTCCAATGACAGATAGCAGAGGCCGCGATCGAACCAGGGTTTTCTGATTACGAATCCTCAGAACTTATACGGATGATAAACAATCTAAGACTTGTTTATTGATAACGATCAATCCTTCAACCAAGAGTTACACTCTAAAACTACTGGTGTGAATTTTTAGCTTATAGATATGGAAAATTACATAGGTGGGTTCGACTATTTCTTCATTACTTAGAATAACCGTCTAAAAAGAGTTATGTTCATACACAAATAGGCTCGAAATGCAGTAAAGAAAGCAGAAACGAGCGTAAGAGGATCCGGTCACATTTTAAGGTTAGGATAAACAGTACCCTATTGAAAAAAGTGACGTTCGTTGTGACGTGAAATGTTACGTCAAATGGTACGCCGCACATTGGACGTAATGAAAGACGTCTCAAATTGGAGTAATATTCTTAATATCATTAGACGTCACTTAGGACGTAACATTGGATGTACATTGGATGTAATTTTTTACAAAAGAGAATTTTGCTTATACAAAGAAGCAACTGAATGTCGAACAATGCGTTTTTCGTTTCGGCCCGGGCATTCTTTCTCGTTCCGAATAGACGTTTCAAACGAACTCCGCATGGTGGTGCATCGAGTAATACGTTTGAGGGATACATCCCATGTATTATCAAATGCAATCATTCCCGCTATCTAGTGTTGAAGGCCAGAGGAGTACCTACATAAGAATCGTGCTTTGCGTTGGTGTTTTGCTGTACATAATTGCCAATGTTCGAATGTCTGCGCATGCTCCAAATGTGACGCGTTCTGAAGAAAGGGACCTAAGCGTCCAAAAATCGATTTTCGGATTATGATTTTTTTAGATAAACTAAACATTGCTTTTCAATTATCCGAAATCAAAATTAATTTTCATTGAGTATTTTTCATGTAATAACAGTTTAAAAACGACGGTTTCACGCAGAGAGTTGATTCTCTTTCTCCTTACACACACATTTCCACGCTCCCCGCTCGCTGTATACATGTGACGCTCGACGTTCGGGTTTTAGAGAGAGATGCAGTCTGTTTTACTATAGAAACGCGCGTTCAAGAACACCGCCATAAATCGGCAAAAGTACAAGGGGTTTACTTGACTTTATCCCAATATTATAAATAAATAACTGCTTTGTGACTATGAATCTTGAGGAAGAATATGAAAACATTGTGAATTGCAATTACCACCCGCTAAACAATATTCCGTTACAGCAATATCTTTGAAACGTCGCATTATAGCCATGCGACCAAACTTGTTTCATTGCAAAAACATTTTTGGGATGTCCTTGGAACCAGAAATGTCCTGCCACATTTACGGTTTTTAAATAACGTTTCATTCGTAACGTACCTGCGACGTTTGAAAACTATACATCCAACGTTGTAAAAACGTTACATTAAACGGTCATAAATAAAAATTATAAGAAATTCGACGAATTATTTTATTCAATTCGAATTTTATTATTATTTATGTACCGTTAGATATGTTATGAAAGAATGTAGTTTTATAATTTTACTCGCAAATAAATCTATGAATCTAAGAAAAATCCGTCCCGACCGAGGATCGAACCCGGGTCTACCGGTTACAACGCTGACGTCTTAACCACTACGCTACGCTCGCATACGTATTACCATGCGAACGAGAGCTCTTATACTCAATCGTAGAAGGCTTCTTGATAAATGCGGGTTTAGTTTAAACAAGATATGTTTAATTAATTTTGTCATTTCTATATTGGGAATAATAATATTTTAATATTATTTGACTATTTTGTAGTAATTTATTGTAATTTAAATAAATATTTTTAAGATATCCGTATAATATTTTTTTTAAACGAAATGGATTAATAGACAATGTTTAAAAAAATGTAAAGTTAATTGACACACGTATATTTTACAAATGCACTACTTGGAAATAAGTTATGAAATTACGCGGATATTAAAATTAACACAAGTGAACCACTTTTTAAATTATGAATTAAATTTAATACAATTTACATTAAAAATAATAAGGTGCGAGTTATTTTTCTGGACAAGTGACGGAAATTTACAAATTTTGTACATAAATATATTAAAAGCGAACGAGTTTTTTAAAATAAATACACTGTATATATAAAATGCATATTCTCTAAATATTACAAAACCCGTTTCAATTTCAAATGTGAAGTATAACAATAGTTAAATTTCACTTCATTGCAGTCTCAGCCTCAAATTACTCTATATTTTAAATTAATTTTTGTAGTAATATTACAAAAAAAATATTGAATTTAATGGACATCAATGTATTTAAGTTACACACGTATAAGAAATAAAAAGAACAAAATTAATAATAGCAAATAATATTATGCACCAGAAAAAAGAATAACTATAAGAAGAAAAAGATTGCATGTAAATCATGCTAATATACGAAAATAAATGCTGCATTCGAAAGCTTCCGAATCTTGATGGCGAAGTCTGAGATGGAACCGGCCGAAACGATAGAAGATATGCAACAAATCATGTCTACGAAACGTTGCATTCGTAACATTACATGAATGTTACGTTAGTAACCTGAATGCGACGTTTTAAATTTCCTTGGTGATTTTGTGACGTTGCAGAAACGATTCCATAAAACGTTTTTAAAACTGTTATAAAGTGACATTCTGGTAATGTTACGCATTAGCTTTGTGTATTTAGATATTGTGCAACGTCGTGTAAACGGCATCAAGAAGTTGTTACGAAACGTTACGTTTTTGCCATAAATGGGATAACATGTAACGTTTCATTTACGTTACATGTTTAGCGGGCATATCAATAATGACAGTATTATAGAAGATGAAAATACTGTATCGAAGGTAAGATTCCCGCTAAACATGTAACGTAAATGAAACGTTACATGTTATCCCATTTATGGCAAAAACGTAACGTTTCGTAACAACTTCTTGATGCCGTTTACACAACGTTGCACAATATCTAAATACACAAAGCTAATGCGTAACATTACCAGAATGTCACTTTATAACAGTTTTAAAAACGTTTTATGGAATCGTTTCTGCAACGTCACAAAATCACCAAGGAAATTTAAAACGTCGCATTCAGGTTACTAACGTAACATTCATGTAATATTACGAATGCAACGTTTCGTAGACATGATTTATTGCATAAATTCAATCGTTTCGACCGGTTCCATCTCAGACTTCGCCTTCAATAACTTCAAAAATAACTTGCACCTTATTATTTTTAATGTAAATTGTATTAAATTTAATGCATAATTTAAAAATTGGTTCACTTATGTTAATTTTAATATTCCGTCACTTGTCCAGAAAAATAACTCGCACCTTATTATTTTTAATGTAAATTGTATTAAATTTAATTCATAATTTAAAAAGTGGTTCACTTGTGTTAATTTTAATATCCGCGTAATTTCATAACTTATTTCCAAGTAGTGCATTTGTAAAATATACGTGTGTCAATTAACTTTACATTTTTTTAAACATTGTCTATTAATCCATTTCGTTAAAAAAAAAATATTATACGGATATCTTAAAAATATTTATTTAAATTACAATAAATTACTACAAAATAGTCAAATAATATTAAAATATTATTATTCCCAATATGGAAATGACAAAATTAATTAAACATATCTTGTTTAAACTAAACCCGCATTTAGCAAGAAGCCTTCTACGATTGAGTATAAGAGCTCTCGTTCGCATGGTAATACGTATGCGAGCGTAGCGTAGTGGTTAAGACGTCAGCGTTGTAACCGGTAGACCCGGGTTCGATCCTCGGTCGGGACGGATTTTTCTTAGATTCATAGATTTATTTGCGAGTAAAATTATAAAACTACATTCTTTCATAACATATCTAACGATACATAAATAATAATAAAATTCGAATTGAATAAAATAATTCGTCGAATTTCTTATAATTTTTATTTATGACCGTTTAATGTAACGTTTTTACAACGTTGGATGTATAGTTTTCAAACGTCGCAGGTACGTTACGAATGAAACGTTATTTAAAAACCGTAAATGTGGCAGGACATTTCTGGTTCCAAGGACGTCCCAAAAATGTTTTTGCAATGAAACAAGTTTGGTCGCATGGCTATAATGCGACGTTTCAAAGATGTTGCTCTAACGGAATATTGTTTAGCGGGTTTATACTGAAGTGAAATTTTAGAAATTTTTTATGATTTTTTATTTCAACTCGTGATTACTTGCTCAATTCTACGAATTTCGGAATAAACCCAAATGGAGGTTACAGATTAGACGTTTCTGAAAGTAAATGTAGAATAAAAAAAGTCAAAATGTATGTAAACAAAAATGTTATTAATTTTTTTCCAAGACAATACAAATATTCCGTACTGCAAACTTCGGGCTTCAAAACCCCTTATAAACAATACTTATTTTCTAATTGAAATTTCATGCTGACGCATTATGATGTTGATTTCTTGACCGCTAATGGTTGAATTGAAATTGAGGATTTTCGGTAGAGACGGTCTGGTTGAACGTTTTTAAAATAAACTATATATACATATATATACTATATATATTCATCTCTGGTAAATCAAGAAATCTAAACCACTGTTATTATGACACACGTTTAAATGCCTTTGTTTATATTTATATATATTACTTTTTGTGTTTATTTACGAGTTAATGTTACGGTGTACATATATCATATTGCATATACCTAAATAAGCAATCCTATGATTCATATGCTATACCTGTATTTGCTTAAAAATAAGTTCGTTTATTTGTATTTATTTTAATTTAAAAAAAATTTGCTTAAAAAATAAGTTCATTTATTTGACTTCATTTTAATTTTAATAATTTACTTCGCTTATAATTTAGAATGCTGTTGCCAAAATTAGAAAGGCTTATATGTATTACAAACAATACAATATAATATACATACACCCGCAACGATAGAACGGGTTTCCGGTATAGTCTCGATTTACCTTGTCACGACGTAAGGCATTTAATTTACTAAATAATTTTTGTAATTTTATTCTTACTTTATAAATTTACCTTTTATTCATATGATTTTTTATATCTTACATTTTATTATAATGGTGTATTCAATTATTTTATATATTTTTTAAGTGTCAATAAATTTCTGAAGAGGGCTGTCATCAACGGCCGAAACGTAAACTAAGTGTAATAGTTTATTTTAAAAACGTTCAACCAGACCGTCTCTACCGAAAATCCTCAATTTCAATTATTTTCTAATTGGTTTTATAATATTCTTTTACAGAATTGCAGAGAACTGTAGTTGACAAATTTTACTTACATTATAAATAATATCGAAACAAAACGCTGATTTTAATCTATTGAACTTAAATTCGAAGATTTCTGCTAATTAATTGAAATACGGAATTTAAATAAGCATATCTTTTTTAATTAAAAAATAAGCAGAACTCTTATATAAAAACATTGTTTATAAGTTGTGTTTAGTTTTATTTCCAGTTACAATTTGATTAGTTATATTATATTTATCTGAACTTATAGGACATTAATGACGAAGACTTTTATTTATTTATTTTAGTTATTAATTATTATATGTTATTTTTAAATAAGATTTTAAATATTCTAAAATTGACACCATTTTGTATTCTGTAACATGTTTAATACATTTTTAATTTTTAACTAAGAATTCTTTTCATTTTCCTTTAGTAAAAATAAAATTAAAAGTAATAAAATCATAATTAAATCATTTTTTTTACCTACATATTATTGGATTTGCTACTGTTTATCATTTTGAATTTGAAAAATATTTTATAAAGTTTGAAAATTCCTTCTCAAATTTAAATATATTAATAATTTTCATTACATATAGTGCTAGTACTTAATAACAAAATTAAAATAGCACTGTCAAAGTCGAATTTTCGTCAAAACATTATCGTGTCACGACTGCCACGCGCGTATATCAGAGTATAGTATGTATATATACAGGGTGTACGAAAAGTCCCGGGACGGTTGAATAACTTTCGAAAGAATAAAAATTTCAAAAATCGCCGAAACACGTGATTCGATTTTTCAAACAAGCTATCTTTTGAGGGGGGGTTTCGGCCCCCCAACCTCAAGGGTGGCGGGGGGCACGAGGGGGGCCAAAAATCTTAAATGGCAACATGGTTTGAGTGGGAGCTCATTTGAAAGGTATTTTCGAGATGAAATCAGATCACTGGTCATAGAGGGCGCTGCGATCATTTTTCGCAGAGATTTTTGACTTTTTCAGATCTTAGACGTACTAACGTTTGAAAAAATGAAAATTTCGAAGTCGCCGAATCGTGTAATTCAATATTCTTAAAAAACTTAAAAAACTTAAAATCGTGTAAAACAACATTCTTAAACGGGTGTCAACCCGTTTCTGAATGTTATATTGAAAACCTCTTTTACTTGTATCTCTCCGAAAAATGATCGCAGCGCCCTCTATGACCAGTGATCTGAATTCGTCTCGAAAATACCTTTCAAATGAGCCCCCACTCAAACCATGTTGCCATTTAAGATTTTTGGCCCCTCTCGTGCCCCCCGCCCCCCTTGAGGTTGGGGGGCCGAAACCCCCTCTCAAAAGATTGCTTGTTTGAAAAATCGAATCACGTATTTCGGCGATTTTTGAAATTTTTATTCTTTCGAAAGTTATTCAACCGTCCCGGGACTTTTCGTACACCCTGTATATACGGACTACGGAGTGCAGTAGCGCGAAGTGCGACGGCGCCCTCAGTGCATCTCTCTTTACTTTCCGAAGGCGACCGAACACACAGACGCTGACTCGAGTTAGTAGTGGTACAGAAAGAGAGTAAGAGATATCGGGACCTCTGCGCCGCAGTCTCACCTCTTCTTTTCCCACTCCTGCACAATTGCCGTGTGGACGTTTAGTTCCCTTTCTTCAGAACGCGTCACAAAAATGTATCCGCGTAAAGTATAATTATAATAGGTAAATAATTTGATTTAGACGAAACGACATTCATTTGCTTCATTGTATAAGCAAAATTCTCTTTTATAAAAAATTACGTCCAATGTGACGTACCATTTGACGTAACATTCGACGTAATACTTCACGTCAGAATGGACGTCACAACAGACGCCATTTTTTTCAATAGAGTGTGCATTGCACTTTCGCCAATTGCCACCACGGAACCCTTTTTCTTTACAAGCAGTTACTAGTTTTCTCTTGGAAATAAAAGTGTACATAAATATCCTAATACTACAGAACGCATGAATGAGGTTTTACTGCCTTTTTCGATTCCGTGCGTTTTCGTGTTCCGTTCCTTCAATACTATTGCCCAGTAAACTTATGCCTTATTTTGGATGTTAGCAAACATTTGGTATGGCTCTTTTCAAGTTATGATGACAGAGAGAGTAAAAATTGCGATTAACTCGAAAAGTATTAGTTTTAGGTAAAAATAAATATGGAGCAAATTTAAATCTAATAAAAATACATCAAATTTCAATTTTTGATCGATTTCGTACGAGCAGTATTCGCAGAAATAGAATTCTTGTAAGAAACGCGAAACTTTTAATTTGCATGAAATAGAAACTTTTCTCGCGTGTTTTGCAATATAAACTTTTCAAAATGGCAGTGTTCTGGAATAAATTTTTCAAAAAATGACTTGCATACTTAAAATTCATTCAATTATCTTTAAAACATTTTTATTTAATCTCCTCACAGTTTTTTTGAAGAGGCAATACGTGCGATGAAAATGTAACTACAATCGGCTTTCGGGGTTTTCTTATTTGTACTCGTTTCAGGGTCAAAAAATGAAAATCCCGAAACTTACACGGAGGATCGAAGTCAGCTTCTTGAAATATCACAAAAATATCGGAAACGAATGTCAACTAACCTAAAATAGTAACGGCAACTTAGAAAATATATGGGGCGTGTTTACTACTTCTTGAAATTGGAGCAATATCTTTTTTCATTCCATTTAATCTAAATTGTAATATATTGTAACAAATTGTACAGCCACCAATCACAAATTCGATCAACCTATTTTTCCCATTCGATATCTCGGCAATGGTCCAAGTTACCGACGGTCACTAAAGAAATTTTAATTATTCTGGAAATTACCAGAAATGTCCAAAATTCGATTGTATCAAAAGTATGGACAAACTGTTTACTAATATAATTTTCTCCCATTCTGTCTAAACTATTTCTATCTTGTTTTTAATTGCAGGCTTCAATATTACAAGTCTGCCGGAAGTCTTCGTTATCTTTGCCTAGTACACTTGCTACTAAATCTTATCTGTAACTTGTTTGTTTAGTTCCATAGACTTTTTTATAGCGTTGTTAAGAACTGTTTGTATACTGTATCTTAATTTCCTCTTTGTAATAATATAATCAATTATGGATTATTCTAAATTTATGTCAATAAATAAACAGGAAAGTATTACGCATTATTCTTTTGCGATTGATAGGACTAATAGCAAACGGGAGAAACTAACCATTCGTTTTTATTAAAAAATAACAATTTCAAAAGTACTTTTATGTAGAAAAAATAAATTGAGGAATCCTCTAGCTATAGTGGATGTTAATTTACAATTTTATTAATATCATTTTCTGTATTTTGTTACTAATCTCCTTATCTTGTATAGGTTATCTTATGATAATTATGCTTAGCTGACGATGGTTCGGAGATGCGTAGTAAATAAACAATAAAAACAGTTATTATGCAGACATTCATAAAAAGAACAGATTTTTTTCGGATTGTATTTAATTGGTTAGAAAATATAAAAACTAATTAAACACAGTCAATGGAAAATGGTGATAACTAGTTCACTTGACTTAACTAAATATTTTCATTACATGCGAATGTAAATTTAACTGTTTTCCTTTTAATGAAGACAATAATTAATCTCATTAACATTCCAAGCATATACATCTCGTTATTTTCTACTCTATCTGCCGAAACTGATATCTTTGGACATCAAGTAAGTACAATAATTTATTATCACGATCATGAAACAATGTTAAACATATAATTTCTATAAAATATAACCATAATCAGCATTGAAAATTAAGACAAAATTGCTGTGGATGTCAAAATGTATAAAATCGTCACTCACCTGATACTTTCCGTAATCCAAGACTGTACGAATACAGTTTTCGGAAACTAAGGTACATTCTGGATGTTTCCATTTTACAAATCGTACCCAGCATTTCCTCCACCATTTTACAACTGCAACAAATCTGTACGTAAATAATTCATACGAGCATGTAAGAATGTTTCGTCAATTTTCCAGCGTAATCCTTCAATAACACAGGCCCACAAAAAAAGTATGTTTTTTTATTGGTGCATGGTTGTTCATACGTATTTGGACTTGCTATTTTTAGAGGTAAACTTAAAAAACTTTATAGATATAACGCCTTCAAAAGTGAAGAATATGACTTCTCATTTTCAGACTACATTTTTTATGTTTTACTTCTTTGTGACTAACATTTTTTTGTGGGCCTGTGTAATAACATTCAACCATTCTCGAACCATTGAAATTTCAAAATTCTGATTTATGATCTGGTGTCATCCAACTAGTATATGAAATGTAAACAATGTTTAACACCCGAAATGTTACATAATAAGTTTTCTATCGATTGTTAAACATTTCTTCACACGTTTCAATAAAATATGATTTTAAGAATCATCAAATCTACTCTGGTATCAGAATTGTAAATTTATTAATCGTATTTAAATTGATTTTTTTGCCAATTGGACTTTAATATAGCGGCAAAAATGATAAAAATGGTCGAAACGTAAGAGTTAAATATATCAAGGGGTCCCAGAACTACGTAGTAATACTTTGGGTACGTAAATTTTACGTGAAATTTCAAACAAAAAAGTCTCGAAAACACGTTTTGAAAACCCCTTTTCAACAAATTCGTGACTTTAATCCATTAAGTACTCAATATCGTTAATTTTTAATGAGTTTTCTTCCATTTTTGTTTGATACTATAAGTACCAAAAAAACTATGGGTAACCCATTTCCGACGTAAAATGTCATACTCATTCAGAATATGGCCACAGAATTTATCTAAAGTCAATGCTTAAAAAGTTATGAACAATGTTTCGCAAAAAAAATGCGTTATTTTTTACTGAAAAAATGTTAGATCGAAATTTTGTATAAGAAACCAGTGGTAAACGCATCCGATTCCACATAGGAAAGTGTTTTCGAAGCCTATATTTTAAAATGTAGGTGGTACAATTTTAAAATGAAGGTTAAAGTATCCAATATGGCGGCTCAGACACGAAAAAATCGTCAAAAAGTACAGAATTTTTTTAATTGAAAATGATAGACTATTGGAAAAATGTTGCTTAACAAAAAGTTCTTAGAATTAGCCAAGAATAAGATGAAATTTGTATCAGTCTTTATTGAATCTCATCGACTACGACTTCTTAATATGTGATATTTCGTTAGATATTTAAGAAATAAGGTAGAATTATACGAAAAATCACAAAAACTGGTATCTTTTTCCCATTCATATGGCTTCGCTCTAAATTTCTTTAAAAACAATGTTAAACTAACATTGACCGACAAAATTTTACCTTTTATCTGCCTTTGTCAAAAGAAGTATCATTCCCGACCTATTTTTTCGTGCTGAAAACGATGGCGCTAGCAGAATTTTGCCATCGCGTCACATTTTGGAGAAAAATGAGATTAAATGTGTCAAAAAGAGGGTTTTTGGCCGTATTTCGGTTTACTTTGTAACAGAAGAGAATTTATTTTTTACAAACAACGTATCATTTCCGACGTATTTTTTTCTGCTGAAAACGATGGCGCTAGCGGAATTTTGCTATCATGTCACACTTTGGAGAAAAATGAGGTAAATGTGGTTAAATTTAACCACGTTTTTCTCCAAAATTTGACGTCATAGCAAAATTCTGCTAGCATCACCGTTTTCAGCACGAAAAAATACTTCAGATATTATACTCGCTTGTCAAAGTTGAAGTAATTTTCAACTTAAGAGCGTTTTAAATTGGTCAGCCAGTAAGATAAGAAATTTCATTAAAATATTTAAATTAAAGATGACTGAATAAAATTTTCAGGTTAAATATCGTTCCGATATTGGTATTGGCTTTTACCTTTATTGGTGATCGGTCATTTTATTGGCAAACAGTTTAGAAAACAGAGGTGACAAAGGAGCAAATAAAGCAGGAGAGAAATACGGAAGCAAAAACGGGATTTGCACCATGTTATAAAACAAGCAAAATAGTACGTGATCTAAGCAAAAAGTTCGATTTATGCAAAAAGGGATCTAAGACCTGGACTCGTTACATCCTTCTTTGCATAAATTGGAAATTTAATGTCATTATATCGCGTATTGTATAATATAAAATATGAACAATTTAACATGATTAAGTAGGGTTTACTGATAATGATTTATAGATTTTTAGAGTATACTATCCGCTCATTGCTCTTTGCGAAAAGGGACAATTTTGCAATAACCCATTGATGCAACTACTCCTTCTAGTGGACAAGTTCCAATGAAATTGGAAAAATTTTATATGTATTCTTGAATAACATTTTTGTTAATTTAAACCCCGTTTTTGTTGTATTACTATACGACGCTGTGGACAATTATAGTTTTTATCCACTTTTTTTATTTTCTTTTTAATAATAACCGGTACACATCAGTAATATTACACGGTTTTAATTACGAGGGGTTATTTACATGAATTTACATATTAAAAACGGTCCATAAAATTACGTTTTGGAGGTCCACAGAAAAATGATACACCATTTTCCAATTTAATGTGTCTAAATTCGTTATGTGTACTATCTTCGCATAAAAGTTCCAAGTCCCTGAGACATCGTGTAATTGAAAGAAATCGAACATTTTTGTAATATATCTAAGTTTACATGTAAATCTTGCCTAGAAAGTTAAGTACATTAAAAGTAGCAATATTTACTTAATTTTTTTACAAAATGGTCTACAGTATTAACAAAAAATAATAATTTTTGCCAGCGTACGTTGGTTAAGTATATTTGTCACAGGAAATTAAGATGTTTTCGCTAAGATTACTCCAATGCTTAAACACATTTACAAATACAACTAAAGTAGACTTTAAATCGTGTCAGGTAACTAAATGAATTGAAAGGTAAATGTTATTATTTTTTTATGTTCCCAAATATGAATAAAATCAAATTATACACAATTATGTAAACAACAATAAAGTATTGTTTTGTAATGTTGACTTAATCAAAAATAAAGAGAGTTATCCTTTTTGCGTTATTATCAAATATATAATAAATGCAGTCAGGCCTTGATCTGGTTGCCTGAATATTCATCAGAGCATCAGATCATGAATAAAGGTTTCATTTGATCAAGACCTGATCAGGCCCCCCGTATGTTCGGCTCTTGTGAGGTTTTTTCTTGTATAAAAACGTATTGAACATTTCTCATCGGAAATATAGAGAAACAATATAAACAAAATAATTTACTTGGTAATTTTTTGTCCACAAAATTAAAAAATTAATTATATACTTTAAACGTTGTTAAAGATGTATTTATTTGGGTTTTTTCACAACACTTCTTCCTTGTTACAAATATCTATGATAATGATATTATGTGATTTCATCTGATATGAGGTCATGGTTCTATAAATCTCAATAGATATAAGTCAGATTAAATTCAATCGATAGTTTTGGTGAGTGGATAGAATTACAAATTACTCAAAATGATATAATCGTTGCTTGCAAAATAAAAACAAATCACTTTTTTCTCATTTACAGTAACAATTAGATGATAAATATCATTATATTCAACAACAAACACATAACAATAACAAATTAAAATTATTGATATTGTATGTAATTACTAATAAATACTATATTGTATGAAATTTTTATCTGAAATTCAAATCATAAGATTAAACAATTTTCGAACCGGGAATACGTAATAATCTTAAAATTAGGAATTAACGATATTCTTCGCAGATGAAAAGTGTAATGTTTTGACGAGACGAAAACCTGATTAATTATTTTTCTTTAATTGTTGAAATAATAAATTAAAAATCAGTTGCTGAAAAGTTGATGCATTAAAAATATTATATGAATAAGATCAGTTTATTCATTTCCATTAATATAGTTCACTTTTTAAAATTTGTGGTTCGCAAGAAGTAAGAATACAAAAATTAAAAGATGTACCATATTCATAAACTTTTGCTAACGAACAACTAGTTTGCACAATGTTAGATAGATATGTAGAGGAACGTTTTGTTTTGTGATTAAAAGTTTGTATTTCTATGGTGTCAATGGCTTATATTTAGGTCAGATTTGATGAGACCAGATTAGCTTTGTTAGGTTAGGTCACGATACGTTAGGATAGGTTACGTTAGTTTTCATAAAGTTAAGTCAATTCTTTATTTAATCACACTCGTTTTTCTGTTTTGTGATCATATTATCACGCGATGGAAATTATGTTGAAATGATCGTATGTCTAAAAGTCGTATGTTGAACGAGCGCTAATCTAGATTGGATTTACAATTAGATGCATTCAAAATTTGAATCCATTTAAATGAATTTCAATTCGTTCTTTTTCCATTTAATTTTGGATTCAAGTGGATTTGTTTGCATTGATAATTAAATGAAATGAAATTGATCCTTCTGAATTCTTCGCTGCGTAAGGATTCCTTTTATGATTTTATGATCCCGTTTATTGAAAGGGGTGACGACCTCCAATCGATTAATGTTTACTGGCTTTATATCTTCGGTTGCTCACGCTCGCTAAGGACATATTTCATATAAAAAGATGCTACCTTTTTAATTATCGTTAAATTAACCCACACAGAAAATGTGCAAAAAAATCTGCGTCATTTTCTGGTCCATTCTATACGTATATCTATTATAGATGGATCTGCGCCAAAATCTAATCGGATCTAAGTTATGCCAAGACACGTATTTTAAAAAAAATTTATGTCGCATAACCGTACGTGAGTTACTGCGAGACAAAAAACCGAGATGTACGTACGTACAAGATCAAGGACACAAATTTTTTTATTGTTGATTTGGTCTCCTTAGGGTCTGAAACGTCGACATTTGATGAAAAACTATAGGGTAATTTTTATGCCCGAGGTGTCCAAATTCAATACTTCGTCCAGACCTAAGGTAGGGGTCAAAGCAATAGTGGATCTTATATATTTTTGGACGCTGATACAGAATCCGTTATGCAATTTGGCCCATACCGTCAGAATTTTAAGATATCTGATCCGAAAAATATTAAAAAATATACTTTTTGGTAATTTAAGGTTAGGTATATGTGAAACGATGAAATCTGAAACGATGAATTAGCTTGGACCACTAATTTCTTTTCAGTAACTAAAAATCTATAAGATTTATTTATTAAAAATTTATAAGACAGTACCTTTCTCTGATTCAACGTATCTTTCCTACAAACATTTTGCGATCCTAAGTAATTAATCACTGAAAGTACTTTTCAACAAAATAACACAAAACCGCAATTTTTTTTTTAATTAGATGTGGTGGATCTTATAGAAAACGAATTCTTTGTCTAAGTTAACTCATCATTTCAGATTTTAAATTACCAAAAATTATTTAATTTTTGAATACTTGTTGGATCAGATATCTTAAAATCCTGACGTGATGGGCCAAATCGAATAACGGATTCGTTTTCAGCGGTCAAAAATCTATAAGATCCACTATTTCTGATTCAACCGATCTCGAGACAAATTTTTGTTATGTTCCTGTGTCATTATTTACATCAATACTTCCAAACTAATTCAGAACCATTTAAAACTATTAAAATACAAGCATTAACATAGGCTAACAAATCGGATTCAAAGTAACTTAGTGGATTAAGATATAATTTGTTTAAATGTGCTATTTAGTAAATTGTATGATCATGTATACATTGAAAGAATATAATAAAGTACACAATTTCTAACAAATGAACTTGGACTATTCAGTTTGGGTCTTATTTATTATTATAATTGCCCCTGTACCCTGGTGGAAAATATGAGCAGATTAACTGGCCATTACCTAGAATATAGTTAGTTTTGCTGACCAGTATTTGTTCCTAAATTCAAGCAAAAAACTGGGCATTTACCTAAGTAACTAACCTTCTCGACGTTCGTGACATCATCTTAGATATCTCTATACATATTGTCTACATTTTAGCGCAAAATACGGTGCAAAAGTGTAGAAACGGTACAGATCCCGAATTCGCTATTACATATAGGAGATTCATATTTTCAGAAACATCGATTGCAATTGTAGAAATGTGGATAGAACTTGCTTGATGCGGAGGTTATCAGAATATGTTTCCCTAGAAATGGGGTTTTTGTACCAAACTATGTATGTTAATTTATATATAAAAAGTTCTATTGAATTTGCGAATGTTGTTGTCTGGACAAATTTATGTGCATAAGAACAAAACAAACTCCCACATGCAATGTGAGCTATTTGTTAAATAACTTTGGGCATTTTACAATCACATTAACATTTGTAGATTAACCCATTAAGGCCTAAACGGACACACTTTGAGCAATAGTTTAAACGTCGATAATTTGAATATAAAAGCATTTGGAAAATTTTTACTCCCACTATTTCTGACGTAAAATTGTAGGCTCTTTCAGAATCTTTCAATAAAATTTCGATAAAATGAAAAGCAAAAAACTTATACACGTTTTTTTGTAAAAAAACATGTTTCTTTTTAAATTCATATTTTATTCTAACATCACTTTCACCTCGAAATTGCATTGGAAAACATGTCTAAAGAGAAAATATTGCGTCCATGGACCCTTAGGATTAAAACGTACCGTGTTCTAATTTGAATTTCAAGATGGCGACTTCCAAAATGGCGCCTAGTAGCTCAAAAATCTTTTTAAAACTTAACAAATTTTTTTCTTGAAAACTATAGACTTTAGAGAAAATTTGCTAAAAACAAAAAGGTCTTAGAATTGGTTAAAGAACCATCTCAAATTTTATCACAATGTATTGATACACTTTTTGGTTTTTTGAAAATTCAAAAAATCGAAATTTTTAAAAAGTAATTTAAAAAATCTGAAAAAATTTTAGAAAGTTCTTTCTTTAGATTCTAGATTTTCTCTAAAGTGCATATTTTTCAAGGAAATAAATGATTAAACTTTTTTAGATTTTATGACTAATAAGTTTATTTCCTTGAAAAATATGGACTTTAAAAAAGATCTGCTAAGAACAAAAATATCTTAGAATTGATTAAAGAAGCTTCTTAAATTTTTTTAGAATTTTTAAATGACTTTTTTAAAAATTTCGATTTTTTTAATTTTCAAAAACCAAAAAGTGTATCAATACATTGTGATATTTGAGAAGATTCTTTAACCAATTCTAAGACATTTTGTTCTTAGCAAATTTTCTCTAAAGTCTATAGCTTTCAAGAAAAAAATTTGTTAAGTTTTAAAAAGATTTTTGAGCTTCTAGCCGCCATTTTGGAAGTCACCATCTTGAAATTCAAATTAGAACACGGTACATTTTAATCCTAGGGGTCCATGGACGCGATATTTTCACCTTAGACATGTTTTCCAATGCAATTTCGAAGTGAAAGTGATGTTAGAATGAAAAATAAATTTAAAAAACCCTGTTTTTTTTACAAAAAAACGTGTATAAGTTTTTTGCTTTGCATTTTATCGAAATTTTATTGAAATATTCTGAAAGAGCATACAATTTTACGTCAGAAATAGTGGGAGTAACATTTTTCCAAATGCTTTTATATGCAAATTATCGACGTTTAAACTGATGTCCGTTTAGGCGTTAATGGGTTAACGTATATATTCCTATTTACATTCTCTCGAAAACACCCGGTATACTCTTACAATTAAATATAATTATAACCACACAATTGTGCGATATAAATACATAGAATGGATATGTATTAATTATTAACTTTCTTTGACACATATACAAGTACACATATTCTCGCCATTTCTAAACAGGAGATGACAAACCTAACCTATGTAGATCCATAAAATCTGCATTTACGATTGACGAGTTATTGTCCATTTTCTCTCTGGTGCTATATATCTTAATTTAAATGCAGCTTGCGGTGACTAGAAAATAGCCAACTGTCTGGCATTATATTTGAAAGTTTGGGCATCAATAATAGTTAGGTCATGGTTAAATCAGCGTTACATTACCACAAGAAAACCGGCCAGAATTCAGCGAAAATGTTGGCCATTTCTGGCTATTAGCCGGTAATAATGGCCATAAACCAGGCAAAAAGTGGTCAATTTTTCCAACAGGGTATACACATATTCTTACAGAGTTTAAGGAACTAAAAAATATAACACTCCAAATATATTCCGCGAAGAAAAACATGAGTAATTATTTCGAAATAGCAGCTTTTATAATTTATAGTTATGTCCAAGGAACTTCTTTTTGACTAATAACAAAAGAATAATAATGAGAATAATAATGCATCTGAATCAGTTATTTTTTAAATTACTTTTAGTTTCATTAGGAACTAATTTTTCTACACGCCAATGCATTCGCGATAAATGATTTTATGCTTTTATAGTTCACTAATTCCCGATTATTTTATGTATAAACGGAAACTATTCCATTATGAGCTTATTTCTGAATTCATTATTTTTTTAGTATTTTGTATTCAAATGCAACTTATTAATTCCACTATGTATTCAAAAACTTTCGTGAATTTTGGATTAATTATTTGTGGATTCATTTTGATTCAAATGTTAATTGTTTTTATTAAGCTTTGCATTGCAAAGCATTCATAAAAAAAGCATGTTTCGATTGACTACTTCTTGATTAATTTAGACCCAAATCGACTAAATCATGTACAATTCTGAATTTTAATGCATTCAAAATTTTACTTGTTACGAACTGCGAATTTCATTATCAGTGGCGACATTATTTTTTAATTCACAGGCATTAAAATTATTAAGTATGAATTCAAATATTTGGATTCAGGTGGATTTAAATTAGTTTTGGATTCATTTTCAATGAAAAGGGAAAAAAGAGCGAATTCAATGTCGACCAAATTAATACAAAATTATCAATTTTAATCATGTGTTGAATAATCGTGGTACAGATTTGAAATGTTATAGGCTTATATTATTTCCATTTTTAAGGCAAAAACCAAACGATTACACTGGACTACAATGAATTTTGTTGGGGGAATAACATGAATCAGAACTACTGAATCTTGTAGATTTTTGGAATCCTCAAAACGAATTCGTTGTTTTTGACCCATCACGTCAGGATTGTACAATATCTGGTCCGAAAAAATATTTAACAATATGAGGTTAGGTTAGGACATGTAACAAAAATCTGAAGTAATCAATTTGTATGATCCGCTACCCTCCCAAAAAATGTTGTTTTGGTCCTGTGATATTAAAGTAAATCACTTTCATCTCGGTTCAAATTTTGTAGTGTATTTTAACTTAAATCACAAAATTGTGTCTGTCCAAAAGCTGTCACAATAATGCCAAATAAAACGACATGTGAAACGAATTAATTTTAAAATTAGGGTAATTGATGATTATTACGTAGAAAATTTGCAACTTATTACCTAACAACTGCAACTATAATTATGTAATAATTTTTTAAACGATTTATCGATAGTGTGGGTGTTGAATTGATTGAAAATGCTCAGACGTTTAGAATTTTAATGTCATAAATATTTTAAAGTATCTTGATATTTTTGAAATATTGAAATATAACTATATTTCTTAGTTTGTAAGTTAATTCTTTGTCATTACATTTATTAAGTAATTTGGCAATATAAAACTTACGTAAATTTACTTTTTGATATAATGGTAAAAATTGTCTTTTAATCCTTTAATATTCAGTACAATATTCAGAAAATACCATATATTATATATTTTTCAATATCATGGACAACAATGAGGCACAATTGACATTAACAAGGAGATTAAACAATGATTACATCGAAATGTCAACTTTTCTTTCCTCCAAAAAAATAAATTGTAAAATGTCGTATAATTTATTTAACAAATAAGCTCCAAGGATTTTTTCTATAAGGTTTCTTACTAATGCTTCATTCCAAAATAAAAAATATTATGTCACAATTTTCAATCAATACAAAGATACTAGAGCAATTCCCAAATTTGGCATATTTATAATTTCTGACCTGACGAAATGTTATACCAAATATTTTTGTTTAATTCAAAATTTAATGAGTTATAAACATTTTAAAATTTAGGGTTTTTTTATTTAAAAATTTGTAGCTTTTTCGAGCTTGAGTTTTAAGGAAAGTTTATACGTAAAAGTTGTGAATAAATAATCCGTAGTTTAAAATGAAATTTAACTCCATACAAGAAACTTTTTTTTATTGTTTATTTATTTTTTAACCTATCACCTAGAGGATACAAAAATACGTTTTTTGTAGTATCCAGTAAGATTTATGAAAATTTATTTTTTTAAACTTTTCGATCATCCAACTAATAGTTTAAAAAATTAAATAAACAATGGAAAAAAATTTTGTTTGAGTTAACTTTCATGTCAAACTCCAGACATTTAGCCACAACTTCCACGTATAAACTTCCCTTAAAACACAAAACACGAAACAGATACAAACACATGTATAACTCGAAGAATTTTGCATTAAAAAATATGTGGTTGAAAATGACCAATATGTAAAGTTTGACACGCGGAATTGCTCACATCTAAGTGTTTTTCCGCAAATCCGAAAAACAGATTAAATGTCGTCTAATACGAAAGATAAGCAATTAGTTCACTCGCTATTTGCAGCCATTGTTATTAAAACATTATTTGGTTTTGTTTACATTTTTAAAAAATCAATGGTTTTACAGAACTGCGAATAAAATTGATCAAAAATACCTGGATAACTGATAACCAGAAGAGGGATTAGAAAAATTGTGGCAAATGCCACAAAACCAATATCCAGTAGATATCCAAAAGTATTCTCCATATTAGACACTGTTAATAGTTTTTTTGTTCTTATCACTTAACAAGATCACGATTTTGGTAATTTTAAAAGAACACGTCGAATCGTTAGGTCGTTCGGGAAACAACTGTCTTCGGAGATATTCGCATTCGACCTAAGACGACCCCATGTACCGACGGTTCGACTTGAAGATTAAAGACTTCTTGTCGAGAGATATGAATTACTTGTTTCTGTTGCCCTCGAATTGATAAATTTGCTATGTTAAATCGACTTTAACGTGATGAATTCGCCATTCCAAAATATCGCGCAATGCCCAAAAAGATTCGCGAAAATAAAAAGTTTTCGATATAAAAAATGAATATTTCGAAAAAAATGAAATTTTTGTATCATCAAGATATCTCCTGCAACAGGTCGTAAGATAAATGATATTTAAATTGTACCTTGCGACTGCTTACTTTCAGACTGTGGCGAACACGGAATTGATGTTTGATCGATTGCGATATGTTGATCTCGAATATGATAAAATAAATCTGACCTAATTATATCTCTTATCGATGAGTATAAGTATCAATGCATCGTCATTGACGAACTTTGATATTATTTCGTTTGCAAAAGATACAAATACGTGCATTTATAAATTAAGAAAAACTAACAGAATTCCAAAAATGATCAAATTTCAATTTCAAAATGTTATTAAAATGGAAATTATCACTCCACTATTGTACACTTTCACGGAATGGAGAAAAACAGTTTTGAAAGAGTGAAATCGACAGGAAAACTTTTACTAAATACTTACGAAATGTGCTGAAAATATTAGTAGCTTCGGGATTAGTTCAAAGTGTTTTGGATGGATTTCACAAGTTTTCATCACTATTATAAAAGTAAACAGTGGGTTTTTAGTGTTTTTATAAATTATCTACATCAAAACAAACTTTTTATCAATAGGAGAATGATTAGAAAGTACGTAAAATTATTGTAATAGAAAAAATTGTTTTTTTAATAGAGACATATATTAAAGTTACCATGACAGAAAAAAATGAATTCCAAATAAATTACACTATGCATTACAAAAGTAACAATTATCTATTTGCAAATTTATTGAAAATAATGTTCAATTGTCAAAATGGTGAATGATTTTTTTTTTTAGTTTTTTATTTAAAAAAAAAAATGAGGACCGAACTCTGGAGATTTGATACACCGGGACGCGAACCGAAAAGTCGAATATACCAACTACAACTAAAATATGTCATTATAGTTATTCATAAGAAAATTATAATCTAGAATATAGAACTTAATTCCATTTTTAATTCTATTTATATGAAATTTAAAACATTGTATTCGTTATATGTTTTCAAAGTTTTATGAAGACCAATAAATTACCGAGTATTAAAAATAATTAATTTGTTCTTAAACAAAATAATGTATTAGTCAATGGAATTTAAAATAAATTTTCATGAATTGAATTACACAAATAAACTTCTTTTTTTAAAGTTGATAAACAAAATTTTGTTGCCTTAGAAGTAAGAGTCGATTCTGATAGGATTTTTCATACAGAATCCAAATATGTACCAAAAAATATTGAATTGGACAAGGTAAAAGGGTTAAAAAATTGTAATTTCGAACATTTTATATGTTTCATGAAAAGTAATCGAGACGATAACGAGTTTGAAGTAATTCAAATTTCTTGATTTTTGTTGTCTCGCATTCTATAGCATAGATGTTAAAAAATCAAAAAACACTATTTTTTACCCGTTTGACATTCAATTTGGACCAAAACTATGTATCATAAACATATAAATATTTCGGCGGTCATAATTGGCGGCAAAAATCCAATCACAATCGACTCTCACTTATTTAAGACAATACAAAATACGTAAATGTTTGTTCTCTTCAAAAATCAAGAAACAATCATATTAAAGTGACCAGTTGATGATTAAAATCCAGAAAATGAACCTTAACCAAACATTCTTTAATTTTTTAATTAATAAATTAGATCTCAGATATGGGAATATCTCCGAAACTTTTCATTTTTGTGATGATGGGTGGTTTAGGACCTTCCCCGTAATATAATATATTATACAGTGACTGCATAGAACATTAGTAAATATATTTAAATAGAGGAAGATGTTAATTTAAACTCGGTTGTATGTCATCTTCAAGTACAAAAAGTGACAAATCCACTAAATTTTACTAATGTAGCAGTGATGATATCAATATTACTGTAACTTTTTTAACATTATCGATAACGAATTTAATTTTTTCTACAGCATCACTAATAACCTAAAAAGAAAACAAAAAATACTCAACATTTATGTGTGCCTATAAAAAACACGGAGTTAGAAAATAAACAAAATTGGAGAACACATTTTTAGAAAATTCATCCTGAATGATTATTTATGCAACAACTTTTTAAACATTTCATTTAACTAAAAACGTTGAAGGTAGGTTTATTCTACAAGAAAAATGCTACAAAATGGCCTTGAGCAATTGAGTGTGCTCCTTCAGAAACAGTTTTTATAGCATTTTGAATTTTAAAATTAAAAGCGCCCCTCGTTAAAAAAATATACTTTTCGACCAAGCACACTTTGTTATCAACTTCAAATGATATTCCAGCCATTGTCAATGGTTATTTACACCATAACAATTATGTATACAATTTGTTCTATGCATAAATTCATATTTAGGGTTGTAAACAGTGATATTTAGAGTTGTAAACAGTGATATTCAGGGTTGTAAACAGTGAATAAAAAAAAATTGTTATTGTGTTACATGAATAAAATTCGTTTCGTTAAAATTGTACAACTACCGTTCTTTATTACGCACCAAACTTAAAAATGTGTGCCTTGCTTTTTTTCATTCTTTTATATGCTATAGATGAAGAAAATAATTTTAAAATATTTTAATTTTTTAAATTTCGTATTATTACTTTTTATCAATTAACATTTGAAAAAAATGAGTGGCACAGCATTTTTCTTACTATTTAAACGCATATAAACGTAAAAAAAAAGTTTGGATAGTGTACAATAAAAATTTATTTATTTTTTTCTGAAGTGAAAAAAGAAAAGTTTCAGAGATATGCCCATATTCATTCTCGTTTTTCATTCATTTCCCTTCAAAAATGAAGAATCAATCTCTGTTTATAGAAATAAATCTATTGAAAATTGCCGATTAAAATAATGAAATAAACTTACCATTAATAAATTAACGTTCAGATATTAATTTTTCACTTTTCTGATTTATTTCCCCTCGAAAATTAAGAATCAATCATTTTTAATACAAATAAATCCATCAGAAATTAAAGATTAAGATTAATAAAATAAGCCCTTTCTGGATATTCATTCATATTTTAATTAACAAATTAGCATTCAGATATTAATTTTTCATGTATTTAATATATTTTTTTAAAAATCAAGAATCATTTAATTTTAAGATGAATACCTCTTCATATATTTCAACTATCACTACTGGGGATTAAAATAAATTTTTAATTTATAAATGAGCATTTAGATATTAATTCTTCATTTATTTCATTTCTTTGTATTCAAAAATCAAGAAACTTAAATTATCAAAATTGACGATTAAAGTCAACGAAATAAACTTGTAATTTATAAATTAAACATTCAGATATTAATTTTTCTTTTATTTGTTTTTAAAAGCAAGAATCAATCATTTTTAATAGTAAGAAACTGTGTTATATTTTAACTTTCACTAACTGACACTTAAAATCAATCAAATAAACCCTAACCCAATAATCTTTCACTTTGTAGTTAATAAATTAGCAATCAGATATTCATTTGATATTTATGTCTCTTCAGCAATTAAGAATTAAAAAAGTTTAATTTAAAATATATTATCCCATATTGTAACTTTCATAATTGGACGTTCAAAATCAATAAAATAAATTTTAAGCGAATATTTTTTCAATTTTTAATCCTTTAACATTTAGATATTAATTTTCCATTTATTTCATTTATTTGTCTTTAGAAATCTAGAAACACTCATTGTTCATAAAAACAAATTATCACATATTCCAAATTTTACAAATTGACGATTAAAAACCATGAAATAAAATCTGAATGAATAAATTAACATTCAAATATTAATTTTTCATTTATTTCATTTATATGCGTTTAAAGCTCAAGAATCAATCGTTTTTAATACAAATAAATCTATCAAAAATTGACGATTAAAATTAAGAAAATAAACTTTCAGAAATTAAACTTGAATATACATTCGGTTTTTTAAGAAATCAATTAACATTCAGATATTAATTTTTAATTATTTCATTCATTTGTCTTTAAGAATCAATCTTTTTTAATAGACATAAAACAGCCGCAAATTGACGATTAAAATTAATAAAATAAAGTTTAACCGAATATTGGTTCATTTTTTAATGAACAAATTAAGATTCAGATATTCATTTTTATTTATTTATTTTATTTGTTTTCAAGAATTCAATCATTTGTAAGAAAAATAAAACTACCACGAATTGACGATTAAAATCAATTAATTAAACTTTCACCGAATATTCTTTCAATTTTTGATCATTAAATTAGCATTTAAATATTAAATTTTCATGTATTTAATATATTTTCTTAAAAAATTAAGAATCAGTTATTTTTAATAGAAACAAATCGTCACATATTATACCTATCACAAATTGACGATTAAAAACAATGAAATAAATTTTTAATGAATAAATTAACATTCAGATATTAATTTTTCACTTACTTCATTTATTTGCTTTTGAAAATCAAGAATCAATAACTGTTAATAATAACTTCAGAAATAAAATCAATAAAATAAACTTGTAATTAATAAATTAGCATTTAGATATTAATTTATCATTTATTTATCTTTAAATACCAAGCATCAATAATGTTGAATATAAATAAATCTATCACAAATTCATGATTAAAATTAATAAAATAAACTTTATGCGTATATTCATTCATTTTGTAATTATTAAATCAACATTCACATATTAATTTTTTATTTATTTACCATAAAAATCAAGAATCGATCCCCATCAATAGAAACAAATCGATCACAAATAGACGATTAAAATCAGTAAAATATACTTTAACCGAATATTGATTTAATTTTGAAACATTAAATTAGCATTTAGATACTAATTTTTCATTTATTTGCCTTCAAGAATCAATTATTTTTAATAGAAATAAATCTATTAGACATTGGCGATTGAAATTAATAAAATAAACTTTATTCGAATACTCATTCATTTTTTAAATAACAGATTATTTCGTAAAATTAATATATTAGCATTCAGATATTAATTTTTCCACTTTCCTCCAAAAATCAAGAATCAGTCTCTGTTAAGAGAAATAAATCTATTGAAAATTGCCGATTAAAATAATGAAATAAACTTACCATTAATAAATTAGCATTCAGATATTAATTTTTCATTTATTTGATTTATTTTCCTTAAAAAATCAAGAGACAATAATTTTTAATAAAAATCCTCGTATTTTAACTTCACCAATCGACGATTAAATTCAATCAAATAAAAGTTATCCGAATACTCATTCATTTTTTAAATAATAGATTATGTAATAAAAATAATATATTAGCATTCAGATATTAATTTTTCATTTTTCTTCAAAAATCAAGAATCAGTCTCTGTTAAGAGAAATAAATCTATCATAAATTGCCGATTAAAATAATGAAATAAACTTACCATTAATAAATTAGCATTCAGATATTAATTTTTCATTTATTTGATTTATTTTCCTTAAAAAATCAAGAGACAATAATTTTTAATAAAAATCCTCGTATTTTAACTTCACCAATCGACGATTAAATTCAATCAAATAAAAGTTATCCGAATACTCATTCATTTTTTAAATAATAGATTATGTAATAAAAATAATATATTAGCATTCAGATATTAATTTTTCATTTTTCTTCAAAAATCAAGAATCAGTCTCTGTTAAGAGAAATAAATCTATCATAAATTGCCGATTAAAATAATGAAATAAACTTACCATTAATAAATTAGCATTCAGATATTAATTTTTCATTTATTTGATTTATTTTCCTTAAAAAATCAAGAGACAATAATTTTTAATAAAAATCCTCGTATTTTAACTTCACCAATCGACGATTAAATTCAATCAAATAAAAGTTATCCGAATACTCATTCATTTTTTAAATAATAGATTATGTAATAAAAATAATATATTAGCATTCAGATATTAATTTTTCATTTTTCTTCAAAAATCAAGAATCAGTCTCTGTTAAGAGAAATAAATCTATTGAAAATTGCCGATTAAAATAATGAAATAAACTTACCATTAATAAATTAGCATTCAGATATTAATTTTTCATTTATTTGATTTATTTTCCTTAAAAAATCAAGAGACAATAATTTTTAATAAAAATCCTCGTATTTTAACTTCACCAATCGACGATTAAATTCAATCAAATAAAAGTTATCCGAATACTCATTCATTTTTTAAATAATAGATTATGTAATAAAAATAATATATTAGCATTCAGATATTAATTTTTCATTTTTCTTCAAAAATCAAGAATCAGTCTCTGTTAAGAGAAATAAATCTATTGAAAATTGCCGATTAAAATAATGAAATAAACTTACCATTAATAAATTAGCATTCAGATATTAATTTTTCATTTATTTGATTTATTTTCCTTAAAAAATCAAGAGACAATAATTTTTAATAAAAATCCTCGTATTTTAACTTCACCAATCGACGATTAAATTCAATCAAATAAAAGTTATCCGAATACTCATTCATTTTTTAAATAATAGATTATGTAATAAAAATAATATATTAGCATTCAGATATTAATTTTTCATTTTTCTTCAAAAATCAAGAATCAGTCTCTGTTAAGAGAAATAAATCTATCATAAATTGCCGATTAAAATCAATGAAATAAACTTACCATTAATAAATTAGCATTCAGATATTAATTTTTCATTTATTTGATTTATTTTCCTTAAAAAATCAAGAGACAATAATTTTTAATAAAAATATATTGCCTCGTATTATAACTTTACCCGTCGACGATTAAATTTAATCAAATATACTTTAACCGAATATTCTTTCATTTTTTAATCATTAAATTAGCATTTAGATATTAAATTCTCATGTATTTAATATATTACCTTAAAAAAATCAAGAATCATTAATTTTTAATAGAATCAAATCGTCACATATTTCAAATATCACCAATTTATCGACGAAAATCAAGAAAATTACATTTTAATTCCATATTCAATCACGTTTTAATTAGTATCCAACATTTTTTAAAATGCCACAAAGCTTATTTTCATAATCCATGCACATTATTCAAAATAACGTTCGTAAGTAGACAATTTTTTAAGTTCCAAACGAAATAAAAAAACGGATTAAACAAAAATTTCAAAATCGCCCGATTAAATATCCAAAGCATTTTTTAAATCTTTCGAATCAAAGCAGGTCGATTCGGACGTGTTCGTCAGCTGACGTGTCATTTTCTAGCGACTCCAAAATATTTAATGAGCTATATTAGATAGACACGAAGCTGTCATACCTTCAGCAAATATCTTCGTTCATAAAATAGTCGTGTGCCACTGATAACGGAGTGACGGACGCTACAAGACGAAATATGGACAACAAATTTGTACATCATTTTCGCGTACCGTGGAGTTCAAAACGTTCCTTCGACCTAACAAACGTACAGAAACAACAAAATGAAAAAGGTAAGCTTAAACTGATAACAAGACATTTTTTTTTTGCATTAAACTTTCCACATAAATGAAACCTCGTTGCCTAAAAACATTTAAATACGTGGGTGGCCCTACAATTTTTGTTCGAATTTTTTTTTTAAATTCCTTCGTGGGAATTGCATAGAAATAGAATAAAACCTAAAAAAAAAATATGGAGATCGGTATATTAATAGCAATCTTGGAAATCTATGTATATCACATTACATAAGCTCATGATGTAGGCATAAAAGTCGATTTCTTCGATTTTCGATAAACACGTTTTTACTAGAATGTAAACAAACGGTAAAGCAGCTCGCTGACTTACCGACGATGATAAAAATAAATCGGCACCTTTGTTGATTTTATGGCCGACAGGTGATTGGTTGGAAGTAAATATTTGGGGGAATTCCCACGAGATTCATGAAAACAAAAAAAGAACACTCCTGTTCCAGTTTTGCTCCGATTTAAAGGGCCCGACTTGTCCCTTTAACATAACCTCTCATAACCTTAACCTAAAAAAAGTTTTCGCGGCGCCTAATTAGAATTGTAAAAAAAAATGACTAAATGATACACGCCCTAAAAAGGTGAAGTCATAATCATGCTATTCGAAGGAAAAAGTCTGTGCGCGGTACGCGAGAGATCGGAATTGTAAAACTTAAAAGTGACCTCATTCCCAAGGTCGAAGCTAATCCAGCGGCTTTTACGGATGCCTATGTCATCGTTCAATTAATATGGGAAAATACACGATCAGTGCCTGTTTTAGGTAAAACTTTTTCAAATTTTGTTTATAACATTCGATCCTGTTACCTGCGCTGGCTCTTATCTTCTTTTATCTTACCTGTTTTGAAAGCTCCTTTCACATCTGTGACGTTTCTGAAAGCGTGTATTAACTTTATTTTCATCATCAATTTCAGGGACAATTGATACGGCTGTCAGTCAGCAGTACACAATGTCGGACTTGTCCAGACCGAACATCAGAAATGTTGCCGAAGACAGCGCAATGTCCAACGACTCCGAGTACGATGATTTTCTTGGTGTACCGGATTCCTTGGACTTGACGTTGGATGAAAATGGTCTTCCTGTCACTGTGGATATAGTTCTAGAAGATGACGGTGATAACAACAAAGGTATGTACAAAATTTCCTTTATCAATTTTCTATTTCGGTCTTTCAAACTTTTTTTTTTATATATTCAGTGATTGTACAAGATTTTTGTTGACGTTTCGAATTGTATTTCTAGATATAAGTATGTATTATTGTAGAGAACATTAGTTTTATATTTGCCAATAAAGATGTTAATAATATCCATCGTTTAAAAACTTGTGCAGAAAAGAAAGTTTGTATACAAACGAAATTGTTTTTCTATTTCACGAACATAAATACGTAAACATAAACTATTTTTTAAGGTTATTTTAAAGACAAATTTAGAAAAAGTCGTATTTAGGCATATCTCTGGAACTTTTAACTTTTGAGTTTAAAAAAGTTTCAAATTATTTTCCGTTTTGTAGACGTATAAAATGATGAAAAATAATTGCGTTATTAATTTGTTGTACATGCTCAACTAACTAAATAAATAATTACACAAACACTGATGCACGAATATTTCCTTACATCTAACTCAAAACTCGGTACTTAGGAGTTTTCGATGTCGGAGATTCCGAATCAGTTATCAGATTTTCGAAATTCCAAATATCAAATATGGTGGATCAACATCAGAAACAAATACTATTTCTAGCAATCAACCCTCTAGATATCTGCACATTGCATTTCGTTAAAAAACAATTTGTTATGTAATATAAGGGGGAATGTAGTGAAAGTCTGTGATTTTTGAACTTTTACACTAGAGTATCTAAAAATTCTGACGAAATATGGCAATTCTGTGATCAGTTTTGGATTTAGTGTCAAATTTTAAGTCAAAAATGACTATTCATGTTTGCGAATACCCACCCGAATTAGCCTCTGTCATTTAAACAAATTTGATAAACAATTATTTTGAACAACATTTTTCTGTAAAAATCTTGTTCTATACTTCTACGTAGTGTTACAAACCACTTGCATATTATCTTCGGGTCTACTGAACGAAAATTATACTTAGAACACATTCTTTTCGTTTTTGATGATGATATTTTGTACGTGTCTTCTACATTTCTGTACGGATCTTTTGAGCGTTCTGGATAAGCTTTTAAACCGCCTCAAAGATCCGTTTACCTGGCCATAAACTCCTTTATTAATTAATTTGAAAATGTGCCGCCTGATAAAGTAGTTTTTTCAAACGAGTTACGCTAAAAACATCAATATTAAAATACGAGCCAAATTTACAATAAATGAAACACATGCAAAAACCAATATCTTTTGAAATTGTTATGTTCTGTAGAAAGGTTTCCATATTATGAATTTTCAAAAAATTAAACGCTACAAAAACTGCGGCAACAAAATTACTAAAATTAATTTTCTCAAAAATCGCAGATACCCAAATTCATCAATTTTATTTACACAAGTAAGGCACGCCTTGCTGTGGTACATTTTTATATTCCATACATCCCCAAAGGTATGTAAAAAAAAATTCAGGTCCCTAGAGGATGCGCTCAAAAAGTTATAATAACGGGAATGAAAAAAACTCTACTTAGTACCCCTATGCAACTTGCGATTATTCGGCGATTACCATACCTGAAATTTGTTTATTTTATGCACTTGGTTATCACATATAGCACATAATTGAAGAAACTGCAGATGAAAACTGTAACGTATACACTGTTTGATGGCCTAAATCTAACGATACCCGAAAAGTTAAAAGTTCCAGAGATATGCCTATTTATGTTTCTGAATTCCGAGTCTTGACGTCCTCAAAATTATTCTTTGGATCAAACCATTACTATTATAGAATAGAGTAGAATTTATTTCCAAATACCTTGATCTTGAATCGATACAACTTGTGTGAGATATTTATCTCGAAAGACTGGGAATCCGATGCACCCATTCGACCATGTTTTCGATGACGGAGCGAAGTCTTTTGATCTTCAATCGGTAAAGTCCCTACATTCATACTACGATATTTTATTAGCTTATAAAATTCTTAAATGGTTGATTCATAGTGAGGAAGTTACGGGTTTATTTATACAACGGTCAATCTCGCACCACCTTCGTACTATTCGATTCATTGAAGAATCCACTAATCGCACAAATTATGGGTTTAATTCTACGGTACCAAGAGACTGACAAATTTTAAATCCTATGCACTCAAGCTCACTAAAACTTTTTGTTAATTAATTGAGATATTCGTTATTACACTTTAAGTTTATACTATTATTTTTAGTTTATTTATTTATTTATTTATTTATTAACCAAGAAACGGGCATTACTGCCCAAAAAAAATACATGTGATATAACAATAAACTCGCAAAAGAATAATAAAAAATTTAACAAATGATAAAATAAAATGGTAACAAAACATATATGCATATAATTAATATACACAGTATAATATATATAACAATAATAACTTTATAGCCTCAAGTTAACGATAGTCTTGCAAGAGTTTTACTCTTGCTTGATTCTTAAAACGACCAAAAATGTCATTTAATGGAGGGCAAGATGAGCTATTCCCGAGTTTTATTAATCTACTTATGACAGAGTTAAGTCCATATTCAGTTCTATAATTCTGTGAAACAAAAAGTCTGGAATTGCGGAACATATAAGAGTTTTCCAATTGAATAAAACAGGAACTCAACTCTGGACAAAGTATTTTACCATTAACTATTTTATATAAAAAACAAATATCAGAAAATGTTCTATAAGACTCCAGAGTGCTCAATTTAATTCTAGTCGCTACCTCGGTATAGTCATGAAATTCTGTAGGGTTCTGCACGCGCAACTTGTAGGCTATAAATACTAAAAATCTGTGCTGAACTCTCTCAATCTTTCTTTTGTTTATATAATTTATTGTTACTCAAATTGTATAGCGCCTCATTATGTTTTTGTTATATTTTGTGTAAAGGCACGTCTAGTTGATTCTAATAAATAAATAAAAAAATAAATAAAAATACAAGTACAGTAGGACCTCTCTTATTCTAATTAGTAAAGTTTTTCAAGATGGCGGCGACCTCTCTTATTCTAATTTTCCCCTTACCCCCACTTACTTTGCTTGCGAGCTTGTGATTCGTGGACAGTATTTTTCGTTGACTTTTTGTGTGATAGTGGGAGAAGAGTTGTGGGGCAACGATTAGAATAAGAGAGGCTGGACAATTAGAATAAGAGAGGTTCGAATAAGAGAGGTCCTACTGTAACTAAACTAATACAATACTACCGACGAACATAGACGCTTCTTTCATTGATAATGCATACCGTTTGCCGCAAAGATATAAACATATCTGTTCGCAGCCTGGAAAATAACACAAAATACTACAACTTAATCTCCAATATTTCGTTTGATTAGTATCATTGAAATAACACTAAGTAACATTTCAGTGTGTTCAAATTAATATATATTAAATATTTAATGCAATAAATTTAAAATATTTCAGTGACTTACGCATATATGTAACTTTTTTATAGTTCTTATCTATGGATAGCATTTAATATTCAGTTAGTTTCTTGGTACCGCTCAAAAGTATGAGCTCACCCTTACGGAATTTTGGTTAAATTAAAATGTTGATATCTCATCGCCAACTTAACCACACTGTTCCTCAAGGATCAGCAAGTTTAACGAAAATGTCAAAGAAAACTGTTGACGGCATCTTATTCTACGTATTTCGTACTTCCAAAATCAATTTTGATCGAAATCGTACATGCTCGTTTTCCCAAAATAATCCAAAAAGAGTTTTAAATCATTTTCTGCCATTTATGCAATAGTTGAATTTAATACGAAACTAGAGAAATTTGATTTTCTATCACTTTTTACATGAATAAAATGGTAAACATTTTCATAAAATTGTTTTCATAAAATGATAAAAATTATTTATAATTATATCATAAATAACTTTTTGACAGATTCCAAAAATTAGAATTTATTTCTTAACCGCTTTATATGTAATTATGACTCGATTTCTTGGTTTTACGGTCCTTTTACTACTCTCTAAATATGAATTAGTGAAATTTGACTAATTGAAATAAGGAAAACTCAGTTACTAACAATTAGTAGAAAATTACTAATTGAAATAGTAGTTAAGTATAACTAAATGAATTAATAAATTCTGAACATTTTTCTAATTCATTATGCAAATATTGAACTACTAATTGAAATAGTAAAATTTCTACTAATTCATATTTAGAGAGTAAGCATAAAATTAAATGCTAAATAAAAAACAAAAAACATATAAAAGCAATAAAAAATATAAATAAAAGAAAAAAACAAATATGGGGCTACATTTTACTCTCTACGTCCACGTCGTTAGCTCTGGGTAATGCAGAAGGAGAGTAACAAAAATGTAATTATTTAATTAAAAAATATATGTGACGCGTTCTGAAGAAAGGGACCTAAGCGTCCGAACGGCAATTATGAGGAGAGGGAAAAGTGTCTCGAATATCGTTATTTAATTATTAAAGCAGTAGGGTATCGATGCAAAATTGATATGTTGCGTTTTTATATTAAACTCAAATATTGCATAAATGGTAGAAAATGATTTAAAACTCTTTTTAGATTATTTTATGAAAACGAGCAAGTACGATTTCGATCAAAATTGATTTTTAAAATACAAAATACGTAGAATAAGATGCCGTCAACAGTTTTCTTTGACATTTTTGTTAAAATTCCGCAAGGGTGAGCTCATACTTTTGAGCGGTACTGTATAATATTGCAATTAGTTTACTACGCCTACCGATCTATTTTTTTACTTTCTGTAATAATAACGCTTTGTTTCATGTAATTTATATATTATTTTTATAAGCACATGTTAAATCTCTATAATGTTGATAAAGGCATTGGTTGCTGGTACATTTTATTTATTTTTATTTATTTATTTATTTATAGACAGGTTATATCCTTTATACAACAAATTAAAAATATATATCTGCATAAGCAACAGTAATTAGTAACAGAAAAAAATACAATATATAGTTAAATGTAACAAAAATAATAATAATTTTATAAACATAACGTCAATTAAACTCATAGTATGCGTGTTTAATACTATTAATAATAATATTTCCGGAAATGGATGTGTTAAACAGTTGAATGTTTGAATTATAATCGTATAAGGAGTTTAATAAGGAACACATCCGGTATAATGGTGCATTTCTAACATAGTTTTTAGAACTAGATGGTAAATAAAAGGGATATGTGGTTCTCAATGCGTGGTAGTTTCGCTCTGCAAAAGGTAGTTTGTCGTAGAGTGGTTTACAGTCCACCATTTTCCTGATGAGTTTGAAGATGGTAATAAGATCATCTGCACGTCTCACAGATTGTAGAGAAGGTGTATTAAATTTGGCTGCAATCGTAGAATAGTTCATCGAAGCTCATTGGGTTTCCTGATTTATATGCGAGGTAACGAAGAAAACTGTGCTGTGCTTTTTCTATTCTAGGGATGCTATTTTTTTAGAACGGTGCCCAGATCGGTGAAGCATAAGTTAAAATAGGTCTAATTAGTGAGTTATAGTTTATAAATCTATAAATTTTTGAGGCCTTGGTGATTATGCAGTCAATATGTGAGTCAAATGATAGTTTTTCATCAAAAAGAATTCCCAGGTCACGTACAACAGGTTTTCTTTGCAGGTTTTTTTGTATCGAGCTGATAGTTGAACAAAACTATTTCGGATCTTGAATATGAGATTACGGAACATTTGTCTTCGTTCAACCTCATGCCATTTCGTTTGCACCATTCGTTCACATAAAGTAAATCCATTTGTAGAAGCATTTGATCTGTTTTGTTCTTGATAACTTTAAAAATGTTTAGGTCATCAGCAAAGATGAGGGAAGTGGAATGTTTTAATCCTGTGTCCCAGGTGGGAGCCTTGAGGAACACCCGAAGTAATGTTAATTGATTTCGAGATGTAGTTTTTATATTTAACCTTTTGTGAACGATTGGTTAAGTACGATTCTATCCAGTTAATTAACTTTGAGTCAAAGTTCCAAGTATTTAATTTCCTTAACAGGAGACGGTGGTTTCCTTGCCATTTCAATTTGCCATTTTTTATCTAAGGCCTCGGTAATATATTGGTGATAGTATAGTAGATTTGTGGGAGTAGATCTTCCAGTAACAAAGCCGTGCTGAGAAGATAATTTATTGGTTAAGAGTTTTGACATCTTACTTGTTACAATATAGCATCGATTAGTTTCGGAATGCAACATATTTTATAATATTTTCAAAAATTTGTTGCGAACATTATTTAACAAATGAATTACAGATTTTTAGGCTGACCCTTAAGCAATTATTCCGTACGTAACGACACTATAATAAAATCCATACATAATAGATAACTTTTAGAACGAGTAGATTGCTTAACTTTTGAGTACAAAAATATGATTCTACCCCTAAATATCACAGGACAAAATATTACTGGTCAAAATATCACGCTAAAATATTATTTAAGCAAAATATTATTTAAATAAAGTATTATTTTACAAAATAATAGACAGTATATGATTTCTCCGAAATGTACATGAATTTTTCAGGCAAAATGAATTTTTATTTACTCATGGTGGCCACCGTCAGGGAAAACCGGGAAATCAGGGAAATGTCAGGGAATTTCAAAATTGGTCAGGGAATCAGGGAAAAGTCAGGGAATTTCAAAATTGGTCAGGGAAAAAGTAAATTGTAGACAAATCTTTAAAAAGTGAAAAACATTATTTAACAAAAAATGGCACAATTTCATATTCAGAAAAATGCTTTATTTATCGTGTTTCGCATAAAATTCTTTTAAATGATTTTAAATGCTTTCTCACAAATTTAAACAAATATTGACGTTTTTTATCAATAACATATTTCAGTTTTGAACATTTTCGATCAATTTCACCAAAAACCAATAATTTTGAGAAAAAAAATAATCTTAAATTAAATATATTTGTGGTACTGCTCAGTTTTAAACGTTCTGGTACATAGCAACAAAAATAAACATGTTTAACAATAACAAATTTCGGTATTGAATATATTCTAACAGATTTGAATAAAATTTAATAGTTTAACAAAAATAAATGCAAACAATTTTATATTTAAAGATATTTATCTTTCTATAAAGATACTTTACAGAATATTTCGAAAATATTTGCCATACTAATTCTCTATTTAAACAAATATTTGTATAAATAAAACCTTTTGAAAATGATAGAAAACTTTCATACATTTTTTTAAATCTTCAAAAATCTTTGAAATTGCATAAAAAGACTAAAAATCGTAGAAAAATTTTTAAAATGTTGAAAACAGCACAAAACTCCCAAATTTTGAGAATATTAATTTGTTTAAATGATCATTTTACCATTTCTATTTTAAGTAGTTGATATTTGTCCAATAGTATTTGAAAAATATAAAATTTATGGCAATTTTTTGTTATTGTCAACATTCGTAAGAATTTTAACAATACTTTGAATATACTGTCCAAAATCGCCTAAATTCTAAAATTTATCAACATTTATAATTATTGAGTAACATATTACCGCAGAACTTGACATTTTATAACAAATTTTGAGAACCCCCAACAAATTTTCTACTATTATTTTGAATTAAACACGAAAAAATCCGCAGGAATATGAGTTTTTTTTCTGGATTTTTATAGATAATATGTTTTAGAATATACTACTCGTTGTTGATTGAAAAAATAAAGAATTTATTGAAAATGTGTAGCTGTTTTTAAAACATTTTTATCCGTATTGTTTATTTTTAATAGATATCATTAAAATATTGGTCAGGGAAAAATCTGGGAAAAGTCAGGGAATTTTTTTCCGAGAAAAAAGCGGCCACCATGTTACTATACATTCTCGGTTTAACACATTAAAGGGAGGAGCAAGCTAGAATTTAGACCCTTGATTTTTATATGTTACACATTTGTAAATATTGTCATTTGGTACTATTTTCTTCCTAAAATTAATGGTATTTAGAAAAAAAAATTTTTAATTTTTCCATGATTTGGAATTTTTATTTTTTGAAATATGCGATATATTTGTCAAACCCATGCGAGAGATTGTTTAAAATGGAAAGAAATACACGTACAAATTTTGTTTAATATTAAATAATATTTCTTGCCAAAATTCCCTATACATAGGACCTACAGGGGACAAAAAATGTTCGTACATAGGATTGGTCCTTAAAAATTACAAAAATTAAACATAATAGTGAGAACTACTCATTGATCAAAAACATACATATAATAATCAAAACAGTTATAAACTATATATAGAAATAATTCATTCAATTTAGAGATTTCTTATTTTATCTTTTATCTTTCTTTTTAACACTTTTTTCTCAACACTAAGAGTTTTTAAATCATTTGATAAGTACTTGTTTGCAAAATATTCGTAGCTTCTTTGTCCAATTGTTGCGGTATGACGAGGAAGAGCGACACTTTTAAATCTTGTATTACGTACATTTTGTTGAAATTCGTTCTTGAGGCTATTATATTGGTAGGCTATCGCATTAACCACAAAAACCTGTCTGATTCCTATGGGTTTGAAAGGATCTCTATCACTAATTCCTATTATCATGAGTATTCGTTTTTCTAATCTTTCCAATTGATCTACAGCAGTTTTAAACAGCCCACCCCATCCAATTATTCCATAAATTGCAATGCTGTGTAAAAGGCCGTAATATAATTGTGATAACTGCTTTTTTCATAAGATTTTCTTCAGTCTGTAGAATACGTATACTAAATATTTGGTCCTTTTAACAATATCCGCAACATGTGCATTCCATTTTAAATTATAATCATAAGTCAAACCAAGATATTTTGTGGCGCTAACTCTTTTCAATTTTTGACCATTAATCATTACTTCAAAATCCTGTGGAACTGAGTCGCAATAATTTCCAAAAGTGATGATCACCGATTTGTCAATGTTTAATCTCAATTTGTTTTTGTACAACCATGAGTAAATGACGTTTAACTTATTAGAAATAGCTACTGCTAGTTCTTGCCAAGTGTTATGTATTGCAGTGTCATCACCATATGCTATTAACTTTTCTAGTAATATCAATAAATCATTTATATATAAGATAAATACTGCCGTACCCCGGAAGAAAAGTCGTATCTCCATTTTCGGTGAAATTGGGATAAAATTATATTTATATTCCTTATAATGCAATGCATTATTTCCTGAAAGAAAATATCTGAAATATTTGTTATTAGCTACAAAAAAAAAGAAAAATACTTTTATTAGAAATACAGTATTTCTGGTATAATTTGGCTAAAAGAGCCGCAATTTCAAAAATGAATGTATTTTATTATAAAATCATATCCGAAGATTCCTTGTATAATGAAATATCCTGTATATTTTCTAAAATTAATCGTTAAATTAAGTAATTTAGTTTTTGGTTAGAATCGATTTATTGGCAATACGTCAAAATCGAAAAAATGGAGATACGACTTTTCTTCCGAGGTACGGCAGAGCAGTCATCTAAAATTTATATAAAAAATATGTCAAGTTAGTTCTTCATTTATTGTAATCATTCATCACAATCAAATACGATTTTTTCACTCGATATAATAAAAATGTTTGAAGATGGCCAACATCATGGCCGAAACGTGAAATTAAATAAAGTTTTCTTCAATATCTACCGGCCGTTCAACGATAACTACTAAAAAATTGATTATTCAGATAGCTGTCAAGAAATTAAAATGTTTTCGCATTCTACTATAGTTCTAAAATAAATATCTTTTTTATTTTCAAGACATAAATAGTATCTATTAATTAAAGTGCGACAATTTTATAATTTATTAGTGTTATACTAGATATAGAATCAATGTTTCAGCTTCGTACACAGCATGACAAATATCAACAACAATAATAATAATAAGATAGATTATAGTATTTATCGAAGCATAAATTTATACTAAATTATAGACTAACAAAAAGTGAAATTTCATATTTAATAAAAGCAACAAATTAACTTTAAGCATTGTCGCATTTATCCCATGTATTTTAATACTGGATGTACTTTTTCGTACAGATCCGGGACCCAGTCTCTTGCCATTCTCAGCAGTGCATTCAGTACCTGTTAAGTTTAAAAGTCAGAATCGGAACATATTCATCCCTGACGAAGAGATTCACGCAAAGATAATTGATATCGAACGCAGCGTGACATCTCATCCTCTTAATCCTAATTTATACACAATAGAATTCAGGCACGGTACTTTCACATGGACAATTAGGAAAAGGTACAAACATATACAGTATTTACACAACCAGTTGAAGATTTATCGAGCGAGTTTAAACATACCTTTTCCAACAAAGAGCCATCGGGAGAGGCGAAATAGTTTTAAAAATATGGGATCGATGAAGGAAAAGAGAAAACGGAAAGGTGCTTTACCAAGATTTCCGAATAAGCCAGACGTTCTTATACCATACGAACAAATTAATCACAGGATGACGACGTTAGAACAATACTTAGAAAATTTAGTGAAAATTGATATTTACAGGCGACATCCAGAAACGGTAATAAATACTAAAAATACTAATTGGATTCTGGAGATTTAAAAGGAAACGTTATTTTTACAGATTTCTTTTATGGAGCTTTCTCATTTGTCGTTTATTAGTGATTTGGGGGATAAGGGGAAAGAAGGTCTGGTCATGAAACACACTGGATCAGGTGCTAAAACCGGTTGTAACCTCTGCGGTCTATTAGAAGGTATATTCTGCATCAGATGCAGTCACTTCTGTACTTCGTTATGCGGGAAATGGCAGTCTAGACATCTCGTCGTCAAAGACACTTTTGTCGCATACATCAGTCCAAAGGACGGAAGAGTTAAGTCAGTGATACTCATGGATAACGGTTTCGAAGTTAGTTCTGGAATGTACTCAACGGGTTTGAGAAACGGACTGCAAATTATGAATCTCAGCAGACACATTGTCATTAAATGTTGGACTAGGCGAAAAGCTCGCGAATGGCTGGAGCACATACAACAAATCGCTAACAACGAAGGTACGCCTTGCAAAGTGACATTAAACAATTGCAGAATTAATATGTAACGTTTACAATTTAGGCAAACCGTTCATCCAAATGAATCCGCACAAGTCTTTCGTCCCGTTCAGAAATCCAGTATCGGCAAGTTGGTTCGTGGATGGTTCTAGTTACATGTCGGCGGTGGCCGATGCCATGGAAAATGCTACGGAAGAAATTTACATAGCAGACTGGTGGCTGTCTCCAGAAATTTATATGAAAAGACGGACAATAAATAGGGATTACTGGAGACTCGATAATATATTACTAAGGAAAGCGGTAAGTGAACATTCATTATATACTTGCGACAAAGTTTCTAATTTTTAATGTGTTTGTACTGCGAAAGGGATGAGGTGAGAAAATTTAATTTGATCGTTCATTAAGCTGTTAGAAAAGTTTGCATTCTCAGTTTTGTGCAGCTCGCAGGTGTCAAAGTCTTCATCATGATATACAAAGAAGTAGAATTGGCTTTAGGAATCAACAGTTTCTATAGCAAGCAACGACTGGTGGAAAAGTGTCCAGAGAACATTAAAGTACTGAGGCATCCGGATCATGCACGGGTAGGAATTTTCTTGTGGGCACATCACGAGAAGATTGTGGTCATCGATCAGTCGATCGCTTTCCTCGGTGGAATCGATTTGTGCTACGGCCGATGGGATACCAACGAACATCGGCTGACAGATCTAGGTAAGTTTATAAATTCATAAAGGTTTTCGTGGTTTAACAGTCTTGTGCTTCACAGAATCGACTCATCAGTCATCGATCTACATACCGTCGAAAGGAAAAATTATAAGTACAAGCAGCAAACGAACCGCTGCTCCAAATACTCAGAAACACGTACTTCTGTCCCTTGCTATCGCAACAAACACCATCGCAATGGCTACGACAAGATGCTTGCCAGTAATGTAAGTATTTTATTTAATTAAAAATGACAAAGTGATTAATGAAAAATGTATTGCGCAGGCCGATGTTTAACAAAAGATTGCGACAAGACACATTACCTCAATTAAATCCAAACGATCCATTGTTGTTATCGCCTCCCGAAGGAATGGAAAGCATGAAATGTAATACTCCTGATCCCCAAAGAAAAAATTTGTTCGATATGGCCAGAACGACTGTCGACAAAGTAAAAACTAACGTCGATAAAGTGAAACACAACGTCAGACAAAAACGGAGGGAATGGATAAATATGGTGTACAATCCTAACGAAGGCAGCAGCGACGAAGATGAAGTTGATAAGTAAGTTTTTATCAGTTTTAAACTATTCAGATTTAATTTTTACAATTTGTTTTCTGCAGCGCATCAGTGACAATGAAATCTGACGACGGCGAAGGCATGACTTGTCACAGTACTGACATATTATCGGAGATAGCAGCCAGTAAACTTTGGTTAGGGAAAGACTATACTAACTTCATCGTTAAAGATTTTAATAACCTGGAAAGTCCTTACCAAGATAATGTGGATCGATCAACAACTCCGCGGATGCCATGGCACGACGTCGGAGTTATGGTCCAAGGTGCTTCCGCTAGGGACGTCGCAAGACATTTCATACAACGATGGAACGCTGTAAAGGTAAATTATCTTTACATTCGCATTTATGGTGAAATTGAACTTTTAATTATCTTTCAGCTAGAGAAAGCCAAATTGAATCCTACTTATCCATTTTTGCTGCCAAAGTCTTATAAAGACTTTAAAAGTTTTACGCCCGTCATGGAAATGAGCAAATCTTACAACGTCAAATGTCAAGTTCTGCGATCGGTCAGTTGTTGGTCCGCTGGCTTTTTAGAGCCCGACGTCGTAGAGCAAAGCATTCACGAAGCTTATATTCATGCCATCAGTAAAGCGGAGAGGTAATTGTCAACTTTTGACGTTACAAAATTTGATGTTTTTGTAATAATCGATTTTTTAAGGTATATTTACATCGAGAATCAATTTTTTATTACCCTTGCTACAATGGATAATTCGGCAGTTAAAAATCGAATCGGTGAAACACTGTTGAAGAGGATATTGCGAGCACATCGAGAAGGTTCGGTGTTTCGAGTTTTTGTTGTGATGCCATTGTTGCCCGGGTTCGAAGGGGAAGTTGGAGGACCAACCGGGTCAGCGTTACACGCCATTACTCACTGGAATTATGCATCTATTTCGAGGTAATATTTACAAATATGAAGTACTAAATACTAAAAAGTATACTAGATAATCTTGATTAACAGTCTTGGTATTAACGGTTCTTAAACAGGTTTACACAATAATTTTACGTTTCGGCCAATAATGAGGGCCCTCTTCAGAAAATTTATTATTTCTAAAATACATAATTCATTTAAAAACAATAAAATTTACAATATTATACAATACAAATTTCATCTTACCGAAATGTTATGTAACGAGACATTTTGAAAAATTGAAAAAGTCTGGTTTTTTAAGTGTTTGAGATGAAAAAACTGTTAAAAAATAAAAAACTATTATTATATTTTATTCAACGTACCCATCCCAACCTCCAACGTTAATTAACCCATTAACACATGAAATGACAATTTTTATACTTCATTTTCAATCAAGTATTTCGCATCAAAATCAAAGTTGAAAACAATTCTACTGTTTTCGAGGTCGCTCTTCAAGATTCCGAGGTCAAAATTGAGTTTCAGCCATCAGAAATTCCAATATGGCACCGAATATGAAAAAAAATTGCAAAAAATTGGGAATTTTTTATACTTATCAATTTTTTTCGAGCTATTAGAATATTGGGATTCTATTGAAACTACACCACAAACCGACCAACGCTTTTTCACGGAAACTTTACAAAGAATATGATACGATCTTTTTTATTGTCCGGAATTTGCAACATTCTACCCGGCATTTTGAATTTTGAAAATTCCACAATATATTTCGATTCAATATAATCCTAAGCATAAAGAAATGCAATAAAATAAAGTACCGAAACATTTACCCCTGAGGCATGTGAAAATGTCCGATTTTTCGATACTGTTTCAGATAAAATCCGTCAGATTCTTTTCAATCTTGACCCCCTAAATCGATAGAGCATACCCAAAATTTAGCAAAGCAAGTGGGTTTGATTATGGTATTTTCAGTTTCCGATTTCCTACAGAGCTTTAGAAAGGAATTAAAAATCTTGTCATATTGGACGTTAATGGGATAAATTCTTAAATTATCGTTAAAAACTAAACTATTAAGAGTAGTTCCGTGATGAAATAGCAAATATTTTATTAATTAGTTAAATAATACTTCTAAGTATTTAATCCATTCACGCCTGAAACGATACTTTTTCCATTCAATATCAATCAAGTATTTCGCATGGAAATAAAAGTTGAAAAACATTAACCCATTAACGCCTGAAATGGCATTTTTTATACTTGATTTTCAATCAAGTATTTCGTATCAAAATCAAAGTTGAAAACAATTGAGAGGTACATATCCTATTGTTTTCGAGGTCGCTCTTCAAGATTCCGAGGTCGAAATTGAGTTTCAGCCATCAGAAATTCCAATATGGCGCCGAATATGAAAAAAATTTCCAAAAAATTGGGAATTTTTTATACTTATCAATTTTATTCAAGCTATTAGAATATTGGAATTTTATTGAAACTCTGAACAAAGGTGCACAAAATACTTCAATTTTAAGAAAAAATTTTACTTTTATACCCCACATCATTGTAACGACCTCAAAATGGCGTCAACAATGATAATTTCTTTGAAAAATTTCTGAACGTTCTAACTCAAAAACTACATGCTGTTGTAAAAAAATGATAAGATTGAAAAGTTCTTAGAATTAATCCAGAAATATAGTGGAATTTTTTCAGATTTTTGTGATGGCATTTTGAAAAATTTTTTTTCAAAATTTTTTTCATAATTTTTTTTCAAAATTTGTTTCAAAATCATAATTTATTTATGAAAAATTCTGAAAAAAATTTGGTGTTTTCACTTATGAATTCTACGAGTTTTTTGTTCTTTGCAATTTTTTCCAAAAGTTAATAGTTTTTGGGGGGGGAAAAATCCTAAACTATAATATATGGTAAATTCATTTCCTCGAAAACTATCAACTTTTCGAAAAAATTGCAAAGAACAAATACCTCTTAGAATTCATCAGAGAATATTTTTTGTAAATAAATGACAATTTTGAAAAAAATGTTGAAAAAAAATATCTCAAAATGTCATCAAAAAATTTTGAAAAAATTCCACTATATCGCTTGATGAATTTTACGAACTTTTCATTCGGGGCATTTTTTTTTTAAAGTTCGTAGTTTTTGAGTTAGAGCGTCCAGAAATTTCTCAAAGACATTTTCATTGTTGACGCCATTTTGAGGTCGTTAGAATGATGTAGGGTATAAAAGTAAAAGTTTTCCGTAAAATTGAAGAATTTGTTCACCTTTGTTCAGAGTTTCAATAGAATCCCAATATTCTAATAGCTCGAAAAAAATTTATAAGTATAAAAAATTCCCAATTTTTTGGAAATTTTTTTCATATTCGGCGCCATATTGGAATTTCTGATGGCTGAAACTCAATTTTGACCTCGGAATCTTGAAGAACGACCTCGAAAACAGTAGGATACGCACCTCTCAATTGTTTTCAACTTTGATTTTGATACGAAATACTTGATTTAAAATGAAGTATAAAAATTGTCATTTCAGGCGTTAATGGGTTAATGTAAAAAAAAAGGGGAAAAATTAATTACCTTATTATAAATATTCTTGTTAGAATTATGCACTATGACAATTCCATAAGCCATATATCTTAATTTCATTTGAATTTAACAATATGACATGTACTGACATAGTGTTAAGTATCTAAAAACAAAAATTATTTTTTAAGAAATTTATATAAACAACTTTTTTAGGTAAAAATAAATATAAAACTTACATCCAGCTCTTAACACTAGTCACTAATTAAACAATTCAAATAAAAGAAAACTTTAGTTGATTTTTCATTTTTCAATTTTTCAATAGTAGTCGATGATGACATTTTTGTTTTTAGATACTTAACACTATGTCAGTACATGTAATATTGTTAAATTCAAATGAAATTAAGATATATGGCTTATGGAATTGGCATAGTGCATAATTCTAACGAGAATATTTATAATAAGGTAATTAATTTTTCCCCTTTTTTTACATTAATTAACGTTGGAGGTTGGGATGGGTACGTTGAATAAAATATAATAATAGTTTTTTATTTTTCAACAGTTTTTTCATCTCAAACACTTAAAAAACCAGACTTTTTCAATTTTTCAAAATGTCTCATTACATAACATTTCGGTAAGATGAAATTTGTATTGTATATTGTAAATTATATTGTTTTTTAAACTTAAATGAATTATGTATTTTAGAAATAATAAATTTTCTGAAGAGGGCCCTCATTATTGGCCGAAACGTAAAATTATTGTGTGAACCTGTTTAAGAACCGTTAATACCAAGACTGTTAATTATCATCTTAATTTCACATTTTTAAAGAATCATTCTTGAGATTCTTGAATTTAATTTAAAAATTTCGTGTCACATTCCATCTAAAATGAGTTTCAAAGTTGATTGGCTGGCAAAATATTTGTCGCGCGAAATTTGAAAAACTCAGACACTATTTGGTTCGGATTACCGATAAATTCATCGATGACTTATTAATAATCTGGATTGTTTATCGCAGAGGAAGGTACGCAATTTTGAATCAATTGATGGACCATGGAATCGATGATCCTAGCGAATACATAACATTCCACGGCTTGAGAACGCATTCGATGCTGAATGGGACGTTGGTGACGGAACTGATCTATGTACATAGTAAATTAATGATCGTCGATGATAAAACCGTTATCTGCGGCTCGGCGAATATCAACGACAGGAGTATGATCGCTACCAGGGATAGTGAAATTGCTGTCATCATCGAGGTAAGTCAAATAAAAAATTTACTTCCATGTAAAGAATCATTTGTGGGTTATGGACTCGAAGAGGTTTGTGGTTCCGATAGAAAGAATGTCACGAAGGAAAGTAAAGAGCACCCCCAAAGAAATGAGATATTTGAGGTTATGAACTTGAAAAATGAATCTTTGAGGTTATGTACAGTAGACAACAACTTTTGTTTTGTGTAATATTCTCACCTAATAGAAATAAAAAGATTCAATTGGATAGAAAATGTCGAATTCGGAAGGATGGATTGCACTTGCCGGTAAAATTTAACTTTTTTCAGTTTCTAAAACGAGCGAGGATGATTTTTGTTGGTTTTCCCGCGCTATTCACGAATCTGTTGTCCAAAATTGTTGGAGGGGTTCTTGGGCTCGCTGATTGCGAATCTAAAGTCAGAATTACAAAATCAAAATGTCTGATCCAATATGGCGGACGAATTTTAAAAATATTTCTGAATTTCAATACAACTTGGTACACTAAGGTGTTTGGGATCGCTGATTACGAATCTGAAGTCATAATTACAAAACCAAAATGGCGAATCTAATATGGCGGACGAATTTTTTTAAAATTGCTGGATTTTAATATAACTTCATATTCTGGGGTTTTTGGGGTCGCAAATTGTGAATCTGAAGTCAGAATTACAAAATCAAAATGTCGGATCCAATATGGCGGACGAATTTTAAAAATATTTCTGAATTTTAATACAACTTGGTACACTGAGGTGTTTGGGATCGCTGATTACGAATCTGAAGTCATAATTACAAAAACCAAAATGGCGGATGAAGTATTACAAATTTGCTGAATTTTAATATACCTTCGTATTTAGAGGTTTTTGGAGTCGCTGATTACGAAACTGAAGTTATAATTACAAAATTCAAAATGGCGGATCCAATATGGCGGACGAATTTTTTAAAAAATTGTTGGATTTTAGTATAACTTTGCATTCAGGTATTTTTGGGATCGCTAGTTGCGAATCTGAAGTCAGAATTACAAAATTGAAAATGTCGGATCAAATATGGCGGATGAATTTTAATATAACTTCGTATTTAGGGTTTTATGGAGTCGCTGATTACGAATCTGAAGTCATAATTAAAAATTAAAAATGTCGGATCGAATATGGCGGACGAATTTTAAAAAAATTGTTGGATTTTAGTACAACTTCGTATTCGGAGGTTTTTGGGATCGCTAATTGCAAATCTGAAGTAGGAATTACAAAATTAAAAATGGCGCATCCAATATGGCGGACGAATTTTTAACAAAATTGTTGGATTTTAAAACTACTTCGTATTCTGGAGTTTTTGGGGTCGCGAATTGCGAATCTGAAGTCAGAATTACAACATTGAAAATGACGGATCCAATATGGCGGACGAAATTTTAAAAAAATTGTTGGATTTTAGAATAACTTTGCATTCAGGTATTTTTGGGATCGCTGATTGCGAATCTTCAGTCAGAATTACAAAATTGAAAATGACGGATAAAATATGGCGGACGAATTTTTAAAAAAATTGTTAGATTTTAAAACAACTTCTTATTCTGGGGTTTTCGGGGTCGCGAATTGCGAATCTAAACTCAGAATTGCCAAATTCAAAATAGTGGATCCAATATGGCGGATGAACTTTTAAAAATTTGCTGAATTTTAATATAACTTCGTATATAGGGTTTTTGGAGTCGCTGATTATGAATATGAAGTCATAATTACAGAATTCAAAATGGTAGATCCAATATGGCGAACGAATTTTTTTAAAAATTGTTGGATTTTAGAATAACTTTGCATTCAGGTATTTTTGGGATCGCTGATTGCGAATCTTCAGTCAGAATTACAAAATTGAAAATGACGGATAAAATATGGCGGACGAATTTTTAAAAAAATTGTTAGATTTTAAAACAACTTCGTATTCTGGGGTTTTCGGGGTCGCGAATTGCGAATCTAAACTCAGAATTGCCAAATTCAAAATAGTGGATCCAATATGGCGGATGAACTTTTAAAAATTTGCTGAATTTTAATATAACTTCGTATATAGGGTTTTTGGAGTCGCTGATTATGAATATGAAGTCATAATTACAGAATTCAAAATGGTAGATCCAATATGGCGGACGAATTTTTTAAAAAATTGTTGGATTTTAAAATAACTTCGTATTCAGGAGTTTTGTGAGTCGCGAATTACGAATCTGAAGTCAGAATTACAAAATTAAAAATGGTGGATCCAATATGGCGGACGAATTTAAAAAAAAAAACGTTGAATTTTAAGACAGATGACCTCTAATACCAAGTTTAATTAAAATCCAAAATCATTTTCAAAATTCGTCCGCCATATTATATTCGCTATTTGGGTTTTGTAAATTCTGTTTTCGCATTAATAGCGAGGGTGAATTTTTAAAGTGCGGGAGGGGTTTCTTACAGACTTTTTTGTGTTGAGAACGAATCTGACAATGATAATGCAGTAGGACGTCAGTTTTTTTGGTAACTAGAGCTGGAATGTTCAAGAAATGCCTATTTTAGCCATTTTAACCTTTTTTCTTTCGGATCAAATTATTTTTGTTTAATTTCCGAAAGAGGTATCGCATAGTAATGCTTTTTAGCTTTAAAATCTTTTTTGCAATCATTCCACCATTTTTCTTAAAAAAGTTATGCCATTTTGACTTTTAGACTTTTTATTGTGCAAACTCTCCTGTTACGTTAAATATTCGTTGCGGCAGTCTATTTCGCATGGAGACTCATAAAATACAAATTTACAATTGCAAAATCAAAATGGCCGACACAAATTTTAAAAATTTGAACAAATTACGTAAAAACTTAGCAGTTGATGCTATTTAAACGACAGAAAGTTCAGTTAACCCCTTACGTGTATAGCGAAAATATAACAAAAAAAAAATTTCCTCATACACCATTGGAAAGAGCGATTTCTAGCCAATAAGAGAAGAATATTGCAAAAGTTTTCCCATAGAGTTTATATGCTAAAATATAGTGTTAAAGTTAGTTGCGAACTATTATTGGAAATAGCGACTAAATTATAGTACAGAATAATTTTAAAAAATTCAAGATTATTCAGAAGTTAGTCAGCTTTCAAATGAGCTCCGTTTCGAATATTTTCGCCGTGTACTTTCGGAGATAAAAAATAAAACCAAAAAAAGAAATTTTTTCCTATGTCAATCAAATGCAAAATTTTAAGTGCTTTTCGCGACCACTAAATTACCTCTAATCGATTTTTATCAACAGACAATATCTCTTTCGATTCCCAAAAATTGTTAACTTTTGAAAAGCCCTAATATATATAATATGTATTTTTATTAAAAACGATTTTAAAATGTATGAATTTGGAAAATTTCTGTTGAAGGATCTGGAATTCGATGAAGCAAAGATGAATGACTCGCCGTTTCTGTGCGGCAAATTTGCGGGTACATTAAGAAAACAATTGTTCAGAGAACATTTAGGCCTTTTGTGGTCAAACGAAAGACTGTCGATCACCGACATTGTAAAAAAATCTTTCTACACAGACGTTTGGCGCTCGAGAAGCCGCCAAAATACGGAAGTGTTTGAAGAAGTCTTCCACTGCATTCCGACGAATAAAGTAGTAAATTTTGCGATATTGAAGCAGTACCAGAGCGTAGCTCCTCTCTGTTCGACTGATCCCATTTTGGCGCAGTGTATGTTGGAAAACGTTAAGGTATGTAAAATTCTATACTATATTTATTTACACATAAATCCACAACCAATATGTCGAATGAAATAAAATCCTATTACCCTGGTAGAAACAGGGAGCGCTTTTTGTGGCTGGTTTATGCCCAATCTTGTTGGTTTTGCGCAGTTTTTGGCCAACATTTCTAACTGGTTTTCCTGTCGTAATGTAACGACCATTTGCCCAGAATCTATCCATTTTTTATGGCCAAAAACTCTAGGAGATTATGCTCGATAGTTGACTGGTTTATGTAGGTTTTCGCGTTGTTATTGTAGAAAACCGGGTAAAAATTGGCCAGTTTTCAGACTGAAAATCTTGACTGAAATCTTTAAGAGTTTTAATTTTTGTTATTTTATCAATATTGCGATGTTTTTGGACACGTTCACGGCTTGTAAATGGTTTCGAATTATCCATTATATATATAGAGGACCATTTGTTACAATCTTCGCGATGTATTTTTAATCCAAACTGCGTAGGTTATTATTGAGGTAAGATCGTTTTAATATATGCCCATTTCATTGCTAGTTTCTAGCCATAAATATGGTAAATAAAGACAATATTTTTCAGGTAGTTAAACTGGGAAAATCTAGATAGGTTGATGCTAGTCTGGTTTAAAATGGGCATAACTAGCAATTTGTCAATCAATTTCTTGCTAAAAGTTAGGAAGCAAGTTTTGGGCAGTAAAATTGTCTGGTTTCTGGATTGTGCCCATAAACACTGTTCAGATTTTCTACCAGGGTAGTTAATTTTATATTAAATTAGCATGTTTTTACTTTCCAATTTGTCTGAAAATGATTATTTACTTTAATTCACTTTTTACGATTTTCATAAGTAGATTGCATTATTTTTTAGTTTATTTAAATATAAATATAAAATAAACAAACATAACTAAAAATTACTATGCATAACATTTTAAAAGTAAGTTCCTACAACTATTTACAAATAAATGATGCGATTCGATTCGGATAATATAACGTGGTAACGAATTCCAAAACCGAGTCAACCAATACACAGTGGTATAAAAACAACGATTCCATGGTGGCCACCGTCAGGGAAAACCGGGAAATCAGGGAAATGTCAGGGATTTTTAAAATTGGTCAGGGAATCAGGGAAAAGTCAGGGAATTTCAAAATTGGTCAGGGAAAAAGTAAATTATAGACAAATCTTTAAAAAGTGAAAAACATTATTTAACAAAAAATCGCACAATTTCATATTCAGAAAAATGCTTTATTTATCGTGTTTCGCATAAAATTCTTTTAAATGATTTTAAATGCTTTCTCTCAAATTTAAACAAATATTGACGTTTTTTATCATTAACATATTTCAGTTTTAAACATTTTCGACAGATTTCACCAAAAACCAACAATTTTGAGAAAAAAATAATCTTAAATAAAATATATTTGTGGTACTGCTCAGTTTTAAACGTTCTGGTACATTGCAACAAAAATAAACACGTTTAACAATAACACATTTCGGTATTGAATATATTCTAACAGATTTGAATAAAATTTAATAGTTTAACAAAAATAAATGCAAACAATTTTATATTTAAAGATATTTATCTTTCTATAAAGATACTTTACAGAATATTTCAAAAATATTTGCCATTAAACAAATATTTGTATAAATAAAACCTTTTGAAAATGATAGAAAACTTTCATACATTTTTTTAAATCTTCAAAAATCTTTGAAATTGCATAAAAAGGCTAAAAATCGTAGAAAAATTTTTAAAATGTTGAAAACAGCACAAAACTCTCAAATTTTGAGAATATTAATTTGTTTAAATGATTATTTTACCATTTCTATTTTAAGTAGTTGATATTTGTCCAATAGTATTTGAAAAATATAAAATTTATGGCAATTTTTTGTTATTGTCAACATTCGTAAGAATTTTAACAATACTTTGAATATACTGTCCAAAATCGCCTAAATTCTAAAATTTATCAACATTTATAATTATTGAGTAACATATTACCGCAGAACTTGACATTTTATAACAAATTTTGAGAACCCCCAACAAATTTTCTACTATTATTTTGAATTAAACACGAAAAAATCCGCAGGAACATGAGTTTTTTTTTCTGGATTTATATAGATAATATGTTTTAGAATATACTACTCGTTGTTGATTGAAAAAATAAAGAATTTATTGAAAATGTGTAGCTGTTTTTAAAACATTTTTATCCGTATTGTTTATTTTTAATAGATATCATTAAAATATTGGTCAGGGAAAAATCTGGGAAAAATCAGGGAATTTTTTTCCAAGAAAAAAGCGGCCACCAGGGATTCGTTTTGCAATTTCTTTCGTACAGAATTCTAGAATAACTACCAGAATAAAATATTTGTCTGTACCGAAATAGATTTGAAATAGATTATATACATATTTTAGACTTCCTTCCAATATTAAGCTACTCCGTCTTATAGCCCCCCCCCCCCCCAATATTATGCGACTGAGGGGATTCAATTTTTCCCCACTTCTTACTTGTATTGAGAGAAAGCGCATGCATCGAACGGTTGCGAAACATACAACTGTTGGCTAATATCCTAGTGAAATATTACTTATATACATTAGATTGCCGATGGTATGAAAGACTGTCAAGGGAAAAAGCTAATATTAGGGAGGCTAATATTGAGAGGGACCGCTGTATTGAGGATATAAGTTACGAATTGTTATTAGCATCCGTACAGGAAGCAATTGTTATTCGTCTAAAAATTGTTATCTTGCGAAATACAAAATGAAGTTTGGCTACAATCAACGCCATCTATGTACGCTTTCGAAAGTAAAGCAGTGTGGATGACAAAATATGTAGAATTGAATATATAAAACTGTTTTTGTGTTTGGAGTTTACGAATCGGCGGTTAAATTGAAATTAAAAATAAAGGAACCGATATATTAAACATTATATAACAAAAAATACTTTAACTTCCTGTACTTAGAAATTGTTAACAATTTTTTATTTAAAGTTTTGTCAGCTTTTTGTTTTCTCTCATACTTTGTTTATCATTGTCAAAAATAAACATAAAAATTTTGCCAAAATTAAAAATCGAAAATTTCGAACAAAATCATATTTTATAAAATAACAAGCAATAAATTAATATTATAAGTTTACAACAGTGGTTTGGGTGTAGGTAAAATCTATCCTGCGATATTATAATTGTAGCTCATCCTAGAGGACCTTAACCCATTAACGCCGAGGTGATCAGAATTTTTACTAACTTTTCAACGTGTTTATTTATTATGTAATCGGACCAAAAAAATAATGCATTACCTTTACTCCTATGCAAAATTTGATGCTCTTTCAGAATCTGAGCTCAAAATTTCAATTAGACACTGAAAAAAACAATATGGCCGTTTTAAACGTGAAAAACGTGAAATTTTTCGAAAAAAATATTGTTTCGCATTTTTTTTCACAATGATACCGCAAAGTTATCGACTTTCTACTATGATCAGATGTGACCATGGCACTCGAACATTAAGAGGAATTTTTTTCAGAAAAATTCATCGACGCGTTTTTGCAAAATGGCGGCGGAAATGAAAAAATGTTATAAAAATCTTAATCTATTGTTTTTTTTTAAAACTATAAAGTTTAGACAAAAATTTCTAAGAACAAAAATGTCTTAAAATTAGTCAAAGAACACTCTCAATTTTTTTCAGAATTTTTGGAGATAATTTTTGATTTTCAACAAATTTTAAAAATCAAATTTTCGAAAAAATTTTTCAAAAAAATTGAAAGTGTTCCTTGACTACTTTCTTGCAGATTCTGTGCATATACATTGGTTTTTCTACTCTTAGCATGCTATAGCCCTGGCGACTGTTATCTGAAAGTTTTTTATCAAATGTAGGGGGTGGTACGAAAATTACACCTTGGGTCTCTCCGTGTAGATAGAAACAAAATTTTATGTACAATTCAAGAAAAAGGTTTTTCTTTATACTTTACGAAAAAGTTTTTTAGAACAAAAAAATCTTAAAATTAGTCAAGGAACACTCACAAATTTTTTCAAACATTTTTTCGAAAATTTGATTTTTTCAAATTTTCGAAAATCAAAGAATTCTGAAAATATTTGAGAGTGTTCTTTGACTAATTTTAAGACATTTTTGTTCTTAGAAATTTTTGTCTAAACTTTATAGTTTAAAAAAAAAACAATAAATTAAGATTTTTATAAAATTTTTTCATTCCCGCCGCCATTTTGCAAAAACGCGTCGATGAATTTTTCTGAAAAAAATTCCTCTTAATGTTCGAGTGCCATGATCACCTCTGATCATAGTAGAAAGTCGATACCTTTGCGGTATCATTGTGAAAAAAAATGCGAACAAATTTTTTTTTCGAAAAATTTCACGTTTTTCACGTGTAAAACGGCCATATTTTTTTTCTCAGTGTCTAATTGAAATTTTGTGCTCAGATTCTGAAAGAGCATCAAATTTTGCATAGGAATAAAGGTATTGCATTATTTTTTTGGTCCGATTACATAATAAATAAACACGTTGAAAAGTTAGTAAAAATTCTGATCACCTCGGCGTTAATGGGTTAAAGAAGATAGAATACAACATTTATTAGGATTTAGATTCGAATCATTGACATGACTCCAGTTGCACAAATTATCAATGTCGATTTGTAAAATAAAACAGTCGTTAGTGATTTGCATAAATATTTTTAAGCCATCAGCAAAAAGCATTGGGGTTACATATTTTAATTTATCTATTAAATCATTTGTAAAAACTACAAAGAATATCGGTCTTTGTTGTGAACTTTGAGGTTCAGCACTGATGTAATTTAGATCTCTCTCTCAATAGTGTTGTCTTGAATTTTACTTGTAGAAGTATATGGTAGGACTTAATCCATTCAATTAACCAATTAACGCTCAAATGCACAGAAAGTTTACTGCAACTTCAACGCTTATTTTCTATACGAAATAAATTTCGAAAAAATATCAGATTCCACCATTTTCGAGGCCGCTCTTTCGAATGTCAGTAGGAAAGTTTTTTAAAAATCGATATTTATATATGATGTTGACATACTTGGTAGAAAAACATGATTTTTTCAGGATGCATTTTTTACAAATGTCGAGTTTTTGATACAATATCTTACTTTGAGTGAGCTAAATATATTGCAAGGGTGCACTCGATAGTTGTACTTAAAAGATACACTAACGTATATTTGAAATTTTGTATGTCAGATTCAAAATGGCCACTGCATTTACAAATTCCTATTCAAAATTTAACCATTTTTTTCTTGAAAACTATGGACTTTAGAGAAAATTTTATAAGAACAATTATGTTCTAAAATAAGTCGAAGAATACCCTCGAATGTTTTCAGAATGTATTGTTACAATTTTTTATTTTTGAAAAATTCGAAAAAATGAAATTTTGAAAAGAGTAATTTAAAAAATCTCAAAAAATATGAAAATTATTCTTTAACCAATTCTAAGACTTTTTGGTTTAAGAAAATTTTCTCTAAACTCTGTAGTTTTCAAGAAAATGAATTATTAGTCTTGAAATCCATAAAAGTTTAATAATTTTTTTTTTTAAACTTATATATATTACAAATATCGAGTTTTTGTTACAATGTCTTACTTTGAGTGAGCTAAAATATACTGCAAGGGCGCACTCGATAGTTCAACTTAAAAGATACACTGGTATATATTTGAAATTTTCGATGTCAGATTCAAAATGGCCACTGCATTTACAAATTCCTTTTCAAAATTTAACCATTTTTTTCTTGAAAATTTCAGACTTTAGAGAAAATTTTATAAAAACAATTATGTTCTAAAATAAGTCGAAGAATATATAATAACCTCGAATGTTTTCAGAATGTATTGTCACAATTTTTTATTTTTGAAAAATTCGAAAAAATGAAATTTTGAAAAAAGTAATTTAAAATTAGTAAAGTGTATTATTTAACCAATTCAAAGTAATTTTTGTTGTACAGACATTTGCGTGAAAGTTTATATAAAATTCGATATTTGTAAAAAATGCGACCTAAAAAGCATGTTTTTCTACTATATATGTCAAAATCATATATAAATTTCAATTTTTTAAAAATTTTACTAGCATTCGAAAGAACGGCTTTGAAAATGATAGAATCTGATAGTTTTTATTTTTTTCGAAATTTATTTCATATTGAAAATAAGCTGCAGTAAACTTTCTGTGCATTTGGGCGTTAATGGGTTAAACTAGCATTCAAACCCACAAAGATAACTTGATGGCCCTTTTCAAAGTATTTTCTTCCTCAAAGATAATTAAATTAGATTATAGACGGAACTCGTGTTGAGCCTGAGATAGTAATGGATTAAGCATATTTGTAAGTTTAAATGTAACCATAGATTTAATTAGTTTCGCTGAAGAATTCAGTATTGATATTGAACGGTGTAATTCATAGTATTATTTTTGCAACCTTGTTTAAGAGGCTAGTCCAGTGGTTTCTTCAGGTTTAGAAAATAATTTTTATTTCATGATGGAGACTTTTAATCCATACACATCTTTTCGCACTTTCAAACTGACATATTTTAGTTGCAAAAAAAATGTTGTATATATATATATAGTGTCAATAAAATGCGATGTCCTATGGTTTAAATCGTTTGTAGTAATTTCTAAAGCTACTACAAACTACTACAAACGTTTATTTCGTCTCTAGTGTTATTAAAATACAACATCCTACGGTTTAAATCGTTAGTAGTAATTTTTTAGGCAACTACAAACGTCCGTTTCACCGCTAGTGTTAATAAAATGCAGTGTCCTATGTTTTAAATCGTTTGTAGTAATTTTTTAATCAACTACAAACCTTGCATTCATCTCTAGTATTAATAAAATGCAATGTCCTATGGCTTCAATCGTTTGTAGTAATTTCTAAAGCTACTACAAACTACTACAAACGTTTATTTCGTCTCTAGTGTTATTAAAATACAACATCCTACGGTTTAAATCGTTTGTAGTAATTTTTTAGGCAACTAGAATTGTCCGTATCACCTCTAGTGTTAATAAAATGCAGTGTCCTATGGTTTAAATCGTTTGTAGTAATTTCTAAAGCTACTGCAAACTACTACAAACGTTAATTTCGTCTCTAGTGTTATAAAAATACAATATCCTATGGCATTTTAAATCTAAATCGTTTGTAGTAATTTCATACTTTCTCCGCTGTAGCTGCGTGAAGTCGGTCCGATCTTAAAACGGCATTCAAGATATCTCGGGTCTGAATCATTTGAAATAAAAAAATCAACATTTTTCTTAAAATATAAGTTAGTAGCTATGTTGTGAACTAGAATAAACATTGTAAGATGAAAAATAACGACGTGGTTAACTTTTCAATTTTTAAGTGTGTTTTTTGCAACTTCAATTGTTTATAAAATTGCTGAATATTCATAAAAAATTAAGATTCTAGTTCAGATGATAGCCAGACATGCGTAGAACATCCCCTTAAAATTTCAGCGCGAACGGATGAATAGTTTTATTTTAATCTTGAATGCCAGCTCAAAAAATACTGTTTCGAGAAAAACGCGTTTAAAGTTTTAGGTCTGAAATAGTGACTAAAAAGCGACTTACCTTAATCAGCAATGCCAGGACCGTAGAATCCAATGAAGACATTGAAATGCTTACTAAAAGAAAACAAAACAAAATAGCATGCATGCGTAAACAGGACCCAGCCTGCTAACAGGACAGAGCACGCGGCGAGTGCACAAGTACGGCGTTTTTGATATATCAACTTTTTATTCGGATTCTGAGTAATTTTTGAAACAAAATCATTTCTAGCCACTTTCAGCGCATTTCTGAATGTATATTCTATACAAAAATCATGTTTTTGAAAAAAAAACGATTTTTTGATGAAAAAACCACTGGACTAGCCCCTTAAATATTGGTGTAATAATCCTAATTTCCTAAGAGATGGAAAAATACGTTATTGCAAAGATTTATTTCATGGTGGCCACCGTCAGGGAAAACCGGGAAATCAGGGAAATGTCAGGGAATTTCAAAATTGGTCAGGGAATCAGGGAAAAGTCAGGGAATTTCAAAATTGGTCAGGGAAAAAGTAAATTGTAGACAAATCTTTAAAAAGTGAAAAACATTATTTAACAAAAAATCGCACAATTTCATTTTCAGAAAAATGCTTTATTTATCGTGTTTCGCATAAAATTCTTTTAAATGATTTTAAATGCTTTCTCACAAATTTAAACAAATATTGACGTTTTATATCAATAACATATTTCAGTTTTGAACATTTTCGATCGATTTCACCAAAAACCAACAATTTTGAGAAAAAAAATAATCTTAAATTAAATATATTTGTGGTACTGCTCAGTTTTAAACGTTCTGGTACATAGCAACAAAAATAAACATGTTTAACAATAACAAATTTCGGTATTGAATATATTCTAACAGATTTGAATAAAATTTAATAGTTTAACAAAAATAAATGCAAACAATTTTATATTTAAAGATATTTATCTTTCTATAAAGATACTTTGCAGAATATTTCAAAAATATTTGCCATACTAATTCTCTATTTAAACAAATATTTGTATAAATAAAACCTTTTGAAAATGATAGAAAACTTTCATAAATTTTTTTAAATCTTCAAAAATCTTTGAAATTGCATAAAAAGGCTAAAAATCGTAGAAAAAATTTTAAAATGTTGAAAACAGCACAAAACTCCCAAATTTTGAGAATATTAATTTGTTTAAGTGATTATTTTACCATTTCTATTTTAAGTAGTTGATATTTGTCCAATAGTATTTGAAAAATATAAAATTTATGGCAATTTTTTGTTATTGTCAACATTCGTAAGAATTTTGACAATACTTTGAATATACCGTCCAAAATCGCCTAAATTCTAAAATTTATCAACATTTATAATTATTGTCTAACATATTACCGCAGAACTTGACATTTTATAACAAATTTTGACAAAGAACCCCCAACAAATTTTCTACTATTATTTTGAATTAAACACGAAAAAATCCGCAGGAACATGAGTTTTTTATCTGGATTTTTATAGATAATATGTTTTAGAATATACTACTCGTTGTTGATTGAAAAAATAAAGAATTTATTGAAAATGTGTATTTAAAACATTTTTATCCGTATTGTTTATTTTTAATAGATATCATTAAAATATTGGTCAGGGAAAAATCTGGGAAAAGTCAGGGAATTTTTTTCCGAGAAAAAAGCGGCCATATGTGGAATTCTCTCTAACTTTTAATATTTAACATCAAAACATTAAGTTTTCCTTTAGATGTCAGATAAACCAACTTTGTACTGTGTTTTAGAGGGTTTTAACCGATTAAAGCCCAGAAACCCGGAATTTTTATCTCACATTCGAACCTCAGTACTGAATAAAAAAATGGAAAAGATTATGACGGAACCAACTGATCTTATTATTTTCGAAAGAAATATGGCGGATTTAATTTGATAAAGTACAAAAAAATCGGACAAAATTGAACAAAATAGTTGTAGTTTACGAGAAAAATTTTTGTTTTCAGTTTCGTACAGTTTACCTTTTCGAATTATATATATATGTATAAAATCACCTTTAAACGAAATTTTGTCCACCAAAGTAGAAAATTTTGTTTGATTAAACATCTCCAGTTATTTTCCAGTGTATTTGACGGTTTCAATAATGGCGGATTTAATATGGCGACCGGGCAACGATGAAAATATCGAGTTTTTTCACAATTATCGTCAATAAAAGTATCAAAATATTTATTTTCTCCCGTTTTTCCTACTAAGTTTAATAATAATTCAGTTTCGTATTTCTAAAAATCAAAATGGCGGATCCAATATGGCGGACACATCTTTCAGAAGTGTATGAGTTTTCGTGAAATTTAGCAGAATTTTTGGCAGATTTGCCAAATTCATAATGGCGGACAGTTTATTAAAAAATGACTCTAATTGGCTTGAAATTTGTTATTCGAGGATGATTTTGAGTGGCTGAATACGATTTGATTATCGGCTCAAAGACAGTGAAAATATTATGCATATAAAAATCGTATTATGGTATTTTTTGCGGGGGCTCAATTTATCGATAAAAAATATTGAGTAAGCTCAAAACTACTCGAGATTCTAACAAACATTTCACAAGTTTATCACCAATATTTAACTTGCCAACAACAAAATACACCAAAAAACGATAAAATGGCAACAAAAAACATTAAAAATACATTAAAAATACATAAAAAATACAAAAAATAAATAAAAAGTACAACAAAAATAAGACTAAGTTGGGCAACATTATGTAATAATGCCTGAGAGATGAATTTCATTATGTAAACGTTCCGACAGTTCAAAAAAACAGTGGTTGTCGTAGGTATCTTCTAAATTATGCAAAGCTCATACCAGAATCGTATTCAGCGACCTTAAAAACAATCAAATAACAAGTTTCAAGCCAATCATACTTATTTTTGGACAAAATGTCCGCCATACTGGATCCGCCATTTTGATTTTGGCAAATCTGATATTAGTTTTGTATTCAGCCACCCCGAAAAACCTCGAGTAATTTAATGAAAATTCAAGCACTTTTGAAAGGTATGTCCGTCATATTGGATCCGCCATTTTGACTTTTAAAAATTCGTAAACGAATTTGGATTCAATTTAGTAGAAAAAACGGGATAAAATAAATATTTTTATAGTTTTTTTTTGAAGATAATCATGAGAAAACTTGATATTTTTACCATTCCCCGGTCGCCATATTGAATCCGCCATTATTGCGATCGTCAAATGCACTGAAAAATGACTGGAGATGATTAATCTTATACTGGAAAAAAATTTCGTGTAACGTTGATGTACATCAGAAATACTCAGAAAACACGTTTTTTTTTAAATTTCCACACAAAAAGTTTCTTGATTTATGAGAAAGCTTCAGAAGAAAGTTTATGCTTTAATTTTTTAAATATTTTATAAACACTAGTAAGACATTTTGTTATATATTTCTACGGGTTGAAAATTACTTCTGAATCTGTATGGAAGCTGCAGAAAAAAAAGTAGGATTGAATAGCGCAGCTTGAATCCTCTAGAGGGTTTTTTTAATGTAAGTTGAGAACCATTGTTTTTTTTCGAATCCGTTGCTAGTTGCAGCGTCACATTTTCGTGTGCGTTTAAATTTTCTTCTGCTTTATCAAATGCCTAAGTTCATTATTAAATCAGCTGGAGTACGTTGATGAGTAGATCTCTGTACTTTAGATTTATAAAATTTCATCAACTCAATCCTGAGATTTAAGATTTAGAGACATTTTCTCTTTTTGACATTGTGCGCCGCTGAAAATATAATTTTTGAAATCAAAAAGCAGAAAAAATAACATTTAGACAAAACTGGATGCGAGCAGTTTTTAGTTCTGCTGATTACGATCGAGACATTTTCAAGAAAATGAGTGTGTTATTAGTTTTTGTATGAATTACTTTCTAAAATGTTTTATATATAATAAATTAATTTGAATATGTTTATTTCACAATGGTTTTTTAGGGTTATCTGGTGGACCTGCCGTTGCTCTTCTTATGCAACGAAAACTTGAAGCCAACCGCCGGTACTGTCGAAGGCATTATGCCAACATCCCTGTGGACCTGATTCTTATGCAGTATTATTATTTCAAACGTTAAAATTTCGCCATTTTTGCTCTCGGCATTTTAAACTTATCGAAGGCATTTGTATATGTATACGACTTGTTTTTAAGCTAAGATTTTTAAGCGATTGGACGTTTCACGCATGTATGAAAAACGTTTACCTCAAACAGTCAGCTAGAAGAAAGTGGTGAAAAGCACTTTAAGATTTTTTTTAAAATGACTCCTTAAGATGTTTTAAACGTGGTTCAGGTTACTTTTAAAATTGAACTCAAATAAAACTTTAATCTTTGAGATATTTTTAAAATTATACATTCCAAGCTCTGGTGTACATAAACATACTTTAAATATTTAAAGTATACGAAGTGAAATATTTTAAGTCGATAATGTCTGTTTTATAAGGAAATTTCTGGTAATTTTTACAAATGTTTTAAAACGTTCTTTTGACCACTTTTATGACTGTTCCGATGCATTGTGCATTTAACAAAGAGAAACTATTTAAATACAAGAATGTACAAATTATTTTATGACGGAATAAACATTCCCAAAGAGTTACGTTCCAGAGGCTCCTTGAACGAAAGAATTTTATAAAGTTTATTTTGTATGAATTTTAAAAAATATATCTACATCGACTTTATTGTTGCTGCTGACATTTGTATATTTGTTGTCTTAAAGAGAATAAAAATAGTTTGAAGTGAAAATAGTTTCGTTCTCTTTTCCGTTGTTTTCTGTCGGTTATGTGGGAAAGGACATGCTTCCTTCCGCGAATTTAGGATGTCGGACAACGGCGCGTTGGAATCGGATTCTCATGGAAAACAACAAGAATCAGTCGAATTTCAATCTACTCCGCTCCAGGAAATTTCTTTTAAAGTAAAACCGGAACTTCTGTCGCAGGCGAAAAACTCTGGTTTGTCAAGGTTAGAATTTTGAAAACTTCGACTACCGTTTAATATTGTATATTTGAAACGGTTTTTCGTTATTTTTAAACATCGATCAGGTCTTTTCACGAAGAAGTAAATTTTTCCGGTCGAAAGGCACACCAGAAAACACCAATCAACAGAAGTCGCAGAAATGGCAAACAGGTAAAGTGAAATTTTGTTTAAATATTGAATTTATAGTTTAGAGATTTTTATGTTATGTGCTTAGCCAGTTGCGTCGTCTTCAGAAGAAGGCTGCGTTACAATTCGACCCACGCAATTGCATGTCAAAAGTCACATTCCAAAATCCCGAAATCCCGTGTTTACGTCGGCTACTAGAAGCTCTATTCGAAAAACAAAATCTTCCGCAATCCCGATTCGTATGTATTATTATTAATTGTTTAAATAAGTTTGTTGGTTTTGTTTGCTTTTGACTTCATTAATTAATTATCAAATCATGTATTTTATTACGAATACTTAATTATTTTTATTGAGTTCAATTCATTTTAATCAATTTTTAATATGAAAATCTTTGACATTTGTCAATAATTTTTATTCTTTTATAAATTTTTTATAATGTTTTATCCATTTACATAAATCATCATTATTTTCTTATTTATTTATATTTATTATGCACTAGTTTTTATTGTCATATTTTTATACAATTTCAATACGAAATAGAAATTTTTGTTAAACCGAACTTTTCCTTTTTTCGAACACTTTTTTTATTCTTTGGGTACATCACTTGCTTGCTTGTCGCTAATTGCAATGTAGTTTTTAAATAATCATAGTATTGAAAGATACGAATTGGCAATCAAGAGGAGAAACGGCGTCGAGTCCTAATTTAAAGGGTGATCATGGTGGAATTGAGATTAATTTACCAGGATCAGAACAAGAAGGTGTTCGTTACGACGGTTATTACATCCAACGTCAGATAACCTGTTACAGAAACACATTTTGGCTTTTCGTCATATTCAATATCCTAATTTTGGTACGAAATTACAATTTTGATAATTATATTCTACTCCCTCGGGCGATAATAGCCTCTTTTGCGCCCTTGGTCCATATTTTTCATAAAATTCGATAAAACCAGTTTTTAATTCAAGTTTTAGTGCGATATTGAAAAAGATCGGTTCCAGTTTCAAGGGAATTTATGAACTTGAAAAAAATATTCGCTATATCATTTCATGAGAATTTTCACGAAACATTTTAGTAAGGCTTCCAGTTACTATTTTTAATACTTTGAAACGGAAAGAAGAATTGGGACTAGCAAAATACTCGCTAGTAAAATAATAAGATTCTGTCTCTATTTTGGACCTTAGAACTCAAAAAATTATTAGTTTCAGAATCAATTTACGTTACATTACACATTAGTTTTATTTTAATTTAGAAATGCCTCGAATAAGTAAATTAAAAGAAATCGTGAGTGTATTTTTGTATTTATATGGGCAAATCCACGAAACTTTTAATTTTTGTCACTAAAACATTTTTGGAATTTATTTTGTGGCACAATTTTTTCTTTTTAACCATATATTCAGGCTATCGCTCTGAAGTGAAAATACAAAATTGCGGATAAAATGTGAAAAATTACTCGATTTTAATGAAATTTGTTTTTTTTTTTGGTGGAGAATGTTAGCGATCGCTGATTACGGTTATGTTGTCAGATTTTCGAAATTCAAAATGGTGGACACAATATGGCGGATTACAGTACGAAAAATTGTTTAACCCATTAAGTCCTGAATGGACGTTTTTTCACTACAATTTTCAACGGTTGTATTTAGTGTGAAAAAAGGCTCTAAAAAATTTGAAAGAAGACATATCTGACGTAAAATTAACTGAACTTTCAGAATCTGTTATTACATTTTTCAGAAAATGCAACCGTGAAAAACTATATTCGATTTTTTCAAAAAAATCATGCATTTTTCAAATGAATTTTTTTTTCATTTCGTCTTTTCACATTGAAATTGTTTCAGAATTCCTCTAAACGGTAAAGAAATCGTGTCCTCGAGACTTAAACTTTAAGATGTGCCTATGTCCATTTTGAAAATAAAGATAAAAGCATCCAAAATGGCGGCCCAAACACAAAAAAATTAGCGAAAAATTCAGGAATTTTTTATTCAAAGACGATCGACTTTAGGAAAAAATGTTACAGAACAAAAAGTTCTTACAATTATTCAAAGAATACGCTGAATTTTTTTCAGAATTTTTTAAACACTTTTTTCATTTTTCAAAATCCCAAAATTTTGACAAATCGAAAAAGTCGTCAAAAAATTCTAAAAAAATTTTCGGGCATTCTTTGATTAATTGCAAGAAGTTTTTCTTCCGTAACATTTTCTCCTAAAGTCTTGTCGAGAAAAATTTCGAAAAAAATTGTCGAGAAGTTCAGGAATTTTTTATTTGAAAATGGTAGACTTTAGGAGAAAATGTTACGGAAGAAAAACTTCTTGCAATTAATCAAAGAATGCCCGAAATTTTTTTTAGAATTTTTTGACGACTTTTTCGATTTGTCAAAATTTTGGGATTTTGAAAAATAAAAAAAGTGTTTAAAAAATTCTGAAAAAAATTCAGCGTATTCTTTGAATAATTGTAAGAACTTTTTGTTCTGTAACATTTTTTCCTAAAGTCGATCGTCTTTGAATAAAAAATTCCTGAATTTTTCGCTAATTTTTTTGTGTTTGGGCCGCCATTTTGGATGCTTTTACCTTTATTTTCAAAATGGACATAGGCACATCTTAAAGTTTAAGTCTTGAGGACACGATTTCTTTACCGTTTAGAGGAATTCTGAAACAATTTCAATGTGAAAAGACGAAATGAAAAAAAAATTCATTTGAAAAATGCATGATTTTTTTGAAAAAATCGAATATAGTTTTTCACGGTTGCATTTTCTGAAAAATGTAATAACAGATTCTGAAAGTTTAGTTAATTTTACGTCAGATATGTCTTCTTTCAAATTTTTTAGAGCCTTTTTTCACACTAAATACAACCGTTGAAAATTGTAGTGAAAAAACGTCCATTCAGGACTTAATGGGTTAATGTAAATAAAACTCGGTTCCTGTGGAGATTATAAGCCACTAACTACGAGTCTATCGTTAGATTTTTTAAATTCAAAATGACGGTCCAATATGGCGAACCAAAATACGAAAAATTGCTTGATTTAAATGAAACTAGGTTCTCGGGGATTTTTGAAGTCGTCGATTACAAATCAGTTGTCGAGATTAAAAATTTTAAAAAATCGATTGAAAATGTCCATAGTAAGAATAATAATAATAATAATAATATGTTGATAAATTAACGATTTTATTTTTATTGTAACTGTGTATAATATACATAGGAACCCTATTAACATTATTTTTTTCTTATAATTTCTTATAATAACAAAAAAAAAGAAATTCTGTCAAATTTAAATCGTATTTGGTAAGTTTGTCCGCCATATTAGATTCACCATTTTTAATTTCAAAATTTTGCCTTCAGATTCATAATCAGCGACCGCAAAAACCTCTGCTCTTCGATGTTTGTCCACTTTAGATTATATTTTGATAGTTTTGTCCGTCATATTGGGTCCGCTGTATTGAATTTCAAATTTCTAAATTCAGATTTGTAATGATCAACCTATAAAAATTTAGAATACAATTACTGAAATATATTTAAAACCTTTTGGAAATCGTATGACGAAGATCCGTTGAAGTATTTTTTTTTTTATTTTTTGTATTATTTTTTACAATTTTCAAAATCTTAAAATTTGGATGAATTGAAAGAACTTTTTGTTCGGCAGCTTTTTTTAGTAATTTTTGTCAATTTAAAATTAATTTCGAAATATCGTTAATATTCAACGAATTTTCTGCCATTGTTTTTCATGTTGCAAGTACCAAAAGAAATTTCGAAACATCTTACAAATTTTTATGTTTTTGTTCAATGTTTCAAAATTGTATCACGTACATTTTAAAATATATAGGCCTCGAAAACACTTTTCTAGGTGCAATCGGTCGCGAATACTACCGGTTTCTTATACAAATTTTAGATTTAAAACTTTGCCCAATAAAAAATAAAGCTTGTTTTTGCAAAAAAAATTATTTATAACTTTCTAATCATTGACTTTAGACAAATTCTGTGGCCATATTCTGAAAGATCATGAAATTTTACGTCTGATTTCGTGTATCCACATTTTTTTGTTACTTGTAGTATTAAAAAAAATGGAAGAAAATTCGTTGCAATTGAAAACATTTGAGACTTAGTGAAAGTACATCAAATTTAAAAAAAAAATCTGTCCAAAAAAGGATGAGAATTCGCAAGAATAAAATTGAAATGACACAAAATGTCTTAACAAAGTTACACAATTTTACAACAAGTTCAATGCTAGTTACAAAAGTGAGTTTTTTAATAAATCAAAAAGTTTTAAAAATTGTTAAATAACATCAGATTCGTCAATAGCGAACCGAAAACCCTCCGAGTAACAATTTTCAAACAAATCCAATTAATTTAAAAAAATGATCAAAAATGTCTACTATATTGAACAAAATAAATTGAACTATTTTAATAACGAAGTATTTCTTTTCCAATTTGTAAATAATATAGTTTGGACGAATATATTCATCTTGATGCACAGGAGGGTCAATTAAACCGTTGGAGGATTAATTTGTTTTATCGATTTTTGAAATACATTATTCGCGTATTATACCTTATATATACAATAAATATAATAATTAATTTTCTATTAAATATTTACGGCGAAACGAGTGCATAGGATTAAGAAACACCTTTTTTTTACCCGTAACATAATTTTGTGAAGCGTAAAAAAAGACTGTTTTTTGCACTTTTAACGAAATTCACTATTTTTAAACTGAGGTCGCAAAATAACAAATTCCCGCACTAAAACTAGAATTTATACGAAAAGACTGGCTGTATCGATTTTTATTATGAAAGGAGTACAGAGGCCGCTTATTACAAATTAAATATTTGTAAATGGTGAATCCAAATGTAGCAGATAATTCCATCCATTGACTAAACCACTTGAATTTGACCAAAAGAGTGGATTATTTTTGGCCCAAAGTTAAAAATTTAACATTCGTTTTCAATCATTTCGTTCTTGACTACACAGAAAAAAATAATTAGTAGATTCTACCTAGAACTTATGTAAAATTTACCGAAAACGCTAAGTAACCATTGTCAGTCAAAATAATTAAAAGTACAATCCTAATCTTCTGCAGTTTATCTGGAATTTATGTTTCAAATGCTTGATTAACACCAATGATGTATGAAAATCTAATCCAAGTAAACAAATTCACATAATTTTTATATTTAATATAACTGGTGTTAATGTTCTTGCGAGTGTTTTATAGAATATCTAGCTTAGCACGGTGCTTTTTAAACCGATTTAACCTAAAGATTCTGGCACCTTGGATTTTCTTGTTGATGTCGATCCCAGATCATTAATACCTCATTTTTCGACATAAATGAAAATCTTCTGTCGAGCCGTTTTTTAAAAATGTCGATTTAAAAATTCAAAATGACGCAAAATCAACTTTTTTCAAGAAATATTCATTTGAGAAATAATTTCGTCAGATGGAATTTGTAGATATTAAAAAAATACATTTTTTGTATTTGTATCATTGTTCTCTACAATCAATAGTTTATGAGAAAAACGAAAAAAAGTAACTTTTTGCATGTGTTTTTCATTTTTTAACTGATTTTTTATAGGATACATATCTGTTTTCTTTTGTAAACATAGTAGGCACACTTTAAGTCGATTTTCATCATGTGTAAGAGCTCGACTTTTATACATTTTCACTATTCAGCTCACAATAACAGGTTTAATATAATTAATAAGGTTATAATGATAGTTTTTATTTTAAAACGTTTCATGACAACTGTTAAGATTGCGGCTTCCAATTGTTTTGATCAAAATGTAAGGCATACCATCCTTGGCATTAATAACGTACTATACTGTCACACAGAGTAAAAAAACTAGTCAAAGTGAAAAAAACTTAACAATACACGTATAAAATTGGTTTTCTCTCGCTTTTCTCCTAAACTATTAATTGTAGAGAAAATTGATACAGAAAAAAATCCTTTTTTTAATGTCTACAAATTTAATCTTATGAGATTTTTTCTCAAATGAATATTTCTTCCAGAAAAGTTGACTTTTCGTCATTTTGAATTTTTAAATCGTTCAAAAACGGCTCGACAGAAGATTTTCGTTTTTGTCGAAAAATGATGTATTAATGATCTGGAATTGAAATCAACAAGAAAATCCCAAGTGCCAGAACCCTCAGGTTAAATCGGTTTAAAAAGCACCGTGTTAGTGTTTCGTTAATCTGTGATTAAACATCATTTAAAAACTTATTACTTAAGGGCTAAAATACTATTTATTTATATTCTTCAATAAATTTTGCTTTTAAATGAGACTCAGTAAATTTTACTTAACTAAGTTCGGCAAATTCTACTTATGATTTTTTTCCGTATAATTAAAGAAAAACAAAGTCTCAAGTAAAAGTGTAATTAAATTCCTTAAACAAATCACATTCAATCTACCTTAACAATATTTAAATACTCATAAATCCTTTCAAACTTCCCAAAAGTTCTTTTTGCTATTTGGAGTCATATTATTGTTAATATATAAGTTTATATACAATGAATTTTATTTCGAAGAAAATTTAACAATTTATCAGGAGATGTGCAGATTTCAGGTTTCTTATACTTCGGAAGTGCAGTGGCTTTATGCATGAACAAAGAGTTGCTGTTGATGGTGATGGAGCAACAAATCTACACCATTTCCTTCATATCATTGTATATCGTATCAATTGCGTTGATAATAATTGCTTCAGGAGGAGTGTACTTAGCTCGGAAACTTACTCAAAAAATAGCCATCGTTAGTATTTTTTCAAATTTTAAAATCTTCAAAAAGACATTTATCAACATACGTTAAGGGGATTTTAAAGTATTTTGCCCATAAGCTAAAAAACATAAATTAAAAATGTCGGATTCAGTTTATCAAAATTCTGGCTTTATACGGGTCATTCTACTTTCTATGTACTAAGATGTTATTAGAGAATTGCCCGAGAGGGATTGGAAATAAATAAAAATCAGTAATTTCCAAAAGTTCTCGTCCAATTCCAAATTAATGTCTTTGGGATTCATTTTATCCGTATCTAGTTCATATTAGCCGTATCTAGTAATTAGAATTACTCTGTGATGTGTTATTAAATAAATAAAAATACTTCCGTCAAAATTCTGATTATACAAAGGAAATTGTGAAGAAAACATTGAAATTTATAATACTATATTTTTTAATCTTTAAAAAAATATAATACGCAAATATCTTTAAGTAAAGAAAGTTACAAACGAATTCTGTTATAAAAAAATACTTTTACAGCATATATTAAAAATAAATATTTAAAAAAAAATAAGATCGCAAAATTTTAAATAGAACTGTCGACATTATCATTTTAATAATTGCTTCTGATATTAAGTGAATGATATTAACTTCTACAGCATGCAGGATTCTGCTTATTAGTTGCTGGGATGATAGTAACCCTTGCATTTTTGCAAAATTCATCACAATCTACTATGCAAACCAACCTGGAATCGCATTTGTATTCTAAGCTCCATCTCAATCAGAAAGATGGGAACGAAATTTGGGACCACTTCCATACAACGGTATGACAATTCTAAAAGTATCTAAAATCGTTTATCTAACCATCAAAATATAAAGCATTATAACATTGTACGAAACATCACATTTATCAGTTTCAAGAATGGGTTTTAAAACAATGGTACATTGTTAAATATTACTTTACGAATTTTTTGAAATAACGACAGTTTTTTCGGTTACCGATTGATAATTTTCTGAAAAAAAATTTAATGATTTTTATTTAAAGTAACAGAAATAAGTAAGTTGAATAAATTTGTTGGATTCATTAAATAATTCTTCAACGTAATTGAACAGTTATATTCGTAAATTATTAGTATTTTAAGATCATTTGTTGTTTATTGCATAAATAAATTATGTAAAATACATGAAATTTATTGATCCAACACTGGCACATTTTCCAGCATATAATAAAGTATTATTCATATTTGTCGTTGTACTCAGACGTATCAACGTCATAATGATTTTATGCTAACCGGATATAAACCAACTTCTACAACAGGAATCATGGGCGCCTTTTTAGATGCCAACGTCGGATGTGCGCCTGGCGACGACATACCAAACTAATTTCACCTTCGATAGCTGATTCATATTCATATTTATGTTACAAATTTCGTAGTTTTTTGGTATTGTTGCACTATTTATCTGTCTGTTACATATTCTAGTAAAATTCTGTTACTCCATTAACATATTAATTTTCTTCAAGATGGCGGTTTCAAAATGTAGATTATTCGATTTATAAATTCAAGGTTTTAAAACTTTTCGTACGTGTTATGGAAGACAAACTATAATTTATAGTTTTTAAGGTCGCTTATCGGGATTCTGAAACATCAAAATTGTAAAATACAAGATGGTGAATACAATATGTTCAATATTTTCCCCTGCATTCATTGTTTCTTATTCAATTTTGGGTATTTCATTTATGGAGTTTTTTAGGACGCTGATCACTATCTGGCCAGCAGAATTGCAAAATTCAAAATGTCGAATATAATATGGTTGTTTGTAGATAAATTGTTTTCGCTGACCACAATGTCGTCAGACTAATACAAAACGGCGGACCCAAATAATGACTATGCAAACTAAATTTATTATTTGTTTTCTATTTTTTTTTTTATAAGGATTTTAACATTGTTGTCAATTCGCCGTTTGTCAAGTTCGAAATTTGGATGCAACTTTCAGTGCTGTAACTTCTATTCCGAACACCGTTAAAAACATTGAAATACCGTAAATTGGGGTAAAGTTGGCTTGACAGGAAAAGTCGGCCATTCGATAACCTATTTTAAAATATTTAATTATCCTTTTTCTAGAGAGAAAAGTCAAAGATGCGCAATTGTTTTAGTCAGTAGGAATGTCAAACTTTCATTTACAGTTTATTTGACTCAAATTCATCGATAAGTTTTAATAAAAACGTCGTTTATGTGTAACTGTATATTTAGCCTCTAAAGTAAGTAGTGTGAAAAAAGCACTTGTAAATAATTGTACAAATTTTGATATGCAAAAACCAAACTGTGTATCGCATAGCCTGTATCTCTAACCTAATTTACGATAAAAAATGACCTCAATAAGATCATTATATATCGCAAAATATCGGTTTCTCTAAAGATGTAACATTTGAAGGGAAAAGTCGGCCATGGGGCGAATTTATAAAACAAAGGCGGATTCTTGTAGATTATTCAAATATTCAACGGAACAATTACAGAATGCAATACGAGAAGCAGAGAAACGTCAAAAATCAACATTACAAATTTCAAAATTAAAAATGGCTGAATCAACATGGCGCCATATCGGGTCCGACATTTCGAGTTTCGAAAATCTGAGAACGGATACATAATCAGCGGCTTTGAAAACCCCCAGTACCAATTTTCATGTAAATCGAATCAAATTTCATATTTTGGCCTGGCCATATTTCATCCGCCATTTTGAATTACGAAAATCTGACGACCTATTCTTAATCAGCGACCCCAAAAACCCCCAAGTACAGAGTTTCATCGAAATCGAATTAAGCTTCTGATTTTCGTCTGACATATTGGATCAGCCATTTTGAATTTTGTGATTTTGACAACATATTCGTAATTAGCGGCCTCGAAAACCCCCGAGTACGAAATTTCAATCCATCATTGAAATAGATATTTATTTACCTACATGAAGAAAATTATTTACAGGTGGGACACTGACAGTCCCACTATGCCTCAAAGGGTTAAAGAGCGGTTTTCACGCGTAAAAATGTATCAAATGGCCATATTTTATTTCCAATGGTGTTAAAAAATTGTTTTGTTTTATTACAATAGCTTACTTTTTCGATGTATGATGATAGCCGACTTTTCCCCGCATTTGGGGTAAAAGTCGGCAATGACAAAATAGTATATACCGTTAATTCTAAGAAGTAATTTTCTTTTCTATTACATATATCTTAAAACAGAGGAGTTAAAGATTACATAATAATTATTTTAAGTTTTCTCATGAGGATTTAAGCAAAAAACCATGAAAAATAGCCGATTTTACCCCAATTTACGGTACGTCAAGATTGATATTTTTGGACCTCCTTTTTCGAATTGCGTATTCAAAATTGACAGGAGATTAAAAAACCAGTTATGATTTTTTTTTCGAAAAAAGTGCCGTTTTTTTGCCGTTTCTTGGCAAGAATGGCGTTTTTTGAAATTGAAAAAGACAATACTGACCATTGAAGAAGGCACTAATCGTGTCTTTTTGCTCAACTCTTCACTTTCTCGTTAGATTTTTTTCAAAAAACAAAACGGCGGCTTCGAGGTGGCGTCTCCCTGCTAACATGAAAGTAACAGTTATGTAACAACTATGTAACCTTTATGTAACAATATAACCATTACTTAAATATTACACAACTGTTACATTCCGTGTTTGCAGGGTTAGAATGATATCAATTATGGAATTAACAATTTTGAAATCAGCCTTTCGAGGGTGTCGTCTTTCAGTCGACAATTCACTTCTATCGAGTTAGAATCGTCATAGTAAAAGTTTACAACGCTCGCATAAATAAATTGATGTACTGCACTTCATTTTTAGGTTATAAACCGATTATTGACAGATTACAAGTACATATGATTTATCGTTTTCAGTTTCACGCATTGCGTAAGTGTTAGGTGAACATCGGAGATGATTAGGTCTTGCAAAAGGAAAAATTGGAGCTCAAAAAGCGGTTCTGTGCCGTTTAAGAATGATTTTTATGAATAATTTCTTAATAACATTTACGTGCTAATCGCGTGCAACTCTGAGTGAAGTTGATTATTAAAGTCGATGATTTACTCTTGCATTGGACAAAAATCGGTAAAATTTTATTTTATACGACTAATTTGAGGTTATGAGTGAATGATCATGAGATTAGATATTCATAAATGATGATAATAACTTGTTCATCCCAATTCTCGGCGTTTTCAACCGTTATAGGGTAAAATAATTGACGTTTATGTGAGAAAATGCAAAATCACAACTAGCAGACGCCATCTGTGTGTCTGTAATTTCGGACGATGAGGTAATTAAGATTCCGCTAGAAACAGAAACGTTTTGTTATTTTATTTAATTATGTTTTAACCCTTTCAGTCCTAGCAGGACACCAGTGTCCCACCTACATGCCATTAATTTTTCAACGTTTATGAGCAATTCCCTATCTATTTCGTTGAGGATTTTTATTCCTGGCCTTCCTAAGACTCCAATAAATGTTAACAAATAATAATATTGTACAATTATTTAAAATAATTATTGATATAAACAAATTACTTTAAAAAAAAGCATAAATTTCAGAAGATATTCATGCTAGGATGAAGTAATAACGATTTCATTTTGCGATATTTGGTATATACGGATTTTCGAGGCTGCTGATTATGAATCCGGTGTTAGATTTTCAAAATTAAAAATGGCGGATCCAATATGGCCGACCAGACATTTGAAAAGTGGTAATTTTGTCTGATATTTGGTATATAGGGGTTTTCGAGGATACTGATTACGAATCCGGTGTTAGATTTTCAAAATTGAAAATGGCGGATCCAATATGGCCGACCAAACATTTTATTAAACGATCATGTTGTCTCATATTTGGTATATAGAGGGTTTGAAGTAGTTGATGGCGTATCTGATGTTAAGTTTTCGAAATTGAAAATGGCCGAGCTCATGTGGTAGATGAAAAATAAAACAAAATATATTTTATCAGAAATTTGATCTTTGAAGGTTTTGGAGTATTTGATCACAAATAATTGAAATATTCTAGATTTCTATGAAAATGCTTGTATGTGGATTTCTATCTTTCATAATTATAATTTAATACTTTTTTTATTGTATATTTGCAAATTTTATTGGCAACAGCTCTCAGTTAAAACCAGAAACATGAACGAGGACGTGGCTGATGAGGTATCTTTTTTTGTATTTTTAAGATTTTTATTATTTTTTTTTTATATTTTTAAGATTTTGAAATATTTTTTTGGTTTTGGTCGGCCATATTGGATCCGCCATTTTGAATTTAGAAAATCTGACTCCGGATTCGTAATCGGCACCCTCGAAAACCCCTATATGGGCATTATTCTAGAACTTTTAAACTTTGAGGTTGAAGAAAATTTCATTTTTTTTTTAGGCACATTCATGAAATTAATTTTATTGGCTTTAAAATTGATCAAATGACAGGAAAAACCTTGCGTGACTCATTTATACACAATGTATTTTTTTTTTTAATGTAACATGTTACGTTACTCGTAAAATTAGTTTTTAGTTTTGTAACGTTTAATATACATAAAAAATTGAGTTCTTTTGCTTATGGCCCAATTTTTAGAAGCTAGTATATAAAATTAAACGTCTAGTTAATAGTTATTCAAATTTAAAATAATGGATTAAATATGGCGGACTATTTTGACAAAATTTCTTTGATTTTTATAAAATTTGATATGTTAGGGATTTTGAGGCCACTGATTACAAATCCAAAGTCAGTTTTCATTAAAATTTGAAATCCAAATACATGATTTAACATTAAGGATACCAAAAAATTAAAACGATTTGTAAAGAATAATCATTTTATTATTGTCAAAAATTGTGTTTTTTGTTGTATTAAAAAAACGCAAAATTTATAAATACTTTAATAACATAGGAGAACCGATCACAATGATTCCAAAGTACTTAGAAGCTAAATTGTAGATGTGCCATTAAATAATTTGATTTTTCAAAGTGAGTTTCGCTTGGAAATTTAAAGTTTGACGTGGTCGCATTTTTTATGTATAGGTGGCACACATTCGGGCAAAGGCTCAAATTACTTCTTATCATATAGGCAATGTACCCCTGTTGTGTGGTTTCTTAAAAACCAATGTGAAAAAAATGATCTAAGGTTGATTGCTAAATAGTCAACTATAAAAAAAAGTTATCTCGCAAGTTTGAAGGTATATAATTTTATTCCTCAGTGAGGCACATCATTAAGTTAAGGATTTTTCATTTGTTTACATCCCCAAATACTTCCACAAAAAACACAGATCATAAAAAAAAAGGTGCAAAAAGTTTCAGTGTTAAAACTGAAAAAATGTAGTGAGTGTCGCGCACCAAAAACAGGCAAATTCACTACTTTTATTTACTCTCATTGTTTTCTACATATTTGTAATTAGTAATAAACACTTATTACATGTAAAACGAACAAAAATTTGTTGATCTGTCGTGTTGCAAAGTTATATTTAAAATTTGTAAGGTATCATAATGAGCGACAACATAAAGTTTAAAAACTCTAGAACAATGCCCATATACCAAATTACGGCCGGGGAACAAAGTTCCGAAAATCAAAACCCCGAAAGGCTAAAATTTCGATTTTGCGTGAGTCCAAGGTATTTTAATTTGCTTTCTTTTTGCCAATTTTTCAAAGACAAAGTGAAGAAAATCACACTGGAGCCGCGCTATATCGAAATTTTGACCTTTCGGTATGTTGATTTTCGGATCTTTGTTCCCCGGCCCAAATTACAGAAAATACCCTTCGCGGGAAAAATTCGTGACTGAAAGGGTTAATATTATAATGTTAATGTTTTGAAAATAACGAAATTGAACGTCGAAACGTCAACTTACATGATGTAAATGATTCAATTTGATTTCATTGACACGAGAAGATCAATGATTGTTATTAACTGAATTAGTATTATTATCGTGTGAAAAATTATTTATTCGAATATATATTAGACGCCATATTGAAGCCACCATTTTATTTCTTGAAAAATATCCGATCGATAAGAAAGGATTGAGGAAAAAGACGCGATTAGTACCTAATTGATCAGGATTATCCTTTGCAATGTAACAAAACGCGAATTTTTCGAAGAAACGTTGGTTTTTACATATTTCAATTTTTTACGACGTTTGGAATAAAAGTCAGCTTTGAAGGTGCGGCAAAAATGTGAACTATTGGGTCGGAAAGTACTAAGAATCTCTTAAGTATTTGCAAACTAATACAGCAATATACTAAAAAAAAAGTTAGGACCATAAAAATCAAAAAGAACATTTATTCAATTTTTTATATCAAAAATTCCAAGTACATTTTGAAAATTACCCATTTGTATTGTTAATCAAATTTCTTGCAATAATAAACAAATGCTAAAAGAACATAATTCATTTACTAATATAGAAAGATGTCTTAGCTGTAATGGGCATTAAACAATTATTATAAAAGACAATAATGTTTTATGAACTTGTATCCATATTGTTCGTAGTTTAAATGTTGCGGAGTGAGAAACTTCTTTGATTGGTGTGTGAAGCACAGTATCACTGACGTATCGACTAATAGTTCGCAATTGAAGGATAATATTGCAGGAAATTACACGTGCTCATTATTGCCAAGTTCTTGCTGTGTCGACTACAATTACGAAGTGACCACGATTAATATATACACGTAAGTCAGAAGAAAAAAGGTATTTTTAAGTACAATGACTTTTATGAATTGAAAGTAATAACGTACATTTTGGGCACGTTTTTAACCCGTTTCCGCCTAAAATGCCGTAAATTTCACTACATTTTAATCGTCACATTTCTTATAGAAACTAACGATGAATAATTTTGAATATTTAGATTCTATAGTTTTCAACCCTCCTCTTTCCGAATCCGAAGTCCATTTTTCGCTAGGAGCAGCCATTTTTTAAATATGGCGGCGAAAAGGCAAAAAAATAGAGAAAATTTCGATTTTTGGATCGTTTTTCATGTTTTTCAAAAGGTTCGCGCTGACCGATCATTCCAAAGACCTGGATCTGGTGGGATAATGAGTTTGACAAAAAGTTGACATGATCAGATATGCAAAATATAAGATGGCGGATCCAAGATGGCTGATTTTTCGCAGAATTTTGTGTTTTTATAGCATTTCCGACATTATTATTAGCTATTAATAAATATTGTTGTACGCACTTATTATTGATTTACACAATCATTTGTAACAGTATCTTCTATCCGATACTCGAAATTCCAAATGGCGGTTCCAAGATGGCCGACTGAAATGCAACAAAATTTCTTGATCCATATGAAACTGACTACTCGGTGGTTTTCGGGGTCGCAGATTACGAATATGACATTTGATTTTCATCATTCAAAATGGCGGACCCAAAATGGCGGAGGAAAATACAAAACGTTGCATGTCCGAAATGAAAATGGTGACTCGCGGGTTCTATATTATACAGTCGAAAATGCTATAAAAACACAAAATTCGGCGAAAAATCCGCCATCTTATATTTTGCATATCTGATCATGTCAATTTTTTGTCAAACTCATTATGCCACCGGATCCAGGCCTTTGGAATGATCGGTCATCGCGAACCTATTGGAAAACATAAAAAACCGATCCAAAAATCGAAATTTTCTCTATTTTTTTGCCTTTTCGCCGCCATATTTAAAAAATGGCTGCTCCTAGCGAAAAATGGACTTCGGATTAGGAAAGAGGAGGGTTGAAAACTATAGAATCTAAATATTCAGAATTATTCATCGTTAGTTTCTATAAGAAAAGTGACGTTTAAAATGTAGTGAAATTTACGGCATTTTGGGCGGAAACGGGTTAAGAAAGAAATAGTTATGAAAACCGTAATAAATTCAATTTATTATATACAAAACATATAAAAAATATTATAATAGAAACTCGTATATATTTATATAAACGATACAAATTTTTGCGTTAATGCCCACATTTTTGAACCCTCATAAAAAATAAAAAAATTATGACATCAATTGCCGGGGATAAGTATGAAAGAAAGAACGAAGATAAACAGAAATTTTTAGATTACGCACTCTGAATATCAAATAAAACAAGAAATTTATTGAAATGAAAATTAAAGGTCTGACAAATTTATTTTTCAGGAATACTACGTGTGAAAATGCCCCGGTGCCGTGGAAAGTACACAATTTAGGATGTCTAGGGTCGATTCGAGCAGAAATCACATACTTAGGAACTTTCTATAAATTGCTGAGTTTCGGGACCGCGATCAGTTTGGTAAACATTTTAAACTGCTTTTAAGTATTTTAAAACTATTAACAAATGTTTAATTACATCTAAAATACGTTCTGTTGCAGATTTTTTGCATTACTACGTCGATGGTTCTTCTCACGTTTATATAGATCAGCTCATCACAGAAAATCTCCTGATGATCAATATCATAAATTAATGTAAATTATATGCAATATTATAGATATAAATAATATTTAGAAAGTCAATGAAATTACACATTTTGTGCATTAAGAAGCTTTTTCTGAAATACATATTTTTTGCATGCATTTTCTTTATTTTGAGTTACTATTATCCTTAGTAAGCTAAATCGAATATCTTAGTTGAAATTTAAAAAAAAAATGGAGTATGTACTAACTTTTTTTAAAATGTTTTTAAATAAGTTTTTAACTTACGTTACCTGTATCTTCTTTGGCAGAGTATACGATCAACAATTAAAACATCCCAGGTTCAAGTCTCAGTACGTCCAATCTCTCGTTGAGTTTTTTTCAAAATTTAAAAAGACGATGAAAAATCTTTTTAAAAAATGATATCTTTTGTGTAGTAAACGGCTCGAAATTTTAAATGATTTTTTAATTTTTTTCGTAATGACAATGGAGATAAAAATTTTACCCGAAATATTCTTCTATCGAGACTTTTCCACATAAAAAATGTCCAACTTAGTTATTAAGTCATGAATTTATTTCGTTTTTAATTAAATAAAACAGTTCAAAAGCATAATTTTTATGGAAAAAATTTCGCCAAATCATTTTTTTTAATTACGACTAAAAAATTTGTTTTTCGTTGTAAATCCCACTTCCAATGAGCTTATTTTGAGTACAAAAATATTACAAAAAGTAGTACTTACCTATTGTCTCGAACAAATTTTCTTTTTCTTTATTTTCAACCCATTAACACCCGAATTGCCCTGTCTACGTAGTACAAGTTTCATACCGTAAAACATTGTGAAGGCGATTTTGGATCCACCATTTTGTAGTCGGAATTCTATTAGTATTCACAATAACAAGTCTCAAAGTGAGTTTTACATGCTTTTTGGAGAAACGTTTCTCAAATTAGAACATGTTACTACCGTTTTGGTTGAATGTTCCGTGGATTTCAGGTGCTATATTTTATACCCCATATTGCATTTTATAAAAGACCAGAATTTTTTTTCACACGTTTGACCAGACGAATATTTTGATCCCTCAAACATTATGACAGGTTAATCTAAATTTTGGGCACATTAATGATCCGGAACGTGAAACGTCCTATATGTTCACCAAACTCCGAATTTTGGAAAAAAAATCACCAAATAAGCCGCTATTTTAAGTATTGTATGAAAAATAAATAAAATCTGATGTCGTATCTTTAAAGTACAAACGTTTTGTGAACTTTTAATTCATTTTCCCTTTCAAAAAACCCAATAAACCCCTCAACTGCGGCTATAATTTCAAAGAAAGTGCGAAAATGTCAAAACAAAAATTGTGTTAGATGTTAATAATATTTTTAGTATAGGTTCCTTTTTTTGGTCGCTAATTTCGAATATGGAGTCAGATTTTGGAAATTCAAAATGGCCGATCCAATATCAAACAGAATCACTTCAATCTTGTTACTAGGGGATTTTTGGAGCCGCTGATTATAAATCTGTGGTCAGATGATGAAAATTCCATAATGGATTTTGAAGCCATTTTGAATTTCCAAAATCTAATTTTTCACATATTTTTGGTTTCTCCATGTTGCAAAATTGTTTGCAAAGGACGACAATATACATGTCCTTAGCATCATTTTTCAGTTTTCCCCATTTGTGTCGAATGTCGGTACAGCTTTCATTTTCTATTTCATTAACATGAACTCTATATTGTAAGTATTTAAAAGGCAAATAATAATTAAACAAACTGTCATTCAATTTTTTCCATTATTATTTTCAGACACTGTTAACGATTTAAATGCATTAATAAGGCCACGCAATGTTTGCATTTCCCTGAACTTCGAGCCATGCATGAACATTTGCAATTAATATTTATAACGTCATTATCTATATTTTTTTAAACTATAACTTCATGCGGGCTTCCTGAGAGACATGACGTCTGTAAACACAACCCTAAAATTTCCCATTTAACATCGGAAACGTGTGTCAATGCACAAAACATTGAATGTTTTGCATTGAGAACAAGTTCGACTTCAATGTAGCATCGCGAACCTGGTCCAATGTAATTTATGAAATCTACAAAACTAATTAAATATTGGGTTTCGCTCATCTTGCCTGTGTTATTTTTTTACTCTGACCCTATCATTTTAGTTCGCTCTTCTGCCGGTAGAGATCGTGGGTGGCCGTGTTAACAGGGCAAATAGAAAAACGATCGTAGCGCCCATATGGTGTTGAGAACGATCAAAATTTCAGACTCTTACTTAATGAAGTATTGACAAAACATGATCATGCATAGATATCTTTTCAAATTTTTCTAGCATTCCTCCTCTGCTAGATTAACTTTAAAATATCTCTTATAAATAAAACCGGATATACGTATAAGACAGGTTTTTCACGGTCTTACTGACGAGTCCACGTGAAAAAACTGGGACGAAACGTATATTTTCTAAAATAGACAATTGTTCCCTGTATCACCGCTAGAGGGACACAGAACCTGTTAATAGTCAAGTCATTAAAATTCCTTATATTCCGAACAGTAAAATCAAAAGGTCTGAGCGGTTATACTACAAATCCCGGCAATGCTCACTTAAGTTACTTTACGACATATTTAGTGGTTGAAATCGTCAACCCATGTATTTGATTTATGATTTATGATTTATTATTTGTTTATTTAAGTAAAAGGACCGTACATACCAAGAAATTAATCTAATTCTTAATATTTACTTATAAACGGTCGAGAAAAACATTAGACGTTATTATTCGTTTAAACATTAAACGAATATTATATATTGACAAAAGCATACAAATTAAAATTGTCTTTTTAGACGAAGGTTTCCAATTTTGTAAGGCGATTTACGTAAATGGTAAATAATATAGAAGTTATTTTTCCTTTTCTAAATTTGCTTTTATGTTCTTAAAAAATACAATTTGCGTAAATCAAGATGTAAAGATGTAAGAGGGCTTGCATATATTTATTACTTCTTTCGAATTGCTCAACATTAAGATGATCGAATATCATAAAGAAAGTAGAGAAATTGTAGAATATAGATAAAAATAGAAAATAGGTTAAGTATTACAAGTATTTATGCACTACAGGTTAACTTTGAGATTGTGTTTGAAGTTTTAATTTATTGAGCGAATAGTAATTTAATTTTGAAAAGCAATTCATTAATTTAACTGAAATTTATTATGATTACGAAACAAAGATGGATTTAGTTATCAGGAATGGGCTTGAAAGTCACTAATTAAATTTCCGACCAAAATCTCTTTCAAAAGAAAAATGTTTGCGTAATGCAGAGCTTGTCTAAAGAGTTGAAGAACACAGAAAAGGTGGAAAATATAAAAATTACAGTAGTGCTCCCCTCAAGTCATATAGTCGGGCAAGCAAGATGGCGGCATCTCCCCTTATGTCATATTTCATAACATTCAATTTCAATGGTTTTGCAATGTAATTTTCTGGTAGTTTTGGTACATTTGTTAGTTATATATTTATACAAAACGTTACGCTAGCTACCGTTAAACAGAACGCGTGATTGGGGAACGCATCAGGATTTATAACCTATAAAATTATGACTTAGGGGGAGCAAAAGATATGACTTACGGGAAGCATATCATTTAAGGGAATATGACTTAAGAGGAGGACTACTGTACATTCGCTATTTTCGCCGTTATTTTCGCAAACGGTAGAAAGTAAAGTACTTAACCTCAAAATTAATCTGAAACTAATTCTTTTTCTTTTTAATGTGAATTCAACTTCATTTCTAATTTAACCTACAGGGTTAGTATCGTCATGTGTCAAATTATTTCATCTAAATGATCAAGGACGATTTCTTAGAACACACAGCTTGTTTATTACAATTGATCTATCAACTCTCTATTTTAAACATATAATTTTCACACACAGACCACACAAAAACTAAAGTCCGCATACTTCCTAATTGATCTACGTAGCACTGTAATTTATTACTTTACTTCTTACTTATAAGTCCTTTTTAATTGTTCTTTTACACGCATATTCTTCTGCTTAACGAGGGCTGAGACGGGTACCATGCATGTCATTTCACCTCGATTCCACTTGAGACCTCAGCAATGTTGGGATAAATAAAAGCTCATTCGAACGTTTGTCGGTTGAATCCAATGTGTTGACATCGCCAAATAAGATTTCAACCGTCTTATCCTGGATATTTCATTGCCCTCAGAAAATTAAAGACGGCATGATTTTTATGTTGTATTAGACAGAGGGAAATAACACGAAACGACCAAGTCGCTTACCTGGGGCTTCAACCGACCGGTTGAAGCCAATAGATTGAACCAAGCGATGTCCACCTTTTAGCCTGTTAACCTGGCTCTTCGATATTCTCCAAATATTGGAGTCAATCCTGAGTTATCAATTAATGCGTTAATGGTCACTTGGAAAAATTTAACGGTTTCTCGACAACCACTTTCTTCCTCTTCCTCTGTCGTTCAACTTCCTATTGCCTCGTTTCGGTAACCCCACTCATCAATCCCCACTATTTCAGTTTGCCTTTTTGGCAATCATAAGTCGCTACTGTCTCCCCCTCTCTTTACAAACTTTCCGCGCACAATTCAAATTTACATTGATTATTACAAGGTATCGTTACAAATCTTAACATGTAGTGCATGAATATTTATAATACTTGATTTACTTTCTTATTTTATCTATTGCAATTGCTTTACTTTCGTCATGATATTCAATAATGTTATAATAACGCGTTTCAAAAGGAATAATTGTAAGACCTGCTGCATGTTTAGATTCGTTTTAATACATATTGTGCTTTTCGAAAGCATAACAGAAAATGTATTCATCTCCAATGGATACCGTCGCCCAAAATCCGCTCTCGCGTTCAAATTTTTAACGGGTCCCCGTCCCCAGCCTCGATTTCCTGCGTAGCGTCTGCCACCAATAGGAGGGCGTCTTTATTGCGCGGCAGCGTTGCGCGTGGTAACGTCCAGTCGGTTCTTAAGGTAGTTTTTTGGAATGCCCGCGGTTTTTTTAATATTAAAGAAAATTCGTTTTATTCGTCTTTCAGGGTTTTTAATTTTTCTGAGACATGGTGCGACTCCCTCCCCCGTGCTGAGGAGTTAAGTATTGGTCATTCGTTAATTTTCTCTCCGGCGGTCCGCTCCAGTAACTTTGGTCGCTGCAGCGGCGGTCTCCTGTCCTTAATTGATCTTACTTTTTCTACTAGACAACTTGCTGCTTCTCCTTATTGGCTCTTTTATCTTCTTAACACTTCCCCGATAAAATTAATAATTGGTTCATTTTATTTTTCTCCTAATTCCGATTTAACTTCCCAGCTTAAAAACCTGCAACCTGTACTAGACTCCTTGAGTTTCCAATATCCTGACTGTTTAGTTCTTCTAGGTGGGGACTTTAATTCTCGAGTGGGCTCATTTGATGCTTACAATGATGTCCCTCAACTTTTTGATAGCTCTTCAATTCGGACGTCGAGGGAGTCGCATGATAGAATCTGTAACAGTCGCGGATCTCTTCTGTCCGATTTTATGCAATGTAACGATTTTGTCTTGTTAAACGGGCGTAGTCCTAGCGACAACCCCGCGCACTTTACGTTTCTCGGGCAGAGGGGATTCAGCACTGTTGATCTCGTTTGGGTTTCGGCTTCCCATCTCTCATTCATTTCTGATCTTGAAACCGGCGATGGTCTTTTCGGATCCGATCATCTGCCAATAATTATCTCGCTTTTCTTGCATTCTGAAAGCTCTCTTTTGGAGCCGGACGCTGTCGTGCCGTTTGGGCGAAGCTCGGTGAGATTCTCCAGGTCGTGTGACGGGGTAGTGAATTTTGTAGAGTGCCTGAATCACTCGCTTAATGTAATTAATTTCGATGATTTGTACCCTATAGACGCATGTTATGACATTTTTTCGAATGCTATTCGCGCCGCTGCGTCCGAATCAGGCCTGATCACGAAATCTAATAGGCAAAAAAAACGTAATTGTTATGTATCGTCTAAAATTTGGTTCGATGGGGACTGTGTCGCCGCGAGAAGGACCCTTCGTCTGTCCCTAAGGCAAATGAGAAGAAGTGCCTACACCGCCGAGTCTACTTGCACATTTATTAGTGCTAAAAAACTTTATTTGAATTTAATCAAGCGCAAGAAATCGGAATATATCGAAGCGATTTCCGTTAAATTCGCGTTAGTCCGTAACTCCGCGGATTTTTGGAGCGCTTTTCGATTTTTTAGGAAAAAGCCCGGTGTGGGACAACAGGTGTCTGACGAATCCTGGAGAGCTTATTTCCTGGAGATTTTTCCTCGGGAACGATGCCCGCTCGAGACGTATATTGGCACCTTTGACCCTGCATTGGACTCTCCCTTTTCTATGGCGGAACTTAGGGACAGTTTAAGGAGACTAAAGATAGGCAAAGCCATAGGCCCTGATGAGTTACCGGCAGAACTCTTTAAATTATTAGATGAAACTTGGCTCACCCACCTTTTGCAACTGTTTAATAGGATTTTTCTTGAGGAGACTTTCCCCTCGGGTTGGGCCAGCGCTTCCATTTTTACGTTTTTCAAGAAGGGCGCGCGAGACGATCCGTTTAATTATCGTCTGATTGCGATATCGAACGCGGTCACTAAAATTTTTTCCCAGATGTTGTGCACGCGATTGACTGACTGGGTTTCGCAGAGGGAAATACTGCCTGAGGAACAATCCGGATTTCGGGGCGGTAGAAGTACCGAGGATAACATCTTTGCACTTCTCGCCACCGCACAAATCGCGCTCCGTAGGCCAAAGTCAAAAATATATAGCCTGTTTGTCGACTTCAAAAGAGCTTTCGACTCAGTTCCCCACGCATTGCTCTGGAGAAAATTACTTAGCCTCGGTATTAGTGCCAAGTTTGTGCGACTGCTGTGCGCCTTATATCGAACAGCCACGATTCGTCTCTCCGCGGAAAATTCCACTGCGATGGAATTCAATGTAACGAAAGGGGTCTTACAAGGCGAAATACTCAGCCCTTTATTATTTATCTTGTACATCTCAGATATTGTATCTTTTTTTCGCGAGAAAGGTGCGCGCGGAGTGGATGTAACATTATCGGTCGACTTAATGATGTTGCTCTATGCCGACGACCTGACCATCTTCGCGTTTTCTCCAGCGGATATGCGTAAGAAGTTAATCTTGCTATCTGAATATTGTACCACGAACCAATTAACAGTCAATACTAGTAAAACAAAGATTATCTGTTTTAGAAAAGCTGGACGATGAGCATTCGAGATCTTTTTTTTATAGAGATGGTCCGGTCGAGGTTGTGAGCAGCTACCGCTTCCTAGGTATCGTGTTTTCATCCTCTGCGCTTGGTTGTCTGCCAACAGAGGACGCCGTTGTCCGAACAAACGCTGCGTCTGCCGCAGTTTTAACAACTATTTATTCGGCGAAGATAGATGCTTGGGATGCTTATTGGAAACTCTACAACGCGCTGATCGTTTCCGTGCTTCTATACGCAGCACCTTTTTGGTCTCTTCGTTATTTGGAAAGGCTGGAGTCCGTGCAAATTGCTCTTTTTAAGAAGCTTTTCAATTTGCCAAGAAATGCACCGGCCTACTTAATTCGGTTGGAACTGGGAATACCCTCAATTGCGGTAGAAATATTTAATAGAGCTATTCAATAGGTAATAAAAACCCTTAGAGCGCCGGACTCCAGGCTTCCAAAAATCTTATTGATGCGTCTCAAGGATTTATCCACTGCTTCGCAGGATTCCGGGAATTGGTTGACCCACTTAAGGGCTTTGGCTGACAGGGCAGAGGCGGGCGAGCTCTGGGAACATTTTAATGCCGAATTTTGGGAGCGTTCCGGGCCAATTTTGGTCGGCAAATTTTCGGAAGCCTGTAGAAAGAAAGACCTTGCATCCTATTTCATGTCCGAATCCATTCAGTTGCCAATGTATCGTCTTTCCACGGACACCGCATATACATTGTACCCTCCTCGCCTGCCCCTGGACTATCTTAGAGTTAGGGCGCAGCTAAGACTAGCGTCGGTTTATTCACGCTCGCTCTTTGTTGCTGGTCGTCGTTATTTGTACAACCCGACAGTTTTGTGCACACTTTGCAATCTAAACGCGAACGAATCGTTGCTACATATTTTAACTGAGTGTCCTTTACTAGCACCGGTTAGGCACGAGCACGCTGTAATGTTAGGATCGCGACCTGTCCATTCGTCTGGTTTACTGTGCGGCTTAATATGTGCTAATGACGTGTTATCGGCGAAGTTGTTATTAAAATTCGTTAAGGCCTGTTTTGTACGGAGAGCCTTTTTGCTCGGAGATTAAAGATGGCGCGTAGCACTATCGTGAATACTAAATTTAAGTAATTCAGCGGAGGTCATTGTTAGCCTCATTATGTAAGAATTGTTTTTATTTTTTATATTATAATTATTTTGTATCCGTCACTTACGGAACTCGTTCTCAATGGGAAATTTCTCCCTATTTATGAGAATAAACTATACAAATACAAATACAAATACAACAGAAAATGTAGAAAGTGAACATAACTTGTATGTTATTTAGCATTTATATATCTTCGTTTAGAAAACCAATATTCTGTTTTTGTATATTTTTGCCGATATTTCAAAAAATGACAATTTGACACTCAACCCTTATTTTTTCACTTTTTTCCTCCACTTCAACCCTTATTTTTCACTCCTTTAGAATGTTATAAAATACAAACTGAACTTGGAAATGGAATCAGCTGTATCAAAAACCTCTAGATCTAAGTTTCTAGAAAAACTAAAAATTCCACCCACAACTTATATTTTTCCACTTCTCTACTTTACTTCAACCCGTAATTTTTAACCCTTTACGATGTTTTAAAATGAAAACTGAACTTTGGAAATGGAATCAGCAATATAAAAAACCCCTAGATCGAAGTTTCTAGAAAAAACTGAAAATTTCACCCTTGACCCTTATTTTTCACCCCTTTAGGATGTTGCAAAATGGAAATTGAACTTGGAAATGGAATCAGGAGCACAAAAAAACCGCATACAAATAGATTTCACGTATTTTAGTGGATTATTTGCTTCTACCAGTATTAACCGATTAGGATGGTGTGATTCATTGCAAAAATTACAAATATCTAGAATAAAACATCTATTTAAAATCGATTGCTGCACAAATTATCTCTTATCGTAGAATTAGCAGTTGGAATTTGTAATTCGTTCGACCAAATATTTACAAGATACTTCGGCTATTATTCATTTATATGAAACCTTAGTACTTTCCATTTTGTTATTAATATCGATTTATTTGTCGTACTGTATTTTGTCGACTTTACGAGGCTCTTGTAGGGTTCAGTTTTAATTTAATCGCATCGTATTAGAGGACAAAAAATTTTTGTTTTTTCAAGGCCTACAACTTTTTCCTGTGTGATATTTCGGTAACTATGTGTCGAAACGAGTTAAACGCGAAAACCCTGAAAAATCGGCATTTACCCCCGTTTTTATGGCTATAACAAGAGAGATATTCATTGTAGGTCAAAAACCAACAGAGTCAACTTGTATAGCTTGAAAATATCTTTAAAATGAGCTTCGGTTCGTTAAGATACCTTCAAACAGAGTCGAGATATTTCAAAAAATGTGATTTTTTCACCTAAAGTTTAGTGTTGAATAACTTAAAAACTCTACCTTCCCGAACAGTTTTTTAGAGGAAAAAGTTGTTCAGAATTATCTGTAGAATCTAGAGTTGGCCGCTGGGTAATGGTTGGCCGATCACCCTGTATACTTTAACGATTTTTTTTATGATTGACGGAGCACAGACAATTTTATTGCATGGGTAATTAATTTTATATAAATTTTATCAAAAATGGATCGGTGTTTCGTCCCAGGTCTGCTCACGGACTCGTCAGTTGGGATATGTGAGCAGACCCTGCCCAAGACTCGAAACTAATCGTAAATAAATATAATAAAATAAAGGATTCTACTCACCCATTGCTACCGTGACGCGCAAAACCGGAACCGCCATCGATCCTTGGTGATCTTCTTCGCGACACAAACTAACTGATATTGATCAACCGCGTTGATATTTATACAGTGTAATGCAGGTATGTAAACAAGCATAATAAATATAAACAACACAATTGAAAGATTCCTTCCCTATCTCTTATTTTTCTTTATATTCTTCTAAAATACCGCCACCTCTAAGCATGATGCCTCATAACAAAAAACACCGTTACAATACCTCACAAGGCTTATTAGGGTCCTTTTTAATATGTATTCCTGTAGTGAAATCAGCTCGTTTGCTTACGTTCTAATAAATAAATAAAATTTAGACCTTAGGATATCCTTACGTAACATTCGATAAAAATAAAACAGCAAAATCCGTTTTATAGTACTTCGATTTATTATTAAATGTGCCTACATGATACAAATTAGGGTACAACACAATTTTGGTATTGTTTTCTATATAATATAATAGTAAATATTTCGTATATCTATACCTATAATACGTCTTCCTCGTTTCTCTTCATCTATTATGCGCAATTAGAGATTTCAAATTTTTACCTCGCCCCTCGTCGACCTCACTCTCCATAGAAGAGTTAAGTTTCCACATACACTCTCTCTCTCTCTCTCTCTCTCTCTCTCTCTTTTTCTCTCGTTTTTTTTTTATATCGTTTAACGACGTTCCCGTCAGATCGATTCGCTGTCTATCACAAAATTGATTGCTGGTTCGAATTTGTACGAAGTGCTTCTAAAATCGTTACTTTTAAACGGATATTGAACTTCCGACGAACCGCGCGCGAAAAAACCACCCTAATTGTTTATTCCACATGCCGTCCGCCTTCGAAAATCACCTTTTTAAATTCAGTCGAATTTCACTCGTCTATTCTAAGAAAAGCTACTGAGTTATCCGCGTTACAAAAATACTCGCAAGCATGATAATATCGCGCGTTACAACGAATTTACAAGTAACCCTTTTGTAACTGTAAATACATATCGCTTTGTAAAAAATTGTTCTTTTCTGCCCCCCTTGATCCATCCCTTCTTCTTTTTACTGCAAAAATATTACCACGCCTGCAAGCACCTCACCATCCGCGCGAAAAGTTCCTTCTTTTTCCTGTACATTGTTTGAAAAACCCCCGCCTTAAAATCCTAATTCATCCTGTTAAAATTACCCGAAATGCCACACTTCGCTCTTACGGAATCACACTTTTCGCGAATTTAGAAGACACCTGGTACGCGATATAATATAACGTATTTCTCTCTCTCTCTCTCTCTCTCTCTCTCTCTCGGGCACTCTTTCTAACTTTCTCACATTCACTCCTTCGATTCCAAATAAATCGTAATAATGCTCGTGAAATGACACCTTTAATTATGTTTGCTATGACACACACAACGAGACACCGTATTCATGACATCAGTACGAGTATATGCCTACATATATCTTGGTATGCGGATAAGTCGACAAAAATATTCACACGCTTTCCAAAACTGTAACGAGTTTCCAAAAATTCGAGTACAATTATTTTTTTCCACGTAGTTTTTTTTTGCACCTTTCTCTAGATTTCGAATTTTTTCACTCCCTCTTTTATACATATATTTTTTACTCGTAACAAGATTAATTTTGTTAGTAAAACTTTTTTTTTTTGCTTTTGGTATAAAACGAAGGCCACCGAATGAAGAATCTATTGCAAACTAACGTTCTCTCGTGTGCTCGGTAAAACATCCACGCTTCTGCTACTGCAGAGACGAATAAGAGTTTGTAAAATATATTTAATTTTTTAGGTTAGGAATTCATTACCGACATAACCTATAAAAAAGTAGCACTAAAAACCATTAATAATCTGGATACTTTTCTATTTTAATATTGTAGGTTAGGACGTGTTATAATGAAAACACTCCGTTTTTGTATGTAAATTGCAGGATGAAGAAACTATTTAAAATTGCACGTATCAAAATTGTAGGTTATGTCGATAACATCATGAAAAAACACATAAAAAGAATGATAAACTAAGAATATTTTACAAACCCTCTGAACCGCGATTAGGCCACGGGAAAGCAAATTGCTTCTTCGTTAAAAAGTGCTAAAATAAAACTTATTAGGTTCGCGTCGCTTAAATGGTATTTTCCGTCGTTAAACATTGCACGCAGAGAATTATTACAGTACTTCAAACCCACGCGATCGAAAGTCCAATTACCTAGAAAATTAACCGCGTTCGGTCTTCCTAACCTTAAAATAAACGACGTGAAATTTCGCTAAGCGATCGTACACCGTGTTTTCCTTCTTTCGTACGTTTAATATATACAAACTACCTAGCTTGATTAAATGTTTACCTTTTGAAACCTTTTGTGCTTGCGAGAAACGAAAGAAAAGAATAGGGTCACGCGTTAGGCACAAACATCGAGCGAAATCGCTGCGTACGCTTCTAACGGATTTTTGAGGTTAAGTTTAATTTTTTTTCCCTTAAAATTCATCGAAATAATTTAAAATATACAATAAAAATATTTTGTTACGTTAAAACTTAAACCCTAACCTTTAAAACGAATAAAAATCGATCTCTGCTTGAAATGAAATCCGTAGAAGCGTAAACATCCGCGAAACCTTCAGCGAAAGACAGAGCGACAGCGATAAGCGATGAAGGGTGCGCAAGGAAAAAATTTTTCATTCGATCGTGTGTATTTTTGTACAGTGTACCGAGAAGAGCGCGCAAAAACTTGTCCCCGTTTTTATCGAACAAAAATGCTGAAAGTCGACGTTGACAAAATCCAGCGTCGAATGGCAGTGAAGATTTTTTTAAAATACCAATAGAGACGTTTTCGTATCAAAATAACCTCTGATTCCGCGCTCGTCGCGTTATTTTTGTTGTTGCACCCTCTAACCCCATGAAACGAAACAAAAAAAACAACGCGATATCACTAATACTCCCTAAAGATTTTACTTCGCGATATTACACACGCAATTGTACAATTTCACGCTCACCGTCCTCTCATAGTGACACTTAAATATTACGTTGAGAAAATAACTTCTTTCGTTCCGCGTTGTAGCAAGTTCATCGTTATTATTAATAGTGGTACTAGTTAGGAGAGCTTTTCTAGTTTGCGCGAAAATCGAGTTCAATTCGCTCGAGATCTCGCTGTGTTTTTTTTTTTCCTCGTTTAAACCGTTAGTTATTGTATCGTGTTCGAACACGCCGAGCGAATTGCGAAGCGATCAAGGCCTTTGGAATTCCGTCGGAAATTAATCGAGGTAATTAGGAGAGTACGATAGTTGACTAAAGGACGACGATTTCAAAGTGACTTACTAAAAGTGCTTCGTGCTTCCTCGTGACTTTGGTATGGCCGCCGCTTCGCGCTCAGGTTATCAGCCGGGGGCTGTGAAGACCTTCTACCTGAATGTCGATTTGCGGATGGTGCTGGGTGTCCGGGGGCCCCCAGTCGTGGAGGTTCCCGCTGTTTGCTAATCTGTGCGTCAACCGATGGGCTATCGAGAAGCCACCGCTGCCTTCTAGCTGGGTTAGTACTATGATGACTTGCCTACAACAAATCATTTATTTATTAAACAGGCCTTAGGCCTTTATACCAAGTTGCAAAAATAGAGGTAGTGCAGTGATTAAATACAAGAATACAAGATTTTGTTGCAATAATAGGTGAAAAATATTATGGCAGTTATGTACCAGGTTATTAGATAATTAACATAATCTAGAAAATAAAGAGTTCTAACGTAAGTTAGTTCTGTAATTCGAGAAGCGGTGTATTGGATGAAATCTAAATACGCCGAATGATATTGTAGTAATATTGAACTCAAATTAGGAATCAGTAGTAGGTTGCTATGTAATTTATAAAAGAACTGAGCGTCTGTAAGTTGTCGGAGAGACTTTAACGGGTTTTTTCTTAGGGAAAAAATCACTCAATCGTTTTGATATAACCATACCTATTGTATTTTTTCTCCAACTTTCTAAATCCGGTTTCAGATTGACCATATCTGCCGCCATTTTTTTACTATGGCGGTTCAAACATAAAAAAATCGTGAATTTTGAAAAAATTTGTTCAAATAATCGTATTTTTTAACAGGAAACCGTGTTCGAATCAAGCTGAATCTCTGTATCTGGTGGAGTAAATAGTTATTCTAAAAGATAGGATGGTTATTAATTCACCATTCAAAATGGCGGATTCAAAATGGCGGACCTCAGCGAACATTTTGTTGAAAAATTTCTGGACGCTCTAACTGAACAACTATGAGCTTGTTTTAAAAAATGATAAGAATAAAAAATTCTTAGAATTCGCCGAGAAATATAGTGGATTTTTTTCATATTTTGTAAATGAATTTTTGACAAATTTTTTTCAAAATTCTTTTCAAAATTGTAATTTTTTTTTCGAAAAATTCTGAACAAAATTTAGTGCATACTCTGATGAATTTTAAAAGTTTTTTTATTTTATGCATTTTTTCCCTAAAGTTGATAGTTTTCGAAAAAGAAAAATCTTAAACTATAATATTTGAAATTGATTTCCTGGAAAACTATCAACTTTTGGAAAGAATTGCAAAGAACAAAAAACTCTTAGAATTTACCAGAGAATGCACTAAATTTTGTTCAGAATTTTTCGTAAATAAATTACAATTTTGAAAAAAAATTTTTTTTTTTAATTTGAAAAACTTTATTTAAAAAATTTGAAAAAATTCCACTATATTTCTCAATGAATTCTAAGAACTTTTCATTCTCACAATTTTTTTTAAAAAGCTCGCAGCTTTTGAGTTAGATCGTCCAGAAATTTTTTAACCAAATTTTTTAAAAATTCACAATTTTTTATGTTTAAACCGCCATAGTAAAAAAAATGGCGGCAGATATGGTCAATCTGATACCGGATTTAGAAAGTTGGAGAAAAAATACAATAGGTATGGTTATATCAAAACGATTGAGTGATTTTTTCCCTAAGAAAGCACCTGATGAAAAGAAGACAAAATTTACGGCATTTCAGGACGAAACGGGTTAACCCATTAACGTCCAAACGTCCGAATTTTCTGAATGACTTTCAGCGGCTGTTATTTTTATTAAATAGGTCTTAAAAAAATGTTGGAATATTCATTTCTGACGTGAAATTTTGTTATCTTTCAGAATCTGTCATCAGAATTTTTGAAAAATAAAAACAACAGACGTTATATTTGTTTATTTAAAAAAAAATAACGATTTTTTCACGAAAAAATCTTCTTCAATTGATATTTTCGCACCGAAATCGGATCGGAAATTGTCTAGGTAGTACAAATCTTACGTCCATGGACCCTTATCTTCAAAATGGGAGGATGAGAACTTTGAAATTCAAGATGGCGATGTCCAATATGGCGGTTCAACCCGAAAAAATTAAGCTATTTCGAATTCTGACGAACATAACAATGTATTTTGATGACATTTCCATAAAATTTTGTATATTGTTGTATTTTTGGTTGCTGATTTCGACTCTGTTCCGAGATTCCTCAAATTCAAAATGGCGGATCCAATATGGCGGCCGAAAATGAGTAATATTTTTCGATTTTAGTAGAAATGTGTATAAAGGGGTTTTTTGGATCGTTGATCACGAATATATCGTCAGATTCCCGAATTCAAAATGGCGGATCCAATATGACGAACGAAAATAAACAATATTTTTCGATTTTAGTGAAAATTTGCATATAGCGTTTTTTTTTGGGTCGCTGATCATAAATATTTCGTCAGATTTCCCGAATTCAAAATGGCAGATCCAATATGGCGATTAAAATTTCGTAAAAGTGTCTGGATTTTCGTCAATGAAATGAAATACTTCGATTAGCCGTTACCGTCTGAATCTTGCGTGTAGTACAATTATTACTTTTCGCAAGATATTTTTCAGCAATTTGCAATGCAACTTCTTTGGTCCCTACTTTTGTCTCATGACAAATCTAGTTTCTGAGCACTGTCGCTTTGGTAATTGATGATTTTATCAACCTCATGAATATTGCGCACTTCAGCAATTTGATGCCTTCTATACGGTCAAAAAAGTGGACTAGTACCGAAAATTGTTGTTGTCCAAACTATGGACAAACATGGACAAATAAGTTGCAGGTTAAGGGGAACTCTATTCAGTTTATCCTATTAAAAAAGGCGGAAAAGTGTGAAAATGTCTAAAAATGCTTGTTTTTCCTAAATATTTCTGAAATATGTCGTCATCAATCTAAATTTTTGACTTAAACTGTAAAATTTCGATTTATTAAATATTCATCGTCACTTTTTAAAATATTTAATTATGTTAGTAATGGTGGATTCAATGTGGTTGCCCTGGAAATGAAAAAAATAATGGAATTTTTCGCATGCCTCTTCGATAAATGTTTCGGTGCTTTATTTTATTGCAAGTATTAGGGGGTAGCAAATATTGGGGGGACTATTCTATTTTAGATTAAAATTCGTATAGTGAAATGGGAGAAATGGCAACGTCACGAAAATAACCTAACCTAACCAGTCAGAACTCTGCCTACCTCTAATAATGCCTAAAAGCCTATACAGTAGGACCTCTCTTATTTTAATTTTCCCCTTACCCCCACTTACTTTGCTTGCGAGCTTGTGATTCGTGGACAATATTTTTCGTTGACTATTCGTGTGATAGTGGGAGAAGACTTGTGGGGGAACGATTAGAATAAGAGAGGCTGGATAATTAGAATAAGAAAGGCAATTAGAATAAGAGAGGTTCGAATAAGAGAGGTCCTACTGTACGCCCTCACAAATAAGATCTCAAATGTGAGGACATAGTGAGACTCGCGCCTTGCTATGTCTAGGTTGTTACTTAGGGGGGTTTCAGGGTTGCTGATTACGAATCCGGTGTCAAATTTTAAAATTCAAAATGGCAGATTCAATATGGCGGACAAAAATATGAAAATTCATTAAATTGTTGCGTTTTTACATCATGATGGCCGCCATTTTGAATTTCGTAAAACCAATATCGGTATCGTCATCGGCGATATCTAAAACGCTATTATACCAAATTTCAAATGATTATCTTAAAAAACAACTTTCGTTGACTTTTCTTGTGATAGTGGGAGAAGACTTGAGGGGGAACGATTAGAATAAGAGAGGTCCTACTGTACGTGCCTTAACACTAACCTAACCTAACCTAACCAGTCAGAAGTCCGCTTACTCCTAATAATGCATAAATGAATATCGCTGCACATCAGGGACATTTTTAAATGTGTGGTATATTGTCGATGTGATATTTTATCATTGTGATAATTTGATGTGTGATCAAATGTCCGTGATATTTTCTCGTGTGAAGATTTGTCCGTGAAATAAAGACGTACTACCCAATTAAAAGTTACAATTCATCCGTTTGACCGTAAATTTTAGTAATGACCTCGAGTACATTTATTTTATCTTCACTAGGTAAATTAAATAACATTATCTCACCGATTACTGAATTCATAATGGCACTAGTGGATGAATCAGATTCTTTTTGAGATTCTTGACGCAGAAGAACAACTTCTGCATTTAATCTACATATCTCAACTAGTATTCTGCCGTGGTCCGAAAGAAAAGTCGTATGTCCATTTTTATGAAAATTTAAGAAAATATATTTTCATCTTTCTAATGTAATATATCATATAATGAATTAAAAAATAGTGAATTTTTGTTTTTACATATTAAAAAAAAAATAAACTAAATATTAAAACAAGTGAATTTTAATACAGATTTCCCTTAAAAAGGTGGTATGTACCAATTTTGCGAAAGTTACTGCCTTCTTAGAGTCGTTAAGATATTTTTCAACAGCCATATCTGCGTAATTTGCTTTAAAAAGGTCGTATGTTCATTTTATACATTCTATGCAAGTCCAATTTGTCAAATAAAAGCTACAATAAAACTTCCAGGTTCTCTGAGAAAGTCGTATCTTCATTTTAAAATTTTTAAAGGCCTTTATTTGTTAAATGCTTTTATATTTATAATTATATTTTACTCATTGTGCCACAGGATTCTGAGGCCTGATACGATCCCGGAACTCATTCGCAATAGAAATTACACTTTGCTGAATAAGTTTTCGCTTTTTTCTACGTTTTTTTTCCGTGTAAGTAGCCATATTTAAAAAATGGGAAGTGATATTAAAAAACGGACTTCAGATTCAAAAAGAGCATACCAAAAAAGTGTAGGGAACCTATATTTCATAACAATATCTCAAATAATTAATAAATAAAAAATTCTTTTTAAAAACCACGTTTTTATAAATGGACTAAAAAGGATAAAATAATTTTTCCCATCCACACAGGTAACTAATACCATGCCGAAATAAATACGCAATAATTTTTCATTTTATTAGGAAATAAAATATTTGTACGACTTAAAATGGAAAACGTGTGGCGCAATATAGGTAACAGAAATGACTGTCATGTCTAAACTGGCGTGTCATATTGTTCATTTAACCCTTTGAGTCACGGTAGTAACCCACGTTACTACCTCGATTTCTTTGAATTTTAATTATTTACGTTCAAGTTAACGTATTCCGATCGGTCTTTTTGCTATTTTCTGTTACCTTAGTACTTAAAGAACATATCCACATGACTAAAGATATATAATTGTTTATTGTTTACTTTATATAAATAAACAAACACAAAAAAAAACATGTTTTTTGGAAAGAATTCATTTTTGACGCTATTTTCAAAGTTAATGACTTGAAGTTCGGGGTATATAGGTTTTTAGGGTCGCTGATTACGAATCCTGTGTTAGATTTACAAAATTCAATATGGCGGTCAGAAACATGTAAAAAATCGCCAATTTTGATGAAAATGCGTATTAGAGGGTTTTCGGGGTCGCTGATTGCGAATCCGATGTCAGCTTTACGAAATTTAAAATGACGGATCCAAGATGGCTGATTCAAGATGGTGGTGATCGAGATGTAAAAAAGCGCGAATTGTTAGGAAAATGCGTATTTGGGGATTTCCGAAGTCGATAATTACGAATCCAATATCAGCTTTACAAAATTCAAAATGGCTGTGAGCAAAATGTAAAAAAGCGAAAGTTTTTTTATGAAAACGCGTGTTAGGGAATTTCCAGTCTTGCTGAATATGAATTTTATGTTGATTATAGATTATATGTTAAAGTTTCAAAATTCATCAGGAATTATATTGTAAATTTTTGTCCGCCATATTGGATCCGCCATCTTGAATTTCGAAAAACTAACCTCGGATTCGTAATCAGCGACCTCAAAAACCCCCGAGTAACAAATTTCGGCTAAATTCGATAAAAGGAAAAATGTGTGACTCAAAGGGTTAAACATAAGTTTCTCATTTGTTATTGTTCGTCGAGGAGGGAGGGAGTCATTTCTGTTACCTCTATTGCGCCCCACGTTTTCCATTTTAAGTCGTAAAAATATTTTATTTCCTAATAAAATGAAAAATTATTGCGTATTTATTTCGGCATGGTATTAGTGACCTGCGTGGATGGGAAAAATTATTTTATCCTTTTTAATCCATTTATAAAAACGTGGTTTTTAAACAGAATTTTTTATTTATTAATTATTTTCTGCTTTTTAATTTTAATAGGTTAAATTTTACAATCGATTTTAAACTATTACATTTATAAACAATCAGAAAAGAGCAGTTTCAAACTGAAAAGAATATGCAAGTGATTTTAGAATTATACTTATTTTATCAGAAAACACAGCAACATTTAAAGAACGTAGAAAATTTGGCTTTATGGCGGCAGAGGTTCAGTTGTCGTAATCGCTCCATTTCACTCATTGCTTCCTCATTACATGGAGTTTTGCCAGTTAATTTCGTACAATCTAATTCTTCAATGCGCAAGCCATCGAGAGATCTGACACGGCTTAGTGCCACATAAGCCTGTCCATTGGCAAATAGTGCAGGTCCTAGGTATACAACAGCATGATCAACTCTGATCCTTGCATTTTATGTACTGTGCAAGCCCAACCCAATATCAACGGAAGTTGAGTCCGCTCCATTGTGCCAAAATTTCGTAATGCCGGAAATTGAATTGACTTCGGCTGAATCAAAATGTATTCCATCACGATTAAAGTCTATCCGAACAGATGGAATGTCTTCGTTGTACATTTGATCTCGACGGAATAATGGCCAAACGATTTCTGTTACTGTGCCCATGGCGCCATTCACAAGTCCTTGTTCAATATTTAAATTTGAGCGCAACATCACTCTTGCTCCAACAAAAATTTCCAACTCTTTTGGTAATCCTCCAGTCTTATTTATATCGCCTGATACAATGTTTGCCATATTCGCTGTGTTGATGTCTCTTGTGCCATCTTAACTGCTCCACTTGCCGTCGTGAATGAGTATATATAGGCAAGGGAATTAATGACGTCAGTGGAGGACTTTTCCCGATTGCGAAAGGAAAACAAAGGACAAGCGCGACGGTGGAAGGGGGGAAAACGCCGAGCCCCCCGCTCTGAAACTTTATTTTTTTTCATATAAAATTTAAAATTGCTGAAATTGTTCTTAAAACTGATTGAAACTTGTAATAAACGGTAAAGGAATGCATTGTCATCCAATTTTTGGCTATCCTCAAAGTTTCAAGTCTCTAGCTCATCGGGAAGTTAGTTTAAAATCGATTGCAAGATTTGCACCGGACAAACAGACAAGAATACGAGTTGATAAAAACGTGGTAAAATGTCCATAAACTTAAGAAGGATGAAAACGGTCGACACATTTTGTAGTTTTAGAATGAAACGGGTTAATATTTAACTATTTAAGCAATTTAGTAAGAAAATAATTGCGAAAAATTGTTAGAAGTCCGACTCTTTGTTTTTTCAAATCGGAATGAAAAATTGAAGGCTCACGCGATAGCCACAGATCTTATCTTTAAGAAAATATTCGATTTTTGCTTCCTTAATAAATGAAAACTTATAAATTCGGAAGTTATTGCATACAAAACTTAGGGTCAAGTATGGAAACCCTAATCAAACCCTAAACTAACATACTCAACTGATTGTTTAAATAAAAATATATGTTTTATAATCCAAATTTTATTTATATAAAAAAGTGTGATTTTGGAAAATTTGAAAAATCACGGTGCAACGTGGGTTTTGTCACTTTGCACTTTTAAATGACTCCTGGAAAGGTTTTAAGCAATAATGTTATTAAGGAAATGAAAAAAACAGACTGAAATATTGAATCTGTTAACCATTTTTGATGCTCCGTCTTCTTTTCAAATGAAGAAATATAAATAAAGTTATGAAATGAGAACATTAATTTATTAGTAGTTACAGTTAATATCAATATACGTAATTTTAAAGTCTAGCAGGAATTTAGTAAAACTTGTTTCGAAACCTTTGCGAAGAATGCGCACAAATTGGGAAATACTTCTGTATTTAAGGTCTAATATCACCTTGGTTAAATATCTAAATTTGATTACATAAAATTAAAAAACAATATACACTCACCGATGAAGGGGAGGAACACTATCGGCAGTTCGAAGTTGACCCCTAGTGGATACAACGTTGTAACTCTCGTGGCAGTCGCACTTTACGTGAATCCATTTATTTATATGTCGATTTTCTACCATTACTACCAAACCAGCCCAGCCTTTAGTCAAGTAGTACGCAGTCATACCTTCTCGTCCCTTTGGAAAAATGTCAAAATTAGAAATCAATATTTGTTATCGACTACAAACGAATGAAATATTCTTACCTCGTGTCGCTGTCCTTTGGCTAAAGTCAAACTAATAATGGCATCAGCGAGTACGAAGGCAGGCGGTGAGATCTGCTCGACCAGAAGCCTCTTGGAACTGTGTATTGCTAAAACGTATTCCGGGTAACTCGAAGTGTCTTCCATACCGGTATGCCAATGGTTGAAAGCGAGACAAACCACAATATATAAGTCGCTTTCGAGCATTTTGTGACATCCGACGAAACCCCTAACTTGTCGTTTACTGTGTTCTACAAGTCGACCGACCTCCGGTGCTGCCGGGGACCGAGTTCTGAACACAACGACACAGAGGTCCAATTGAGACCTCTGAGATTTCTCCGAGTTCCTAAACAGAACAAAATTCACATTTGAATAATTCATGTACGTTTAGGTTATATAAAGTATTTACCTCTGACCCTCTTGAAACAATGTGAATTCAGTTTCGGTTGGTTCTAGAACCGTTAACAGTACACAGGATAAGTGCCTCAACGAAGACAAAGGAGGAAGAGTTCCACGCAATCTAACTTCGCTCCATCCGACTCTCGTTTTGCAAATATCGATACAATCAAAATATTTAAGAACGTCGTCGAAGGATATCCAAAATACACCATCGGAGGCACCGTGAGGCATTAACATTTCTCTCATGTGCGGCGTCCAAATGGGACTGTCGTCCGACCAGTCTCCTTTCCAACTGTAATGTCCCCAGGGATTCCTAAGCCGTAGTAACCTTTTGCTCTAAAAATTATCGATTTATCATTTTATGTATAAATACTTTATCAAAATAGATACTTACATCCAAGTCACGAACATCCAGAACGGAATACGCATGCCTTGAAAAAATGGATTAATTAGTTTTGTTCTTTAACTTTTTTTAAACGTTTACTTACCTTGGTCTCAGACCTTTTCTTTGGTATTCCTCCTCGTCGACTTTCATATTACCACCGCCGCAGCTTGCTCCCATGAGAAACATTGCTTGCCTGGATGAAAGTAACTGAGCCCAGATCAGATCCTTGTCCAGCTCGTCTTCGCTAGGCAAAGCCGAAGGTTGTAAAGGTACACTTTCGCACGGTGCTCCAGTCAATGTCGCTAGACCCTCTATCGCTCGACCAGAAACCAGTGCTTCGTAGCACCCATGAATTTTAGCTACAGCTTTTTCGATCAGCGGCACCCAAAGCTGTTTTCTCTTTGCCTAAAGTACCAGTAATGTATTCTCGTGTAACCTAAAATTAAGTTTTATACAAACCTGAGAATACACCAGGTGACCTCTTTTATCACATGGAAGCAGATCGTCTACGAGAACTGTAGTCCACTTTCCATCTTTGCACAGCCTGACTTGATATGCCCCTTCCGGACAGGTCTCTCGCATGACCAGCACTCGTCGGACCAATTCGTCACTCTCGGCAAGGACAGCCAATGCGGACAGTAACCAACAGTTACCCAAAACTCCTTGCGAGATATCCGAAGGTAACGGCGTCCTAAAAACTGCCCATGGCAATTTAGAATCGATGCTAGAATCCACGTTGATTTGATGTGGTCGACGCCAGTGCACGACATGGTTGTCTTTCGTGTCGGCAGGATTATAATACAAGGATTTTGGTGCCGGTGGAAACGAGTCGTCAACGAAAGATTCATCCGTCTAAAAGAATTGTAATATTAACAAATTTGCTTCCTTTGTACTTTTTTTATACGTACATCTTTGCAATATTGCACGATCCTTTCCCATTTTTCTAAAGCCTCCCTTTCTTCGAGATGACGTAAGTTTTCCATTACTACGCTCTCCTGCCTTTGTATTCTAAGTGTACTAGTGCTAGGTTCGTGAAGACGAGGTCTGTCGCCAAGTATTTTCGAGTTTTGGCACATTTCGCAGTTGCCGCTTGTGCTTTTGTTTTCATACGTACATATTTTACAATGCCACTAAAAATTTATACGATAATGTATTTATATTCTATATAATAATATACAATAATAATTGCGTTTTTGTGAGGCTCAAGAGAATTCTTGAGATACGTCAATTATTTAAAATTTACTACGCACTCTTTTCATCCATTCTAAACTACGGAATCGTAGCTTGGGGTGGTACTTATATGAAGCACATAAAGTCACTTGAGGTCTTGCAAAAGCGCATGCTATAAATTATTTTAGGCAAAAGCATGAGATATCCGTCTAACAATATATTTCTGGATACTAAAATATTAGATATTCGGCAGAGTTTTTTAACAGCGGCGCTAACCTTTTCTATTGAAAATAATATACTTAGATAAGGACAAGGACAAAGGACAGGTTATTTCCCCCGCGTTAATGACGATTTGTCTATTTGCGGGTCGGCTCTCGGGTGGAGAGGTACAGGACAGAGACAGACAGTACAAGACAGAACTGTAGGCACACACAGCACCCACCGGGAGCCAGTCCCCCCTCCCCAATATCGGTACCACCAGCAGATTCGGCGGTCTGTGCCTTAGCGAGTACGACGCGGGGCTTATCCCCTCTTTATCCGAGATAAGACCCACGACGTACCGACCGCGGATAAGACGCTGACGGTACCGATAACTGCCGACAGCAGTCCCAAATTCGTACCTTCGCCCAGCAAAGTTCCCCGGTTATTCCACACTGGACATAAGCAGAGAAAATTGCAGGACGGGGATTCGAACTCGGGCCCTTCGCGACGCTCAGTTCGGCCATCACGCCGACTATACTTAGATATAGTAACCATACAGTTGACACAAGAAGGAATAGAAATAGGCTCGCAATCATCCCTGATAGGAAAAAAAAAGGTAGCAAGACAATGCTTTGACTTTGTGGCAGCTAGATGTTACAATTATCTAAGGCTTTATAAACATGATCTCAGAAATAATGTTAGAATAAAAGTTAAAAAAATTATATTATGTAACTCGCGAATTAACTGTCGTAAAGCAGTGGAAGACTAAAGTTTGTATCACCCACACTCTACGTTGCAAAAATTATCGGTATCCTTTTATCTAATGTAAATTTTTTTTTTTTTTTTTTTTTTTCAGGTAAAGAAACCTTTAACTGTGTATATAACTTGTAAAAAAAGGTTACTTTTGTCATTGCTTAGTATGTAAGTTAGTTTTTAGTTTTTTTTCTCTTTTTGTAAAGATTCTCTCAAATCTGCGGAGGTTTATATTATAACACTTCTGCTTCTTTCGCGTACGGGCTATGCCTTGCGAATATGATAGTTGTACTTTTCTTTAGTCCTAGGTATTAATATGTTATTGTAATTAAGATATTTTGTATTGAAATGATGAGAATAAATTATTATTATTATTATTATTATTATTATTATGCTTCTGTTTTTTTCAATTTGTCAACAATAAAATCTATTCACACAGTTAATAACAGTATTTACACCAGAAAGGTTTTATTTGGACAAATATTATCGGAGGATGTTAGAAAACTTTTCTTATATCGTTCCGTTCCATACACATGTCGCTCATCCAGAATATTAGTTGAATGTAATTGTAAAACGAACTATCATTTCAATTATTTTGTTTATTTACTTTAATTACACAGCCCAACAAATTTTTATCGATTCTGGTAGGATTTTTGCTCCAGAAACCAAGTATGACTGCCAAAATGTCCAATTGGCTCTAGTTTTTCAGATATTGAAGGTCAAAGGGATAAAAAATCCTAAAAAAATGCTGTTGTTCCAACAGTACGAGTCAATTCTGATAGGAGTTTGACATTTTGCCCAAATTGATGGTCGAACAGAAAATCGACACGAAAATCGTGTTTTAGGACATTTTCACATCTATACTATAGAGCGCGACGCAAAAAATCAAGAAATGCAAAATGGCGGATCCAATATGTTCGAAAAACTTTTAGAAATTCGAATTACTTTCAAACTTGTTATCATTTTGGCAACATTACTTTGTTTTTTACCAAATTGAAGGTGTAAAAAATCGTATTTTCGCACATTTTTTCCTGTTTTTCTCGAAAAGTAGCCAAGACGATAAAAAGTTAGGCGGACATATTGGATCCGTCATTTTGCATTTTTAATTTTTGGCGCCGCATAGCCATGAAAAATGTCTTAAAACAAGATTTTTACCTTTTCCCAATATTTCCGCATGCATATTTGGATTCTGCGTGAGAAAATGTATGAAAATTTACTTTTACCAGTGGGAAAACACAATTTTTTTGGGGCTGTGAGTAGATACTAAAAAATGCAGAAAATCACATTTTTTACCCCTTTAACCTTCAATATCTCAAGAACTAGAGCCAATTAGTTATTTTGGCGGTCATATTTGGATTCCGCAACAAAAAACTTATCAGAAACGACTCTTACTTGTAGAACAACAAAATTTTGTTGGGCTGTGTTATTAATTATGTTATTTTTAAGTTTTATATTTTTAACATTAATTTTTAGTCATCTATGTACATTGTTACTACTTAATCATGTATAATGGGGCGGTTAACACCCGTTTCATAAATAAATAAATAAATATTCGAGTAACATATTAAGAAATAAAATGTTACCTGTGTATGAATATTATCTCTGCTCTTAGAATGTCTCTTCTCTTCGATGCTCGGTCCGTTCCTTTTCACCGAGTTTCTGTGCCTTGGAGTAACAATCTTCGAAACGATCGGTGGACCGCAAGGCAACCTGGGACTGGGACTTCTCTGACCTATAATTTTTGTTTCCCGAATAGGAACTTCTAGAAAATCTGCTAGATTCTTGCAAGCGTTGCACGACTGCGAAGACAAAGGGTTTCTTAGAGTACACGAAGGACAAACCCAGCTTTCGCCTTTCCTCAAGGTTGGATCTTCCAGGTGCAGAACGCTTCGGAGTTTGGAGCCTCCGCAGGCGTCGCAAGTGTTTCTGGTCGCCAAATTTAATAAGGTACACTTTTTGCACGCCCATGCCTGCATCATCTCCACGAAATCTTCCGAATCGGATTCCCCAGCTGCGACTCTAGGTGGGATGTACCTGACGCTGTCTCTCGAGACTACGATCGGTGATTGCATATGAGATCGGCAGCTGGCAGCTTCTTCCTTGGTAACGGTGATTAAATTAGGTTGCGATAAAGACGGAGGACTTCTCGATGAGTGGCAGATGTCGCAGTTCGTGCACCAGGCTGGATTACTGGCGTACGAACACTTTCGACATGTCCACGTTCTTTTCAAAGGGCTGGCGTGAGAGGTGTCTCCGACGGGGCTAGTGGTTTCGCTTCGCACCATCGGAGGACCCAACTTACTGCCTTGTTTCTTTGGTAACGGAGGTGGCGTATCAGGATCCGAGATTCCTATGTATGAATATCTGAAATGTCGATTGAATTCCAGTTATTGTTTATACAGAAATCAAAACAATAACAAACGATTCTTAATGATTGTAATAACAAAGAATAATTGATTGTTTGTCAACAAAATAGTACCTGGTTCTTGAATTGAATCCAGCGGAATGAGGGGGTACCGCAGGGGGTTCCTGATCGTTTAAGCTTCTACGATTAACAATTTTCCGCTGCGTTACATTGGATACGGTGTCTACATCTGAGAATGATCTTCGATAAGGCAAGGGACCAGCGGAAGACAAAGGCCTCGGTTCCCAACCACCCGGAACGCTAATAACTACCCCGCTGCATGGTGCCGGACTTCTGGGAGCATCGCAGGCTTCGCACTGCTCTAAACTGGGTACGTTATCCAAAGTGCAATTGTCGCAACTCCACAGCGCATCGTCCTGATGCGTGTCAGAAACTAGCAGACTCGTCGGCCTTTGTAAAGTGTGGTCGGAGAGCTTCTGCATCACTGATCCGTTAGAAAAGGAACGACTGACTTTCGACTTAACTCTTTCGTACATGGAAGGACTTTGTCTCTTAGGAGATCGTTGATTAGGGTCCACATTCTCAGCATACGAGCCGGAGGAAGGATGAATGGCTTCGACGACTGGCAAAGTCCAGTCTTCGTGGTTCGAACGTGTTCGTTCATTGCGACTAATACCAGTTAACCGCGCCATGTCTGTTGAATTTTATTTAATAGGTTAAGTGAATACAATATTTGGTAAAGTTACCTACCTTCAGTTTTTTGGTCACCAATTTGAATTTTAAGAGTATTGGTGGTATCCAAGACGCGTGCGACTAATCCAGTTGTAACTTTAGTTACAAAATCTATTCTGGATGCGTGTTCAAGGCCGTTTGTTTTGTGCGTATTCAGCCTCTTGCACTTTCTCGCACCAACTTGCTTAGCGTGAGTTTGAGCTATAGAAAAGTTTGCGCCGCAAGCGGCACAATTCGTTGCTGCCGCACAGCTATTGTCCAAGAGGCAGCGAATGCAAGTCCACTGAGTTACCAACGATGGTAAGGAAGGATAACGCCCAATAGACTGGTGATCGTATATTCTCCCAGACCATGAATTACGTCTAGACTTTTTACCAAGAGTATTGGACTCGGATTCTTTCTTTTTACTGCGAAAAAACATTTTTTATTTTATCTTCGGTATGTTATGAGATATTTCATTTTCTTAGAATTAGGTTTATCTATGAGCTCACGGTGAGCTTCGATCAAGTTTAAATAAAAGTATCGTGCACATCGCAGATTTCTTCTGGGGTCTTTTTGGGATTGCCTAACGATTATTTTAAGCCGTCAATGAAAATGATCGCCAGGAGGAAACTCAAAATAACTCGATTTTTTTAATTCTTTTTTAAGATTTTAGTAAATATTTCCATAAAAATAGCATTTAGACCTAATTTACATTGCAGATTTCTTCTGGGGTCTTTTTGGGTTTTCCTGACGAATATTTTAAGCCATCAATGAAAATGATCACCAGAGAGAAACTCAAAATAACTCAATTTAAACAATTTTTTTAAAGTTTTTTGTAAATATTTCCGTCAAAATAGCATTTAGAACAAGTTTTTTGGCATTAAAACTTATTTTTTTAATCAGAAAGACAATCCCGATATGTGTAAACTACTTTTATACTTTTTAATTCAAAGGATGTTCAAAAATAACTAAAAATAAGTAGATTTTGTTGTTTGTTTTTGTCAATTTCTTTTTTATAATGTTATTATCCGTTAGAAAATTATCATAGGACGAGTTGTACCTTATTAGATTATCTGTAAAACTTAATTTAACAGTTTCTTATCACTGCTTTCTGCATATAGAAATGTTCATCGATAAAACAAAAAATTGAACGACTATTATTATGATATAATTTCAAATTGCTATAACTTTGGAACAACATAAGAGAGATACACATTTTTTGTTTTACAGATAATCGAATAAGGTTGTTATGGTTAATAACCCTTTAAAAAAGAAATAATAAACTTGTAACAAAAAAAAAACAACAAAATCTATTTATGTTTGGTTATTTTTTAATATCCTTTGGATTTCAAAGTATAAAAGTAGTTTAAACATATCGGGGTGTCTTTCTGATGAAAACATTAAGTTTTAATCAAGAAAAATAGGTCTAAATGCTATTTTGATGCAAATATTTACAAAAGGCTTTAAAAAAAATACAAAAATTGAGTTATTTTGAGTTTTCCCCTGGCAATCATTTTCATTGACAGCTTAAAATAATCGTCAGGAAAACCCAAAAAGACCCCAGAAGAAATCTGCGATGTAAATTAGGTCTAGATGCTATTTTTATGGAAATATTTACTAAAATCTTTTAAAAAAATACAAAAAATTGAGTTATTTTGAGTTTCCCCCTGACGATCATTTTCATTGACGGCTTAAAATAATCGTCAGGAAATCCCAAAAAGACCCCAGAAGAAGATACTTTCATTTAAACTTGATCGAAGCTCACCGTGTATTATCAGTCAGAGATTTATTAATGTTGATTGTAGATTTGGATATTGAATTATCTCAGTAATCTTAATTCTGCGTAAATGTAATAGAAAACATGGGGTTATGATTTTTAATCAATTTTTATAAATTGTTCAATGTCGTTCCTGCGATATCGTGCATTAAATAATACAAATAAAACATTTGTAGTAATGGATACCAGAAACAATCATTTGAAAGACACTAAAAGTTTATAAAACAAATTCATATTCTAAAAATTAATATTATCTAATACGATGCTGGAAGATGTATAAAATATGTACAAGAATTTAACCTATGTCAAAGTCACATTATGTTTGCTAAAGTTCAGTGCAAATAAAGTATAAAAGCATGCGATCGCTACAGTTTTAGATTGCCTATTTAGATTATACGAAAGCATGTCATTAGGTTTACGAACATTATATTCATTTAAACTAATGTTTATACTCGTTCCCATTCAAAGTATACGAGCCGCAACATATGATTCATAATAATATTATTGTTATTGTTTTCGTCACATCACTTTTATTTCTATTAATGCAATAATTAGTTGATTTCTATGACCTTCTTTTTTATAAATAAATCAAGAAATGTTTATTTGGATATTTTTTCGATTCCATTAATTTTTTAGTCGTTTGTCAACGGATTTCGTGCTTGTTATAGACCTTAATTATAGTTAGAAAAATTAATTTATCATCAGACGATTGAAAGAGATTTTATCTATTTTGTAACCTCGTTTTCTATTTTAAATTAAAAGTTTATACTTGTATATTTTTGAAGAATGTTCTGAATCGTTTTATACTCGATTGAATTCTAATTATTAAGAATTCTGACAAATACTTATTTATCGATGAATAGATTAATTGTTATACTTTATTTAAAATTGTAATCTTTCTGTCAAACTTTTTTAACCTTTCAATTATGTCAAAGGCGTTAATGACATATTTTGATTACGATTGATTATAAGGGTTTCAAGCTGTACATAATCGTAAAATTATGTGAATCATTTCATCAAACGAAAATTCATTGAAGATCCATTGAAATTCATTCACTTCTGAATTAGTTTTCTTAGCTTCTACAATGAATTTCGATGAATAAAAGTGTTTTAATGATTTTGAATGGTTAATAGTTCATAAAAAGTTGTTTGATTTAATGATTTTGAATCGGAAAATAGTTGGAATGAAGAAATGATATTGTTGAATGAATTTCAATTGAAAAGTGCGAATAGAACAATTGCAAGTTGAATGAATTTCAATGGAAAAATAGTTATATTTGCAGCGACTGAATTTTAATGGATAGTTAATTATTACAGGATAACAAATTTAATGATTTTGAACCGAAAAAAAATTATTTTTAATGAAATTTTAATGAAAATGCACCTGTAAATAGTAAAATTGCCACATTCAATGTGGGCTCGATTTTTAGCAATACGTTGTAATTTTCATTTGATTGATATTGTAAATTCACAATCGCACCAAGTAAAATTATAAAAATGTAAAATCCCTAACTTCAATTGGTAAAAACTTTATATTACACATGAGAATATTACCATTACAATGAGACTGTAAAATTCATTTTCATTTTTTATAGTCTGTTTATTAATTAAGCCCTGGCTTAAAAAAGCGGATATAATCGGACACAGCCGGATAGAAATTGACCAAAAACAGGATAAAAATACCTTATTCTGGATAAAAATGGATTAAATGTCTTGGACAAGGTCTACAACGGGCACCAAATCTGGTGACAAACAAGGACCAAAAAATTAATGGAACCGAAAAAATGTCCAAATAAACATTTCTTGAGTTATTAATGAATTTATAAATTTATCTGCAATATCAGGATAGAATCTAATATTTTTCTTTCTTCTAATCTCAGAGACTAAAGTTACGCCTGCTGAGTGCATACCACAGTCTGTTTACAAATAAAAAGTTCATTCTTTATAACATATTGTATTGTATCCAGTAAAACTATTTTCCTTATTTGTAATATTTTATTGTCATTGAAAAGTTCGATGGATAGGTTTTATTTTTGGAAAAAATAGTTTTAATAGCTCTTTTTTGCAATATTTCAACTCTGTGAAAAACATTTTTTAAAGCAACACTCCGTGCAATGATCCCATATCTTAATATACTTAAAAATAACAAATAGTAAACCATGCATTGTTTTTTTGTTTAATATTTTTTTTAATTTACAAAAAACAAATGGAAAATGTCTTACTTTGTTTATTATGTTTTCAACATGTTTGTTGTAACGTAAATAAGAATCAATCTTGCGTCCGAGATATGTCACATTCCTCACGCTTTGTTTATTTATTTATTAATTAAGCGACCTCTAAGTATATCACAATTAGGCAATAGGTTAAGTCGAGTATAGTAATAAAAAAATGTACATAAAATAAATTAAATAATATATGTATAAAATATGTACAGTAGGACCTTTCTTATTCGACCCTCTCTTATTCTAATTGTCCAGCCTCTCTTATTTTAATCATTCCCCCACAAATCTTCTCCCACTATCAAACGAAAACTCAACGAAAAATATTGTCCACGAATCACAAGCTCGCGAGCAAAGTACATAATTGGGGGTAAGGGGAAAATTAGAATAAGAGAGGTCGGCGCCATCTTGAAAAACTTTACTAATTAGAATAAGAGAGGTCCTACTGTATATGACGCCGCAAAAAAGAAAACTAGTTAACAATAAAAATAAATCTAAGATAATAACACAATTAGGAGTTAATAGAAGCGATAAACTAAGTTTTTACAGTTTACTTTAAAAGTTGCAAAGAATGTAAAATTTGTCCTACAATGAGGCTCTTGCAATGGTCAAACATTTCGCAAGTTACGCAGTATCTGTTTATTAGTAAATATTAGCCGAACGACATCAGACGTTACAGACCCATGAATTATGTTCCTGATTAATAGTAACTCAGAATAGGTGTGAATGGAATTTCTTTTTTAATAGTTTGTTCAATAAAAAGTGATGGGTATCCATTTTCATTTAAAGTTATTTTGATACTGTTATGATTTTTTCTATGAAATTCTGTGGAAGAAAGTTTTATTGCACGATCAATTAATTTGATACATACCAAAACTATTTAAACAATATTACAGTAGGACCTCTATTATTCTAATTAGTAAAATTTTTCAAGGTGGCGCCGACCTCTATTATTCTAATTTTCCTCTTACCCCCACTTATGTACTTTGCTTGCGAGCTTGTGATTCGCGGACAATATTTTTCGTTGACTTTTCGTGTGATAATAGGAGAAGACTTGTGGGGGACCGAATAGAATAAGAGAGGCTGGACAATTAGAATAAGAAAGGCAATTAGGATAAGAGAGGTTCGAATAAGAGAGGTCCTACTGTATATATAAAATGGTCGAAAAATAATCTATTGATTTAAAATAAACGATATTGGTGCTAAATTTCAGTTTTCGAAATATCTTTTATGTGCTGATGACTTGAAGATATTTGCATCTATTAAAACGTTTCATGATGCATATAATCTTCAAAACGATCTTCATAATCTTCAGGAGTGGTGTACAGCAAACTGTCTTAATCTCAATATTTCAAAATGTAAAGTATTAAGATTTTTTAGAACTTATATTCATTACACTTATGGTATTAACAACACTATTCTTGAATCAGTTGACTCTTCTGGATCTTGGCGTTATCGCCGATAAAACATCTTTTAATAAACATATAAATGAAGTTGTTCTTAAGTCCCTAGGCTTTGTAATTAGATCAACAAAAGTTTTTAAGGATACTTCCGCCATTATCTACATTTATAAAACTCTTGTATTACCTAATTTGCTGTACGCCTCTCCTGTTTGGAGTCCCTAATCGGCAAAAAAGAGTCCACTCAAAGGAAATTTTTGCGATTTCTCTCTTACGAATCTGATCAACAATTACACTTTTTCTCTCATGATTTTCATGACATATCTAAGAAATTTGATATCCCAACAATAGAATCCATACATAGGCTTAATGATAGTATTCTGGTTCGTAAGATTTTGTACCCAGTAAACGAAAACGAATAGAAAGTTAAAAATACGAATTGAAATGAATTCAAGTGAATTAAAATGAATTAAAAAGTGGATTCAATGAATAATTTTCATTCGTTTTAATTCATTTTAATTCACTTGAATTCACTTCAATTCGTACTTTTAACTTTCTATTCGTTTTTCTTTACTGGATATGACCATATTAAACCGTATTCTACTCGTAATGTTAGAGTACTGTACGAGAGAAATTGCAAAACAAACTATTGCTTTTATTCGCCAATATTTCGGTTCACTCGTTAGGTTAGGTTAGGTTAGGATAGGTCAGGTCAGGTCAGGTTAGGTTAGGTTAGGTTACTCTCTTCCTGAAGATATTCGCAACCAAACTTCCCTTTCCTTATAAACTGCTAATTGTAAAAGAAAACTATTAATTTATTGTATCATTTGTTATAAATAGTATTTAAAAGAGTGGCTATATATATATATTTTATTAAAACATTGTATTCTGGGGGTGTTTAACGTCCGTTTATTTCCAATAAATAAATAAATAATGGCTGTTTTTATTCGGTAAATCTTAACCCTAAACCTCTTGATGTCGTAATAATAAAATATAAAGTCATTACTATTCTAATTTTTTATCTTACGTTACCAATCACGTTTACTATATTAGACATTATTTAAATTTTCGATCAGTTGAACAAACTTGAATTTTTTATGAATTTTTGAACTTATGGAACCCATTACGCACTGCATTATGACGTTTTAAAAATTTTCAGTAGAATTAAGACAATTTACTCGAAGTATGCAAAAACACTAGTAATTTTAAATCACCATGTTTTGCGATCATAATGGTCTATTTTTAGTCGGTAAAACTTTATGGTTTAATAAAACTTTAACTCTAAACTTGTTGACGTCGTAATAATAAAATATAAAGTCGTTACTATTCTAATTTTTTATCTTACGTTACCAATCACGTTTACTATATTAGACATTATTTAAATTTTCGATCAGTTGAACATACCTGAATTTTTTATGTATTTTTGAACTTATGGAACCCATTACGCACTGTATTATGACGTTTTAAAAATTTTCAGTAGAATTAAGACAATTTACTCAAAGTATGCAAAAACACTAGTAATTTTAAATCACCATGTTTTGCGATCATAATGGTCTATTTTTAGTCGGTAAAACTTTATGGTTTAATAAAACTTTAACTCTAAACTTGTTGACGTCGTAATAGTGAAATATAAAGTCGTTACTATTCTAAGTTTTTATCTTACGTTACTAATCACGTTTACTATATTAGACGTTATTTAATTTTTCGATCAGTAGAACATACCTGAATTTTTTATGTATTTTTGAACTTATGGAACCCATTATACACTGTATTTACCCGAAGTATATAAAAACTAATAGTAATTTTAAATCAACATGGTGTCGTTTTTAATCATTTGTTAAAACAAACGAGAATCGTTGTCAGAAATTACTTTGTTTTTCTTTTGTTTACAGTTTCATCTGGTAATCAAAAGACTCCAAAACCTTTAAATTCTATTCAACTGCAAAAACAATATTAAGTATTGCAACGAAAACCAAATTAACATTAATATCTACTAAACAATAACTCCAAAACAAGAAAACGTATCAAATTTTAGTAACACAGTTTTTAAGATATTTAATAAGGTCATTAATATCATTTAGTAAGTAATGGCCTAGTTTATGAATCATTACAAGTTTAATCTTAGTATTCTATTACGAGTTATAAGAGTTCCTTGAATGTTATCTGACCCCAAGAGTTTTTCAGATCTCAAAATTAAAAAAACATCAGACGAAACACAAAGAGCATCAACCCAAAGATTACAAAGGTACGAAAGAAGAAATATTTGTATACAGGAGCTACCGATCAAACATAAACAATGTCCGAAAGAATGTAAACAGATAAAGTTCGAATGACAGCGAGGTAGTACTCACCAGATAACGAGGAAGGATTCGTCGTTGCAATCGAGTAGTGGCAAGGATCTAGATTGGGCCTTCTCCTGGATACGTGGAGGGACAGCAGGTGGTAGATGGTTCTCCGCCGTGCTCCAGTGCCTTGGAGGAGGTGTGGGAGGTCTGTCGGAGCCCGGGGAAGAGTCCGGACCTCGGGTCAGGGAATTCTTCCTCCGCTCATCGCTCTCGACGCGGGTAAGTCGACACCTCGAGCATCTCGTGCTCTCCGTTGCATTTATCAGGGCGCACTCCGAGCAATGCCACTGCAGCACCGAAGCGATCGAGCCCATTCTCCATGCGTAGACATGGCTCTTCGTTCGCCGATCTCCCAAGTCGCCGATTATCGGGTGCTGACTAGGTCGTTTACCTGGTCAAGAGTCATCGGTGGCTAGGGTTGCTCCCGACGAAGACCTCGAGTACCAATTCCCTCGTCAGATGTTTTCGAGCGGCCATCTTGCTTCCTCCCTCCGCAACCTTTGCACCCCCCCCAAGGACGATCCTGGATGGATTTTCCTCGAATTCGTGAATCTTAGCGATGACGAGGACCTGGGGATCTTAACAATTCACGATTACCCACGAAACGAAATTTCGTTATTCGTTTTTTAACCCATCTCGATGGAAATTTTGTATCTTCGAAGACCAAGAGGCGAGCTCTTCGAACTTTGACCCGTTGGAGATTTTCTTCACAATTAGTCTTTTTCCGGATTAGTCAAGGTTTTTTTGTTTTCCCCGACGTTAAATGCACTTGATCGACCCGAGGACGAAGGCCAGGGTGACGTTCGACAGCTTCGAGACCGTGGACGTCCAGATTCGCGACGTGTGGCGTCGTTGCTCGCGCTGTGTCTTGTGTGTTGACGACCAGATCGCAACACAGGGGCGGATACGCCGAGTGGTTCCTGAGGACTCTGGAATTTCTGCAAATGGTTTGTTTTTTAAATTTCATCTTTTAATATGAAATATTGCCTTTACAGTTCATTATAATTCCTCATCCCCGAAAAAGAATTTGAATTGAGAGTCATCCCCTATTGAAAAAATCCATGTGGATTCCATATGGATTGATGTGGATTCCATGTGGATTCGTCTGGATTCCATATGGATTTTTGACGTGAATTCCATATGGATTTTTGATGTGGATTCCGTGTGGATTCACATAAAAAATCCACACCAAAAAAAAGAATTTGAATTGAGAGTCATCCCCTATTGAAAAAATCCATGTGGATTCCATATGGATTCCATATGGATTGATGTAGATTCCATGTGGATTCGTCTGGATTCCATATGGATTTTTGGTGTGGATTCCATATGGATTTTTGATGTGGATTCCATATGGATTTTTGATGTGGATTCCATATGGATTTTTGACGTGAATTCCATATGGATTTTTGATGTGGATTCCATATGGATTCACATAAAAAATCCACACCAAAAAAAAAGAATTTGAATTGAGAGTCATCCCCTATTGAAAAAATCCATGTGGATTCTATATGGATTGATGTAGATTCCATGTGGATTCGTCTGGATTCCATATGGAATCCACATCAAAAATCCATATGGAATTCACATCAAAAATCCATATGGAATCCACATAAAAAATCCATATGGAATCCACACCAAAAATCCATATGGAATCCAGACGAATCCACATGGAATCTACATCAATCCATATGGAATCCATATGGAAACCACATGGATTTTTTCAATAGGGGATGACTCTCAATTCAAATTCTTTTTCGGGGATGAGGAATTATAAGGAACTGTAAAGGAAATATTTTATATTAAAAGATTAAATTTAGAAAACAAACCATTTGCAGAAATTTTGTATGGATTTTTGATGTGGATTCCATATGGATTCACATAAAATATCCATATGGAATCCACATCAAAAATCCATATGGAATCTACATCAAAAATCCATATGGAATCCACATCAAAAATCCATATGGAATCCACATCAAAAATCCATATGAAATCCACATAAAAAATCCGTATGGAATCCACATCAAAAAACAATACGGAATGTACATAAAATAATCCATAACGAATCCATACCAGAAATCAACATGCAATTCATATTCCACTTACATATCCATATGGAATGCACGTAGTATCTATGTAAAAAACCATTTTGAATTCACATCAATCCACGTAGGCTCCATATGGAAATCCACATGAAAATCCTTGTCAAAAATTCATATGGAATCCACACCAAAAATCCACGTGGAATCCAGTCGAATCCACATGGAATCCACATCAATCCATATGGAATCCATATGGAAATCCACATTGAAAATCCATATGGAATCCACATGGATTTTTTCAATAGGGCCTTGCAAACAAGGAATGTAACAGAATATTTACGTAACGGTTACATTGTTACATAAATGTTACATAGTTGTTACATAACTGTTACCCAGAAATCGAAATTGGATAGGATTGGATTGAAAATTTCAATTCATTTTGAATTCATACTTTGATTTCATAAATATGTATTCAAATGGATTGAATTCCGAAGAAAGGAATCCATCTGTATTTAATTTTATGAATACAATCGGAAGCGTAATTTTCCGCATTAAATTTCAGAAAAGATAATCCATCTGTATTCAATTTTACGAACACAATTACGAATACAATCGGAAGCAGCCCAGCAAACGGAAAAGGATTGGAATTTTGAATTCCGTTGAATACCTTTATTGAAGGTATTGGATGGAATTCACTGGAATAGAAAAGTTAAATTTGCAATTCCCACGAATTCCAAGGAATCCCTGAGAATATTGATGTAAACATTATAGGTTACGTTAGGGAATTGAATGGAATTGCGCGGAATAAAAAATTACAATTTTAATTCCTGACAGTTCCAACGAATCCATATTATTTTAGGTTAGGTTAGGGAATTGAATGGAAATGCGCGGAATAAAAAGTTGCGTATCAGAATTCACATGTCTCACGCGTGAATTCCTATAAAGGAATTGGAAAATTGCCAATTCCGAATGTTCATTCCGGAGTATAAGAATCCCAGTAAACGAAAAGGGATTAAGGGCTTTTATCTTTTATTGAACATTCGGAATTGGCAATTTTCCAATTCCTTTATAGGAATTCACGCGTGAGACATGTGAATTCCGTGAATTTCGTTGAATTCTGATACGCAACTTTTTATTCCGCGCATTTCCATTCAATTCCCTAACCTAACCTAATATAATATGGATTCGTTGGAACTGTCAGGAATTAAAATTGTCATTTTTTATTCCGCGCAATTCCATTCAATTCCCTAACATAACCTGTAATGTTTACATCAATATTCTCAGGGATTCCTTGGAATTCGTGGGAATTGCAAATTTAACTTTTCTATTCCAGTGAATTCCATACAATACCTTCAATAAAGGGATTCAACGAAATTCAAAATTCCAATCCCTTTCCGTTTACTGGGATACAAATAAATACAGATTTTTTTTGTTTATTTTTTGAAAGAAAACTTTTTTTGCATTGAAATGAATACGCTTAGATAGTTTTGAATCCGTAATGTTAAATACGGAGGCATTCAATATTTCGTTTTGAAGAAGGAAACTTTATTGGATTGAAATGAATACACTTGGATAGTTTTGAGTCCGTAATATTGAATACGGATGTATACAAAGTTTCGTTTTTGAAAGAAAACTTTTCTTGATGAATCCGCTTAGGTAGTTTTGAATCCGTAAAGTTGAATGTAAATGTATTCAAAGTTTCGTTTTTAATAGACAACTTTTTTTTGCATTGAAATGAATACACTTGGCTACTTTTGAATCCGTAACGTTGAATACAGATGCATTCAATGTTTCGTTTTTAAATAGGAAACTTTTTTTGGATTGAAATGGATACACTTGGATAGTTTTGAATACGAATGTATTGAAAGGTTTGTTTTTGAAATACAACTTTTTTTGGAATGAAATGAATACACTTAGATAGGTTTGAATCCGTAATATTGAATACGGATGTATTTAAGATTTAATTTTTAAAAAGAAAACTTTTTGGATTAATATGAATTCAGAAAGTAACCTTCTTATTCGTATGAACGAATAGAATTGTATTTACTTATTAAAATAGATTCACCGTTGACCAAAGTATGGATTCAGAATTTAATAATTGAATCCAATTCTATACAACTCTATCCAAATTCGATTACTGGGTACTTTTGTGTTTGCAGGGATAAATATTCGAATCAATTTGAATCCATTATTGACACTGATAAAAAAGAATTCGTGACCTTTCTAAATTTCAACTAAACAATTCACCAGGGTTTCAAAAATCTCCGTACGGTTTAGAACGCATTATTTTTCTCGTATTTTTTTCATCGTCTTTTATTCTTATAGGCCGCATAAACACACATAACCCAAAAATGATTGCATCAAATTCTGGAACAATCCGAATCTAAGGGTGTACTCTCAAGTTTGGACTTCAAAAAATCGTTTTTTTTTTACATATTGTAATAGTACAATGTAAATTATAGACAGAAATACGAAAAAGTATACGAAAAATCTGTGTACGATTTAATACGTACAGTAGTACTCCCCTCAAGTGATAGAGCCGGGGCAAGCGAGATGGCTGCATCTCCCCTTAAGTCATATTTCATAACATTCAATTTCAATGGTTTTGCAATGTAATTTTCTGGTACTTTTGGTACATTTGTTAGTTACATATTTATACAAAACGTTACGCGAGCTATCGTTAAACAGAACCCGTGTGGGGAACGCATCAGGATTTATACCTGTAAAATTATGGCTTGGGGGGGGGGGGGGGATATGACTTACGGGGAGCATATGACTTATGAGGAGGAATACTGTAATAAGTTTCATTCCCACTCTTTCAGTTACGAATGCGAGTGTTACGATATTATACGCGATAGATAAATGCACATAACCTCAAAAAACCGATTACTTTGGATTTTCGAATGATTTAAACTCAAAACTAGAAAGCAGAACATTTCTTCGAAAATTATGAAATACGGAAAACGATATAATCAATTCTTCGATTAAATTAACAGAATTTAAAGCTATTCTAAGCCGCAACAAATCAATTTTTGTAATGCGTTAAATACGGTATCGTGTAAGATCGAATGAATTCAATTCTGTATTACAGGTAGTATAAAATACTATAAATTCGAATAAGAATCTCGAATAATCAATAAGAAAACAGAATGCAAAATATCGATTCCGTATACTTTTTCGTTTATTGGGATATCCGCCATATTGTATTTTTAAAATCTGAGTTCAGATTCGTAATCAGCGACCGCAAAAACCCACTAGTTTTCAGTTTAATCTCGATCAGGTAATCTTTACGTTTTGGTCGGCCATATTGAATCCACCATTTTGAATGTTCAAAACTTCAGTACAGATTCGTAAACAGCAACCTCAAAAACCCCCGAGTACCCAGTTTAATCTCGATCCAATAGAACATTCGCCAGCGACTGAATTTTTTCTATAAAAATGACGATTTTTAGTTGTTTATTAGTTTATAAATCATAATGTGAAATAAATATTGACTTAAATGCAATGTTATGCAGTTCTTGAACTCCCATTTACATTGAATTTAAATAAAAACCGGGCGCAAATGCATTATTTTCTCTTTAAAAACTCAAATTTTCAACTTAGTTCCGGTGGCTAACATCCCAATAAACGAAAAAGTATACGGAATCGATATTTTGCATTCTGTTTTCTTATTGATTATTCGAGATTCTTATTCGAATTTATAGTATTTTATACTACCTGTAATACCAGAATTGAATTCATTCGATCTTATACGATAACGTATTTAACGCATTACTAAAATTGATTTGTTGCGGTTTAGAATAGCTTTAAATTCTGTTAATTTAATCGAAGAATTGATTATATCGTTTTCCGTATTTCATAATTTTCAAAAAAATATTCTGTTTTCTAGTTTTGAGTTTAAATCATTCGATAATCCAAAGTAGTCGTATCTTTGAGGTTATGTGCGTTTATGTATCGCGTATAATATCGTATACACTCGCATTCGTAACTGAAAGAGTGGGAAAGAAACTTATTACGTATTAAAGCGTACACAGATTTTTCGTATACTTTTTCATTTGTTGGGATAATATGGCCGATCAAAAATGTAAAAAATTACCTGATTGAGATTACATTTTTGGTTGGCCCTATTGAATCCGCCATATTGAACTTGTAAAACGTGAGTTCAGATTCGTAATCAGCGACCCTAAAAACCTACGAGTACCCAATTTCATATGGAACAAGAAAAATTTTACATTATGGTCGGACATCTTGAATCCGCCATTTTGAATGTTCAAAATCTGAGTTCCGATTAGTGATCAGCGATCTCAAAACCCCCTAAGCAACCAGTTTCAAGACAGTCAACAGGATTAACATTTTTTCATCCGCCATATTAGATCCGCCATTTTTAATTTTTTAAATCTGTCTTTAAATTCGTAAACAGCAACCCCAAAAACCCTCGAATAGCAAGTTTCAAAGAAATGGAATATTAGCTAGATCTGCTATTTTGAATTTTTGAAAAATAACTGCAGATTCAAAACCAACGTCCCTAAAAACCTCTAAATAAAAATGTTAAACCATTTGAAACATTCTTTAAGGCTTCGTATACTTCATTATTGAACTTTAAACGCGTTTTTCTCAAAATTAGATTTTTCTAAATGGCGTACGTCATTTAAGAAAAACTATCTATTCGATTGATTGCATTTTTGAATATATTATTCTACAAAACCGTGGCTCTGGTTCGTGCTGAAATTATTAAATCATAATAATGATTTCTTTTACATTTAACTTTTTGTTCATTAAATAAAACGATATTTAAATGTTTTTGTTTACAAGTCCGCCATTTTGTTATTTGTTAATAAAAATGTTTTATTCTAGGATCAGAGCTACAAGCTTACAGAACAATAATTAACTGAATTTTTTTATTTCAGATGTCGTCGAGGGGGGGGGGGCAGTAACCTACAATGCTATCTATCAATTTCAAGCTGTCATCTTTAATGAACATTATTAACCCCTTGAGTGTGAGGGTACGTTTATAGACCTACATTCTAAAATGGGCTTCCAGTGTGAGGTACCTCTATAGACGTACATTCAAAAAAATTGATAAAAAGCACAAAAAACAAGTAGATTTACATCACACATATATTCTTCTTAATATGTCTTGTGCAAATTAAGTTCTCTGAATAGGGAGTGCTAAAAAATATTTTTACTATTTCGAGTAGTGCTGCTCATATCTTACACATCTAGTGTTAAAAACATTAAATAGTTATTTTTGTATCAAGGGCGTAAAACGAGCTTTTACGCCCGTAGGCGATCCCTGCGCCCGAGGGACTGCGAAGCCGGTGACTAATGGGTGTAAAATCTTACGCCCGTGATACGAACATAATTTTTCGACTCAGGAGGTGTGAAATGGTCATTTTTGAAATGATGATTTAGCAAAATCCCTATCTAATACATGTGTCGTGAAATGATCATTTTACGCCCCGAAAACGAGGCGTAAAATGGCCCTTTCACGCTTCCATGGTCGAAAAAAATGTAATGTATGGTAGTTTATTAAATTATCTGTAAATGTGAATATATTATCGTAACTCAGGACATGAAATGTTAAATATTTTTGAAACAATTTCAACACGTAACAGGTTGCAACAGAATCCAAGGACTTCAAAAAAATATGTTATCCATTTGGATCTGCCATTTTGAATTTTTAAAAATGGAGTTTATATTGGTAATCAGCGATCCCGAAAACCCAAGTGTACCCAATCTCACAAATTTCGGTAGCTTAAATCAGATTTTTCTCCTCACAGAAACTTATTGCCCTTATATAAGGGGAGTCTAAACTGATCCGCCGATAAGGTCGGAATTTTCACTAAAAATCGTGAATAAAAAATTACTGAATCGGTTTTTCAAAATTCGAGCTCTGTAAAGGCAATTCTAATTACTATAGACGGGTTCCTAGAAAATCTCAAAGATATTAATTGAGGACTGACCGAAATTTTTCGGAAATAAATAAAAATTACTTATTTCCGAAATTCCGTTTTTCGATATCACTTTCTATTTTTTAAATATGGATACTTAAACGGAAAAAAAATGAAAAAAGCGAAAACTTTTTTAGTAAATTGCAATTTTTATTGCGAAGGAGTTCTGGGATTGTCTCCGGCCTCAGAATCATGTGGCATAATTAGAGTTTTACTAAAAGTTTGTCAATATTACGATTTAAATTACAAAATGGCGTGATCATATGAAAAATGTTGGTTATTTGCGTTTTTTTTAAATTTTTTGTATGCTGCCTTGTGTTTTGATGAATATGTTATAGTTTGTTTTTTGGTTGCTGAATACAAATCCTTTATGAAATTTTGGAAATTCAAAATGGCGAATCCAGTGTATGGGAAATTCATAGAAAGAAACTTATTTCGTACTAAATTGTAGCAGATATTTGGTATACTTTATGGTTTGATAGGTTAACACTCGCTATACATTAATAACGATTTAGTCGCCAATTACTTTAAATAGAATGAAAATCGCACAGTAGTAATATAAAATTGTGATATCATTTATTAAATATCGTAAAATCACTTGCTGTTTGTTTATAAGTATCCATCATGATATGAAGTAAATATACCGAACTTTCATTTTTGGATTTGATCGCTATTTAGAGTTATTTTTAAAAAATACGGTCTTGGGTTTTCAAAATTGAAAATATCGGGTCCAACACGAAGAACACAAAAAACTGAATGTAAATCAGTTATAAAGAAAAATGTGTGCTTTTAGCACATAATGGAAACCATTTAATCAGTTTCAATTTTTAAATATTTATTTATAATATCAATTTATTGTTAAAAAATACAAAAATGGTATTGTATCAGCTCGAATTTAATCAGAAGACAATTAAAAAAGCACATTCTTATCGAGTCACGAGTTGGTCACGTGATGTAATCATAATTTTTTTATTAATACACACTACTGATTCGTGCAAAATATGAAGTAAGAAAAATGTAGAAAATAAACAGAAATTTTGTAATAAAGTATAAAATTCAGATAAACTTTAAATATCATCACGGGATTTGAAGCCGTGATGTTGCGAAAATTACAAAGAGTTCCCTGGATGCGTAGGGCTCCAAAATATCTCGATACGCGAATGATGTTACCATGCGATCATCGAAAAGATACAAGTGACGACATCTTGTAGGCATCACTTGAAGACGATAGGTTTCTATAGGTATAATCGCGCTCGGCAACTACTAGTCCCTGTGGCGCAGAGGATAGCGCGTTGGACTTCTAATCCAAAGGTCGTGGGTTCGATCCCCACCAGGGATGCAACAAGCGGCAAAGCCGTATTTTTTTTCAATTTCAGCTTTTTTAATAGATTTCCTGAATGGACATTTTCAGTACGAGTAAGCGAGTTTAACAATACATTGGATTAAAATGTTATCAACCACGATTTTAGTTGATTTTGCTTTGAATTATCTCTAGAATGCTCATATTGTTATTGTTGTCATCATTTATATTGTTATTATATATTGTTATGTATTGCGGTATTTAAATTTGTTGCAAAATAAAATTATATAAATAACTATTGAAAGGAGAACATTTTAAATAATACTTTTATTTTGTATTGTCATATATTAAAAGAAAATATATAGAAATATATTATAGGGAAAGGCGGGGCGAAGTGACGAATCTCAAATATTTCCATTATGATCATACTGATTGTAACATATCGTATGTGGTTTCTTTGTTTACACCATTTTTCACATTTTGAGGCATCTTTCATTTTTTGTACTCTTACCTACCTTTGGGAGCGAGAAATGTAATTTTTAAACTAAATTTTCAAGTCATTTTCCTGTACGTTGTTCTCAGATTGGTCAATATTTTCATTTTGGCAGTTTAATAATCACTATTTATATATTTATTCTAAGAGTATATTTTTTGGACTTATTTGTAAAACATGAATTGTTCCTTTTTGTGTGTGTTTATAATGAGATATCGTACCTGTAAGTCCAAATGATATTTTGGTGTCAAGCGGCGAAATTTTTTCCTGGATGTCTCTATTCCGTGATTATTTTTTAATTTATAGAATTCCCTTTTGATGAATGCATTCAGTAACTAAAGTCGAAATTAAAATATGTGAACCTGATATAATACGAGTATTCAATGCTTCCGAACATGCAATTTCTTTTTTTACTGTTGTTGGAAACTTTGATATATCACAAGAGGTTCATTCCACCAATATGGAAATTTTATTTTTATTAAAACAAACAATAATAACTTAAAAAATTATGACTTGCACTTAATTTTATGATAGTCGTCTCAGAGACCTTTAAAAATAACGATTCTCCATTTCACCCCGATATCGCCGCTTCGCCCCGTGTTTTTAAGTTTTTTAAATTCTCCATAGCTGGCAATCTGTAAAACATATACCGCATGTAAGTATTGACTATGAAATTACCTATCAAATGATACTTTGCATCATCCTAAATACGAAATTGGAGGAGCGATATGATACATGGAAAAAATCCTCACCGCTTCGCCCCGCCTTCCCCTATATTCAGAAGACTTCAAAATATTCATGTCGATGACCGTTCGGAATAGTGAAGAATTACTTTTACAATTTTTATACTGAAACTATAGAGAAGAGTAGAAATACAAAATCTCCGCTCGAATGAATAAATAGAAGTTCATTGCAGATAAAAATGGATTCGTTTTTCCCAAATAGAATTCAAAATCCTCGAATTTCGATTGAAAAGTATTCATAATAATTTTGTGCTCGATGTCTGAATTCACTTTCTGAACCTTTCTCCAATCTTTCTACATTGGACAAATTCAAATTTTATAGATGTATTGAAAATGTCTTCCGTGAATAATTCTGGACACCCTCTCCACGCTTAAAATTTTTGTACTCGTATAAATGAGAAAGAAGGTTATGTATGCACTATGTGTCAATTTCTGGGCGCTAAACAAAGTTTGGCGATTTCGGCTATAATTCTGTACAAGCTTATGAAAACACTGGTTCATTAAGATAAGCGAATTTTCGGTTTAAATATTTCTTCAAAATACAGTAGTTCCCGTCCTAAGTTATACCTTCCAAAGGTACAGTAGTCCCCATCGTACGTTATACTGTCGGTTCTTTCAAAATGGCGGACAATTCTCCAAAGTTATAGCCCCTCACTATCCCCACTCCCGTATCTTTGTTTATATCCATGCAATTGGTGCTTCTGTGTACGAGTGTCGCGAAGCAAGTGTGGCTCAGCAAAACAATGTGGTGGAGGAAGGAGAGGAAGAAACTGGTATAACTTTGGAGAAGGCCAATATATATAACTTAGGATAGACATATAACTTTGGATGGTATAACTTAGGGTGGGGACTACTGTATGTACATATGTCTATCCTAAGTTATACACTTGACTTGTCCAAAGTTATATCACTCTCTTCCTCTCCTTCCTCCACCATATTGTTTCGCTGAGCCACACGGCCACATACACAGAAGCACTCATTGCACGGATATAAACAGAGTTACGGAAGTGGGGATAGTGAGGGGCTATAACTTTGGAGAGATTTCCGCCATTTTGAAAGAACCGACAGTATAACTTAGGATGGGGACTACTGTAATCCGAGAAAATAATAAAAGAAGAATTCAAAATAATTCAAAATCTGAGACTATTTGAATCGAATTTCGTTTGCTGGGTAACAGTATTGTTACTAGTAGAATCCCATTATTTTATCAGATTATCATCTCAATTTCACATGAAATTTTGAAAATGGCAATTATTTTTGTTTCCCCAACACTAATATTTCAGCTTTTTGTTGTCATCCCACTAAACACAAAAGAGCAAAATAATTTCATCAACAAAGACACTAAAAAATAATGGTACGTGGACAATTTAATGCATCCCGATAAAAACTGGTATTTTTCCAATGAAATCCTTGCACGAGGCGGGTTTATATTTCAACGTGATTATCTTTGTTTCTTCAGATATTAAAAAATATTCACTGTATTTCATTTCAAAAACTTGATGGATTCCTTCGATTTATTCTTTAATAAATGTTCGTTTGGCAGAAGTATTCTAACGTTTTAATCGCGTGTTATGTTGTTCCCGCCATTTTTGGCAACTGCAGGTTTTTGTTGTTTGCAGGTTTAATAGCACACCGAAAATAATTCGCAGGAACTCCGTTATCATCCGCGAGAACAAAAGCGAACTTATGTAAATTCTAACAAATTGATACTGCGAATACCGGCACGAAATATACCATTGGTAGATGTTACTCAACCTTTATTTCGCGGCCGTGAGATGACTCCTCTCTGAATCTCTCGCTTTACCGGCGGTCGATAAAAAATGATAGGCGCGGGGGGCAGGGGGTATCAGAGCGCGAGAGGCAGTGGTGGGGGCGATACGGTAGCCTGGGGGCATTGAACAAAGGTCGGCGTTTGGCCGACTGCTTCGGATTCGGGAAGCCGGCACTCGGGCGGCCAGCGCATTCACGATCATTCACGATCCAAACATGGCAGCGGCTACCAGCGTTGTCGTGCTCGACAGGGGCAACAATACCACCTGCACGATCAATTTACACGGTGTGTGTGCGCGCAGGGCGAGACGGGGTCGGTGTGCGATTCCGCGATCGCGTAAAAGCTCGGTTTCGGTTTGAACAGCGATCATCGAGAATCGGCGGGAAATCGCGTGCGAGCAAAACGAACCAAGATTTCGTGTGAGATCCGACAAAAGGGCGGCGCGGAATTCGCGGGAAGAACGCCGGTTCGAATCTGTTTCGAAGTGCCACGGAGATTTATACGAGAGTTTTTGAAAAAATACACGCCGTTTTATTGTGTTTTTTTCTAATAAATCTGGCGTGACAGGTTATGTTTGGGTTTCGCGAGATAAATCGTTCGAAAAAATCATTCGTGTAAAAAAAAAAAAACATTGAGGCTCGATGAGGTCGCGATAAGATTTTTTGATCGAAATATTTGATTTTGCAGGGGCTACTGTGGTGTCTTGGAGAGTCAACAATCAGGAACAGCTGTTCGTCAGGTGAGTGAAATCGTTCGATCAACACCGATTCGAAAGTATTGATAGGTACGCGGGAAATTGAAGTTGCGGTGAGAAACGATTGTCATTGTGTATATTGTGCGTTTGTTTAGTGATAGTCGAGTTTTTGTTACATAAGTTTGCAAACCGTTAATTTTTTTTTAAAATATGGGTTTGCAAATCTATAAACAAACCTGTTGGAAAATATAGTAAATAGGCCTGTAAAATTGTTTATTTGTTGAGATTGAAAAGGGAAAATATAAAAATAACATTGATATCGGCTATAATTCAGTGGCATTGTTATTCTCCATTTTCAATATCAACATAGCGGATTTAATATTAAAATTCGCGTTATCAGCGAATAAATGAATCGTTTCTCACCGGACGTTATAATACGATGATTTGCGAAAGGTCCTACCAGAGACATTACGCAAGAACCATCGTAAGAACGTAAAGGTGCCTTTTCACAGGCGGTCAGGAATCTCGAGATTTTTGCGAAGATCACGGATCGCAAAAAAAAGTATTCGGAAATCGGCAAAAAATGGGAATCTTATAAGGCTAAAAGACACGAGATTCTACGCACGTGAAGGTGCACCTTATGAAATGATTTAACCGCGTTCATAATTAAGTTATATTAAGGTTATTCCTCATAAGTAGCGTCTCTTATATCGTTCAGAGAAATAAAATAATGTACTAAAGTTTGCATTTTAGTCATTATTTTAAACAAGAGACGCTGTGATGAGGTGTAACTTTTAATAATTAATAAAGCACAGATTTTTTTGCAACGACTTGTGCGGAAAGACAGATTTAAGATACAATGGCCATATACCACTTGTGGGCTGGGGAACATAGTTCCGAAAATCAAAACCCCGAAAGGCTAAAATTTCGACATTGCGCGAGTCCGAGGTATTTTAATTTGCTTTCTTTTTGCCAAATTGTCAAAGACAAAGTGAATAAAATCACGCTATAGTCATGCTATATCGAAATTTTTGCCTTTCGGTGTATTGATTTTCGGAACTTTGTTCCCTGGCCCACTTGTGTAAAATCGAACTTTCCGCACGGCCGTTGGAAAAATAGTATTTTTTATTGTTACTTCCAATATTTTTATATCAAGGGCCTAAAGTTGGATTCTATTTTCCATACTGACTCCGAGGAACGTGCTACTGTCATCAATTACATTGAGAAAAATGTATTTTACCAGCTATAACACGAAAGATACTATAAATAACACAATATCATCAATTACAGAGACTAAAACCATAGAAAAAGTAACGATATGAATGAAGGTGCATTAGTATAATACCGAAAAACATACCTAGAAGCGACTTTGAATCATTTTAACCTATTTCGTTCCGATGGCGAACGTCCAAAAAGATGAAAAAATGATTTGCTACTTAATTATTAGGCGTTAGCTAGCAAGCGTTCATAACCTCGACGTCGAAACGTCCGAGAGCGCCGCGTAACGGTAAAACGGGTACATATAAAAAAGAGATATTTTTATTTTGTCCGCTAAATAATATTGCGCAGATTAAAGTAACAAGGAATTTTATGTATTTTTGTTTACAAAATTTAATACGAAGGAGATAAATCGAAATATTTACATTTCGTTACTAATGATGTGTAGGATAACATTACAGTAAACGAGTTTTTAAAACATTGTTAATTTTCTAATCTATGACGTCTTTCAAAATGCATTTCACTCTTCTGTGCAAAGATTCTACCTGTAAAAAAGGTGTTTTATGCGATAAACCTCGGAAGTAGGCAGCGAGGCCTTTTTTTACAATGGGAAAAGGGAATTCTTCTGTAACTAAAATAATACACTTACATTAAAATAAATATCTTAAGTTATAACCATAGGTATTTTAGATAAAACGTATATATTAAATGTAATAACTGAGAGAAAATTCAAACTTTTCTGCTATTTAACCTCATTGCCGATTCGGCTGCAAATATTTGATGGCATATAGTTTCAATGTAACGAATACTGGTTTAGAATACCAGATCACCTAACAGATGCAACCTACGCAAAGCAAAATACTAATTGATTTTCGAGAACATTACACAAATATGATTTGCAACCATGTGTACGTTTAATAATTTGTTAATATTTTTAAAAATCTGATGTCTATTCAAGTAAAAAAATGTATTGGTTTAAATTGAATGTGTTTTGTGTAATTAATGGGTCTAATAGTTTAAAATCCTAAATGTTATTAAATAAATTGTCGATAAAAATGGCAAGGATAATAGTAATCTAATAATAGAATGATTTTAACATTTTATATCAGTTAATTTCATCCAGAATACAAGTTACTACTTTCGCCGCTAGTCACGCTTGCGATTTTTCGTAGTATTACGTTTCGCGATACCTAAAAAAAATGTATGTCAACTTAATACGCAAGAAAGTCTACGACCATTCATTAGTTAGAGGAAATGCTGCAAATGATTCTAATACATGGAAAATAATAATGATGTTTGGAAGGTGACATGACTATAAAAATGACTATAGAAAAAGAAATTATGGTTAGGCTTTTCGTCACTAGGTGCGTTTGCGACATTCTTATAGTTATATAAGACAGTACAGATATTCGCCGAAAACTATTTGTCTGTTTCATCGCTGCCACTAATATCTCAGATAGTGACTATAAACATGATCATATAAACAGATAATATCAAGATACTTAATCCTTTTTTTACGCCCTACTCGTCTCACTTCTCCAACTGAACACAGGATTCACAGTATCGGATACATAACTGCTGAACCCATTTGTTTCAAGGCGAAATAGTATATAATATCAACGATATATTCGTGATGACATGGGACTTTTGTCGTGAATTTGATATTTGAATTATTCGATAGCAGTTTCACACATCAGGGGCGTTTTTTCAAAAAGGTCTTTGATGAAGGCAATCGTAACGAATCTTTTCTTTCCCGCATAGTTTAGAATGAAGAATATACAGAACAATAATAGACATAATAAACGTATGGAGACTCACGACATAAAACAGCACCATAAATTTCGTGTCTTTTGACGTGTCAGGTGCTACTCACCTCTCGTTTTGTTCCTGTTACACGATTCGTAAGGGGACTCTTATCCGCTTACCCGCTTAATGGTCTGTAAACGATCCACCCTAGAACTGAAGGATTTCCTGTAAAAGTGTTCGCTTCTTCTGCTTTTCCTCGTTTATTAAAACCTTTTATCCAGCATCGATGCTATATTTTTGGTATTGAAGAATTTGCCCGTACATTCGTGTACTTATTTGCTCACAAGCGGACTATACAGACTGAGGTGATCGACAAGGGGTTAGGGGGGGGGGGGGGTTAGTAAAATATTTGTTTAAATATTACGTAAAGAGCGAGTATTTGAAGTGGGATACGAAATGAGCTTTTTACGCGGTGTGTGTCTGGACCGCGACCATATGTAACGAACTCGTTAGCCCGTCCCGCCTCTCCAGCTGCATGCAGATTGCGAGCGAGCCGTTTCCCTGTGTGTAAAACGGAAAGGGATCCCAAATGCGTCCTTGAGAAGATTAATGTGCTTTCGAACGAAGCCCTCCTTCCTCATCCCGCGCTACTTACACTACTATTCGCCTGTCGTAGCCCACCGTCTACTGCGGTGAAGTCATTTACTGAAAATGACAATCACCCTCGGGCACGACACTGGCAGCGTCTTAACCGGTTAACCCCATACTTTTCAGCCCTGTTCGGGATTTACTATATATCTTGAGATGAGACATATATATATATAATATCCCTTGCGAATAATGCGAATAGTTATTGTATCGCTTCTATTGTTCTTATTATTCAGCAAGACCTTATCTGGAGGAATTTCAATGACCAACTTGTGCCAAATCCGTCAATTTGGACGGATTGATAAACGATGAAGCTATAGGCCATATATAGGTTGGGTTTTTATTTAATTACCCTGTCATTCAATACTTCCGTAATCCAAAAAAAGAAATATACCCAGAAAAACTTAAGAAACAGCCTAACACGGAAAAGAAGAGTAACGGGACTAATTTCGAATATATGCACATCAAGACTTAGGACATGGTATCAACGGATAAGATTCTAGCAAACATTCGTAGAGCAAAATCGTGTACGTCCTTTTACTGACAACTGGGCAAACAAAAATAATGCAAATTTATGCATTTTCAAACAGTTTGACTCAGAGGGGTAACGGATTGCAGGCAAGGGTGCATAAGGGACCTGGCGGTCGTTTTTTTTTAATGTGATACACTGGGAAATCCGATGATCCAGGTTCACGCAGTGACTATTTTCGTTCTGTTTGCATGCCTTTCAATCCCATATCAAACTTTCATACTCGGAATACCGTTACATTCCCCAAGTAACATAATATTTTTGAATTATAAAACTGTGGCCTTCCTCTTTATTGTTTAATATTTGAAAACGCGCAGATGATTTCCGTGTCCTTTCTGACTGACACTGCAAACAATACTTGTGACTTAACTTTTTTCCAAGTCACTTGTATCGAAATCGTATTACTGGGATTTGGGTAAATGATATTATCCTTTGGTAGGATAATACCTGACAGAGAAGTGAATTTGAAAAGGACTAGAAAGAGTAATATTTCGAGTTATGTGTTCGAGGTTCAGCGAATGCATTTAATTGGAAAAACGTATAACACAATTTCATGATATTTGCCGACCCGTCGATCATATCGTTGACACGGTATCAAAGCTTGTAGCACTATCCATTATGTAATTTCATAACGAGCAGAAAATTTCGAAAGCCAAAAAGGGCTCATTCAATCTTCTAACCATAGTAAAAAATAATAGAAGATATTTTTTTAACATTATTAACAATTTCAAGCGATTTCATGGAATATATAATTTAAATCTTTAAAATATCCAACGATTAGTTTACTTCGGCCTGTGTAAGTAAATTAAACGGGATCTCTCTCGTCATCCTTGATTAGTTCTGTAATCGAAATGAAAAGAAGAATGATTTGCAGTTACAGTGGAGTAACGGCAAACTCATTTCTCAAGATCCAAAACTCGCCCACGACAGGAGTAGGAAAGCGGGATCGAGAAGTCACTCTAACAACGTAAAAGTAGGAGAGCGCGAATATCAGCACCGCATGTGCCTATGGCAATATAGCGCCATGTATGCGGCACCCCTCTGTCTTTGACACCCCATATATCCCGACTTGGAATACTGGGGCTGGGAGGACATGGGATCCAGAAATCGTAACGGGAAGAATCAGGAACGTCGATGAGTCGGCGTCAAGGCTCGAATATTACAATAATGTGGGCACTCCAAACTCCGATACCCAACCGCAAATTTTTGTATGCGTGGAAGAGTAACACATTAAATTAGCAGATGTTGGATATTAAAGAAAATGTGCTTTTTCTATCGCGTGTTGGTTTCCGGTTATAAAAACATCGCGGTTCGAAAGACGCACAGCAAGAGAGGCCGAAGCAACCCCCCGGAAACTAATGTTACGGGACCTTTTAGTGTAACTAGATCTGCGTTTTCACGGAGATCTATCCGAGAAACAAAGAAGGCATTATACGAAAGATATTACCTGGCTTTAAAGTGCCCAGCATCCTCGAGGATAGCGTGGCATTGAATTTGAACCCTGCGATCGTAAAACACAATAAGTTAAGGTCAAATATAAGTATAAGGATAGAAAATCATATTGCTTATCCCAAGTACATGGTTTCATATACATCAATCGCGAATGTGTGCGTATGGTCACATAAACCTTATACAACGATGGCTTGGGGAGGACAGCATGGAGGAGCAGTGCGATACAATACGCACGCGAAGGAGACAGATTCGAGTCGCGCAAGAAAGGGGGAAAGAAGGAAAGAAAGCGCCTGTAGAGCCGACGCTAGATAGATGATGGTCGACGAGGAAGGAGAAAGGAAGAGATTCGGTGAAAGAGAGCAAGAGAAGCGAAAGAGAACACTAATGATGCAGTGCCAGCCGTCGGCGTCGTCTCGGTTTTTTGCTACCGCAAGCCTGGATTTTCACGAGAGCGTATGTCCGAGCCCAGAGACAACGACGTCCATTTGCACGTGCTTTTTCGAGGAGATCTCGCCCTGTCATTCCTAAAGCATCTCTCGAGCAATTTCTCACTTTCTCAGAATCTGGAATCTCCATCTTACTGCTATTTTTACCACATCATTTTGGATATATCTCGGGATAGGGTCCCTTATGTATGCTCATTTTAAATCAAATATGGGAGTGAAGTATTAAAACTGTACTTCGTTAAAGGATGTCGATGTTGGTTGACATGGACGTGAATGAAATATGTAAGGGGTGATGATTTCTGGTCCACGGCATCATCGTCCTTGACATATTTATCCATGACCCTCAGAATTATTTGCAACGCAACACTAGCACAAATAACTTGCAGGACGTCTTCAAGTACATACAGTTAAACTATTCGGATGTTATTTGTACAAACTTGACCAAGTAGGCCGCTATTGTTTTTGTATTTTCAAGCGAATCATTCATGAATTAAAGATGATGCGAAGTCCCGAGAAGTCAGGGAGATGAGCCGCCATTGAGGCCCTTCCCTGCCCCTGACCACCCTTTTGCATCCATCTCATTCTTTCCCTCGATTCCTCAGTTGAAGAACCATTCGTTCTCGATCGAGACGACATTCGTATACAATCGATGTTACCTACGTAACCGTTGCATTCGTCTTCCAAAAGGAGAAGGAAACCGAAATTAAGGCGAAAATTAGAAATGCAGAAAGGGGAGAAAGATAAAAATGGTCTCTTATATCGCATCGTCGCTTTGGCCGTATCTGCCCGAATTAAGCATGAACTAGATGAAAGACCCGGCGAGGGATGCGGATTTTACCGGCCACGGAGCTCCTGGGCGAGCGGGTCGGAGGGAAAAATAATGCCGTGGAACCTTCACGGAGCTGAATCCAGTTGAATGGGAATGCTGTAGAATGTCGGCAAAAACCGCAGGCTCTGGGATCATTAGTCTACAGCCGAGCCTATAACCATCGCATTGGTGCAGCTATACCGGGTGAAACAATCGAAAGCCCTTAAACGCCTCTGCGTCTCCATGGGCTTCCCTCCCGACCTAGCACGCGAAAAGTGGGCGTTCGCCAAACGTTACTGCGTTGTTACGAATTTTGGCAGGAAGAAAACCAAGATCTAAGACGAAGTGAGAAACGACGTAGGAGTACGTTCACCTCTGCCGAAAAAAGCTATCCACTAATTTTTTACGCTGTTACAGTTCGTCTGTCATCGAACTCGTTTTGTAATAATGGAGAGAAACGACTTGACACTTTTTATGTAAAGGTTTTCGCTCGATGAAAAACTTTGAGGCCGAGAGGACGTTCTCTTCCATTGTTATAATGAACTCTTTCGAAATTTATACCGTAAGTGATCTGCCTCCTTAGTCATTATGGGAAAATGATAGTCCGACGTGTTGATTAGCGGAAAAAAAATTTAGAATGTTATGGTAGACAAAATCTTGAATAAAAGAAATAGTTTGAAAAAGAGGAAAATAAGAAATCCTAGAGAAAGGACCATTCAATTAATTGTTTTGTTTGAGGTAAGTTCGGGGGATAGGACAGTGGATTCGATGGGACACTTCAATTTTCAGATATTTTAAAATAATTATTTGTTCACTCTTAAAACTTAAGAGACCATTTGTTGTTATATGGCATCTTGACGAATTTGAATTTACATTAATAGAATCGTATATTACTTGCAGGGAAATGAATTTATAACAAACCCGAATGCACATACTGTTTAAAGAACGTTTCCAGAGCTCCTTCCAAAGTCCCGTTGGAGAAATTTTAATTGTGATAACATGAAAAACGAACTCTTAAAGAAGTTTTGTTTTGCAGACACTAGGCGGCGCTCGGGTCCGAAAATGAACTCGCGCGGCATTTTCTTAATCTTATTCCGACCGATGGAAGATACAGTAGAGTCTTGGTATATTTACCACCTCGGTTTCTTGCCTTCTCTTCCTGTCTCGTTATATTTACCAAAAGAAGGGGGACGCCGTTTGTCTCACTCCCGTCAGTCGCGTTATGTTCTTGACATAACAACAGACCCTTCCTGAACCCCCAGCCTGCTGGGGAAAAAAGGGAGCTGCGAAATATAAGGAGACAGAACCGGGCAAATATGCTGGAACGTAAATATACTGAGACGCCATTATACCGGGACTCTACTGCATATGGACAGTAAAAGTCATGAAAATTTTCTACAACTTGTCAACCACTTTTTGTTTTGTCATAACTTTCTTATAAATGGATAAAACCTCAGAGTACTTTCGAGAAAGGAAGGCGCCATCGCATGGAATTATTAAAAGTTCTTGAGCGCGAGTGGCACCGTCGGTAATTTGTTATTGTATATAATTCCAGCACGAACACACTTAAAAACCTTGCGAGGGATGTAGTCCCTTTTCTCGCCGAAAGGAGGCTATTGTATAAAATTCTTGATGACTCATTCAAAAGTGGTTGATTAGTTTCACTTTTACTTTCCGTATATAATTAAAGAAGAAAATGCTTTAACGGCATTTAGAGGAGGAAATGATATCGCGATATATTGGAGAGGTCTAGTAGAGCTCTTGAAATCAATGTATAAGATTTCTCAAAGATCACTTTAAGAACTTATTCTGAGCAATGTTTAAAATATCTTGAGATGTTGCTTGTTTCATGTCGGTAATCAAATGTTTTCGAAGAAATCTACTTTTTTTGTCAAATAAGATTGTTTTCCTTCAAATCTTCAATTTAATTGTTAGACTTATTTGTTGCTGGTCGTAACGCCGATGACTTCATCGTAACAAATTTACTTCAAAAGCATATGTAACGTTAATTCACCAAGAACTTGAAAGTACTTTAACACAATTATCGTCAGAATGCGGTAACGAGTTGATTTGTCGGCACTTCAGGGATACTCGTAAATCCGTGCGTATCCGTATGTATAGACACTTCAAATCGTACACGTGTGTACACAAAACGAGTGGGTCGAGAATCGCGAATTCTTTGCCAGTGATGTCGCGTGTCATACTTGCTCTCATTGTACATCGTCGTGATTTGAATTGTTCAGACGTCGAATAACACGAACTTAATGAAGATTATATGAATATGAAATTATAAGCTTTCCTCATGAGGTCATGTGATCAAAACGAATTGTGATATAGTCCGAGCAAACAATTGCCCTTCGTTTTTCTTGGGAATTCAATATCTAACTTAATTACAAAAATATCGTTAGGTATAAATTCCAATTTGCTGATATAGCTATGTTTTATTACCACGGATAAGTGCACTTAGTAAACAAAAACGATGTAGTTTGATCGATGGGTGCATTGAGTGTTGCATGTAATGAATTGACAGAAATACCAACCAATTTATCTATATTTAGACCAACCCTAACTAATGCATATAATTTATACCGTTATATCATAAATTATCGGAGAAGCATACAAATCATTCTCTAATTACGTGGATCCATTGGCTATCGATTGCCGTGATTAGCGTTCCGTTATATTGCCAATCGTTTGGGGAAAGCACGCTTTCGAATTAACGCGTTACTCGATATCCCGCAACATCGCCCACAGCTTTTTAAATATTCCGTGAATGTATCATGTACCTTCAAATCACTTAATTGTAATTAAATATTTGCCAAAATTTAGCACTTTTGAGTATCCTGACGCATACCACGTCTTTTCTTCATCTAACGAATTGTTTTACTCGTTACTAAGTTTGCCGTTGTACGATATAATTCGCTAGGATTGAAAATAAGGGAAGCCTGAAGTAAGCCGGCATAAGGGCGCTTAGTCGAGCGTGCCGTGCGCAACCCTGTCTAACCAGATATAAATAGGTTTGGTTCTTGCTAGCCTTAGTTAAACAAAGTTTCGCGGAGGAGGGACCGGAGAAGGATGCTGGAGGGATGGCTGGAGAGGGTTGAATCCTGCCGGAGCCGGGCAGGAGCACGCAAAAACCCCTGGCTTCGGTACCGCTTGAAGCAGGCCTCTCTAAGATACCGGGTGTTCACGATTTACAAGCCCCTTTACTATTCATGGTGCGTTTCTCTCGTTCTTCATCGATCTTCGTTTCGCTCTTTGCAGCACTCCAGGAACACAATCAGTTGTCGTCCAATCAGAGAAAGGTGTGTGTTTTTTCAGATAAAAAAAAGACGAGTCGTTTCGCACGAATTTGACTAGTTTTGTTAGAAAACAAGATGCAATAATTCCATTTTAGTATTCCGCAATTCGATGGAATAAAGTCATATCGAAAAAGGATACCAGTGATCGAGGGAAGAATTGTTTGACTAGGTGGGGGATTCTTCTTTCGCAGGCGTAACAAATCGTTCCTAGTTCCAGGCAGCTCCTCGGGATAACGAGAAGTATAAATGAACCAAAATTATACAGCAATAGAGAGGAAGACTCTTTTTGTCCCCTGCCAACCGATGTTTCTTGTATACTGAGAACAATTTACTTTACCCTCGTGAAGTTATCCATTGTATTTTTACTGCTAATGCATTTTATGATCCAAAACTTATAGTTATTGGAACTTGATGCCTTTTCAAGTTCCGTTTAAAAGGTGAAAAGCTGTAAAATTGTTATTTGCTTGGATCTAATATCCTCGTTTGATGCCTCCTATTAACTTTTGAATTAGATCCGGCTCGAAACAATCGCATTTCGTTGACTAGTTGAAGGGCTAACCGCAAGGAGACGAAGGTTGAATGTCAACTCCCAGCAGTGTAATAACTGAGGGGATGGTATAGCTGACGAATCCGTATGTGAGGTTCATTTTAATCGGGTACTCTGAATAATGATGTAGACAAAAATATAGAAGCGATTCCAGACGAAGATGAGGGCATGATGAGATTAAATGTTGAGGACTTATTTCGGCGGAGGTATTTTGATTATTGGGTATTAACACTAATATTTGCAACATATTATTGAGGATGGGTATCCATGAGGGTATAAAAGTAGTTGGCACGCCGGTCAATTTGGCGCCCAACCGCGGGACCGAATGAAAGTTGAAGAGTTTGCTAATTAAGTTGTACCATAATTCCTATAACAAAGAAACTGTACGGAAGAAGACTCACGGCAGAAGGGTTCAGGAGTAGATTTGTTGTTTTAAAAAACAATAAGTTAGTCACATCTCCTTTAATTGGAATGGTCGTTTGATTGTTGGCCACGATATCGATTAAATAGAAATCACGTTAGCATTGTTGGATTCCGTTCTTGTGGATGAAAATGTATATTAGATATCTCCAACTATGATGGTCGATTTACAAATTTCGTGAGAGCTGCGCAGTTTCGCAAATATTACCAAAGGACCTGTTGGTATTTTTGTTTGTTTTTTAATCATCATCAACGAGGATCGTTTCGATAGCAAGTTTATATCGGGGGGATATACGTGTATCGCGAAGTGAAACGGGCAGTAGCAAGCCACAGGCGACGAGCTACAGGCTACGTGGTACAGCTAGGGCGATGGAGCTCGGAAACTGTGATGCCCACAAAAAGCACACCAGACAGCGGCGAACGTTTTTGCCGCGCGTCAGCCGCGTTCCTACCGCCATACTTCGTGGTACGTCGCTCCTGTGTGCAGTTCCATTCGCATTGGGATCATGCAAACCCCTGGGATTACGTACAAGCTATACCTTCAACGTATTTACTGGGAAGCATGCATCTGCGCGAAAATCCCGGACGTACTTGCTTAGTTTTTTCGGCGATAATTACGTATCGGCCGGGATATTTGTACATTCGTTATTATTTTAGAAAATCTACAATACAGAGAAGAAACTGCTCTGAAGGGTTGAAAATAATGTTACGTTAACCCTTTATCTCGCACCCTTCTTCCTGTCTAAGATGTATATATAAGATATGCGTTTCCTGACTGTGCAATGAATTTTAAACGAAACAGTCTTCTTTGACTTTTCATATATTCCGAGTACGTTTGATATCCCCGAAGATGAACAATGATGTATGATCTCGCGAAATGGACCGGAAACGAAACTTATAGAGAAATTTAATATTCTGTTGTAAATATCGGAAGTTACTTCCGGTCTATGACAAATATCAGTGAGAAATTACTTATGCTGATATGGAAATTCCATGAGATCAAATGCATTTAAAAAAAAAACATAAGCAATTTGTTGCAAACATTCAAAATGTTTTTATAGAATTACCTATTTGGATATTTTATACTTTCGTTGTCTTTTTTTACTTCCTTTTCTACGAAAAAGAGAAAATTGTTCTTTAGTCAACTCTTTGAACATTCGTCCACCATATTGAATCCGCTATTTTGAATGTTTGAAAACTAACTTCAGGTTATTGATCAATAATCCCAAAAACTCTCTGCTATACAGCGCCTAGTAAATTTTGTTGGATATACGAATAATTAACTAAACAAAATCTCAAAAGACAAAAATTGTGTCGATTTATTGAATTCGAAAAGATTTCTGAAATAAAATAAAATAAAATAAAAAAATTCTGCTCGACAAATTTTTCAGAAATTTAATAAGCTTTAATTTACATAAAAATTTATTTAAATCTATTCAGCGGCTTTTCCGGAAAGTTGACTTTCCTAAAAAGTTGCCCGACCGACCACTTGCGTTTTTTTTTTTTTGTGTGCTGTACTGTAAGTTTAATTTGTCTATAAATTCGTTTCTAGAGAATTTTTGGGACTCTGATTTCGAATCTAATGTCAGATTTTAAATATTCAAGACGATAGATTCTGCCATCTTGAATTCACCATTTTGAAACCACTATAATGAAAAATAAAATCTAATTTAAAAACCATTATTTTTATTATTTTTTTGTTGTTTTGATACAAATGCAGATAATTAAATTGCGTTTGTTGGAACTTATTAGGCATGTTTTGAACTGCAAACATTATTTCTACACAATTTTAGTCCAATAAATAAATAACAATTTTGTATTTATAACAATGTAAATAATTGAACGTTTGTGGCGAGAATTGAAAAAAATGGCAAATTATCAAAATTCGTGGAGCTAGGCTCATAATTAAGGCACTGATTAAGAATACGATTTCTGCTTTTCAAAATTTTAAATGTCGGATCCAAGATGGCAGATGACTTGAAAAGTCGATCCAATTTCTCTTTGTACTCTATGGTTGTTGGAATACCTTATTATTCATTCAATGCCAATTTTTAACTTTTCAAAATGGCGGGTACAATATCGAGAAAGAAAAGTTGTCTTGCGCTCTAACGAAAAATTCATCAGTGTCCTAAAAACACCCAAATAGTAATTTTCATGAGCGTAGATAAACTTTATGATATTTTCGTTGCCACATTGTATCCGCCATTTTGAATTTTGAAAATGTTGAAAATCTGACTTTGGATTTGTTATCAGCGACCCCAAAAACCTCAAAATGCAGAAGATGACACAAATTTCGTTATTTTAAAGATGCCGGACCTTAAAGAGTTAAATAACACAAAAATGCCGTTTTTTGGTAAATTTTTAGCATCGCTTTATTTATACAAAAATCTTGTTATAAATAGAAATAGCCATTTCCGAATAGTTTTGAGGTTGCTCTTTCGAATGATGCTGTTCAAACTTGCAAAAAATAACGTTTAACATATTTTCTTCGAAAATACTGAAAAAGACGGGATTTATTAGGTACAATTTTTGTTAGGATGCAATTTTCACTACGAAATCGGTTTCTGACCACCTTCCATATATCAGAAACGTATTCTTGATTGTTTTACTTCAAAAATATACATTCACGTATTTTGGTTTTTGTCGATTTGAATTTTTAAATGGCCCCGGTACGGCAATTTATTTTTTAAAATGCCAAAATAAAGTTCAAAAATATATTAATTTCGGATACCGTATTCGAGGTCACGGTATCGTCAAGACTTTAAACAAAGTCATCTCGGTCTCGTCGATACCTGTCTTGATATCGACCGAAAGACCAGTTGATACAAAAAAAAATAGCGGATTTTTTTATTATTCACCTTTTCTTTATTGTTTCAGTTAAACAGAAAATAAATTAATAGCTGTTTTTATTTGTGTTGAGGATGAAAGAAATGTATAGTTTTAGGTAAAAGAAACAGTGTAGTATTTTTGTTTCATAATACACAGACATAAACATTGTTTTTCCAATAACAATTTTAGATACATCTCAAAATTATAAATAAATAATACAGATACCTTATGAGAAAAACGAAATGATTCTTAAACCACTTTCCACGATGTTATCAGTTTTATAGGGGTTATAAGAAAATTCACAAAGATAACATAATAAGATAAGCAAAAATGGAGCAAACGTTATTTTCACAAAAAAATAAAGTTATTTTTAGAACATTTGCGAAGGCAAAACGAAGGTGAAAATATTTTATGATTTCCTTGTTTTTAAAGGATTAGGTCATCAATACAGTAGAACCTCACACTAGTGACGTTCTCGCACTAGTGAAACTTTTCCCTAGTGAACCTCCCACTAATAAACTATCAGCTTACTTTCTTTATTATTTTTTTAACAGTATAATAAACTTGAAGGACCACAATTTTAAAGCCAAAACGTTGAAATAACTTTTGTTATTTATTATATAAATACCTAGTTACTCTGAAATACGCAAGAAAACTTTTAAGGATCCTTTTCACTTACGAAAATTATCAGAGAAGAAGAGAGGAATTTTATTTATCAGCTTACTCATCAGCAACACTGCAAGTTTCTTATTAAAACCATTTTTATTCGGTTTCGTTTCATACATTAAATCATAATGGTTTCTTAACAAAGGAAATTTCGGTTACAAATAACAAATTTATTTTACAAATATGGGTAACATATTTTAACTTTGAAACGTTAATATTTAAAGTCAATACTGTATCGGTAATATGAAAACATAGAAAGAGATGGGCAGGTCAGCTTTTTTGTTACTTTTTCTAAGAACATAGTTGTGACTCCAAATTTATTTACTTTCGCTTGTTTTATTTTAAACCAATGGAGTGAGAGATCATTTCGAATACAATACAACAATTTATAATACAATGGGGCAGGAAATCTATTATTTGCTCCCTAGGACGCAAAATGTCTAAAACGCCCTGGATGAAACATCTTTGTTTCTAAAAAATACTCAGCTTATCCCATTAAGTCCCAAAACGGCAAAATTTGTATATTTTTATAATTATTTTTTAAAAATATGTTACATTTAAGTACATTTTTACTGAAATAATTGATTAATTTACACGATTCCAATGGAAAAAAAAACGTCAAAAACAGTAGTGAAATGAAAGTTGGATGTTTTAGCTTTCGTTTTTGGTCCGCCATTTTGTTAAAAAAAATCGTACGATAAAAAACCAAAGCTAGTTGAGAAGTTCAGATGTTTTGTGGAATTTTGTGCATATTTGAGACAGTAACAAAAATTTCCTTCCCATTCAAATTTTTGATTAAATAAAAATGTTTCATAAAAAAAAATTTGGAAATTTTATTAAACCATTCTATCGTGAATATCGTACTTGAAAATAGTAGGGTTGGATATTTTCCAAAAGATTTACTTACTTTTTCACAAATTAGTTTCCTGGGCACAAACGGAAGATACAAAATTAAAATGCCTCAATTAATCCGTTTCGTCCTGAAATGGCGTAAATTTTGACTTCTTATCAGGTGTTTTCTTAGGGAAAAAAATTACTCGATCGTTTTGATATAACCATACCTATTGTATTTTTTCTCGAACTTTCTAAATCCGGTTTCAGATTGACGCTTGCCGCCGCCAGTTTTTTACTATGGCGGTTTAAACATAAATAAATTGTGAATTTTGAAAAAATTTGTTCAAATAATCGTATTTTTTAACAGGAAACCGTGTTCGAATCAAGCTAAATCTCTGTATCTGGTGGAGTAAATATAGTTATTCTAAAGATATGATGGTTGTTAACCCGTTTCCGCCCAAAATGCCGTAAATTTCTCTACATTTTAATCGTCACTTTTCTTATAGAAACGAACGATGAATAATTCCGAATATTTAGATTCTATAGTTTTCAACTCTCCTCTTTCCGAATCCGTAGTCTGTTTTTCGCTAGGAGCAACCATTTTTTAAATATGGCGACGAAAAGGCAAAAAAATAGAGAAAATTTCGATTTTTGGATCAGTTTTTCATATTTTTCAATAGGTTCGGGCTGACTGATCATTCCAAAGACCTGGATCTGGTGGCATAATGAGTTTCACTAAAAGTTGACATGATCAGATATGCAAAATATAAGATGGCGGATCCAAGATGGCGGATTTTTCGCCGAACTTTGTGTTTTTATAGCATATAAAATATAGTTCACAATTATAGAAGTCTTATAAAATTAATTTTATTGTGTTTTTATCATTTGTTAGCCATGGTTTTTCATGTTGCCAACTCTCACCACGTGGAGGTCAATGATTGTAGAGAATCATATTTTCTTTTGTATTTTTTTTTGTATTTTCTGTTATTTTTTTATTTTATTTGTTTTTTTTGCATTGTTATTTTTTTCCATTTTATAAATTTTTCTACTTACATTTTGTATTCTACCATAAATTATTAATTTGTATGTTTTATCGCAAAACAGTTTTTTAAGTAATATAATTTACAATTAAGACTTCTATAATTGCGAACTATATAATATAAAACCCTCGAGTAACCATTTTCATTTCGGACATGCAACGTTTTGTATTTTCGTCCGCCATTTTTAATTATGAAAATCAAATGTCATATTCGTAATGTGCGACCCCGAAAACCACCGAGTAGTCAGTTTCTTCTGGATCAAGAAACTTTTTTGCATTTCAGTCGGCCATCTTGGAACCGCCATTTTGAATTTCGAGTATTGGATAGAAGATACTGTTACAAATGATTGCATAAATCAATAATAAGTGTACCAAAATATTTATAAATAGCTAATAATGTCGGAAACGCTATAAAAACATCAAATTCGGCGAAAAATCCGCCATCTTGGATCCGCCATCTTATATTTTGCATATCTGATCATGTCAACTTTTAGTGAAACTCATTATGCCACCAGATCCAGGTCTTTGGAATGATCGGTCAGCGCAAACCTATTGAAAAACATGAAAAACCGATCCAAAAATCAAAATTTTCTCTATTTTTTTGCATTTTCGCCGCCATATTTAAAAAATGGCTGCTCCCAGCGAAAAACGAACTTCGGATTCGGAAAGAGGAGGGTTGAAAACTATAGAATCTAAATATTCAGAATTATTCATCGTTAGTTTCTACAAGAAAAGTGACGATTAAAATGGAGGGAAATTTACGGCATTTTGGGCGGAAACGGGTTAATTCACCATTCAAAATGGCGATCCTCAGTCAAAATTTTGTTGAAAAATTTCTGGACGCTCCAACTCAAAAGGTATAACGAGCTTTTTAAAAAAAAATGTTGAGGATGAACAAAAATTTTTAGAAATCATTGAGAAATATAGTGGAATTTTTTCAGATTTTTTAAATGAAGTTTTGAGAAATTTTGTTTCAAAACTTTTTTCAAAAGTTGATAGTTTTCGAGGAAATGAATTTCAAATATTATAGTTTAAGATTTTTCTTTCTCGAAAACTATCAACTTTGGGGAAAAAATGCATAGAATAAAAAACTCTTAGAATTCATCAGAGAATGTACTACATTTTTTCGGAATGTTTCGAAAAAAAAATTTGAAAAAAACGTTTCAAAACTTCATTTAAAAAATCCACTATATTTCTCGGTGAATTCTAACAATTTTTTATTCTTGGCATTTTTTAAAACAAGCTCATAATTTTTCAGTTAGAGCGTCCAGAAATTTTTCAACAAAATGTTCACCGAGGTCCGCCATTTTGAAGCCGACATTTTGAATGGTGAATTAATAACCATCCTATCTTTTAGTATAACTATTTACTCCACCAGATACAGAGATTTACCTTGATTCGAACACGGTTTCCTGTTAAAAAATACGATTATTTGAACAATTTTTTTCAAAATTCACGATTTTTGTATGTTTAACCCGCCACAGTAAAAAAATGGCGGTAAATATGGTCAATCTGAAACCGGATTTAGAAAGTTCGAGAAAAAATACAACAGGTGAGGTTATAGCAAAACGATTGAGTGACTTTCTCCCTGAAAAAGCACCTGATGAAAAGAAGTCAAAATTTACGGCATTTCAGGACGAAACGGGTTAAGAGAGTATAAAATAATAGCACATTATGATATTGGAGTGTAAAGTGCAATTTTACGCACTCTTTTACTTTTGCGCGCGAAGTTTTAGACACTTCACGCATCAAAAAACTGTGTGCGAAATTGAATTTCACTCACGGCATTGTAAAAAAGAACTATCAACATAATTTAAACTAAATTTAAGTTAAATTACAGTAATAATAATTTCGAATCTTTTTCTATAAATTTTTAAACGATTTGATTTTTGTTCTTTTTTTGGTAGTTTTTAATGCATAATAGAGTAATTTCTAGGTTATGTCGTCCCATTTTTTATATCTTAATTATTATTAAAGTACTTCTTCCCTTATTCTAATTTTCCTCTCTCCCCCATACTTAAATTTGCTGTCTCACTTTTGTCTCTTTTTCTTTTGTTGCGCATGCGCCGTTATTTGTATTTTGATAATCCACACATCAGGAGAACACGTGTGGGGAAATATTCGAATAGGAGAAGAGAAAAAATTAAAATTAGGGAAGATATTAGAATAAGGGAAGGACCACTGTATTTGTAATAAATTATGTGTGCAGCAAATAAAGAAATTCATGTTTCATTTTATTTCAGTAAACAAGCTGTGTTCGATGGAAAGAAAGCAATACGAGGAGGAATTCCATTTGTATTTCGTAAGTAATAAATTATATTAGATTAACCTTAATGCTAAAGAAATAAAATAGAAAGTTTTGTTATTCTCTTGCTTATAGTAATTTTACTGTTTTATATATAAAGAAAATACTTCATCGCTTGCGGGAAGAACGGCTAACCAGCGCCACCTGGTGTCCAAAAATGAAACTATTTTACTAAATTTTAAAATATTGAAGTTGAAAAAAACTTCAAAAGTAAATAACTTCTTAATCCGTTACTATTTGAAATAAATATGTTGTTTGTTGTTTCTTGGTAAGCAGATAGTTAATAGAATAAAATGTATACTAATTACGTTTCATGTAAATGTATTAAAAATTCTGTATAAAATCCATATAGGTACAACACTTAAATACTGTTTAGTCAAAACTGTTATAATTTCTGAAAAAATTGTGAAAAACAGAGCATCATGTAACCAAGTTTGATTAATTTTTGAAAGCACTTGTTTCAAGTCAAGATGTTACGACAATTTCACTAACTTGACATTTTAGAATTATTTTTTTCCATTAGAAATTTCATTTCTTTCCTCTCCAAATATGTTTAATGATACTAACTAAAAAACAAGTTAATGATATAAAAAAAAAAAGTATTCTAATAAATTTATCGAATGTTGCAGCGCAATTCGGAGCATGGACCTTCGGACCTGGTCACGGATTCGCCAGGATAGTACGTTGGAACGTGGAGAAATCACCGGAGCGTTTGCCAAGCGGTGATGTGGAAGCCATCTTTTCATTGATAGACAATGAGTTTACACGGTCCATGTGGAACTATCCGTTCAGGTTGACCTACAGGCTAATTTTACGAGAGAAGGAACTCCATTTTAACATCGGCGTTTATAATCCTAACAAGGATCACACGTTTAGTTTTAATCTTCTACTGCACACGTATTTCAAGGTACCGGATGTCAGAAGGTGTCAAATTACCGGTCTTCACGGCTGCACGTTTATCGACAAGGTATGTAAATTATTGTTAATTAAAAATTGTCGTAACAATGTAAAATGGTTGTTGTGAGCAATGAAAATGTAAAAGTTTTAACGATTTATTATATATTTATTGATATTTAGAAAGTAACAGTATTTTCAGACTTAAAATCACCATCGCAATGTTGCTCTATTCCCAAGATTTCGTTGAGAAAAGTTGTTCCGTGATTGTCGGTGCTTATCTGAAATAAAAACAATGAAATGGCATTTTATAATACAAAATATTGACAATAAATTGGGTTAAAACATAGAAGAATAAATTTGCTTCAATTCGCTTTCATTTTTTATCGTTATAAAATGTTATAATAATAATGCAGAGACGGATTTGCTCGACTCTGAATCTCTTTTGGATTATATCTGAATTACAGATCAATAGATGTAGTCAAGGGACTGCAAGATAGTTACAGTTATGGACCTGATTTTTTACCTGCCCCTTTTATAAAAAACTGCATTAATTTTCTTCTCAAACCTTTAAGATTTTTATTTAATAAGTCGATTGAGACTGGAATTATGCCGACTGCTTGGAAACAATCGTTTATTACACCAATTTTCAAATCTGGAGATAAAGGGGATATTGTCGATTACAGACCTGTTTCAATTATTAGTATTATTCCAAAGATTCTAAGGAAATTTTTTCTAAAGACTACAGTTTTCAAGAAAAAAAAATTACTAGTCTTGAAATCTAGAAAAGTTTAATAATTTTTTTACTTGAAAACTGTAGACTTTAGAACAAATTTCGTTAGAACAAAAATGTCAGTATTGGTCAAAGAATACTATCAAATTTTTTCAGATTTTTTGGACCACTTTTTTAAAAATTTCGATTCTTCAAATTTTCGAAAAATACAAAATTTTAACAATATATTTTGAAAAAATTTGACTGGGGATATGTTATCTATATATAAAATGGGAATATAATACGGGATAATTTAGAGATTTCTAATAAATTTAACAAATATTTTTCACAAATTGGCAGTAAGTTGGCAAAAACATTAAAAAAACGAATTATTCAAGAACCAATACTTAAAAGAATTCAATCATCAATGGTATTATTTGAAACAACACCATTAGAAATAGTTAAATACATAAATGAATTAAAATTGCGTAAAGCTACAGGTATAGATAAAATTTCGTCTGATCTATTACAATTAATTGCAAATCAAATAGCTTCTCCTCTAAGTTACATAATCAACCTGTCATTTATGTATGGAATTTGTCCAAAACATTTTAAACATGAAGTAGTTATACCGATTTACAAATTAGGAGATCCGTTAGACATAACTAATTATAGGTCAATATCCTTATTGCCAACTACATCAAAAATTTTCGAAAAATGTTTAAAAGTTAGAATTTTAAAATATCTTGAAAAAATAGGCGGGATTCACGGAAATCAATTTGGGTTTTGCAAAGGAAAATCAGCAGATGATCCAATAACTGAATTAACTAAAGAAATCTCTTTGGCTCTGGATCAGGATGAACCAAGTCTAGCAATATTTATCGATCCAGCAGAGGCCTTTGATACCCTAGATCATAAAATACTTATAAAGAAATTAGAAGATTATGGCTTTAGGGGTCAGGTGTTGGATCTGCTGCGCAGTTATCTGAATGATAGAACGCAAATAGGAGATGATTACAGTAGCCCAGAAAAAATTATATATGGTATTCCGCAGGGATCCATTTTAAGTCCTTTATTATTTTTAATTTACATAAATGATCTGTTTGAAATTGATATTGATGGAAAACTGTTGGCGTTTGCAGACGATATGGTGTTAATAATAAACCAAAAGTCATGGCAAGAAGCTAAGGAATCTGCAGAAATGCAATTTCGCTGTGTACATGACTGGTTTAGTTCAAATGGTTTGACAATAAATATCTCCAAAACGGTATTTGTCCCTTTTGGATGCTATGTAGATAGTATACCAGAAAATCTATATATACATCTTGATCTGAACTCCTGTACTCAGTTACAAAACTGCGAGTGCAATAAAATTTGTCGAAAAAACCATACTAAGTACCACAAAGTGAAAATTGACTCGCATATGGGACTTTCATATTACATCGGTTGTAAACAAACTAAAATATTTGCTATTTGCTTTTACAAGACTAAAAACAGTATTGACAATACAAGAATTGATGGTTTATCATGCTCTATTTTCCTCCATAATGTTCTTTGGCATAATTGGTTTATTTATTTATTTATTAGAGGTTATACGGGCAAAAATACCCTTACAATATTAAACTTCGAATGTCGCATGACAGTACATACAATAATACTACAAAAACAATGATATACAAAATATAGCATAAACAATATAAAATTTACATAATAAAATAAAATTAGTACAGAGCATATCAATGTTGTTTGGAAAGCGTCACAAAATTATTGGACTCGTATGATTCCGCAATTGAAGATGGAAGACAATTCCATAACCTGATTAACCGGTTAATAGCAGAATAAAATGAATAATTTAATCTGCAATTTCTCTCCTCCAAAACACGGTGCGTTCTATGAGAATAATATTGAGGGCGATAATTAAACAAACGAAGCAATTCAGGAGATAAAATTTTGTTACTCAAAAGATTCCTAGTAAAAAGAATATCATTAAATCTATGAACGGATTCGGTAGTCGGAATATTAAATTTAATTGAAATTGGACTATAATTATGGTTATCATAGCTCATGAAATTTCCCGATTTAGAGGAGAGAAAACGCAAAAACTTTCTTTGAACTGCTTACAAACGGGAAGAGGCTATAACAGTGTATGGAGACCAGACCGGCGATGCATAAAGCAAGTGGGGTAACACCAAACTTTTAAATATGTACAATATGGCTTCGCAGTCTTTGAACAGTTTAGTCGATCTTATTAGGAAACCTAATTGTTTATACGCTTTATTCGAGATAAAGTCTACATGTTTCGAAAACGAAAGTGAGCTATCGAAAATCACACCGGGGTCTTTAATGAAATCAACCGAATCCAGAAAAGTGTTACGTAATAAATAATGATAATTAAGAATATTCATTGATCTGCTGAAGTGCATCACTTTCGTTTTCGCAACATTTAAGGATAAACAGTTGGCAATACACCAAGCTTCAATACTATTCAGGTCCTTTTGCAAATTGGACGCACACAAAGGAGATTTTAAGGTCGTCAGCATATAGTAAGGCTTTAATAAAAGAAATAACGTTTGTGATATCATTTATAAAAATTAGAAATAACAAAGGACCTAGATGAGATCCCTGTGGAACCCCAGATAAATATGGAATAAAAATAGTATGTATCCCTCAAATTTGATTTTTAAGGAGACAAAAGTCCTAGATATTAGGCAAAAATACGCGGAAACTGCTTTAAATTATTGTTTAAAAAATAAAGTAATTAAGTTTAGCGAGCACAGTAAATCTACTCGGTACAGAAGTAAAGGAATCGCTGCGATTCCACGTAGGGTTAAAAGAGTCTCACGAAGATGTTTCGATTATTTGGGCCCTAAATTATATAATGTATTCTTACATGACAAATTTACAATTAACGATAAAAATCTTAAAAAAAGAATACGGGCAATTATAATGGAACATCCTCGCGACTTATCGCATAAGGTAATTTGTAACTAGTGACGCGTACTGAAATACCAATACTGTGATATTTAGTGATTATGAAAGAAACGTGTGTCATATACTACAAATACGACAGATATATCAGAGGTTGTTATACTAATATTTAATAAATTTTAAATTTATTAAATCGATTGACCCTAAATATTCAAAAATGTAATTTTGTACGGTTTGTTAAAAGTCACTCTCCTGTCTGGTCTAATTACAAGATTAATGACCAGCCTCTAGACTCTGTAAGCTCTGTGAAGGATCTCGGGATCATTTTAGATAACTCTCTTAATTATAAAGAGCATTTAATTAGGATAGTCTCAAACGCAACATCTGTATTGGGCTTTCTAAAAAGATCTACTAGAGATTTTCGTAGTATACCTGTGATTATCTCAATATTCAAATCAATTGTATTACCCAGTCTTTTATATTGTTCTCCGATTTGGTCCCCTCATTATGCGCAGGATATTAGAATCTTGGAGTCTGTCTTACATAAATTTATACGTTATTTAGCTTATAAAAAAGGATCACCAATGAGTATTATCGATCACGATTATTCCGCTTTGGCAAAGGAATTTAATGTGCCCTCCATTAAATCTATTCATAATAGATGAATGAAGGGCATCATTAAGTGTACCGAATTGAGACAGTCCATTTCTTTACATCAGATTTCTTACAGCATTCGTTCACAGAGGTTATTAGTTGAGGAGGTTAATCGATCGGATATCGGGTATTATGCTCCTATAACTCAGTTGCGGAGAGCATGGAACTCGAGAACTGGAGTCGTTAGCGATATTTAAATCTCGAATTTTTCTAATGTTTTCCACTTTTGAATGAATTTTTTTTATTTGTGTTAATTACATATTTACAGATAACGATTTAATTGGTTATCTTATTTTTCTATTTTTCTACTGTATTGTTAAGTTTCAAGTAAAATGTAAATTAATTTCTTCGACCGTTCATAGTTAAATAATTATATGGGTGAATTCAAAAAATGTGATACATTTTGATTTATAAAACTTTCAAATTTCAAAATGCGTTTTAATGAAATTTTATTCAGGGAACTTGTTAAGTATGTTTACATGAATGTAAATTTGGAATATTGCAACTACAACTTACTCCGAATAGTTTTTATCATGACTTGAGTGAATTTTGTGATGACGGAGTTTACAGCATTTGCGTATTGAAAATTAGTGTCCTCAAATTTTACTATTAATTCACTTGAACTTTGTTTTAAAATCGATTTTTAAAATTCATATTTAAAATTGTAAATTTTAAATTATATTCCTCTAAACACAGCGTCTAATATGACAAACTCGATTGTAAAAAGTGAGTACATTTGTAAAAGTAATTAGTAGAAATTACAATAATATGATAATAATCTTCAATACGCAATGTATATTAAAAACTGCATCTGTATCCGATTTTTATTTCAATTTTTTTGTTAATTACCAATAAAAATGTTTTTGACAATAATTTACTAAAATAGCCCTTCAACATAAACATTAATTTTAATTATACTTTTTTTTTTCATTACACCAATAAAAAATTTAATGTCTAAAAATTAATTATATTTATTGAACACAATTTAACATAACATGGATTTAACATTTTTCTTGAGCTTCTGCCTTGCTAATTGTTTTAATTCGCGATTTTTACTTAAGCGAATTTTTCTTTTCTTTTCGGACTGTACTTTCTGCGTAATAGTAGGTTTCCTCTTTGATGAAACTTTTTTCAATTTGCTCTTAACCCGTTGCATTGCAACTCGTTTTTCCGTGTCCTCTATTATTTTCCTAGTTTTCATTTCTATATTTACAATATCAAAATTAAATAAAACGAATTTTTAATATTAATAAAAATACTAAAATAATTAAAATATAATAAAAATATTAAGTATATATTGTATTTTATATAATTTTATAATTTAAATTATTCATATTCAAAACTTTAACGATTTTCTCATATTAAAAATAAGAGTATTATACAACTATGATGGAGTTTACAATGATGGAGTTTACAAACTGTCATATTATAAGAAATAATTTTTTGAATTTGAAACAGAATGTAATTTCCGCTCGGAGTACAATTGATATTTACTAAATCTATCAAATCATCGTTACAAAATGCAGTTATATTGTTTAATTTCATGTATAAATTGTGCCCGGAGTTTTCAAAAATTTTTAACCTCACATTGACACTTACCTTTACCGTGGTATTATGTATATAATTTATTCGAAATATGTTAATGTAAATATATCGATTTTTAGTTTGAATGTATAAGAACTGATTAGAACGTGCACAATAACTGAATCACACAAATATTACGTTAAAAAATATAAAAATAGCTTGTTTAACACTGTTTTCAACACGACTGTCAAAACTCGTGGACAGAATTAAAATCCAATTATAGCGAATTTAACAAACAACAGTTGTTTTAAAATTATATTAGCGTGAATAATAGATACACATATGTAAAGTTACATTTTCCAGTGTTCTAAAAAAATGAACGAATCATATTACAAATGTTGGTTAATGTTCAAATACAATGCTGGGGACACATGACGGAGTTTACAGTTTCTCTATCTTGAGCATGAAAATGATGTCAAGCGGTCACTTATAACTTATAAATATTCATTGATATACGAGATTATACCCCGGTTTAATGTTTTGTTCCTTAATTTGTTAAAAATTTAATGCTAATTTACCATTTATGTACTCGGGACACAAAGGTATCACATTTTTTGAATTCACCCATATAAATTCAAAATCAATATTCGGTATTACGGTCTATTAGAAGTAAATAAAATAGGTTGTGGATGTACAACCACGTAATATGTGAAAAATAACAATGCATGGAAATAATGAAATAAATATGAGATATTATTGCCACTGAATTATGATTAAACTGTCTGTATATTAAGGATATCTAATGCTACTTAATTAATAGATTCAGTTTCCCTCTGATATTTATATTTACATTTTATTTTATTTACTTCTAATAGACCGGATTACCGAATATTAATTTTGAATTCATGTAATTATTTAACTATGAACGGTCGAAGAAATTAATTTACATGATTTTACATAAAAATAAGGTATCACTAAGTACATATAGAGTGTGTGCACGATATCTCGTCACCGATTTAATTCTATTGTACTCAAATTTGTGTTTTTAATATTCCTCCGCTATTAAAACACATAAAATTACAATTATTACGAAACCATATACACGTCTAAGGCAAAGTATACTGGGATCGCCTTACTGACGAGTCCACCCCGTATACTTGGGACGAAACGTGTATTTTTTACAATAGGCATTTTGTTCATATATTATCGCCAGAGGGAAACTGAATCTATTAATTAAGTAGCATTAGATATCCTTAATATACAGACAGTTTAATCATAATTCAGTGGCAATAATATGAGATATTATGATTAAACTGTCTGAATTAAAAAAGTTTTCACTAAGAGAATATTAATATTTAGTTTATGGAATTTATGATATATACGTTATTTCTATTATGTTTTTCATATAAATTGTTTTACTTCGGGTAGTCTATTTTTATGTTTTATAATTAATTACACATGTAATTTAAGGGCATTGTCCCGTTTAAAAATAAAAATAAATAAATACATAAATATAGTTACGTAAACTCTTGCAGACAGGCTTAGCCTTGCGAGTGACTCTCAATTACAATTGCTTTGAGTACATGATGTACAAAAGTGTAAAAAAATGTATATTTTTGTTGAAATTTAATCAAATGAAATTATTATTATTATTATTATACCATATTTTATATGTAATTCATGTAGAACGCGCCTTTATTATTGTTCATATTTTGTAAAAGGCTTTATAGCCGTTGATCCAATAAATAAATAAAATAAATAATAAATAATTCAACATTTTGACAGACTCGGGATAATCAAATCTTCCAAGAAGGTCGCGACGTCGTTACAGTCTGCGAATGGACAGATCGGATTTATCAAAATACACAACCGGAGCACATCATAACAAACGTTGTGTCCGGCAGGAAGATGCGGGTGCAGAAATACAATTTTCCAGACACTGTCGTGTGGAATCCGTGGCAGGAGAAGGCGAGAGATATACCAGACTTTGGGGATGACGAGTTTCCAAATATGATTTGCGTAGAGAGCGGACACGTCAGTAGTCCCGTCATCCTTTTGCCTGGCACGGCTTTCGAAGCGAGTCAAATTCTTCAGGTAACGTTTCTTTCAATCTAACCTCAAACTTTTTACTTATTTAATTCCTACCCAGTTAACACAAATGAGCATTCGTCAAGAAAAAGTTATCGAAATGTTAACGAAGGTTAACTGGGTAAGTGTCATTATAAAAGTAGTTTTTCTTTATTTGCGTTTTTTAGGTTAGAATGACAAGTAGAATTTTAAATTTTAGCCCAAAATCATTTGTTTTATTGCTGTTTCCAAGAAAATCATCTTACCTTAGTTAACCTTCATTAACATTTCGATAACTTTTTCTTGACGAATGCTCATTTGTGTTAGCTGGGTAGGTGTCATTATAAAAGTACTTTTTCTTTAATTGCGTTTTATAGGTTACGATGGTTAACATTTCGATAACTTTTTCTTGACGAATGCTCATTTGTGTTAGCTGGGTAGGTGTTATAATAAGAGTACTTTTTCTTAAATTGCGTTTTATAGGTTAGAATGACAAGTAGAATTTTAAATTTTAGCCCAAAATCATTTGTTTTATTGTTGTTTCAAAAAAAATCATCTTACCTTAGTTAACCTTCGCTAACATTTTGATAACCTTTTCTTGACGAATGCTCATTTGTGTTAGCGAAATGTTAACGAAGGTTAACATTTTGATAACTTTTTCTTGAAGAATGCTCATTTGTGTTAGCTGGGTAAGTAGTTTTATAATGACACCTACCCAGTTAACCTTCTTTAACATTTCGATAACTTTTTCTTGACGAATGCTCTTTTGTGTTAGCTGGGTAGGTGTCATTATAAAAGTACTTGTCATTCTAACCTATAAAACGCAATTAAAGAAAAAGTACTTTTATAATGACACCTACCCAGCTAACACAAATGAGCATTCGTCAAGAAAAAGTTAAAGAAGGTAACTAAGGTAAGATGATTTTCTTTGAAACAGCAATAAAACAAATGATTTTGGGCTAAAATTTAAAATTATACTTGTCATTCTAACCTATAAAACGCAATTAAAGAAAAAGTACTTTTATAATGACACCTACCCAGTTGTCATTACAGGGTAGGTGTCATTATAAAAGTACTTTTTCTTTAATTGCGTTGTATATGTTAGAATGACAAGTAGAATTTTAAATTTTAGCCCAAAATCATTTGTTTTATTACTGTTTCAAAGAAAATCATCTAAACTAATTAAATTTTAATTCGATAGGTAATGTGAGTAGAGGGCGGAGCATCTTCATCCCACGTGACGAGCGGTAACAGCAGCCAAAGTTCGCTGCTGTCAGATTGTGGAGTGTCATCGTCATCGGTGTGGCCTCCGGGGACTGGCTGGCTATACATGCCACCGTCGTCCTCACCACCATCTTCGCATCATCCTCCTCCGCCACACCTGCACACGCATTGTATCGCGCAGACCTGCACTATATGCTCGTTGAATCTTTAGTCGAATCATTGCCAGGGCATCGTGATGCCTCGATCTTAACATTCCGGTAGAAATTATATCCAACCTTTTATTCGCTAGTATTTCGTATATTTGTAAGGAGAGGCATCAATTTTGCCATAATTCTCATTTATGTAGATAATTTATACTTTCTATGATCGATTTCCTTAGAGATATTCGAAATATACTTTTGAATACTAATTTTAAGTTGGCAAACCTTTTTACAATTATTTCAAGATGTAAATTTCTGTTTGAAGCGTAAAGTTACATTGTGATTTTTTCCATAACGTTTTGCTTTTGCGTCCTGTATGTTTCCTTTATGTCCGATGGAATTAGTTTTTCCGTCCAAATTTCTAAAAAAGCATACGAGTTACTTCTTCATGATCGAAGTAACTCAATGTAAATGCGTACCCTTAAATACGTACAAACCAGTTCAATGAAAAGTTTAGTCCGTAAATCATATGCGAGACGACTTCAACATCGAATTAAATATAAGCAATAATATTCTCTATCTTACGATTGAATCGTGTGCGTGTTTAAACTTTTGTCACGAAAGTAATTCAATAATAATTGTTCAATATTACAGACGATACAAAAACGATCGCGGTGTGTCTGGAGCAACTTTAATTGACACTGTTTTGCACATTTTTTTTGTGATTTATTGTTCTCTTATTTCCTACAAAACAATTTAAGACCAAAAGCGTAATTATCCGTCGGGCGGAAATTGAGAAAAGTCGATTTTATTTCTTGAATTTCTTTAAATAATTATCTTTAAATTTCTCTAAAAACTGTAATAAATTATTTTAATAGTTTATTTTTGTAAAAATATATACGTTTTGTAAAAAACAAGTCCATACAATTAAAATTTAATTATTTTTAAACACTTCATTGGCATGTTAAAGTTGAAAACTGTAATCGGTATGAGTAGAATCGATAGTAAATCATATCGATATCATGTGATACAGTGGCCCTCCCCTTATTTTAACTGCATCCTTTATTTTAACTTCTTCCCCTCGTGAGTTCCCCCACCATTCGCCATTTGAAAGTGTTCAAACGAGTGCGGACTGCTATTTGCGCTTGCGCATACAGGCGAAGCAGGACGCCACTACCGTAGTCCTCCCCTTAAATTTACTTCCCTTAAGTTTTAAGATTTTCTTCCCATATGTTTTATTTTACCCCTCACGGCCTCTCCCACCACCTGACGTTTTAATGCCGCCTGAAAACATGCGCATGCGCGTGACGGGAAGAGGAGCACAAAAAACTGGCACAGTAGTCCCCACCCTAAGTTATACCGCCCAAAGTTATGTGTCTATCCTAAGTTATATATTGGCCTTCTCCAAAGTTATACCAGTTTCTTCCTCTCCTTCCCCCACCACATTGTTTTGCTGAGCCACACTCGCACACAGAAGCACCCATTGCATGGATATAAACAAAGATACGGGAGTGGGGATAGTGAGGGGCTATAACTTTGGAGAATCGTCCGCCATTTTGAAAGAACCGACAGTATAACTTAGGATGGGGACTACTCTAGTGGAGGTTAGGGGAAAGTTAAACTTAAGGGAAGAAGCCGCCATCTTAATACAGTGGCCCTCCCCGTATTTTAACTTTTCGAGTCAAGGAAGATGGCGGCTTCTTCCCTTATTTTACCGCTTCCCCTCGTCCTCACCACTGGCAGTATCGAGAGAATAAAAACAGAGAGAGGAGATATAGTGGCGTCCTCCTTCACCTGTACAGTAGGACCTCTCTTATTCTAATTGTCCAGCCTCTCTTATTCTAATCGTTCCCCCACAAGTCTTCTCCCACTATCACACGAAAAGTCAACGAAAAATATTGTCCAAGAATCACAAGCTCGCGAGCAAAGTACATAAGTGGGGGTAAGGGGAAAATTAGAATAAGATAGGTCGGCGCCATCTTGAAAAACTTTAATAATTAGAATAAGAGAGGTCCTACCGTATGCGCAAGCGCAAATAGCAGTCCGCACTCTTTTTGAACACTTTCAAATGGCGAATGGTGGGGGAACTCACGAGGGGAAGAAGTTAACATAAGGGACGAAAATAAGTTAAAATAAGGGGAGGAACACTGTATTCTTTTCAAGTGTCGATATTCAATTGTTTAATAACCTATAATTAATAGTTTATCGTGGTATCCACTGTACATGTTAGCGCAAGTTAAAATAAAGGAAGCAGTTAAAATAAGGGGAGGGCCACTGTATTTAAATATTAAAGAAATATTTATTAAATAAAATTTATTTCACTACGCAGACCTACGCGCGTTCTTAATTTATTTAATTTAAAATTCCGAAAAAGTTTTGATTAATACACTTGATTTTAAATTATAATTAAAAAGTATAGAAAAATGTTTTTATAAATTAACTAATATTGATTATATTAATGTAGTTTCTACAAAATATATGTATAATATAAACTTACAACTAAATTTCTTTTTTATAATTTTTAGAAAAAAAATTAATCGCAATTTAAAAATTGCAAATTTCAAATAATAACACAGGTCTGCAAAATTCACTTTTTTTTTTATATCACAGTGATTTCCGACGTATTTTTGTACGCTGAACAGGAATCTGAAGACGAAAAATGTCTATCACGTCATGATTTTGAGAAAAGTGGGGACAAAAACACCGAAAAACGTGTTTTTGGGTGTCTTTAACCCTAATTTTCTCAGAAGCCTGACGTGCAACAGATCTGAATTTGTGCTCAAATTAAAGCTTGATTCTTTCCCTACAAAAATCATATACGATAGTTTTACAAAAAATTTTATAGTTTTGAAAAAAAAAAATGGTTTTAACCTTGCTATTCCTAGTGACTATGATGAAAATGCAAATTATTTAACTACATTGAGCAGAGCTCATACAAACCACTACTTGACTGTTTTCGGGGTTGGTGTTTAAGAATCCAGTGTCGCTTTTATAAAATTCAAAATGGCGGATCCAAGATGGCGGACGTAAAAATAAAAAATTTAAATTAACCTCATGAAAATCAGTACTCGGGGTTTTTTGAGTCGCTGATGACGAATCCGACGTTAGTTTGACAAAATTTAAAATAGCGAATCCAAAATGGCGGCCGCAAAATAAAAAAATATACTTAGGATCTTAAAATCACCACTTCATGGCTTTTTTTTTTGTTCGCCATTAGTAATACCAGCGGTTATTCGATTTTGTTTGCATTTTCATCATAATCATTAGAAATAGCAAGGTTAAAACCATTTTTTTAAAAACTATCTTATGATTTTTGTAGGGGAAGGACCAAGCTTTAATTTAAGCACAAATTCAAGCCTGTAGCACGTCAGGTTTCAGAAAAAATTAGCGTTTTTTTGTGTCTTTACCCCCACTTTTTTCTAAATCATGACGTGATAAGCATTTTTCGACTTCAGATTCGTGTTCAGCCCACAAAAATACGTTGAAAATCACTCTGATATTTAAAAAAAAAAATCCGTGCAGACCTGTGTAATTACGTTTTTGGTCTTAAATTGTTTGTAGGAAATAAGAGAACAATAAACCAAAAAAAAATATGCAAAACAGTGTCAATTAAAGTTGCTCCAGACACACCGTGCGATACCTTCTCGTTATTGGAATAAAATACATTCGGTATTTCAACAAAATTACTAGAATAAGTTTATTATGGTGCTCAAGTAGAAACTTAGTATTAAAAAGTGAAAATTGTACGAAGAACAATATACTCAAAGACATGTTTTTTGTTCAAACTCATTCCGTCACGTCAGGATTTCCTGTCATAAGTTCCTTTCCTACGATAGCGTTAAGATTCAGTCTTCCATCACGTTAGAAACTCAAAAAAACCTTCTGCGATAGCAGTTGAGAAATATACACTGTACTTTTTTTTGGGAAAGTGCAATAAAAATCTGAAAAAAAATTATGGTCGTTGGAATTGGGTTTTTCTGGCGAGTTAATAATAAAATTTGAACTTTTTATTGTAAGCCATGTAGAACGACTCGAATACAATTTTCTATACGATTGATGGATCGATACAATTGTCGAAAAATCAAGGACAAATTGGAACTCATCAATAAGGTACATTAGTTAATATAATCTCTAAATATCTAAAAAACGTCTTATCACTCGAAAGTTTTAACTTTATTCACATTAAATATTACGGATCGGAATTAAGCTAGCAATCAGTTTTCTTTGACGTCGTTTCCATTTTTTTTTTCAACGATATCAGTAAAAATGATACCAGTTTATCGTTTTGCTGTTTTTTTTTTTTTTTTTTATAAATGTAATGTGTATAATATTACTTGTCCACTTGGCCGCTCTTGACTCCTGTGTCTGAACCATCTTGCTTTTTTAACTGTTTTTCTCGCATACGATCCGCATCTCTAAAATTATAAAAGCCAATTACGAATGTTTATAATGACTATTTAACAATTTATTAATTTACCTTTGTTTTCGCTGTTCGAGGGTTAGCCCCTTATTGCTTTCTTGTTCACCAGCCGCCTTTTTATTAGATTTCTTCATGTTTTTTGCTCTAGCGAGTTCACGTTGGTTTCCACCTAAAGAAACAATTACGTTAATCTTTAAAATATTATTGTTATTTGAAAGTTGATCGATTAATAGTTGTAAACAAATAAAAAAAATTTCTTTTTTCTTCCTTCTTCATGAATTTAAAGACACTTATCACTTTTTAAAATTGAAAACATAGAAAAAAATAAAACTTAAAACTCTTTAAAAAATATATACAAAAAATTAAAATTAACTCTAAAAGACTCAACTCTGTTTTTAGAGTTTTTAATTATTGACAAACGAAGAGGGACCTGAGAGGTCCGAAACGTTGAGTCTTTTAGAGTTAATTTTAATTTTTTGTATATATTTTTTAAAGAGTTTTAAGTTTTATTTTTTTCTATGTTTTCAATTTTAAATAAAGTCTTAATTTTAAAAAGTGATAAGTGTCTTTAAATTCATGAAGAAGGAAGAAAAAAGACATTTTTTCAAGTGATAGGCAGAGCCCATAAAATTTATATTTATTGAAGAAATCAAGCCTATCTTAAAACCCTATTTATATTAAATAGGATAGGAGATATTTCTTTAAATCAATTGCGATGTATCAAATTTCAAGGATAAAAAAGCTAACATTTAATTCACAATGGTGTAGAATTTATTTTTTTAATTACGTAGAAGGAAAGAATCTAATGATCTTGTCGAATCAAGCAATTGAAAATTTAAAAAAACTTGAAAATTAGTTTTTTTGTGACGTTTTGACAAACTATCGAGCTGCAATTAATTAAATTAAAAAATTAACAATTTTTCATATTTTTTGTATGAATAGACATGTAAATAAATAGATTATAAACAATTTACGTAGTAAGTAACGTACCAATAATTAGTATAATTATATTTATGTGTGTACGACATGTGTACTTTGTCAAGAGTAAAATATCACTGACATTCATATATTAACGTTAATTTTAATTGTGAAACTTATTCTTTTTACTTTTTACTTTTCACGGCCCGAAATCGACCCAAAATTTTGCTGACGTTGATTTTCGATATATTTTAGAAAAACTACACACCTTCCAGATTTTTCTTCCTAAAGTTGACAATTAAATTCTTCTGCTTTCTATCTCGAATGTCTTTCGCAATATTTCGTTCTTTTGAAGACGATTATTTTACATTTTATAGATTCTAATGAATTGAATGTTAGGAAGAAGGAAAGAATCTTAATTTCTTAACTAGTCAAGAAATAGAAAATTAAAAAAAAAAATCCAAATTAGTTTTTTTGTGACGTTTACAATTTATTAAATTAAAAAGTTAATTATTTTTCATATTTTTTGTATGAATAGACGTATAAATGAATAAATTGTTAACAATTTACATAGAAAGCGACATAATAATTAGTATAATTATATTTATATGTGTACTTTGTCAAGAGTAAAATATTACTGACATTCGAATATTAACGTTAAATTTAATTGTGAAACTTACTTATACACACTGCCATTGTAGTAGTGAACTCGTTTGAAACAACCGATAACGTTAGAAATTGAATATAGTGAAAAACAAACAAAACAAATATAAGAAATTTTAAAGCAGTTTAATAATCTGATATATGTTTTTTTATAATCGTTGAGAATCTTCTTTCTCGTTAACTCCCATAGTTTGTAACTAAATATGTGACATTTCAGAAATGATTCGTCGATACTATCGTGGTTCTTAATCGAGAATATTTATCTTCTCCCAATTGAAATCATGTCTTGTCTTGATCCAATGTTTTGTAATGACATTTCTGTTTTGTCAACACCAATTGATGTTATTTTTGTGTTCGTTAATTCTTGCGGTTAATTGACGTTTTTGCCAAAGTAAGATGCTTTGCAATCGTTACAATTTATTTGTTCGCTACATTATTTTTATTCGACTTTTTAGTTACGTCCTTTCCTCTTTTTATAATGTTATTATTGTTGAGGATTCTTGGTAGTAATGTAACGTTTAATTTATTTAACTAATATAACAAACAGGTATGAACAATTTTTTATTATTATTAGATAACACATTACTATTATATACATCACTTAACTGGCAATTATTTTTGTTTGTATCATGTATAGAAGCAATACGTTTTTTAATAAACTTATGTACGAAGGTGATGGGAAAATTGGTATTGATTTGTTGTGATCGTACTATGTTTAAATTTTTATTATATTTTTTAACCGAGAATACAACAGTCCTATCTACCAAGTTGTAGATCATCGCAATTTTTTGTGACGGATGATCAGAGAGGAAATTTAAAAACTTCCTGATGATGTTTCCTTTTAGTACCAGTCGAATTCTAATATTAACATTAATTATTGTTACATCTAAAAAGTTTATGTAATTATCAAGTTGTAATTCGTGGATAAATTGTAATCTATTATTTACTGAATTAAAAATGTTCGTCGGATTAGAGGAAAAACCTATCATCTCGATTGAGCGATTAAAAAACCAGCCACTGCGTTGGATGATAGCTTTTGTTGAAATTTACGTTCGCAACACTTGATTTTTACAGAAACGAGCCCATAATTATGTTTAATTTATTATGGAGGTTTATTATGCTTACTAATATTGACGTATTATAATTAGTCGTATCAAGTTGTATATTCAATCACAGAATTTTAAGTTTTATTTTCGCAAACAACAATAACAATAGATCACAATTTACCCACGAATTACACTTTGATAATTACATAAACTTTTTAGATTTAACAATAATTAATGCTAATACTAGAATTCGACTGGTACCAAAAGGAGACATCATCAGGATGTTTTTAAATTTCCTCTCTGATCATCCGTCACAAAAAATTGCGATGGTCTACAATTTGGTAGATAGGACTGCTGTATTCTCGGATAAAAAATATAATAAAAATTTAAACATAGTACGATCACAACAAATCAGTAACAATTTTCCCATCACCTTCGTACAAAAGTTTATTAATAAACGTATTGCTTTTATATATGATACAAACAAAAATAATTGTCAATTACAGTACCGCTCAAAAGTATGAGCTCACCTATCAACAAATGTTGATATCTCATCGCCATCTTAACGTAAGGGAAAAATAAGAAAAGGGAATTAAAGACGAGACTTTCAACTTCTCATTCGCGGTGGTTTCATTTCTATATATACATTTCTCTATGAACAATGCTCGATTTACTAAAGTCATTTTTTTGTATTATTTTTTTCTTTTTCTATCACATTTTTTTAAAAATGATTGCAGGAGAAATGTACCACGTGTAATCGAAAGGTAATTCCTATAGCTTTAATTTGCCTCTTCGGGATTTTGTCTAATATTTCTTTGCAAATACTTATTCAATATTGAACAAATTAATGTGATTTTTTTCAGTCTGCTATTAACGTCATATAAAAAATGTTTAAGAAACAAAAAGTTTCATTTTTTAATTATCTATTGGCTGAAATTATTTCAAATTTTTAGAAGGAAATTTCTTTTATCCTATTTTATCAAATTTACGCTTTTGTACTGCGATTATTAACAGATCTAGATTTGCATTTCAACTATGCTCAGTTTGCGATATAATAATTTATGTACACTTATTTATAAATGAACAATGAACTTTATTTTAACATTATACATAGAAAGTATCAACAATTGTATTCATGTATATGGGTGATTCTCCAAAAACAGGGCATTTTCAAGAATGAAAATGTTTTTTTTTAAGTTACTGTAAATTCGTTTTTTTTTAATGGATTCTTGCTTATTAGCACCAAGTTAAGTTATTGTTAAAGTAGTCACGCTACAAAATTATTTTAAAGGAAAGGGGAAGACTTTAACTATGACGCATTTTCATACGGCTGTATAAACCAACAATTGCTTATTAAAAACTTGAAAAAAATAACTCTAAAGAGTCAAAAACATAATGTACATATCTGATTTAGTGCATTTTTGTGAATAAATGAAAATTATTTATTCAGTAATAATTAAAAAATTAAGAAAAACACATGAATTTTTGAAGAAGTTTTAGACAAAATAAATTTATTAAAGTTAATGTGTCGTTGGTTAGTAACTACAATGATACTATTATATTCATAATTTTAATAAATAATATTATTTCATAATAAACTTGATTCATAACGTTGTAACAAATATAAAGTTTAATTTTGTGGTTTTTTAAATTATATTTAAATAAATGTCTAAGAGGAAGAGAAATATAAATGTTATTTATGATTTGAAAAATATTTTCTGCTACGGGTTACACTTTGTTCTTGTTTCGTACCTGATACGCCAAATGTTTGGTAACGACAATGAAGGTGACGACACTTAAAAATTGTAAAAAAATCCAATTTTACATATTTTAAACAATAATAAATTAAAAAACAAATTGCCAGTAACGTTTATTCCTTTAATCTTTAAGTTTTCATCGTTTTTTAATTGCTGTTTGTATCAAAATACCAAAATTAGGACGGGTGACGACAATTAATTTAATAAAAATACGTAGTATTTTTATACAGTTTTTACTTGTTCATGAGGTAAATATGTTCTCTATTCAATTTTCTATGGAGGATTAGTAAAGTGTAGTGTTTTTTCTTTGATTTTCTCATAAGTTTTAGTAAAAAAGTTAATTATTTCCAGTTCATTTATGCCAGTTTACACATTGTCGTTACCTCATAGAAATTTCTTAAGACATTAATATTTCAATAATTATAAGTATATATATTGATTTAATTAAATATTATACAGAGAGAAATTGTACAGTTTGAGTTGTACTATAGAAATATTATTTGAATAAATTAAAATAATTCGGTTTCTTAATAACGCTAATATTTTAAAGTTTTGAACTTAGAGGTTTGGACATATAAAAAATGCTACTTTTAGTCTTTAAATGTCATTTTACACCAGTTTTTTGTAACAAAAGTATTATTTTTTCAAATTAACATGGGCCAGGGATATTTATTTAACATTTCTATCGAAATTTAATAATTTATTATCAAAGTTTTTGTAAGATATAACGTAACAACACGAAAATGCCCTGTTTCCGGAGAATCACCCATATATGTACATATTTATTAAATTTTTCTTTCTTAAAAAAAACTGCCGCACGCTTTGCGTGAAACATCCTAATAGTAAAGACAAAAATAATCTTAAACTTGATCATAGTTTAAATGCAGCTTTGCACCCGAAAATGATTGTTACACAACAAATGTTGAAGTCGAAAAAATACGGTAACAAAAAATGTCCTAAAAATTTGAAATAATTTCAGCCGATAGATAATTAAAAAATGAAACTTTTTGTTTCTTAAACATTTTTTATATCACGTTAATTTTCCGAGATATAGCAGACTGAAAAAAATCACATTAATTTGTTCCAAATTGAATAAGTATTTGTAAAGAAATATTAGACAAAATCCCGAAGAGGCAAACTAAAGCTATGTAGATTACCTTTCGATTACACGTGGTACATTTCACCTGCAATCATTTTTAAAATGTGCCAAAATTTCGCAAGGGTGAGCTCATACTTTTGAGCGGAACTGTAAGTCATGTATATAATAGTAACGTGTTATCTAATAATAATAAAAATTGTTTATACAAGTTTGTTATATTAGTTAAATAAATTAAACGTTACATTACTACCAAGAATCCTCAACAATAATAACATTATAAAAAGAGGAAAGGACATAACTAAAAAGTCGAATAAAAATAATGTAGCGAACAAATAAATTGTAACAATTGCAAAGCATCTTACTTTGGCAAAAACGTCAATTAACCGCAAGAATTAACGAACACAAAAAAAATATCAATTGGTGTTGACAAAACAGAAATGTCATTACAAAACATTGGATCAAGACAAGACATGATTTCAATTGGGAGAAGATAAATATTCTCGATTAAGAACCACGATAGTACCGACGAATCATTTCTGAAATGTCACATATTTAGTTACAAACTATGGGAGTTAACGAGAAAGAAGATTCTCAACGATTATAAAAAAACATATATCAGATTATTAAACTGCTTTAAAATTTCTTATATTTGTTTTGTTTGTTTTTCACTATATTCAATTTCTAATGTTATCAGTCGTTTCAGACGAGTTCACTAATACACAATGGCATTGTGTATAAGTAAGTTTCACAATTAAATTTAACGTTAATATTCGAATGTCAGTGATATTTTACTCTTGACAAAGTACACATATAAATATAATTATACTAATTATTATGTCGCTTTCAATGTAAATTGTTAATAATTTATTCATTTATACGTCTATTCGTACAAAAAATATGAAAAATAATTAACTTTTTAATTTAATAAATTGTAAACGTCACAAAAAAACTAATTTGGATTTTTTTTTTTAATTTTCTATTTCTTGACTAGTTAAGAAATTAAGATTCTTTCCTTCTTCCTAACATTCAATTCATTAGAATCTATAAAATGTAAAATAATCGTCTTCAAAAGAACGAAATATTGCGAAAGACATTCGAGATAGAAAGCAGAAGAATTTAATTGTCAACTTTAGGAAGAAAAATCTGGAAGGTGTGTAGTTTTTCTAAAATATATCGAAAATCAACGTCAGCAAAATTTTGGGTCGATTTCGGGTCGTGAAAATTGGTGCAGTTATTTATCTATGTACTTACGAGTCATGATTTTGAGCCTTGATCTCCGATAAACAAGAACTTAAAATTTAGACGCGTAAATACGAATGCGCGTAACTGTTTCCCGAAGTTTAAGGTGGCTTAAATTCGAATTCTAAGGATAGAAGAAAAAATCGGAGCACATAACGGAACAACACCGAATAATCTGTTATGTTGCTGTTTCTATTCCACGAATGAAATTGAAATAGACGAAATAGACATCCTTGTTGTTTGTTGCGCCCCCAAAAATCAGCGATTACAGCGCCGCCAACTATCGATATCTCAATTTATGTACTATGTACAGTGCTTCCTGCTTTATCGGTTGATTACTTCAGCAAAAAATGTTGAGGTAATTAATAGAAACCACGAGACATTTTGTTTCAATGTATGATAATAAAAATCATGATTTCGAATAATTAATTAATAATTAATTTTCGAAATATGTAATCCAAATAGACATCCTTGTTGTTTGTTGCGCCCTCAAAAACCTGCGATTACAGCGCCACCAACTATCGATATCTCAATGTATGTACTACGATGCTTCCTACTTTATCGGTTGACTTCAGCAAAAAATGTTGAGGTAATTAATAGAAACCACGAGACATTTTCTTTTAAATTATGATTTTAAAAATCATGATTTTGAATAAAAGCGCAGATTAATTCGTTAAGTAATTTATCTGAAGAAATTAAATATGTTAAGCGTTTGAAGCGCCTATAAATGTTCCCGCGCCTTGGTGACGTTGGCGTTCCACGTGTAAGTATTGCTGCATATATTTTTAACTTCTGTATATCCGCAACAAGAGTCCACCTTTTTATAGGATTTGTATGTGTCGCTTTACTAAATTAGGCAATGTCATTTGTCATGCCACTAGACAACATGGCGAGCTATCTGGAGGTAAAATCATTTAGAAATTGTAACTCGTATCGTTAACGCTCAGACGGACGGATTTTCAGTATCAGTTTGAACATCGATAATTTGTATATAAATGCCTTTAGAAAAATTTGAGCTCCACTGTTTCTAACGTAAAATTGTATGCTCTTTCAGAATCTTTCAATAAAATTTCGATAAAATGAACCACAAAAAAGTTATACACGTTTTTCTGTTAAAAAACATGGTTTTTTACATTTTGTTTTTTATTAAAACATCACTTTCACCTCGAAATTGCGTTGGGAAACATATCTAAGTTGAAAATATCGCGTCCATGGACCCCCAGGATTAAAATGTACCATATCAGAATTCATAATTTAACATGCCAGTTTTCAAAATGGCGCCTAGAAGCTCAAAATTCTTTTCAAAACTGAACATTTTTTTTCATAAAAACTATAAACGTTAGAGAAAATTTTCTAAGAACAACAATGCTTTGGAATAAGTCAAAGAATTTTCTCAAATTTTATCAGCATGCGATAATACACTGCTTGATTTTTCAAAAATTCGAAAATCATTTAAAAAATTTGAGTATCTTCTTTAAATAATTCTAATATATTTTTGTTCTAAGGAAATTTTCTGTAAAGTCTATAGTTTTCATGAAAATAAATTATTAAACTTTTTTATATTTCAAGACCATTAATTTATTTCCTTGGAAACTACAGACATTAGAGAAAATTTTCTTAGAATAAAAATATATTAGAACTATTTAAAGGACCTACTCAAATTTTTAAAATAACTTTTTCAAAATTTCTATTTTTCGAAAAAAAATCGTAAAATCCAGTAATGCCGGTCAATTTTTAATCAATGCAAGAAATTGACCATTTTAATCGGAATTACATATACTTTCAAGATATAATAACGAAAATGATTTTGAGATTAAATAATATCGTAAAATCATCATATCATAAAAAGACATCATGATCAATAACAAATTAGTCAACGATGTGAAGGCTAATTGTTTCAACAAATTTTTCAGCAGAGTTGCAAACCAACTTAAGGAAAATTCAGCTGTACCAAATCAACGATATGAGATTCCAGAAATACCGATTAATCAATATTCATTATTCGTAACTCCAACAAATGAAGCTGAAGTGTATAAAACTATACAAGAACTTAAAAATAAAACTGGAGGATTTGATGGACTTGATGCTTTCACTATTAAATTGGCTGCTGCATATATTACACCATACTTAACACAGATTATAAATACTGCCATAGTTTCAGGTAAATGTCCTATGCAGTTTAAGATAGCGGAAGTTTGTCCTGTGTACAAGAAAGGTCGTAAATGCTTAGTTGATAATTACCGACCTATTACACTTATTTCGAACCTAGCTAAGGTCTTTGAGAAAATATTGCATACCAGATTGTACAATTTTATAAACAAACACAATTTGATTAGTACTAGACAATTAGGTTTTCAAAAAAAGAAGGGTACAGATGATGCTATTGCCTTACTAAGCAAATTTATCTACGATAATCTAAGTAGGAGTACGCCAACCGCAGTTGCATTTTTGGATTATTCCAAAGCTTTCGACACTATTGATCACAAAATACTTTTATCGAAGCTCAACAATATGGGTATAAGGGGTATAGCTCTAACACTCATTGAAAGTTACTTATTAAATAGAGTACAAGTGGTCAAAATTAATGAAGTTAACAGTGAACCAATTACAATCAATGTTGGTGTACCACAATGTTCAATCTTGGGGCTGCTGTTGTTCATATTATATATTAATGATTTGCTATTATTACATAAAGAACTAATAGCCTATGCCGATGATACTGCAGTGACAATTAGTGGCGTAAATTGGTATGAAATTGAAATGTCATTAACAAACATACTAGAAAGGATTTATTCATGGCTCTACGTAAATAATTTATTCTTAAATGTAAATAAATCCACATTCATTACTTTTGGCAACTACAAGGATTCAATCCCAGAGATTATTAATATTACGATAAATGGACAATTGCTAAACAGAACGTCAAATTGCAAATACCTTGGGGTAACATATGATTCAAATTTAAAATGGGATGTTCATATAGGTAACGTAATTAAGAAAACAAAATATCTTGTCTACGTTTTCTACAGACTTAAGAAAGTTCTTTCTAATAAACAATTGCTACAAATTTACTATGGATTATTCAATAGTATCGCGGTGTATGGAATAATTGGCTGGAGAGGACTGTACAACTCATCACTAGACCCGTTAGATAGACTACAGAAGAGGATTTTCAAAATTATTGCGGTAAAAGACCAAGAAGCACCTTTAGGATTACGTCAGATTTCTGTATGTGGAAAGTTATATATGCCGGTATTGTACTGGATTTACTAAAAAATAAACTAAGATTTTATGAAGTTATTGTATCAATGTAACCATGCTTACAATTGGTCAAACGTGTAACTTGCTGCTTTCCTTTATGCATTGCTTATATCTGATTTATAGTCCAGGAAACGAACGAAAAAATAGGGGGTAACCCGGAACAAACAGGACCGATTTTTTCGTGTTAATTCCTAAAAAAATAAGTTAAAAAACATATCCAAAATCGCCGAAACTCGGAGTGGGGGAAAGCTGTTTTTTTTTAAATAGGCCTCATTTTATTTAGAAATGGCTGTAACTTTTTAATGACGCATTATAGCGCAAATTATGTCAAAGGAGAGTTGTAGGAAATCTAAAAATCTATAAAAAAGGTAAGTACGATATTTTCTCTCTCTATCGTCATTTTTGAGATAGTGGCTTGGAAAGTTGCAACTTATTAAAATGTTGGTCAAAACGAGCCTTGTTCTGTTTTTTGTAAGGAATATATAATTTCCGATATATTTTGCCGCTAAAAATGCTAATGCTCACAATATGTAACCCTTTCATAGGTCATATTTTCAAGAAAAGTGAGGTTATGTGGGACAAATAGACATTTGTTCTGCAATGATATTAGGCCCATGTACCATAACCTTTTAATTGAAAACTTTTAACTTGTAAACCTGAAAACTGTAAGTTCAAAAGAAACGCACTTCTTTTTCTTTCGTACTTATAGTAGTTTATTTTAACAGTAATAATTACGGCTAAATACGGCTAACAGTCCATTCTGGACAGGCCCGTCCTCTTATTCTTCCTGCAAGCATCTTCGAAGTTTCAGTTATTCACCGGTAGGTGCGTAACATTCTTGTATTTAAAATGCTTTTCTGTACTATATAAACGTGCGGTTAAGAGTATGGCTCGGAACATAAAATTTATCTCTCAAATCAAATTAGATTAACGATTATGTATACTTTACAACAAACAAAAAAATAATAAGGCTTGTTTTGACCAACGTTTTAATACATAAGTTGCAACTTTCGAAGCCATTATCTGAAAAATAACGACAGATAGAGAAAATATCGTACAGTAGACGCTCGATATAAGAACCATCGTTATAAGAACCGATCGGTATAAGAACACTTTTTTGATCATTACAGTGCCGATGAACATTCGAGATGTATCCCTTCCATATACTTCTCGCCGGCTAACCGTTCCGCGCATTCCGTCGAGTCCACCTATACATACATACATACATACATACATACATACGAGAGAAGGGGAAGCATCAATTCCCTTCCAATTGTTCTTATATCGACGCTTGGCGGGGAAGCTCGGAACGGACGTAGTTCTTATATCGAGCGTCTACTGTATTTACCTTTTTTATAGATTTTTGCATTTCCTACAACTCTTGTTTGACATAATTTACGTTATAATGCGACATTAAAAAGTTACAGCCATTTTTAAATAAAATTAGGCATATTTTGTAAAAAAAAAAAGCTTTCCCCCACTCCCATTTTCGGCAATTTTGGATATGTTTTTTAACTCATTTTTTTAGTAATTACCAAGTAAAAAACGGTCTTGTTGTAATTTGTTCCGGGTCAAACCGTTCGTTGCCTGGACTATTAAGTCCTTTTTTTAAATCTGTTATGAAATAAAAACTTTCGATTCTTATATTGATTGGACTGCGCAAAAAGAAATAAGGAAAAACGAAATTTATTGCGCAGAAGATGAAGAAGATGATTGCGCACAAACGTAATTAGATTTTGTTTGAAATTTTGGATATTTTTGCTTGGAATCTAGTGTATTTTTAATAAATCCATCACGGTTTTTTCACCACACACATTTGAAGCTGATGTTGTCGCCAGAAAATGTGGTGCTATCTCCCGAATAAAACTCTTCGATTCTATTATTTTATCTAAACCACTATCAGATACGGAAGATAATACTGGAGTGAAAGTGATTTTTACTTCGTCCCAGTTTATAAGATCTATATAGTCCGCCGCTTGAAAATTAATTTTTGCAATTTTGAAATTGATGAATTGCATCACAGGGGCTTTGTTTAATTCTCAACACAGCAAGTTCTCTGATTTCTGTACGATCATTGCAAAGAACGGCTAACAGCAAATTTTCTGGATGAAGAGCAAAGGCATTGTTTTGAATGAACACCCCCCCCCCCTTTTTCCTTCCCAAAACCTTCACTTCTTTGATATCCAACGTATCTCCGAACTTTACGCACACAATTACAAAAAATATTGTTCGACACAGAGATAATCTCTGTTCGACACGCGTGTGTAATACTCTTGCACACTCGCGTGATCGGCGTATATGAAAATAGTGGATCATATTTGCTGCATGGGGCCAAAACTTGTAAAAAATCGTGATTATCTTTGTTTGGCCATATCTCCGAAAAGAAGCAAGTTGGCATATTGAAATTTGGTAGAAAGATAGCCCATACAGTCTTGAAAAATATATCCAAATTTGGCGGAAATAAAAAATGGCCTTTTAAAAAAATTTCATTTTGCAAAAAAAAAAAACTGTTTTTAGTTATTCCCATTTATCTCGACGATTTTTAAACTAATTCAAAATGTGGCAGAACCAAGTTAAAGTTGATGTTCCGTAGAAATTTCGTCCATTTTAAAAAAAATTTCGTCCCGATTGGACACTATCCGAGAGTTACAAAAGACTCAAAGACATCGATTTTTTTTGCTGGGGTGAATCCATTTGGAATGGGCCACTTACTAAAGTCTAGGGGAAAATCTCTAGTCTAGGGAAAAATCAGGCATAGATCAACAAATTTTAAATGACAGTCGACATTTTTCCAGCGCCATGTTTATGTGGTGGCTTAGAACACTCATAGATGTCGCTAATATGCAACGTCACGCCATGAAGCTACAAAAATTGGAGGGAAAAAAAAGGTTAGAACGATTGGCAGTTATGGCACTAAATATTGTGCGGTTCAATCACCGATAAACAAAATATTTACCGAAAACAATTTAAAACTAGTATGCAATTTTTTGGTTATGTAGTGTTATACTTGAATATGTGATTTACACATACTTATCTGCAATCATCCTTCAAGATTAAGAAAAAGGCGCGAAAATCAAGTTTTGATTTTATGCATCGAATTTATTGGTAAGTAATCTCAAATCTAATTTTTTATATAAATTGTGAATGTTAATTGTTAAACAAACCCAAAGTAAACAAAAATGTTTTCAACAAAAGAATTAATTCGCTCGGTTTCATAAAAGTAATTGAAAAATGTTTCAATTTAGTTTAAAAAATAAAATATATATTTAAGAAACAAGTTTTTGTTTGGTTATGTTCAATGTCAGTTATTCGAAATTCAAAATGGCGGATCCAATATGGCTGACAAAATTGTACAAATTTGAGAAAAACAATATTAAGGGGTTTTCAAGGATTCTGATTGCGAGTCTGTCATCAGTTTTTCTAAATCAGCGATTCGTAGTCAGCAACCAAGAAAACCCCACAATATAGGTGATACTAACAAATTAGTCTACTTTATTTAAGTTTTTGTTTGGTTATGTTGTGCCGTTTATCAAGGAACAAGAATCTAAAATTTCTAAATGTAAATATAATTCCAAAATATCAGAACGTTTTTCGTAATCAAATATTTTGTAAATTGCCAAAGAATTTGTAAATATACTTCACTGATGCAGGATTTCATCACGATTATAAATTAAATACACAGTTATTCTGATTTTTATTACTTTTATTTTCATTACACACTATTGTCTTACTGTGGTAACACTTCGATAGAAAAATAGAAATGTAACTTCTGTTCAAAATCGTACGAATGTATAAAGTGAAAAGCTTTCTCCGATTTATTAACATAACGACATAAAACGTGTTATCAATTTTCATAAATCGACAATATAGAAAAATAAAATGGAAAGTATAGATTAAAGCGAAGATCACTCTGGAAATTTGTCTCTGATAAATAGAAACAATTTATAATTAACTTTTAAATAAACTTTGCACCTTGACGACTTCTAAAGAATATTAAAATCAGAATGCAGAAATACAATTTTATCACTTTTGTATATTCTTGGAAAATATAGCCTATAAAATACAACACAATTCGTATCACTTCGTAAGTTACACATTTTGCATTAAGAAATTATCGTCAGTCGCTTAATGCTAAAAATTGTTCTTGCTTGCCATCGAACGTTGGCGAGGTGGAATCTCATTCGGATGTCTCGGAACATTTCGTTCCGCTTGTTCCACACAGTGGTTAGAAAAGACAAAACAAAATTGACGGTACGATACCGAAAAAAGTTAATCATGGAAGACTTATAGTTCGTCCGAACCAGTCTTGACGGTGTTACCGCTACGATCGTAACCCTTGAGTTTATCTGTGGAATGTTTGGCGATGTACGTTACAAAGTCTGTTAGTTCTCGACCGCCTTCATATTTCACAGGATTCTTCTTATCGTCCTTAGAAACCCAGAAGAGAGATGGGAATCCTCGTACTTCGAACTGGGGTGGTACGTCGTTGGCAGTAGCGTCAAATTTAATGATTTCGACATCTTCGTTAGCCATTTTGTCACCCAACTCGTCGAAGACTGGGGCCAATTTCTTGCAGTGTCCGCACCATGGAGCGTAAAATTCGATCAAAATGTCCTTATCGTTATTTGTTACTAGATCGTCAAAGTTCTTGGCAACGGCAACCTTGACGCTTCCGGAATTATCTTCAGGAATTGGTTCGGATTTGAGATATACGTCGAGCGAACCACTTTCCAAGTCTTTCAAAAACTTTTCAAAGTTTTCAACGGAAAATTCCTCGGTCATCACAAACTTTTGGTTTTTGTCGTCTCTGGCGCCGACAACAGGTTTATCACCTTTGACGAAATCAATTCCAAATTCATTTAGTTCCGGTTGGAATTCATCTTTGTTGGAAACTGCAAAGTTCAGTTTTGGGAAGTTCTTTGCAACTTTGAGAATCCTGTTGCGCCAGTAGTTGGTTCCTTTAGGATTCTTGATGTAATCTACGGCGTAATAAGCGACGACTAATGGAGTTTTGAAGTCACCTGCGTTATCCTTGGATCGTAAACCGACTAGACCACGACTGCAATTTAAAGAATCGATTAATCATTGAAAATGTAATCGAAGTGGTTAATAGTCCTGGCATAAATACCTGTTCCTTTGGATGAAATCACCAATTTCGGTCATTGAGTCTCCACCAGTTAGCACTACGCTTGCTTCTTCAAATTTATTGTGGAGAATCTTTGGTCGATAAAGAACAATATTGTTTCTGGAAGAAATATTCCAAATTGAAAACATTGCATATAGTTTAGATTATTAGTAATAAATGATTAAATTACTTGTGTCCGTCTTTTTTGAGCAATTCAGGAGTAGAAGTATGTGCGAATCGGTATTTTTCCTTCAATTTCTTAGCAACATTGTGGAAAGCGACTGCTAATTCCGACACAGGATCTTTGAAGTAACCGACAACACCAGCCTCGTCCCCTTTCAAGAAGTCTTCCAGACATTTTTCAGATGTCAGTTCCTTGGAAGCTGGACCGACTTGAGCCTAAAATGATAATTTGTTAATTCTATTTTCTTCGACACAACCATATTTTGAAAGAGACTAAAAATTACCTTCATGTGCTTGGCAATACCAGCGGCTTCTCTTGGGCCGTTATATTCGGTCACCAAGTCACTCTTGGCGAAGATTTTCAGGGTCGGGTAACCACTGACAGAAAATTTGGAGCATGTATCTTTTCCGGCTTCTGTACAGTCAACTTTAGCGAGAGTGATTGGTGGATCACTGCCTCTAAGAAGTTCGGCGGCTTTGGCATATTCAGGCTTCAAACGTTTGCAATGTCCACACCTAAAAATTATCAATGCAAAAATACACATTAAATTAAACATTTGTAAGTGTCTCTATTGGAAGGGAATCTTTTATGTAAAATGTGACATTTTACCACTCCAAAAAATGGATTATATTTTTTAATATTACAGTACTTTCAGTAATTTTATTGTTTTTGTTATTTATTTGTGAAACTAATGGAACGATATCAGAAAAGTTTTCTAACATCTTCTGGTAATATTTGTCCAAATATAAAAATATATAATATATATAATAAAAATACAAAATATAATTTATTAAGGACAGCAATGTCCGTTTATAAATAAATAAATAAATAAATAATATAACAAAAATATTTGTAAAAAAAATACGATTAAAAAGATCACTTTTTACATGATTAATTCAATTCCGAAGAAATTCGGCTGTAATCGTGTAGTTTTAATTATTCCCAGCAAACCAAAAAGTATACAAAAAATCTGTATCAGATATGAATACGAGCATATATGATATTATATGCGATACATAAATGCACCTAACCTAAACGAAACGATGAATTTGTATTATCGAATGATTTGAACTAAAAAATCTAAAATAGAACATTTCTTCAAGAATGATGAATTACGGAAAACAATATAATCAATTCTTCGATTGATTGATATAATTTTTCGATTAAATTGACAGAATTTAAAACTTCTTGAATTGCTAGTCGTATAAAATAGTATGAATTCAAATGAGAATCTTGGATAATAAATATGCCACTAGAAAGAAACAGAATGAAAAATATCGATCTCGTATACTTTCTGATTTATTGGGTTGTTACTTATATTTTTGGAATTACTAATTCTAAATCTGATATCAATTTTTCGAAATTCAAAATGTCGGATCTAGTATGGCTGACAATATTTTGAAAACTGAAGTAAAGTTCAATAAAGATCAATACTCAGGGTTTTGGGGTCATTGATTACGAATTCAATGTCAGTTTTTCGAAATTCAATATGGTGGATCTAATATGGCTGACAAAATTGTACAAATTTGAGAAAAGTTCGTGAAAAACAATATTCAGGAATTTTCGAAGACCGTGATTGCGAATCTGATATCAATTTTTCGAAATTCAAAGTGGCGGATCCAATATGGCTGACAAAATTGTACAAATTTGAGAAAAGTTTGTGAAAAACAATATTCAGGGATTTTCGAAGACTGTGATTGCGAATCTGATATCCAATTTTCGGAATTCAAAATGGCGGATCCAATATGGCTGACAAAATTGTACAAATTTGAGAAAAGTTTGTGAAAAACAATATTCAGGGATTTTCGAAGACTGTGATTGCGAATCTGATATCCAATTTTCGGAATTCAAAATGTCGAATCTAGTATGGCGGACAATATTTTGAAAACTGAGGTAAAGTTCAATAAAAATCAGTACTCGGGGGTTTCGGGATCACTGATTTTCATTCTGTTTCTTTCTAGTGGCATATTTATTATTCAAGATTTTTATTCGAATTCATACTATTTTATGCGACCTGTAATTCAAGAACTAATTCGATCTTATACGAGACCGTATTTAGCGTTCAAAAAGATTGATTTGTCACAGCTTAGAATAGCTTTAATTTCTGTCAATTTAATCGAAGAATTAATTATATCGTTTTCCTTAATTCATAATTCTTGAAGACATGTCCTATTTTAGATTTTTTAGTGCAAATCATTCGGTAGTCCAAATTCATCGTTTCTTTTAGGTTATGTGCATTTATGTATCGCGGATAATATCGTATATGCTCGCATTCATATCTGAAAGAACGGGAAAGAAACAGACTTGTTTTGTACTAAATCGTATACGGATTTTTCTTATACTTTTTGGTTTGATGGGAATAATTAAAACTACATGATTAAAGCTGAATTTCTTTGAAATTGAATTAATTATGTAAAAAGTGATATTTTTAATCATAAATTTGTTTATAACAAAAACAAATACTAAAAGTACTATAATATTGAAAAATATAAACTCTAATCACATTAAAAATGCAATAAAAATTGGAATATTAGGTATAAATAGGAAAATATGACAAAAATGAGAAGGGTAAAACCGACTTTAGTAGCGTCTGGAACTCAAAAGGTTAAGTATATAAATTTATGTATTCTTAGGGTTTACGCTATTAAAATAGAAATTACTATAATTATACATAATAGATAAAATCTCTTTCAATCGTCTGATGATAAATTAATTTTTCTAAATATGTACTCTGTAAAAAAGAAATGTAAAATTACATTTCTGAGATTTTTGTTGGAATTTCCTATTACTCTCGTAAAATTACATGTTTTCGGTAAATATCCAACGAAAACAGAAGGAAATTTACCATAAACGTGTAAAATTTACAATGGAAACGTAAAATTTACAGCGTAAAAGGTGGAAATGTCATATCTATAAGTTATACAAAAACTTGGGACATTTCACTGAGTCAATGTAATTTTACAGTGGAAATGTAGAATTCCTACAAAACTCGAGGAATTTTACAATTCAATTGTAATATTACAGTGCTGCGTAAATATAGAACTGATTTTTTCCGTTTTACAGTGCGTATGTAAAATTACATCGATAATGAATGAATTTTACAATATCACTGTAAAACGATTTTCACTGCACTGTAAAAAGTGTTGATGTAAATTTACCATGAAAATCGTAGGACACAAAAATACCACTGATAATCGCAGGAAAGTTACCGATACCTGGTAAAGTATAACCTGTTCAATGTAAAATTTCTTTGAAAAGCGGTGTAAAATTTCCGTGGAGCTTGTAAATGTACAGTGATTTTCTAAGGAAAGTTACACAAACAATGTAAAATTATTTACGGTGTCTGATGGAAAATTACCATAATTATCTCTGGTATTTTTGTGTCCTATGATTCTTGTTGTAAAATTACAGTTTTATTGTAATATTTATTTATTTATTTATTTATTCATACAATAACGGCCTAAAGGCCTTTTACAATAATAAAATAATAATAATGGCGTAACAGTGCTCCAAAATATAAAATAAAACAAAAGCGAATTCAATACAAAACATAACAAGGTTCAACTAAATGAGATACCATATCAGTAGCTATTATAATAAAATATTACGGTGCAGTACAATATTTTAAGCAATGAGCTCGCAGCCTATTAATCGAAATTGGTCGTGGGATTGAACCAGATGTGAAGTTAAAGGGAAGTATATTCCATTCGCGTCTTAAACGAGAAAGAGGGGAATGATAACCATAGCGAGATGAAGATGAAATTTCTATAAGAATACGTGGGTTTCTAATGGGATATATAGTGTGCCGATAAGTAAATATTACTTTATTTATGGTAAAACACCTTCAGAAATCGCTGGAGAACTACAACAAATGTGTAATTTGACCACGAAAATCGTTGTAAATAATTACATTACTGAAATGTAATTTTACTTCCTACTTTTTTCAGTGTGGTATTTTTATTTCTATTAAGGTTAAGGTCCGTAACAGGCACCAAATCTGATGACAAACGAGGACCAAAAAATAATGGAACCAAAAAAAATTTAGCAATTTTAAATTAATTTTACATACCCAGTAAACAAAAACGAATTGAAATGAATTAAAAAGCGGATTCAATTAATCATTTTCATGTGTTTTAATTCATTTTAATTCACTTGAATTCATTTCAGTTCGTTTTCGTTTACTGGGTAACACACGTTAAAGTTCTGCTTTTACATTGCAACACTATCAATTTCCTGGAACTAAGTAACAGGATATTTCAATATCTATACCTCATTCAAAACGATTTATGTAGTGTAGAACCATTTGAAATTTTCTTATCTTTTTATGGCAATGGTAATTACTGCAGTAAAGAACATTTTTATAATTCATAAAATATGTTGATTCTTTAAATAATTAAAAAATTATAATACAATTTGAATAAAAACGTTATGTAAAAAAAAATAAGTTTCCTTTGTACTGATTCTACCATGGTCTTATCAGGTATACAGAAATCATATCATGTAACATACACATATAAGATAACAGTAATCATATCCTGTGTAAAAATTATTTTTCCTTTAAAATGTTCAATACGGATTGACTTGGTCTTGAGATAAAGAAACAAAGGTATGCAAATAAGTCAGTAAAGGTGATAATGAGTTAAATTCTAAACGTAAACGGTAAACTTATATCCCAATTAACATCTGAAAGGATGTAACGATAGCACAGTAGGACCTCTCTTATTCTAATTTTCCCCTTACCCCCACTTACTTTGCTCCCGAGCTTGTGATTCGTGGACAATATTTTTCTTGACTTTTCGTGGGAGAAGACTTGAGGGGGAACGATTAGAATAAGAGAGGTCCTACTGTACACATATATTCAATTGTAACAATTGTTATAAATTACCGGCTTATCCTAAATAAATGAAATAAGAAACATTTTTTTTGGGGCAGTGTGTAAGAATTATCGGAGTTTGTGTTTGAAGGACATGTATATGAAAATTTTGCAACTGGTGGTTAGAATAACTTACCAGGGTGCGTAAAACATGACGAGGGTGTTCTCATGGCGTTCGATTTCGTGTTGAAAATCGCTGTCGCCCCATTCGAGGACATCTTCTTCAGCGGCCCGGGCGGCAACAATCAGAAGGGCAAGGAGAAAACACTTGCCCAACATTTTGAAAAAAAAGGTAGAAAAATTCAAAGATACGACCGCTTTCGGACTTTCGGAGGACGACTACCACTTCGGCGGCTTCGGCTCCTGCGTTTTTAATGCGCCGACGTGTTCAGTTCGTCGACGCAATGCAAAACGTGCCTTCGACATCGGATTAGCTCGCGGTGGCGAAATTTCATTGGTCCAAGACTTAACAACGGTATTTACAGATTTCACAGAGCTACCAACATTCAAACGCTAATATATTTCCACAACGTTTCTTTTCTACGAATTGTGATTGCAAATTTTGTGTGAAGTGTACCGATTTATAGATCTTTTAAACCTGATATCTCCTTTTCGAAATTATTGACATTTTTTAGATCGAAAATATTACGTTTTAAGACGATAATGGCCGCAGACTAAAAATTCCCTAGAACTAGTGTATACAAATGAATCTGGTAATCAGTATCTTTTGCATAGTGGAAAGCGTTCTAGTAATTTTGAAGATGCGCTTCATCAGATTTTTATCTTTGGTTTTATATTGATTTGAATCCGGAGTTTGTTTTTCTGCAATAGTTACACCTAAAATAAAAACAATTTGTTGAATTTTTAGAGTAGGTATACAGTAGTCCTCCCCTTATTTTAATCACGTCTCTTATTTTAACTTTTTTCCTTCCCCTATTTTAACTTTTTATCGTGCTCTCTCGCTCTCACTGCTGGTCGTAAGAAAGAGGGGAGATGTTAAAATAAGGGAAGGGTCGCCATCTTCCATGTCCTGAATAGTTAAAATAAGGGAAGAACTACTGTATAAGCATTTCTATGAAAATTTTAATATTCAGCGTACTGGCCATTACGGAATTAAAACATTTATGAACGTATGAGCAAATCTGCGAAACCTTTAAATTTCGTGTCACTGTATTTTTGAGCATTTTTATTTTATTTTTCTGTGTTTAAACTGGTCAACATTGTTAAGTATACTCCAAATATATTGACCAATATGTGTAATGCATCATTGATGAGATAAAAGTACGAAATTCATACCTTTGAAACTGAAAAATATGTCAAAAACGCCTAAAATAAAGTGTCCCTGCAGTAATTTTTATTCACGTTTAGTCCTGTAGCGATTTCAGCGTTTCTTTAATCTGTCTAGATTTTTTACACGTACTAATAGACAAAATACAAAGAATTTGCACCCTTATTGAGCCATGTGCCCTTTTCAGAAAGGCTAAAAAGAGTGCCTTTAAAATATGTCCCTCGTTTTTTTAAAAAAAACAATTTTAATTCATTTTTCACCGATTGCACGTGCAGCATATCTTTAATAGTTACGAGCAAAAGGTAAGAATTTTGAATACGGAAAAAGGAGGAAATCCAGACGTCATTTAAGAATGTGCTCACAAGAGAAGTCAAAAAAATATATGCTTGAAGTTAAAAAGCACTTGCGTAACTGGTTAAAATAATGGTCATTTTTCAATGGCCGTCAATTAAAAAAGAACATTATTTGCAACATGTGTGATCGCTTGAAAAGCGCAAAATAGAGGTAACATCAAAACGCTAACATCCAATAATGTTTTTAACCCTTTGCATCACGATGGTAAATAACGTTTTCTTTGATTTTTCATTATTAAAATTCCAGTTAACGCATCCATGTCAATTTTTTTCGATTTTCTGTAAGTTTAGTGATAAAATAACATATATAAATGTTTAAGAAGACATTATTGTTTATTGTTTAGGTAGTATAAATAAAAAAATATGAAAAAATTCGGGTTTTTTCGAAGAAATTCATTATTGGCAATGGTTTTCGTGATAATTGCTTAAAATTTTTAACTCGAGGGTTTTCGGGGTCTCTGATTACTAGAAGATGCAAAAAGTTTGCACGTGTCATGTAATCACTTTTCCTTAGAACCACACCGCTGGTCTGTTGATAAGGATACGTACAAAAATAGAAAAACAAAAAACTCTAAAACAATAAAGAAAAAGTCTAAACCTACCAGTAATAAAAAAACTCCTATAATTGTTAAAAATGGACCAGCCCGGAAATGTACTAAAATGTAATTATGTAATAAATTTCTGTCTAAAAACATGATATTTGTTGTATTTTAATCAACGTATATAATTCTCAAACCAACATATATCTGAATGCATACCAATTCAAAAATTGTATCATTTCAGTACTTTTTAATTATAAATTTTAGATTCAAATTGATAATCGCATGTAGCAATTTCTCAAATGAAAACACTTTCTTGATGTGCAGTTCAGTTAGTGTTCAGATTTTCGAAATTCAATATGGCGGTTTCAAAATAGCAGCTCCAAAATGGCGAACATCTCATCTAAATTTTAAGAGTTAAGATCACTAACATAAAAATTCTCAAATGATAATTTTCACTCTTCAGCGTTGCTTAAAAAATGAAGCACACTGCGTCATTTGTTACCTCTTAATCTATATGTCAACATATAAAAATTCCAATAATGTGCTTAACACATACAACTTTTTTGGTCACACTTAGAACTAACTAAATGTGAGATGATACATTTTAGTTGATTTATAGACTGATATAATTTTTAAAAACACTTGTAACCCGACTTTTTTCAACTACCCATACAGCAAGTCGATCTCGCAAAGAGCTCAGAAAGATATCAGAGAAAATTTCTGACCTCGTTAAGAAAATTCAAAATGATATCAGAATTATGTCATAATGTGGTCAGATGACCTACTTAAAGGTGTAATTTTGGTAATGACACGAAGACCTCTTAAAGAGGTCATATTTTTAAGACATTAAAAAAAATGTATCATAAAGTGTTCAGATGACTAACTTAAAGATATCATTTTGTTATTGGTCTAATAATACCATAAAGAGATCAAATTTCTGAGAATTTACTCGGTCTGAGCTAATCAACATTTGTAGACTCGTTTTAACTGGATTTCAAAAAAGTTTGCATTGTAATTTCCAGGGCACTCTTAAATTCTCATTTATGCAATGTAAACTAAGTTGAAAAACAGTTAAAACAAGCCTACAAGTATGGCTTAGCTCATGCTTAATATATAATTATGTATTTTATTTTTTAACTAACAAAAGAGCAACTTAAACAATGTTATTTTTTATTGGTTTATATCTATTTATTTTATTACAAAAAGAAATTTTGTTATGGCTTTTTATTTTATATAATAATTAATTCGTAGTAGTTTTCTTCTTATAACAACCTCTCGTTCCGTGTATGTATGAATATTATACATATTCATATAGGTACATATGTATATTTGGCCCCCATGTTAATTTAACTACACTATATGTTTATTTCTATTGAATTTCATTTCTAGACATTATTTATCGATTTAAATTTTCATAATTAGTAGGAATATTATTCATTTCAAAATTTTTTACTAAATTATGACTTCTTTATGATAAAAATGTGGTGTCATAAATATGGTATATTTAAGATACCTTTATGATCACGGTTTACCGCATTCTGACCACATTATGATATCATCTTAGCAAACCATAAAGACATCAAAATTAGGATCTTATTTTGAGAACTTTCTGAAAAATGTGCTGTCTGAATATTTCATTGCGTACTTAATAAAAATTAATTTTTTGAATTGTTATAAATAAAGATACTTTTCTGCAATCAAGTTGATGCTTGCACAGCATCTTCGTTGATGTTTGATGTTTGTAAAAATATGCTACTCAAACATGAGCCTCTCATAGAAGACGAGAAATACTAAAGAAAAAGCGTTGCTGTGTTTTTGAAAAATTGTTTTATGGACTGAATCCGAGATTAAAAAAAAATACTTTCTGAATTTAGTATTTGATTTAATTGCGTTGCATTCTTCATTAAAAAAGGAACAAAATGCGCTTTGGTAAAAGTTAGTGCCTTGCATAGAACTCTGCCAACATCGACGCAAATAATGTTACGTGATTGCCCAGCAAACGAAAAAGTATTCAGAAGTATTGAAAATGTCAGTACTTCTGAATGTTGTTTCTTAATCCTTGTAAAAGCATTAGAAAACATATAATACTGAGAATTTGAATGCTTCAGGTGCATAATAGGACTCTTCCCCAGTTTATGCAAAAAAATGTTTTTTTTTCAACTTTGAACTTTTTATTTAATTTAAGTTTTTTTTTATATTTCTTTTATTATTATAATTTAATTATATTAAGAAAAGATGCACTCATGCGGTCACCTATATTTATCTTAATTTAATATTTATGCATGGTTTTATAGTCATACTGCTTTTTTGGAAATTTTTACCCCCCCCCCCCCCCCCTCCACAACCCAACTTTAGCCATTTTAACCCATTAAGGCTAAAGGACACTTCTTCTTACTTCAATGTCAATCAAGTATTTCGTATCAAAATCGAAGTTAAAAATTGAGAGGTACATATCCTACTGTTCTCGAGGTCGTTCTTCAAGATTGCGAGGTCAAAATTGAGTTTCAGCCATCAGGAATTCCAATATAGCACTGAATTTGAAAAAAATGTCCAAAAAATTGAGAAATATTTATTTACCAATTTTTTTTGAGCCATTAGAATATTGTGATTCTTTTGCAAGAGATGTTTTATAAATAAATTATATTATGTACACGTATTATATAATACATCTTATTTTATACCTATCTTAAAAATCAAGTTTATTTTATAATTAGCCCAACTTACGCGTAGCAAATTTACAAGTATTCAAAAGTGTTCATATCAAAGATATTTAATACTTATGCAAGAATTTCAAAGCATTCAGTGAGTGATGTAAATATTGAGCATTCATAAGTATTGAAATGATAAAGATTCATGGTTGAAGAAGAATTAAGAAGTATTAAAACCACAATCTACAAGTCGAGTATTCAAAACGATTCAACAAACAAAACTGAATACTTCAATAAGTATTCGAAAGAATTCTTTGTAAACCGCTTGCATTGAAGCATTCAGAAGTATTGAAAATAACCAACGCAATACTCTCGAAAGAATTGAAAAGTATTCAAGGAACGGCAGCCATCTTTGAGTATTGCAAAGAATTCAAAAATAAACTCTGAATAATGAAACGTTATAACGTGGATCGTTTTTTAACAAATTAAATACGGTTTATGCCCCACCAATGAAAAAACGTATATTTTCCCCCTCTTAGGCGACCCGCGTGCATTCCCGAGAAGGAAACATATCTCAATCACGATGAAAAATGAACCGATTTTTAATTGAAAAGGTTATTTTTATCTTCAGACGAATAAAGTAGAATTCCCTCATTGAAAAAATGAGAACTCCACCTCCGGCGTTTCATCCCGATCTGCACCTACTGGAATCATCAGCAAGGCTTGTTAGTGCAGATCTGCCCTGTACGCCACTATTATTCTTTATGATGGTCTTTTGTACAGAAAATATAGATTTTTCATTGTTATTAAATTTTTGAAAAACCGACCCACGTTACATCGTTTCATTATGATAATGAGCTCTAGGCGAGAAGGAGCAAAAAATGCACAATTAATAATTGAAAAAGTTAATTACAGTAGAACCTCACACTAGTGGCACTGTCGGGACCAGCGGTTTTTTGTTTTTCTCACACTAGTGAGATGCGGAGGAGTGGAATGTTTACCCCCTCTCTAGGGACGTATCGTATTTGCGAGCGCATGCGCATCGGCAGATGTGCAAACATGTGCATACATATGTCTACACACTTTCATAACGTTCATAACCAAAAATACTTGTATTTTTCTCGCTTTCTCAAAAGAGGTTATGCCAATTTTAAAATAATATGGAGAACAAGGAGAATGTTAACGGTTAAAGGATAAAACTTGTTAATAATAAATGAGTTGATCCACATAACACTTCTATTTAACCTCTTTTGCCAGTAATTTTACATTTGTGTCCGCATTTAGGTTCTCAAGCGTAGAATTATTTTCACATGATATTCCAAGCCACCGATACTAAATTAATTACAATAAATAATACACAAATCGTAATGTGTTACAGCTTGAGTATGTAAATACATACGTAATACCCATATGTATACATACAGCTTTTCGAGTATGTTTGTGTACATACATACACATGCATAAGAAAGTGGCAGAGTGGGGGTACGAGGGGAAGTTGATGTTTCACTAGTGATAGAGACAAATGTTCACTAGTGCGAGAATTTCACTAGTGTGAGTTTCACTAGTGTGAGGTTCCACTGTAGTAACATCTATTTATCATCAGACGATAATGTCACGATCTACCTTGTCGAGTGAGTGGTTCTTTGTCATTCACACTTGGTAGATCGTCGACAGATGTCTTGAGTGCTAGTGCTGGATTTTCGGATCTAGCGAAATGATGATTCCACTAGGTGCAGATCGGGATGAAATGATGGAGGTGGAGTTCGCTCATTTCTTCAATGAGGGAAGTTTGCTTCATTCGTCTGATGATAAAAATAACCTTTTCAATTAAAAATCGGTCAATTTTTCATGTTGTCTCACTATGTTTTTTTTTTCATATTATTTCAATATGTTTCCTCCTCGGGAATGCACGCGAGTCGGCCGAGAGGGGGAAAATATAGATTTTTCATTGGTGGGGCATAAGCCGTATTTAATTTGTTAAATTCTGAATACTTTCGAAAGGATACAAAAGTATTGAAGTACAGTAGAATCCCTCTTATTTCAATTGCCCCTCTTATTTGCATTGTCCAACCCCTCTTATTTGAATCGTTTCCCCTCAGGCCTTCCCCCGCCACCGCTCGAATATCTCGATATGGTTTACACCATCAAAGTTGTACAGTGTAAATACCGTTTAACCTAAATTTGCAAACATGTATAGTCGGTAGACTGATATGTAATGAAATTTCAAATTAATTTAAAATTTTGCATCAAACTCATGATTTACATCATACAAATTATTCGAGAAGCTACTAATTTCGTAAAATGAAAGTGCACATTTAAAGGTTAGGATGTTGTCAATTTTTAATGATGTGTATTTCAAGACCTACACAAAATTTGAAAAGTCTTTTATTTGCAAAATAACAAACAAATCCAATATCAGCAGCTTAGTACTGAATTTGAAGTGATTTGAAGCTTTCATTAATCATATTTGCAAATTTGGGTTAATATTGTCTCCTATATTCATTTCGGCCTTAATCACAGTGTATTTGTTTGTGAAACAAAAAAATATTGACACATAATTATATGTAATAAAGTGCATAATATAAATTTAAAATGTTTATTTCTGCACTCGAATGCAGATATAGATGACCATAAATAAATGCGAAATGTTGCAGTCTTTATTTATCACATAAAGGCACGAGTTGTGATCTCGTTACATTTTTATCCAAATTTAAAATTCTCTACACATTTTTCAGATAAATTATATATATATTTTACATAATTCAACTCTAAAATATATATACGATGTCTAATAAAAATAAAAAGATATCAGATATTATCATCCACTATTAAAGCGTTAAGTAGAGTAAAGGGGTAAGGGGAAATTTCAAATAAGAGAGGTCGTCGCCATCTTGAAAACCATGACCAATTGAAATAAGCGGGGTTCTACTGTATACACAAGGATTAAAAATGTTAACAAAAAAGAATTCAATTTCGGGATTTTAAAAACATCTCAATTCTTTTCCGTTTGCTGAGTACGCCAGTGGATCATCATTTTTTATGGGCACATCATAACGGATGCTTAGAAACCGTTGTAAGGTTTTGCCAATTTTTGTTAAGCCTGTTTTGAACAATACATCATTTGACATATATCAAATTTGGCGTTGCAAGTAAAAAACAAAAGTTTTCAAATTAATCCTTTGAAGCGTAAATTTTTCTTTATGCGAAAAATAGCTCAAATTTGTTACTCGGGGATTATCGGGGTCGCTGATTACGAATCTGACTTCCGATTCTTCAAATTCAAAATGGCGGATCAAATATGGTCGACTAAAATGTAAAAAGTTATTCGATCAAGACGGAACTGGGTATGTGTGGGGGTTTTTGAGGTCGCATTACGAATCTAACTGCAAATTTTGAAATTTTTTTTTTACTACTTTACTAATATATAATAAATATATCAAATCAATTTAAGTGAATTATTATCATTTGTTTTGAAGTCTTTGCTTTAAAAAATGATTTTTCAAAAATGTATGTTTTAAAAAAATACTTTGTAAAAAAATGATTGGCACACCAGCCGGAGTTTTTGTGGTTTCAGCTATCGCCAAGACCTCTTTCGCACCGAAAATACGAATCAAACAAAAAAAATACCTTAAAAAGTCATGTTTTTTTTTTTAAATAGAAAATTAGGTTAGGAAGGGGTGGTTTTTTCAAAATTTTCGATCTGGATTCTGAAAGAGCACCCTCGAAAATACCCGCCTACAAAGGTTCCGATTTTTTTAAGCATAAATAACAAAGTTGTCCGAGCTTAAAGTTGACGGACAAAAACGGACAAATTGGGCCAATAAGGGTTAAGGCATTGCAAATTGTTTAAAAACTATGCGCAGTGTCGGAACACTTGAATTTTAAGAAAAAATGTTACTTGTTTACACGTACTTCATTGTAACGTTCTGGAAAGGGGGTTCTCAAAGAACAACAAAACAAACCAAAAATCTCATAGTTTTCGAGTTACAGTGTCTGGAAATGTATCAAATAAATTGGATGCTGGTCATTGTAACAACATGGTCAAATAAATTTCACTAAAAAACATTAATTGAGAATTATTAAAAACATTGAGAATTGATCGAAAACCGTATGAAATAAGTAAAAATCACTTATTTCCGAAACTCCTCGGTTGATTTTATGAAATTAGACATCTACCTTATCGACGTAGCGTATGTGGAAACCCTCCTCAACCCTCTCAACTTTACTTATCTTTGGTGTAACGATGGTAAGAGTGTTCGTTGTACAGCCGTCAGATGGAGCCGGTAGTAGCGTCAATCAATTTTGTTTTCCCAGATAGCACAACGAACTTGAAGAAGTAAAGAAAATTAATTTTTTAAGATAGTAACTTCCAAATTACAATATTTAGTGGTAATTTAATGTTGTGTTAAACACAGTTGTATCACCGAGATTATAGCTCTGGTGATTTCACGGAATACAATTTTTATTTTATTTATGGCGGTAAAAGTGTGACAAAATTTACAATTATAATTAATTTTTTATTAATATCTTAAAGACATAAATGTAGGCAACTCTTTGTAGTCTTAATGCAGATAAATGTTATGGGCTTTGTTATGTATTAGAAATACTAAATAATATTTGTGAATTCTCGATGAGAAACGGTTTGTCACACAAACAACACAGCAACGTTTAAAAAAAGAAAATATTAGACTACACAAAATCTACATAGGACAAACAGAAAGAAGACTTGAAACTCGCATTAAAGAACATGAAAAAAATATTTTGGGTGATGAAAAACAATATACGGGTTTAACTCTTCACCGTATTAAAACTGGACATAATTTTGATACAAAAATCCAAAAATTTTAGCCATCGAAAATAATAGTAATAAAAGAAAAGAAATTAAGAACTTTTTTATTAAGAAATTTGAAAATAAAACTGTTAATATACGCTTTGAAAAGTCTAATTTACCCGAAATTTATAATTCATTGTTTACCAATTAATTTGTTTACGCTATATATAGTGCATACATTTTAATATAGGTGAATTAATTTCCCGTTTTAATTATTGTCTTTGAAAAGACCTATAAAGAATGTTTGAGTTTGTTTTTTCTGTATATGAATTCATTTTTTTGCAAAACTCTGCAAAACTTGGATGGGTGGAGTTTGAGAAACTCTAACATCTTGAGACATCCTTAAAATGAATTCCTCATTTTCTATATAATTTTTTATTTTTTAATTTAAAAACATTTTATTTCTGAAGATGGCATCCACTACAGGGCCGAAACGTCAAATTATTTATTATTAAAATATATTTTTTAACTTAATTGTATAGTGACCGTTTCTCACCGAGAATTCACAAATATTATTTATTTATAAAACGGTCGAGAAGTAAATATAAATTTAAAATTAGAAATACTACTTTGAAACAGTTTGGATATATCTCGACAAACCATAAAGTATTTAAAGTCGGAGTTTTTCTTTCTGTTTCTTTATTGACGTACATTCAGAATTTCACTTTCTATTTTGTATGATTTCATACGTCTTTATAATTCGAGTATTGGATTGGTTCTCTTAATATTCAATTACATGTGCATGAAATTTCAATAAACATTAAAAATATATTTGTAAGATGTGTGTACGGGAGGCCCTCCTTATTTTATATAAACTAGGCAATAACTATAGACACAAATCAGTATTTTGTTACAAGACTCCTTACATAGTGGATAATTAAATAGAATAAAACTACTCGCAGATTTGTCAAAAAATCCTATCTAATAAGAACCCTATATTCAAAATAAGTATGAAATAATTGCAAATTGGAGAAGAGCGCATAACAAATACACCGAACCGTTTACAGTCCTTAACGTATGTTGTTTACCTTTCATAGTTGTTATTGTTTTTCATTTCCCGCGGTTCTTGGAAAAATTGTACCTTGCTATTAACGTAGAAGACAATAATCAGTATCTGAGGAATATTCGACTGTGTGGATTCACATGTGTAAGTTTGATAATAAGATCAGTGTTTCCCGCCCGTTTATAATTATATTTGTTTTTTGTTTTCTGCAGCTAGTAATCGCAGAACCGGATTCAATTACATTTAAACATTTCAGGAAAATTATGAAGAAAACCTACGTGCCTGTCCTGAGCATATAAACTTTTACGAAGTAACTGATGAAAATGTTAACGAAAATAATAACAATAGCAGTGATCATAATTATGACGATGATGAAGATGATGACGATTACATTCGTATTAAAGTTGCTGAACGAAGTTCAATCTTTTTCCTAATAATAGATACGCTCAAAAACCGTCTATTCCAAAACTACAAAAAAAATGGTAAAAACTAAACAGAACTGTATAAAAAGCGTTGAGACAATTTTAAGTTGTCGTAAATAAAAAACATATCTACATAATATTACCTAAATTATCCTCTAGAAACTATACAAAAAAGTCTTTAGGCTGTTCGTGTTAAATATTCGCAGTACTTTATTGCAGAAACAGAGCAGAAACTGTCATCACAGTTTATCTAAATAAAGATGTCGACAATCCATGATTTTGTTGCATTTTGTGTAGAAAACTGGACATATTTTATTACTCACAAACTGGCTAGTACAGAAGTTTATTAGATAAAACACTGCCCAATATTTAGACCAATATACAATATTTAGACATTTACAAGAAACGAAAGTATTCTTGAAAGTTTCAGATATTAAATCGGATGCGTTGCATTTAGTATCAAAAAATGTCACGGATTCAAAAACTCGATTTAACTGGATTCATTTCTATTTATCTAATTCAATCCATGTTAGTTTGCTGGCGATCCATTATTTGCAGAGTTATTCGATATTATATTCATTATGAGATATAATTGTGGGATCCCCAGAATAACTTTCTATATATTTTTCGAAACAAACGCTGATTTTTAAAAATGTTTAAAAATCTATATTTGTATCCTGGTTTTACCCCTCCTGCTAACTCTATCTAGCACCAAGTACAGCGGTATAACTTTCTTTTGGGTGAAAATTATACATTTCAAAGCCAAAGATTTCATAACGATTTTTATGGGTAGTATTTGAAATTCCTCTTGAAAATACCTTTCAAATGAGCCCCCGCAAGACTCCTGTTGCCATGTAAGACCCGCTATACCCTCATGTTATTTAAGGGTTTCCCATACCTTCATCCCACTCTAAATAATAACTGAACAAAGAACATCGAATTATTACCAACTTGCTGAAATTCTTGGAAAAGGCCTGACGGAAGTCGGTTTTTCGGATTAGAAAATTTTGTACGGGCCCATCGTTTTGCAATCACTTCTGACTTTTTATTTTTGCTTAAATCTCGATGCATCAGACGCAGGTAAGATTTGCCCATGGCGTAAAGAGGGTGCAGGTCGCAAACGCCAAGAGTGTTCTGAGCGTAGTGGGGTGTGAGCCAATGTCGCCCACAGACACATCCAGATACATACTTGTTTGTGTGTATAGCCTCCGTTTGGCCCGCTTCAAGGCATGTTTGTCGGTATACAACGTTTATGTAGCTGCTGCCGACCTACCAACAGCAAGATTAACGATCTTTGAGCTTTCACAGTATTATCCTGCTTTAAGCAAGCGGATGCCCCTCTTCGGTTCCTATACACATCTATCAATGCATCCCGTGTTTGCTCGACAAAATAGACTACGCCGCTTACTAAATTGGATCTCACTCTGCCGAAATGTCAAGTAGTGACGTAATTATTTTGCATTTTCGTGAGTAATTAATTTTTTACTTAGAGAAAGGATCGTTCTAACACTGGAACGATTAAAGTCGTTAATTTCGCGAATATTCGGTTCCCTTAGGAAAGGGGATGTCAATGCGGACATCATCTGTATGTAATTAAGCTCCATTCGTCATACTCGCTTCAGTATGTGATAAATGATCTTGAGAAAATGAAAGGATTAAAGTCAATTGAAGGTATTAAAGGTCAGAGGC